>CM053271.1:78982629-79582931 GCA_028583415.1 Protea cynaroides
GGTCCTTGTAATCTCTGACTCTACCGGGGGGCCTTAGCTCTATCTCTATGGATATTCTGAGGGATGCTGGGGTGAGGCCTTGGATACACTGTTTGGCATTAGGATTGGTTAGTTGCGTGTCCAGTTTGCAAGCCCTCGCTAACAGGGGCTTACGTGTTGGTATGACACTATATAGCAATAAACGTTAACCTTTGTTATATAATGTTCATGATTAGGGTGGATGGGGACGACGATAAACGTTAACCTTCGGACGGACTTTCACACCCTGTGTATAGAGGCGGGGTCAATAAACGTTAACCTTTGACCACCCAACCTTTCTATTGCGCATTGCAAACTATAAACCAGACCAAAGATATGAATTGATTGCATGCATATGTACTGTTGCATTGTTTTGTCTACTCACAGAGCCGTGATGTGTGCTCACCCCCTCGACGTCGAATATTATTAGTTGATGATGCAGGTTATACCATTGAAGATTATATGAATGCTCCAGCATACGGAAACGTAGCGACGATGGAAGCTGAAGCTGAAGTAGATACACATGACTCCTCTTGCGAGTGCAACTCATGTGTATTCAATTAGATATTTTCTAGATTTTCTTTATTTAGATTTAATAAAGACATGTATTTGATAATTATTTATGTCTCAGTTGATATAGAATAATTTGCTATTTAAATATTAATATCACAGTAGATTCTCAGTTCATTTTATTATAAGACTTTCACTATTGTGTATTTACTCTGATTATGATTATGGATGTATGGGAGTTTAGATAACACGGATATAGCCTACTCGAGATCCTGGTTGAACCGTTGGTTTGCTAGCGGTTCATCGCACCATTCTGAATAGTACGGAATTGGGGTGTGACACCCTATGTGGATCGGAGCACGGACATGCAATGGAAAACCGGGCGTACTCTAGATTCTGTCTACTGGTGAGCTTACAAAGTTCTGATTGACAGACAGGGGTATGTGAAACATATGTATTGGCTTTGAGAGAGGGTGCTCGTCGATCAGCTCGACCATCAGGAGAGAGTTGTAAGACCCGTGTCAATCTAACCCGGTCTTACCACCTTGAACCAGGTTTACCCATTATGGTCGAGTTAAATAGACCAAGGGCGTGAAGGAGATCGAGATCCCAGGTATCAAATCGACCCAAAAGCACTTAAAATAGGGGAAGGGTCGCATACCCAGCTAAGCAGGGTCGGACCTCCCAAAACAGAAAGTCAGACCCTCAGTTTTGAAGGGAGGGTAAGATAGCTTAAGACCCTAGGGTCGACAGGATCATCGACCCTCCCATCGACCCTCAGTTGCCGTAAGAAAATAAAATTAGGAAATTTCTTAATTTTTGATTGGGATTCTTTACAAATCTCAATGGGACTTATTTAGGATGTTCTTACTCTATTTAAAGGACGTTCCTAAGCCGCTTTCACTCCTTTCACAACCTTAATTGAATTGAGAGAAAGAGAGGAGAAGGAAAAGAGGAAGAAGAAAGGCAAGGAAGAGAACTTAGCAAAAAGGAGAAGAATTTCAGAGAAAAAGTAATCTTCTCAGGTATGGATACTAATTCCATGAGTTTCTACGGACTTTAGGTTAGTTATTGTTGACAGTGTGATCTCGGAGAAACCCAAACCATCAATCTATGGTTAGGTTTCCATGAAAAACCATAGAAGAATGCATGAAAGCTATCTAGGTGGGTAATAGATGGTCTCAGACCATGGAATGAATGTAGAATGGAATGTAGGAGCAAACCATAGGATTTCAAACACGAAGAATGGATTAAAAGAGAGAATTGGACCAAAGTGCACCGAGGGTCGCACCGAGGGTCGATGACCATTCGACCCTAGGTGTTCCTGACCATCGACCCTCAGTGTTTGGGAAGTTCAGAATCTGGGGAGGGTCGCACCCAGGGTCTATCCTGACTCTGACCCTACCTCTGACCCTCAGTTAACAGAGTAGTTTTTAATTCTGAATAAATTCTAATTAAATTCTATCGACTTTGTTAGGGCTTCTAGCAATACAATAACACTGTAAAGGTGATTCTAAAGCTTGGAAAAGTATCTATTAGCAAGCTAAGGTGAGGAACCAGAACTCCAAACTAAATTAGATTAATACAAAATCTGTTTTCTATTTCTTGAGTCCTATGCCGTGCTTGATTCTATGCGAATATATTTGTAATGTGCATACAACATGCCATCCAATATTTCTATTATTTGTTCATGCATATTTACTATGATGATGATGATAGGAAGAGGCATGTGCTTGTATGTGTGTGGTTGGTGTACTTGATGCGAGCGAGTATCAGGGGGGGTGTGATGAGGATGTCAATAAATATTAACCTTTGGCGGGTCTCAACACTTTAGCTGTATCTCTAACTCAAGTCTTGTGCATTGGCATCGTCGTATCGCCATTATTTTAGCAAAACTATTATGTCGCAGAGTATCAGGGGAGGTGGTCTCGGTCCTTGTAGTCTCTGACTCTATCGGGGGCCTTAGCTCTATCTCTATGGAGATTCTGAGGGATGCTGGGGTGAGGCCTTGGATACACTTTTGGCATTAGGATTGGTTAGTTGCGAGCCCAGTTTGCAGCCCTCGCTAACAGGGGCTTACGTGTTGGTATGACACTATATAGAAATAAACGTAACCTTTGTTATATAATGTTCATGATTGGGTGCATGTGAGTTGATGATAAACGTGATCTTCGGGTAACGTCACATACTCGTGTATAGAGGCGGGGTCAATAAACGCGACCTTTGACTACCTAAACCTTTCTATTGCATACTGCAAACTTATATACCAGACCAAAGATATAAATTGATTTTGCATGCATATGTATTGTTGCATTGTTTTGGCTACTCACTGAGCCGTGATGTGTGCTCACCCCTCGACGTCGAATATTTTTAGTTGATGATGCAGGTTATACCGTTGAAGATTATATGATTGCTCCAGCGTATGGGAACGTGACAGCGATGGAAGTTGAAGCTGATGTGGATACACACGACACCTCTCGCGAGTGCAACTCGTGTGTATTTGATTAGATATTTTATAGGTTTCTTTATTGGATTTATTAAGACATGTATTTGATAATTAATTATGTCTTAGTTGAAAACAGAATAATTTACTATTAAATTATTAATATCATTTTAGTTTCTCAGTTCATATTATTATAAGACTTCCATTATTGTGTATTTACTCTGATTATGATTATGGATGTGCGTGAGTTTGGATAACGCGGGGATAGCCTATTTGAGATCCTGGTTGAACCGTTGGTTTATTAGCAGTTCATCACACCATTCTGAATAGTGTGGAATTGGGGTGTGACAACTTGGTATCAGAGCATCTCAGGCCTTGCCCGCCGAACTAACATACATTCAAGACCATTGTGAACTAAGATAGGATAAAAGTAAAAGCTTTAATATAAACACACTGTAAGCACAAGTGATGATTGAGACCAAATTTAAAAAGAGAATAATGCATCTATAAAAGGAGAAACAAGTTACATACAATGAGAGAGAGAAACAAAATGTAGATACATAACCAAAATAGAGTACAGTCCACAACCCAGACAGTTACTCTGTAGTACAAGAAAATAAATGCAATCATGAAGCTGGAGGTGAAGGAGGAGGCGGTGCCTCACGATCTTGGTCATAGTCCTCAGCATAGACCCTAGTCAACCAAGCCACCTGGGTCTGGGTCGTCCGGAGACTGGTTGCAAGATCAGCTACTCTCCTATCAGTCGCCCGCTGGACAGATAACAGCTCATCTACCATCATACGCTGGGCGTCTAGCAACTCCTCCATCCTCAGATCAGATCTGCGCTGAGCCTCCCTGATCTCCTGCAGCATCTCCATCATGTCAGAAGGTGGAAGTGAAGGACCAGCCTCAGGTACAGGGTCCGCCGCAGAAGAAGTGCCAACACCAGCCGCATGTGTAGGTGAAGGCGGTGGTATCGAGTCGACATCCATATACTTACGGTCATCATCATCGACAGGATCCACGTGAGCTCTAGCAGTGGCAGCAGCAGCCTCGGCATCAGCCATTTCGATACGAGTGTGAGGGCGCACCATCGCGTTCCTCTCCTCATCACTAACCTGGGCATCCCGCATACCCATCTTGCAGATTGCCTCCCAATCTAGAGGCGACGAGAAGGTCTTGTCCTGGATCTTCTCATCTAACAGGTCAACCCCCAAACGGGTTAGAAGAACTGTAATCATGCGTCCATAGGGTAGATTACCCCTATGCCCGACCAATGTAGCACTAATCATGGTCCGCATGATGATTTAGGGAAGGCAGACCGGCTGTCTGGTGCAGATGCTATAGATAAAAAACTAGGCCAGCTGAGAAACCCTCTCATAGTGCCCACTCTGCAGAATCAGATTATGCTGGATAATCTTGCAGAAGACCCGTAGAGCTGGACGCAGATAACAAGCTCTCATCTGCCAACGATCAGGACGGAGCAACTGATTATCGATCTCTGCCCTCATCTCCATCTCAACAAACTGTGGCTCTCCAGGCGCACAGTACACCATGGGGCCATCATAAGGAATGCCCAACAAGTCGGCCAGCTGCCGATAGTCGAAGGAGATATCTACCCCTTTGACGTAGCTGGTGATGCGCAACTCCGGACCATGCTCCACGTCATTGTAATTCCCCACCACTTGGAGATTACAATAGAACTGACGCACCAAATTCGGGCATGTGCACGCGTCGTAGGTGATGACAGGAAGCCACCCCATGTCACCAGAGGCTCCCTCTACGTTGAACACGGCTAACTCAGCCAAGTTCACCATACGACCACCCTCAACCTTCTTACGGGCATAGTCAGCATACCGTGCCTCGGCTTCATTGGAACGGAAGTGAAGGGGATCACGAACTCTGGGTACTTTGGTACGAGCCATGGTATCTGCAAAATAAGAAAGAGAATGAAACATAAGGAATTAGTAGGATAAAAATCTAAAATTTGATGTAATAACGACGTAAGTTGACCATAAAGCCCCATTTCTCACCATACAAGTGGGCATGAGAACTTGCGTAGGTTTAAACATATCCTACAACCCACATGCAGTAGGAAATTTTAACTGACGATGTCCAATTTGAAGAAATTCAAGAAAAATCGAAAACGTCGACAAATTAGGGCAAAAAGAGAAAATTTCAAGTTTCTCGATAACCAACCGATTAAACTCAAAAATTTTTGAGGGCTTTCGTTTCTCGAGACACCAATAACAAAAGCCCCCAATAAAAAATCGAATTTTTACGGTTGGAAAAAGTTTAATTTGGAAAATACAAGTTAAAGGTGCAAAAACCTAGAAATGGAAACCTAAAAACAGGTAAGAATGGGAAGACATACCTGTAGTGATGACGTGGACGACGAAACCCGGAGTCAAACCGATCAAAAACAGTAGAGTAGCGCTGTAGCAACTCAGAGAGGAGAGACGAGTCGAAACGGAGGAGGAATAGTGAGAAATGACCCAGAATCGGATCTTAAAAATCTGATTTTTGGTCCGAGGGTCGGACAATTCGACTAGCACAATCGACCCTCGAATCGACCCTCCCATCGACCCTCGGCTCTCGGGAATCTGACATAAAATCAAGGGTCGGAACTGAGGGTCGGATACCCATCGACCCTCGCAACGACCCTCAGCTCTCGGGAAGAATAGGTCATTCCCAGGGTCGGATACCAAGGGTCGGACATACCATCGACCCTCACCATCGACCCTGCATAGAAAAGACAGTATTTTTTTTTATAGAATGAGCTAGAATTGGAATTGATTATTGGTTAGCGTGCCTACATGAAATATAAATGACTTCTCACCTATTTTGATGATTTTCAGGCACCACCAATCACCGAAAGGAATCATGTCTGGACGTAGAGTAACCCGACAGACCCGAAATGCAGTCCCACCACCACCACCCATGGAGGAGACTAGTTAAGAAAATAACTATGCACTGGGTAATCCAGAACCGGCAAACCCTACAAATTTTCCACCTCCACCACCAGAGCTAACAACCGTGGTGATGAATTTGGCACAACAGCTGCAGCAGATGCAACACGCGTAGGCTCAGATGCAGGTTGCCATGGGAATTATTTTTCAAGCCACTCAGGCTGCACCCATGCACACAGGACAAGCCAGTGCAGCACCGGTAGGTAACCACCCAGCTCCTCAGACACCTCAGCAACCGGCTGCACAGATTCCAGTGCAGGTTCCAGAGGAAGCTCTAGGTGATTACCAGTATCCACACCATATGTTTGGGGCAAACCCCCAAAACCAGCTGGACCACTCCCGACTAGTGGAGTGATTTTTGAAAATGAAACCCAAAGAATTCAACGGCAAACCGTCTGATCTATTGTGGCCAGCCCACTGGATAGACGAGATGGAGAGAAATTTCCTCATGATGACTATCACAGAGGAAGAGAAAGTACTATGTGCCACCTTCATGCTCAAGGGCGACGCACATCATTGGTGGAAATCCACGAAGGCATATTTACTGACCAAGCACGCCCTACTAACCTGGGCTATATATAAAGAAGCCTTCTTTGAGAAATATTTTCCACGGAGCTTCAGAGATTCGATGGAGAAGGAGTTCCTGAGTCTTTATCAGGGACAGATGTCAGTGGATGCGTACCAACAACGTTATGAAGAGCTGTTTTTCTTCGCACCACTGAGTATGCAAGAAGAAAAAACCAAAACCCGTAGGATTGTCACGGGACTGAGAGGAAACATCAGAGAACATGTACTGGGCTTAGAAAACAGAATTTATAATGAAGCTGTCCAGATTGCTCGAGTTATAGAATCGAGCCAGAAGGAGAGTTATTTTACTCAAAATAGAGGCATCAAAAGGCCAGCCAGAAATTCTTACAACGGAGGCAATAACAAGACATATAAGCCTTTCCGTCCTCAGAATTTTAATGCTGCAACCAGGACTACTCTAGCAGCTCAACCACAGCCAAAGCCAAACTCTGAAGTCCTGAAGTGTTTTAACTGCAACCAGCCGAGAGATATGGCAAGGGAGTGCCCTAAGCCCAAGAAGCAATTCCATCAGGGACGTGTATATGCTGTTACGTCCGAGGATGTGGCCGCATCACCCGATATGGTCACAGGTATGACTGAAACTTTTAAAGTTGTAATTACATTGAATGAGCATGTAGACTACGTAAAGATAAATCACAGGTATTGTACCTATAAATGGCGTACCCGCCAGAGTACTCTTCGATTCCGGAGCTACTCATTCATTTATATCTGTGTCATTTGGAAAGAAAACGAAATTACCCATCAAAACATTAGACTACAAATTACTTGTACGGTCACCGATGGGGTTAGAAGTGGAACTAGAAAAGGGTTATGGACCATGTCCAGTTCTCATTGGAGAGAAGACTTTAGATGCAACCTTGATACAACTTGAGATGGCAGACTTTGATGTCATCTTGGGAATGGACTGGTTAGCTCGGCATTCTACAAATCTGTTATGCGCTGAAAAGAAGCTAACGTTCAAAGACAAAGAAGGAGCAGAATTAAGTTTCTCGGGAACCAAACTTCCCCGGAGGCACAAGCTCATACTTTCAGCACTAAAGGCTAAGAAGTGCCTTGAGAAGGGGGCAATCGGGTATCTAGTATCCGTGGTCGACCTAACCAAGGAAGCGCCACGAATGGAAGATATTGATGTCGTGCGGGACTATCCTGACGTATTTTCGGAGGAACTACCCGAATTACCACCCGACCGAGCCACAGAGTTTGTGATAGACCTTATACCTAGAGCCGCAACCATATCAAAAGCACCCTATAGAATGGCTCCTACGGAACTGAAGGAACTGAAGGTGCAACTACAAGAACTACTGGACAAGGGTTATATTCGACCCAGTATATCTCCATGGGGTGCACTGGTGTTGTTCGTAAAGAAGAAAGATGGTAGTGTTCGATTATGTATCGACTATCGGGAGTTAAATAAACTGACAATCAAGAATCGATATCCACTACCTCGGATCGATGACTTTTTCGATCAGTTACAAGGAGCGAAAGTATTTTCTAAGATCGATCTTCGATCAGGCTATCATCAGCTGAAGATTAAAGAAGGTGATATTCTGAAGACAGCATTCAGAACCAGATATGGACATTATGAATTTTTGGTTATGTCTTTCGGATTAACTAATGCACCGGCAACGTTCATGGAACTTATGAACCGAGTTTTCCATGATATAATGGATATGTCGGTTATAGTATTTATTGATGACATATTGGTATATTCCAAGGACAAGGAAACTCATATCAAGTACCTAAACGCAGCCCTACAACGTTTAAGGAAAGAGAAGCTATATGCCAAATTTTCAAAGTGCGAGTTTTGGCTAAGTGAAGTCGCATTCCTAGGCCATGTAGTATCCGCTGAAGGAATCAAAGTGGACCCCAGCAAGATCGAGGCTATTGTAAAGTGGGAAGCACCAAAGAGCGTCTCGGAAATCAAAAGTTTTCTGGGTCTAGCTGGTTATTATCAGAGATTCGTAGAAGACTATTCTCGGATTGCCGTGCCTCTCACCAGTTTGACTAAGAAAGGTGAAAAGTTCGTATGGACCGATAAATGTGAGAAGAATTTTCAAACATTGAAGACCAGATTGATATCAGCTTTGATCTTGACTATTCCTATTCCAGGACAGACGTTTACCTTATACACTGATGCGTCGGGATTGGGATTAGGATGTGTGCTTATGCAAGGAGAGCAAGTGATTGCTTATGCTTCAAGACAGTTGAAGGTGCATGAGAAAAATGACCCACTCATGATTTGGAGTTAGCGGCAGTAGTACATGCTGTCAAGATATGGAGACATTACTTATACGGAGAGAAATTTCAGATTAAGTCGGACCATAAACGTCTTACTTATTTATTTAATCAGAAGGAGTTGAATATGAGACAAAGAAGATGGCTGGAACTATTGAAAGACTATGATTGTGATATCCAGTATCATCCGGGAAAAGCGAACGTAGTAGCGGATGCATTAAGTAGAAAAGCAATGATAAAATCTCAAGGAGAAGTTAGCACGACCGCAACAATGTGCACCACCCGAATAGTATTCAATCACGGCAACGAGCAGTACGTGATAGATACAACGGATGAATCAACCAACCAAGGGTTTATTCATTGGTTTTCGAATATGTTCGCGGCATTGAAGATTATACCGGATATAGTGGACGAAGTGAAGAAAGCTATCAAAGCAGATCCTTATCTGAGAACAATACAAGAAGATATTGAGAAAGGTAGGATTAACCCTGAGTTCACCTTGGATGACGAGAAGGTACTGAAATACAAAGGAAGAATATGTGTACCTGAAACAGAAAGTATGGACATTAGACACCGACTGATGAAAGAAGCCCATACCACCATCTATTCGATACATCCTGGAAGTACAAAAATGTATCATGATCTGAAGAAACTATATTGGTGGAGGGGAATGAAAGTAGATGTAGCCAAGTTCGTGTCTCAATGCCTAAATTGTCAGAAAGTAAAGGCCGAACGACAAAGACTCGCAGGACTGTTACAGCCATTACTGGAACCAGCATGGAAATGGGACTGTATCACTATGGATTTCGTCACGGGACTACCACTAACTCCTCGAGTAGTTGACACAGTTTGGGTGATTGTGGACCGTCTGACTAAAACCGCTCGCTTCATACCTATACGACCTCAGTATACACTGGAAAGGTTAGCGAAGCTGTATGTGGATAACATTGTTCGATTACATGGTGTTCCAGAAAGCATTGTGTCCGATAGAGATCCACGATTTACTTCCAAGTTTTGGGAAGGATTGCAAAAGGATATGGGAACAACGCTAAAGTTTAGTACTGCATTCCACCCACAGACAGATGGACAATCGGAGCGTACAATCCAGATTCTAGAAGATATGCTACGAGCATGTGTGATTGATTTTAAGGGATCATGGGATGAAAGATTACCACTGATCGAGTTCGCTTATAACAATAGCTATCAAGCTACTATACAGATGTCACCTTATGAAGCACTGTATGGCAGGAAGTGTCGAACTCCCTTGTTTTGGAATGAAGTTGGAGAACGAAGTATTGTTGGACCGGAATTTATTGAAGAGACTTGTCGAGTGGTAAATATTATCAAGGAAAGAGTGAGAACGGCTCAGAACCGTCAGAAGCAATATGCAGATACTCGACGTAGAGGTTTGGAGTTCGCCGTAGGTGATAAAGTATTTTTGAAGGTATCGCCCATGCGAGGATTGAAGAGGTTCGGACAGAAAGGGAAACTAAGTCCAAGATATGTCGGGCCGTATGAAATTCTAGCTAAGCGTGGAAAAGTGGCTTATCAGTTAGCACTACCACCATCTATGTCAAGTGTGCATGACGTATTTCACATTTCCCTATTGAAGAAGTATGTCAAAGACCCAATGCATGTTTTGACAGTGGATTTTCCAGAATTGACAGATGATTTGACATTTGAAGTAATACCAACAGAAATCACTAGTCGAAAAGTTCAACGTCTACGCAACAGAGATATCTACTATGTTAAGGTCACATGGAAAAGTAGAGACATGGAAGAAATTAAATGGGAAGAAGAGAATGCTATGCGAAAACAATACCCTCACTTATTTGATTCAGAAGGTACGTACAATTTCGAGGACGAAATTTTTATAAGTTGGGGGGACTTGTAAGACCCATGTCAATCTAACCCGGCCTTACCACCTTGAACTAAGTTTACCCATTATGGTCGAGTCAAATGGACCAAGGGCGTGAAGGAGATCGAGATCCTAGGTATCAAATCGACCCAAAAACACTTAAAATAGGGGAAGGGTCGCATACCCAGCTAAGCAAGGTCGGACCTCCCAAAACAAAAAATCTGACCCTTAGTTTTGAAGGGAGGGTCGGACAGCTTAAGACCCTAGGGTCGACGGGATCATCGACCCTCCCATCGACCCTCGGTTGCCGTAAGAAAATAAAATTAGGAAATTTCCTAATTTTCGATTGTGATTCTTTCCAAATCTCAATGGGACTTATTTAGAATGTTCCTACTCTATTTAAAGGACGTTCCTAAGCCACTTTCACTCCTTTCAGAACCATAATTGAATTGAGAGAAAGAGAGGAGAAGGAAAAGAGGAAGAAGAAAGGCAAGGAAGAGAACTTAGCAAAAAGGAGAAGAATTTTAGAGAAAAAGTAATCTTCTCAGGTATGGATACTAATTCCATGAGTTTCTACAGACTTTAGGTTAGTTATTGTTGAGAGTGTGATCTCGGAGAAACCCAAACCATCAATCTATGGTTAGGTTTCCATGAAAAACCATAGAAGAATGCATGAATGCTATCTAGGTGGGTTATAGATGGTTTCAGACCATGGAATGAATGTAGAATGGAATGTAGGAGCAAGCCATAGGATTTCAAACATGAAGAATGGATTAAAAGAGGGAATTGGACCAAAGTGCACCGAGGGTCGCACCGAGGGTCGATGACCATTTGACCCTAGGTGTTCCTGACCATCGACCCTCAGTGTTCGGGAAGTTCAGAATCTGGGGAGGGTCGCACCCAGGGTCGATCCTGACTCTGACCCTACCTCTGACCCTCAGTTAACAGAGTAGTTTATAATTCTGAATAAATTCTAATTAAATTCTATCGACTTTGTTAGGGCTTCTAGCAATACAATAACACTGTAAAGGTGATTCTAAAGCTTGAAAAAGTATCTATTAGCAAGCTAAGGTGAGGAAGCAGAACTCCAAACTAAATTGGATTAATACAAAAACTGTTTTCTATTTCTTGAGTCCTATGCCGTGCTTGATTCTATGCGAATATGTTTGTAATGTGCATACAGCGTGCCATCCAATATTTCTATTATTTGTTCATGCGTATTTACTTTATTGTTTATAACACGATGATGATGATGATGATAGGAATAGGCATGTGCTTGTATGTGTGTGGTTGGTGTACTTGATGCGAGCGAGTATCAGGGGGGGTGTGATGAGAACGTCAATAACTGTTAACCTTTAACGGGTCTCAGCACTTTAGCTGTATCTCTAACTCAAGTCTTGTGCATTGGCATCGTCGTATCGCCATTACTTTAGCAGAACTATTTTGTCGTAGAGTATCAGGGGAGGTGGTCTTGGTCCTTGTAGTCTCTGACTCTACCGGGGGGCCTTAGCTCTATCTCTATGGACATTCTGAGGGATGCTGGGGTGAGGCCTTGGATACACTTTTGGCATTAGGATTGGTTAGTTGCGTGCCCAGTTTGCAGCCGTCGCTAACAGGGGCTTACGTGTTGGTATGACACTATAGAGAAATAAACGTAACCTTTGTTATATAATGTTCATGATTGGGTGCATGTGAGTTGACGATAAACGTGATCTTCGGGTAACGTCACACACTCGTGTATAGAGGCGGGGTCAATAAACGTGACCTTTGACTACCTAAACCTTTCTATTGCATACTGCAAACTTATATACCAGACCAAAGATATAAATTGATTTTGCATGCATATGTATTGTTGCATTGTTTTGGCTACTCACTGAGCCGTAATGTGTGCTCACCCCTCGACGTCGAATATTTTAAGTTGATGATGCAGGTTATACCGTTGAAGATTATATGAATGCTCCAGCGTACGGGAACATGACAGCGATGGAAGCTGAAGCTGAAGTGGATACACACGACTCCTCTTGCAAGTGCAACTCGTGTGTATTTGATTAGATATTTTATAGGTTTCTTTATTGGATTTATTAAGACATGTATTTGATAATTAATTATGTCTTAGTTGAAAACAGAGTAATTTGCTATTAAATTATTAATATCATTTTAGTTTCTCAGTTCATATTATTATAAGACTTTCGCTATTGTGTATTTACTCTGATTATGATTATGGATGTGCGTGAGTTTGGATAACGCGGGGATAGCCTATTTGAGATCCTGGTTGAACCGTTGGTTTATTAGCGGTTCATCACACCATTCTGAATCGTGCGGAATTGGGGTGTGACAAGAGTGGTCGTAGAGCCGCTCGGCAGATAGGGGAGGATAGGAAGTCACTGCACTTCTAATGGAGGGAAAAGAAGACTCAGATGCTTTCACACCTGCTCTGCAATTGAGTCCTTTTTAGATCTGATTGAATAGAGGCACCAACGGTGAAGACCTTGAATGAATCCACATTGAGTTCCCCAACATTCTTCCCTGCTGTCGGAGGTAGTGGTCTAGCCTTGAAAGAGAGATACGAATCTTCGGATAGAGCATATTGGACATTTGTTCTACAATTCCACCCTTGAAAGCCTCCCCCCCTTGCCATAGCAGCGGCAACCCCAATAGAAGTGGTAATTGCAGCTCCATTCCCTCCTTCCCGATTAGAGGTTGGTTGTCCCAATCTCACATAGCAGATCGAACCTCGGTTCAAAGGTTTCATCGGTAGGATCACGCCCCCCCGCTCGGATAAATCTTTCATCCCTTGGTCATAAAGGTGGGGTGAAAACAGCAACTAATGCTCTATCTCCGTCGTCGAATACGGATACGAACTTTCAATGGTAGGATCAAGCCGTGCATCCCCAGAGCCATATGAAGACTAGCCTGCCCTTCCAATCGGGGTTATTATGGGTTCGTTATCAGCAACACCAGCCAATCGTGTTGGTACGGTGTGTTCCCCATACCCGCTATTCAAAAAAAAAGCTTGCCATAGCAGCTCAAACCTCCGATCGAGAAATGGGAGTTCTAACCGGCCCTAGCCCTCAATTACGAACAAAAGCTTTGATTGGACCGAGGTTCGTGCAGGGAGGGAATAGGAACTAATAACGATGGTTCGAGGTTGAGCTCACCGGCCGCCCCCCTAAACGAGTAAGTGTCGTATTCCTGACATCTATTCCCTTTTTTTGCCCTAAGGTTTTTATTCCTTCAAGAACAGCATTGCGGTCGCAACGGGGCTCTAGGTGAATATTGTCCGCCCGTGTAAGAAAGAATTCATATTTATACATCGGGGTCTTTACTGAAAAACCCACATACTATACTACAACAATTTGAAGAAATCCGCCTTAGACTATAATTAGAATTTACTAGTCATGTTGAGTTGAGCCTTATTTCAATCATACAAATCCACCAATCCCGATATTCCCGCATTTCATCCTAGTCCAGTGTCCATTCCTTACGGCAATTCATGAGCCTTTTTCTGCGCCCCTTCACTCACTTCTGAATGACTCAGTGAGGGTTAATGGAAAAAGCTCAAATCAAAACTATCACTAAA
Source organism: Protea cynaroides (assembly GCA_028583415.1). NCBI lineage: Eukaryota > Viridiplantae > Streptophyta > Magnoliopsida > Proteales > Proteaceae > Protea > Protea cynaroides. The sequence goes on from CM053271.1 coordinate 78,996,831, forward strand.
CTTTGTCTTTAAAGGCACATCGAATGAAAACGAAACTCTGCCTTATCAATATGGTGTAAGAATTTTTGGTTAGTCGGAAGGGGAAAGTAGTTGCGGAATCATTTTTAACGGCCAAAAAACTGACTTAGCGGTTGCACGAAATAAATGGTTCGGCCTTTGGGCCAATGCCACTGACTTTTTATCCATTTTTCGAAAAAGGCGCCCGCTGAAAGCGCCACAAGCCGCTCGCTCTCTCTCCCAAGCGTGATTTCTTCCATGTGTCACACTGCACTCACTACCATAACAGAAGCGTTATTTCCCGTTGGGTGGATCCCGCGCCCTTGCCTATCACGGGATTCTCTGTTTCCAGCTCCTGCGCAGCGGCGGATATGTATCGCCATCCGCCGCCTGTTCGTTAATACGTATATGGAGAGGAGGCTGATCTTGCATACGAATATGCCGATTGGTGATAGACAGAGTGAATGGTTGTCGATAGGCAATCGAATAGGGTAGAAGGGCTTGCTTGCCCTCGGGGGGGTTCGATTCCCTCGTGATCAGTGTGACACAAGGCACTGGCTAATTGTCTTCTCTCGATTTACACATGAAAAATGACTCTAACGTGCGATAAACTTTCTTATTGACCTCTTTCTCATTACTTGATCACACAAAAGAGTTATTTAAATAACAATTCTTGTTTTACTAGAGTTCCTTCCGTTGGGAGCCCAAACTAGGCCTTCTAGACTCACCCTTGGCAGGGAGATGAATACTGGTTCTTACATGAACTGGAAAAGTGGGCCGAGTGACTTACTAATTGGTTGGCCCTTTAAGATCAAAGGGCCCCGATAAAGAGACATAAACAAAAGGAAAAAAAATGCTCGCATTACACTATCATTTTTTGGTTGTTAACCTGCCTGCGTATAATAGTTACAGAAAAATGATCAACAACAAGAATAACCACCATTTTGTGTACGCACCGTCCCTTCACAGTTTCGGTGAGTAACTGCTGGTGTCTGCTGTTCCCATCGTTCCACCGGACCTTGAGTTGCCCTACCCAAACTTGTTTGGCGTCTTGGGCTTAATGCGTCCCCAGTTTAGAAGGACGCCCCACCCTTGCTGCGCTTGTCTTTGCTTGTCTTTTCACCTTTGTTATTTCTTTTCAGTTCTTTTCTTTCTTGTACTCTTTCCTGTGATTGTATGGGATATTTACCTTTATGATCACAAGGTGGTGCTTGGATAGGTCTTCTCTGATTACGTTCGGACGTGACAGGGAAGCCGGGAGGGACATAGCCGACTGAATCATTCCCCATCCAGCACTTAACCGACGAAAGAGAGGGGGACGCAGACCCCGCCGCCATATGAGATGAAGACTATTATACTTGGACTTTTCCTTTGTGGGATTGGGCAACAATTCCAGATGTCTTTTTTTGTTTTGGCGATAATCACTTCTGGGAGGGTGAATGCCAGGTTCCACCACAAGAAAGAAGGACTTTTGGAAGTGGACTGGGGGGTCGTCATATGTTTTAGGTGGGGTTTTCTGAAAGAGTGCCCTTTCCCCAGCCTCCAATCGGGTCAGAACAGAGGAAAAACCAAAGACGAATTGCAGTCCGCCCCAGCCCCCCTTAGTTCGCCTCAAAACCAAAGGGAATAGCGGAATAGAGAAAGTTCCACTGTGAATAAAGTCTACGTTCCGTAGACTGAACTTCACGGTTATGGATACGAGTTCCAAAGGCTCCACCAAGTTCTGTCTATAGCTCGTTCATCAATTCACTCGACCACTCAGACTTAACGAGGAAGTCCCTCGATCAGATAAAATGAACCTATCGTCATGTCCAGAAAGAAGTCTAACTCTAATCCGAATCTCAAGTAGAATCACAGGCTCTAAGGCGGAAGGATCAAATCACCCATACCGCTTCTTGATCAACTTTTGCATGAAAGAAGGTAAAAGAACGAGAGTTCGTGCTATTGTTTATCAAACTTTTCATCGCCCAGCTCGAACTGAACGCGATGTAATCAAACTTATGGTTGATGCCGTAGAGAAAATAAAGCCCATATGCGAAGTGGAAAAAGTAGGAGTCGCAGGTACTCTTTATGATGTCCCTGGGATTGTAGCCAGGGATCGTCAACAAACCTTAGCTATTCGTTGGATCCTTGGAGCAGCTTTCAAACGACGTATAAGCTACATGATAAGCTTAGAGAAATGTTCATTTGCTGAGATACTGGATGCTTACCAAAAGAGGGGAATTGCACGTAAGAAAAGGGAGAATCTTCATGGACTGGCTTCCACCAATCGAAGTTTCACGCATTTCAGATGGTGGTAAAGTGAGACCACATAAAGAGCTCTTCCTCATTCAGTCAGATTTTTCAGTAAGATATGGGTTGACCCTTTTCCTTTTTGAATCTTCATATAGAACTACGTTACCTCATACTCCCCCCTTCATTCATTGAGTTAGAGGAATCCATAGGAGGCCCACCTGTTATGCATTGCATGATAGAACCTTTCTTTGTATGACTTCTCTTTTGCCTCAGGTCGAATGAGGGAGATAAATCAAACAAATCAATAAGCTAGGCCCATGCTGCATCAAAGAAGCATAAACCAGTCTCGACATTAACAAAATTCAAATGAGAGGGCTCTCGGGTGGGGGTACATTTTCTTTTTGTAGCTGCATGCCGGTCTGTTTGCCGTCCTTTCCGAAGCTGGGTAAACTTCCTATATAAAGTCAAAGTCAAGAAAGGGACTCTATTTAAAGGACTCAATTCTGAACAGAGGGGTTGTGCAGGGGGGAAAACTCAAACCTTCTATTCTCGACCTGGAACAGTCCTTTTCTCAATGGGATTGGTTCGAGCGGTAGAGGCAACGAGAGCAAAGGAATTTGGAGTAGTTTCCCGCGAAAGACGTTCTTTGCAAGCAAGTCATCTCACTCCTGATCAACCATTACAAATGGCTTATAAGTCATTCAATCCCTAAAGGGGGTTAAAGCTCAACCCGGTGCGCGGGCTATAACAGACTGACCAAGACAAGGGGCCGAGAAAGGAAGAGGGAAGATTCACAACGATGACTGTCTTTAGAAGGAGTCATCCCTAAATTAACGGGCTTGAGGGCCCGTAGGGGTTTCGCCTAGGCCACTACTTCCTTTAATGCTTCCCTAAAACGAGCGATAAATTACTGTAATTATTGTGTTCAAATCTTTTGTTCTAGGTGACAGAGATTGATTCAGCGGTGGGACTCCATTCTTTGAAGTACTATAAGGTCTTCGCCCCATGTAGCCTTTGTCTTCGACGATGATTTAGCTTCCAACTGTCTTTCTCTCTTTTTCTTACCGCTCCGTGGGCTTCCGAACCTTCCGTTCTTCTTCTTCTTCTTAACAGACGGAGACTGCTTTAACTTCCCGACTGACCGATCAGGGACTACTTTGATTTCCCGACTTGCCTTCAAGCGTCACGTCTCTACTTGCCCTACAACTAGACCTGACCCGCCTGACTCAAAGCATTCCTTTAGGCTTTCACTCTTTGTTGACTGCCTCCCAGCTTCTCTTAAAGCTTTTCTTTCTTCCGAAGCCTAGAATCCACTTCAGTTTGAGTACCTATTACCGGAGAACGGGGGCTCTGGACTTACCCTAATTCAATTCATGAATTAGCGTAAAGGCTTCACAGGTAAGTGGTCTCCATCAAAGGATCGTGGTCCATTCAATCACTGATTCTTCGAGAGGGAGAGGAACGGGCGCTCAGGGAGTTGATTCTTGCCCCTTAGAGTAACCAAGCAACGGCCCTACTCCTAACTAAAGGCCCCTACTAGAGTAAGGCGCGCGCCCTTATAGAGTAACCAAGCAAGGGATTCGCGCGCTAGCGCGCCCCTATTAGTAAAGCGCGGTAGCGCTGATTTACAACCAGCCTGATCTACGACCACCCTACCGTACGACGTTTAAGTCGGCCACTAAGGCGACACCATATGACTGTCTGTTCGGTGGAGAGGTTTGGAACCCTCGAAGTTCAAATCCCTTCGTTACGCGTGGCAATCCAGAGCTCGCTCACCGAGTAAGCTTCGCTACCTGACGGCTGTCCGAATTGGAAGCTCTCGATGAACGACGGCTTGCAGCTCAACAACAACTCGAGTTATATCAAGCTCGTATGACAAGGGCTTTCGACAAAAAGGTGAAGGTCAGGTTTCCTCTCGTGCCTTCTTTTTGTGGAAACAGATCCCCGAACCTGAAGCAATGGCTGGTCACGCCAATTTCATTTCCTATTTTTTTAGCAATGGCGTATCATGCATGTTCTGCTTGAGTATCCTATAAGCCAGAAGCAGGCGTGTATGAGTTGCATCTCTTTTCGAGATCCGCTTCTTCGGTGTCCTGTTGTCTGAGCCTGCCTAGTAAATCAAATGTGATCAATGCTGTCTCTTGTCTCTCCTTGAGAGTGATAAGTGGTTTCCTATATGTTCTTTCATTTCATAAGGGTGGATGGGCGGTTGGTCAGTGTGTCTTTCCGGGGAAGAACCCCCTGTCTTAGCCTGCCTTGCGGTATCGGTAGTGGAATGCGGTAGGTGGCTTGTGCTACTGTACCGGTATGAAGCTATCGTATCGCTACCTGTGCTTTCAAGGGCAGTGGATAGGGCGTTGGTCATATTGGGCTAGCTTGAATTCCCGGCTAATGGGCTCAAATATGGGCCTGTTGCGTGGTGAAGGAGTGGAGCGTAATGAGCGTCTAAGCGAGTGACCGATCTCGCATTGGGCATATTGAGTCGAACGTGTTCAAGGCTCCTATACTCGCCTTCCTGTGTTCGTGCTTTGAAGGCGTGGGTTTCCTCATATCTTTTCGATTATCGTAGAATAAGATCTCGATTGGCTGTGATGTCAGGGTCCAGTTCTCGAGTCTCAGACTGATGAAGCAATGGCGTATCCTGTTCTGTTCTAGTAGCGGAAGCCCGGCCAGGTCTGGTAGTAGTGGTGTCTCTGTCGAGACTTGCTCAGTGGTCCTGTCGTCTGAACCGGAAATCTCGTATGGTTGTAGTCGAGACCAATGCCGTTCCAGTATCCGCCCAAAACAAGAGTTCACAAAATGATCGGAAACTCTAAAATGGACCGGTTATTCGCATACGGCACCCGTTGCTTGATGGCTACCCCTTCGCTACCCTCTTCATAGTCGCTTCTCTCTGCGTTGACCGTTCCTCGGTGCTACCCTCGGCATCGTGAACTGCAGTGGTGTCTCCAGCAGTCAAAGTGTTGGTCGGACATTTGATTCTTGTGGTTTCATATAGTATTATCATAACGGAACTTGAAAGCGAGTGTTGTTTGCGGAACGAGTTTGAAGGCCGAGTGTAGTTGTAAGAGCCTATGAGCTTTTACGAGCAAAAGCCAGTTTCGGGATACCGCCCAGGGATTTTAGTGATAGGCAGGTAATTGTGTTATCGCCAGGTAATTGAGGGGGCCTGTCAGGGCCGCTTCATTCATATAGGTGTCGGTTGCCCGGTGAACCCCGCTTCGTACTTCATAATTGTTGTTGCTCGCCTCTACCCTACTCTTTCCAAAAGACTATTGAGACGGTTGGTGTAAGTGATAGGGTAGTGGTTAAGGCAGGTACCAAGATCCGTTGCAAGAGCAGTAACAAGGAGTGGTGGTAAAGAGTGCGGCGAGAACTGGAACTATGATCCGCATTAGGTGCGCCAGAGAACTGTAAGTTTTTCCGAACGTCAGACCGAGATCAATAACCACCAACGGCAGATGCAGATGCAAATCCATAACCGGTGAATAAATGGACCCACGGTTGAAGCACCCATTGGGAACCTATTGACCTATCTAACACTAAGCTAATAGGAAAGCGTTGACAGGTGGTGGCCAGGATGCTGCCTATATTGCCTAGCTTAACCCCCCGGGTGTTGGGTGCTCCCGCTACCTCCGTGGGGTAACCCGGAAAAAGGTAAACACCTGAGTCAACTGGTTATTCAGTGAAGCGAGGTCCCTCCCATTGGGCTAGTGCGAAAAAACTTTTTACCGAACTCCATTCAATCTTTATCAACTGTACCCGCAGCCCCTACTTCTTGCCATTTTTGTCTATGTCTCTGCCTCTGCCACTGATGGATCCCGATCTATAAATGGAAGGGAAGGGATCCTTTTGGGCAAAGTGATGACTGACGAAATGGGAGGGACGCGTAGGGCTCTCGAACTGTTGTTCCCACCTCTGGATCTGCCTCTACTCTGGTTAGTACTGATGCTATTGCTGAAGCTTCCGGCTCTCCCCCGGCTCTGGATCAATTGATTAAGGATCTTGACCTGTATAGGGTCAAGATGCGAGGGTAAGTGAGGTAATTTTAATTATTTTTTCTTTTTTGATATGGAATTTTTTCGATATGAAACTGGAAATGAAACTATTGGCTCTCAAACGGACTTTGCAATGGCTGGGGCAAAGACTCGGGTAGTGCTTCTTCAACCGGGTTCTGAGACGCTTATGCACCTGAATTTGCTCGATTCTGCACTTGAACTCCCTTCCCTTTCCTTTGGGAGTGATCTATGAGTGAGCTCTCTCGATTGACTATGAGTGATTTCCTTCGTCTTGATGGAGTCTTTTCCTCTGATCCTGTGTATGTGGGTGGGTAACGTGTTTCCTATCGATTCAGTCTGAGCCCCTAGCTTTAGCTTTCCCTGTGTTCCCTTGCTCGGCTCGAGTGAGCTCTCTCGTTGCGAGTGTGCCTCTTCCCTGGGATTGAGTGAGCGAAAGCCTAGATTATGCGAGGCGTGGCTCTTCCTTTCACTTCGGAAAGAAAAGAATTTCTATCAATTTATTTGAATGGAGAAAGAGACTCCTGGAAAGTGCTTTATGAGGGCTTAGATAAAGTAGAATTTAAATGTGGAGAGAAAGGACACAAGGCAGTGAATAGCCTTAAAAAGTCAAAGGAAAGCTTCTGATGCGGCATCTGAGGACAAGAAGAGAAGCTCTTCTAAAGGCCGAAGAGAAGCCTTGTTGAGATAGGGGTTGTTTTCATAGAGAAGGTAAGGAGAAAGAAAGTCCGGCAAAGGTGAGGGATCCGGAATGCTTCTGGAAGGTATGCATGGTCTTCTAAAAGCAAAAGACAAAGATTTTATGAACTAAAGAACAATAGGCATATATATTTTTTATATGTAACAATCAGTACTTCCAATTTCTATACTATCTTGTTAAAGAGAAAGACTCTTTCTGACTATGATTGAAGAAAAGAAAGGCACTTGGCATGCCGGTGATGTTGCTTCTTTTGGGCCTTCAAAAACTTCAATGCTTCATGATGGGAGAACAAAAGAAAGTCCCTTTGAATGAGATAATGGCGCTTGCACGATCGCATCAAACTCGACGTCATAGGTTGCGCTTCTTTGCATCATTGACTTTTTCGCTAAAGAATGCCTTAGGTTGTCCCTCTTGACTTAGGACAGCGCCTATACCCAAGTGCGAAACCTCGCAATCTACTTGAAAATTTTTTTCAAAATCCGGCAAGGCGAGTATAGGAGCACTTTTCTTTTCTCTTAAGGCATCTTCTTCTTGACTAAAGGGAAGCCTTTTTGCCTCTTTTTTTTTTATTTAAAACCCCCCTTTTTTAAAAAAAAAAAAAAAAAAAAAGCCCCAAATTCCATAGAAATCGCCGATAGAAAGTAGCTAGACCATGGAAAGTACGAACTTCACCCAATGGTCTTGGGTCTAGGCCCACTCCCGGACTATAGCATGAACCAACTCTTGATCGACTTGTTGGCCATCGGCGGACACGACAAAAGTGAGAAAAATCATGCTATCGGTCACAAAGATGCACTTGAAAAGATTCATAGTGTGCTTTTCTCGCCGTAGGATTTCCATCACTTGACGGAGATGATTTAAATGGTCCCATTCGCCATAACTAAAAATCTCTTTCTCATCTACATAAAGCACTACGCACTTAGCAATGAGAGGTCGGAGCACTTGGTTCATCATCTGCATTCAAGTACTTGGAGCATTGGAGGGGTCGCCCTAAACGAGTAAGGCCAAGCACTACGACCACCCTCCGCTTGCTGGGCGCGCTAGCTAAAGCTAACGCCCTTATTTGGTTTAGTAAAGGGGGGTCGCCCTAAGCGAAGGAGGGAGGGCGGATTTCATCTCGCCTGCGCCCTAATTGTAAATCCGCTAGGGCGCTCATGTAGTTGATTCTTTCTTTGGGGCCATCCGCAAAACCCAGCCAATTCGGGGGTTCTTTGGCCCCATTGGCGGGGCCATGACATCCCCCCAATTCCTCAAATACTTGCTGCACTTCTTAAGAAAGAAGTCGTCTTGGTATTGGATCCGCTCTCTTAGCATGAACATGAATTAGATTCTATTCGTCTTCTTTATTCTTAAGAGAACCCCCCACCCGAACCATTCTTAAGATCACCAAGCCCTCTCGAATTAGTTCTACGATAGAAGCTTTCAAGTTAGCTTGTCTTTTCGTTAGGCGGCCCGTTGGTAATGATTCTACTACGGTGCCACAAATTCCAGCCCTACGTTATCAAAAAATCTGTTACGTTACTCATTAATAATAACCCTGGGGTTTTTTTTTTATATAGTATAGTCGGGGGGGTTTTTTTTATCCCTTCCCCCCCCCCCCCCAAACAATGATTGATTTCTTTTCCGTCTCTTCCGGTGGGTCAAACTCTTTTTGGCGCCCCAGGCCCGCCTTTCCCCCTCTTCTTGTCCCCATTGTCCAGCTCGTCCCGTTTCTCACTAAAGAAAGAAATCGATAAAAGCGTGATAGGATTGTAGGGGGGCCTTTTGCCAAGATGGTGCTTGAGAGGGCCCTTGTTGAAAAGAGGGGAAAAGGGGGGTTTCCTCTCCCGTATTTGGAGATCTCTAATTTCGAATTCTATCAAGCGTATATATTCCTTTTGAGATGGAGCTTGATCTAGGGTGTTTTTTTGTTTCCGTCCAGTATTCGCCCTTTGCTTTATCCATCAAAAATATACAATCTTGATTTTCTAGGCTTTTAATTCGATTTTTAAGTGAGACTTCATCGCTTTTATTGGTAGAAATTATTGAAGCTTCTGGAAAGGGCTCTGACAAGACCTCAAGCTCGAAGGAATCCTTGGACCACGAGTACGAGCTTGATGGGTCGGAAGGGGCCGGAAGAGGAAGTCCTGGCCTTGCCACCACACTAAGAAAAATTAGATGAGCGAAACAAAGTTCAAAAAGAAGACCTAATCGAGAAAGTAAGTAAAGGCGCATAAAAAAGAAAAGGAAGGAGATTAGAAATAGAAGAGATAGATGCATAAAAAAGCCAAGGCGAAAGCTTTATTTATTTATTTTTTATAATAAAATCGAAAGATAAAAATAAAAATAAATAAAAATATACCAAAAAACACGAGATTCGGAGGGGTGGTCATTATAGCGGTTCCTTCTGATCCTAGAAAATGTCCAAAAAAACCAGCAACGGAACTACCGAGCAGGGGCAAAAATATGATAAGTAGATACATCAGATCGAGTGTTGTTTGTTTTCATATAACCAAAAATCAAACAATGACAGAGCGGCCTATGATGGAGATTGAGCGAAACAGAAGGAACGGTGCGCCAAGCAAGAAAAGCTGATCGTAGACCACCCTATATAACGGTGGTCGTAGATCAACAGCAAAAAAATGTTGGCCGTAGATCACTAACGCGCAACGGTTCTCTACGATAAGCTTGACGGAGCCCAAGTGCTTGTGTCACACCCCAATTCTGCACTATTCAGAATGGTGTGATGAACCGCTAACAAACCAATGGTTCAACCAGGATCTCGAGTAGGCTATATCCGTGTTATCTGAACCCCATACATCCATAATCATAATCAGAGTAAATACATAATAGCGGAAGTCTTATAATAAAATGAACTAAGAATCTACTGTGATATTAATATATAAATAACAAATTATTTTGTATCAACTGGGACATAAATAAATATCAAATACATGTCCATAATAAATCCGAGTAAAGAAAACTAAGAAAATATCTAATCAAATACACATGAGTTGCACTCGCAAGAGGAGTCATGTGTATCCACTTCAGCTTCAAGTTTCATCGCAGCTACATTCCCGTACGCTGGAGCATTTACATAGTCTTCAACGGTATAACCTGCATCATCAATTAAAAATATTCGTTGTCGAGGGGGTGAGCACATATCACGGCTCAGTGAGTAGACAAAACAATGCAACAGTACATATGCATGCAATCAATTCATATCTTTGGTCTGGCTTATAGTTTGCAATACACAATAGAAAGGTTGGGTAGTCAAAGGTTAACGTTTATTGACCCCGCCTCCATACAGAGGGTGTGGAAGTCCACCCGAAGGTTAACGTTTATCGTCGTCCCCATCCACCCTAATCATGAACATTATATAACAAAGGTTAACATTTATTGCTATATAGTGCCATACCAACACATAAGCCCCTGTTAGCGAGGGCTTGCAAACTGGGCTCGCAACTAACCAATCCTAATGCCAAACAGTGTATCCAAGGCCTCACCCCAGCATCCCTCAGAATATCCATAGAGATAGAGCTAAGGCCCCCCGGTAGAGTCAGAGACTACAAGGACCGAGACCACCTCCCCTGATACTCTACGACACAATAGTTCTGCTAAGGTAATGGCGATACAATGATGCTAATGCACAAGACATGAGTTAGAGATAGAGCTAAAGTGCTGAGACCCGCCAAAGGTTAACGTTTATTGACGTTCTCATCACACCTCCCCTGATACTCGCTCGCATCAAGTACACCAACCACACACATACAATCACATGCCTACTCCTATCATCATCATCATCATCATGTTATAAACAATAAAATAAATATGCATGAACAAGTAATAGAAATATTGGATGACATGTTGTATGCACATTACAAACATATTCGCATAAAATCAAGCATGGCATTGGACTCAAAAAAATAGAAAATAGTTTGTTTTTAACCAATTAGTTTAGAGTTCTGTTTCTTCACCTTAGCTTGCTAATAGATACTTTTCCAAGCTTTATAATCACCTTTATACTATTATTGTATTGCTAGAAGACCTAACAAAGTCGATAGAATTTAATTAGAATTATTTCTGAATTTAGAAACCATTCTGTTAACTGAGGGTCGAAGGTAGGGTCGGAGTCATGATCGACCCTGGGTGCGACCCACCCCAAACTCTGAACTTCCCGAACACTGAGGGTCGATAGTTAGGATCACCTAGGGTCGGATGGTCATCGACCCTCGGTGCAACCCTCGGTGTACTTTGGTCGATTTCCCTCTTTTAGTCCATTCTTCGTGCTTAGGATCCTATGGCTTGCTCCTACATTTCATTCTACATTCATTTCATGGTATGATACCATGAACCATCCACCTAAATAGCTTTCATGCATTTGCCTATGGTTTTCCATGAAAACCTAACCATGGGTTGATGGTTTGAGTTTCACTGAGATCACACTCTCATCAATATGTAACCTAAGGTCTGTAGAAACTCATGGAATTAATATCCATACCTGAGAAGAATACTCCTTCTCTACAACTCTTCTCTTTTGGCTAAATTCTCTTCCTTGCTTCTCTTCTTCCTCTTTTCCTTCTCTTCTCTTTCTCTCAATTCAATTAGGGTTGTAAAAGGAGTGAAAGAGACTTAGGGACATCCTTTAAATAGAGTAGGAACATCCTAAAATAAGTCCCTTTGAGATTAGGAAAGAATCCAAATCGAAAATCTGAAAATTTCCTAATTTCAGTTTCGGTTCCAACTAAGTGTCGATGGGAGGGTCGATGACCCCGTCGACCCTAGGTTTCTATTGAGTCCGGCCCTCCCTTCAAAACTGAGGGTCTGACTTTCTGTTTTGGGGGGTCCGACCCTCCTTGGCTGGGTATGCGACCCTCCCCTTAAATTAAGTGTTTTTGGGTCAATTTGATACTTGGGATCTCGATCTCCTTCACGCCCTTGGTCCATTTGACTCGACCATGATAGGTAAACCTAGTTCAAGGTGGTAAGACCGGGTTAGATTGACACGGGTCTTACAACTCCCCCCTACTTATAAAAATTTCATCCTCGAAATTGTACGTACCTTCTAAATCAAATAAGTGAGGGTATTGCTTTCGCATAGCATTTTCTTCTTCCCATGTAATTTCTTCCATGTCTCTACTTTTCCATATGACCTTAACATAATAGATATCTCGGTTGCGTAGATGTTGAACCTTTCGGCTGGTGATTTCTGTTGATGTTACTTCGAATGTCAAATCATCAGTCAAATCCGATAAATCTACTGTCAACACGTGCGTTGGATCCTTGACATACTTCTTCAATAGGGAAATGTGAAATACGTCATGCACACTTGACATAGATGGTGGTAGTGCTAACTGATAAGCCACTTTACCACGCTTAGCTAGAATTTCATACGGCCCGACATATCTTGGACTTAGTTTCCGTTTTCTATCCGAACCTTTTCAATCCTCGCATAGGCGATACCTTCAAAAATACTTTATCACCTACAGCGAACTCCAGATCTCTGCGTCGAGCATCTGCATATTGCTTCTAACGGTTCCGAGCCGTTCTCACTCTTTCCTTGATAATGTCGACCACTCGGCAAGTCTCTTCAACAAATTCCGGCCCAACAATACTACGTTCTCCAACTTCATTCCAAAATAAAGGAGTTCGACACTTTCTGCCATACAGTGCTTCATAGGGTGACATATGTATAGTATCCTAATAGCTATTGTTATAAGCGAACTCGATCAGTGGTAACTTTTCATCCCATGATCCTTTGAAATCGATTACACATGCTCGTAGCATATCTTCTAGAATTTGGATTGTACGCTCTGACTGTCCATCTGTCTGTGGATGGAATGCAGTACTAAACTTCAATGTTGTACCCATAGCCTTTTGCAATCCTTCCCAAAACTTGGAAGTAAATCGTGGATCTCTATCGGACACAATGCTCTCTGGTACACCGTGTAATCGAACAATATTATCCACATACAGCTTTGCTAACCTTTCCAGTGTATACTGAGGTCGTATCGGTATAAAGCGAGCTGTTTTAGTCAGACGGTCTACAATCACCCAAACTGCATCAACTACTCGAGGAGTCAGTGGTAGTCCCGTGACGAAGTCCATAGTGATGCAGTCCCATTTCCATGCTGGTTTTGGTAATGGCTGTAACAGTCCTGCGGGCCTTTGTCGTTCAGCCTTTACTATCTGACAATTTAGGCATTGAGACACGAACTTGGCTACATCTGCTTTCATTCCCCTCCACCAATATAGTTTCTTTAGATCATGATACATTTTTGTACTTCCAGGATGTATCGAATAGATGGTGGTATGGGCTTCTTTCATCAGTCGGTGTCTAATGTCCATACTTTCTGTTTTCGATACACATATTCTTCCTTTGTATTTCAGTACTTTCTCTTCGTCCAAGGTGAACTCAGGATTAATCCTACCTTTCTCGATATCTTCTTGTACTGTTCTCAGATAAGGATCTGATTTGATAGCTGTCTTCACTTAATCTGAAATTTTTCTCCGTATAGGTAATGTCTCCATATCTTGACAGCATGTACTACTGCCGCTAACTCCAAATCATGGGTGGGGTAATTTTTCTCATGTATCTTAAATTGTCTCGAGGCATAAGCAATTACTTGCTCTCCTTGCATAAGCACACATCCTAGTCCCAGTCTCGACGCATCCGTGTATAAAGTATATGTCAGTCCTGGAACGGGAATAGTTAAAATCGGAGCGGATATCAATCTAGTCTTCAACGTTTGGAAACTCTTCTCACATTTATTGGTCCACACAAACTTTTCACCTTTCTTAGTTAAACTGGTGAGAGGTACGGCAATCCGGGAATAGTTTTCTACGAATCTCCGATAATAACCAGCTAGACCCAGAAAACTTTTAATTTCTAAAACGCTCTTTGGTGCTTCCCACTTTACAATAGCCTCGATCTTGCTGGGGTCTACTTTGATTCCTTCAGCATTTACTACATGGCCTAAGAAGGCGATTTCACTTAGCCAAAACTCACACTTTGAAAATTTGGTATATAGCTTCTCTTTCCTTAAACGCTGTAGGGCGGCGTTTAGGTTCTTGATATGAGTTTCTTCGTCCTTGAAGTATACCAATATATCATTAATAAATACTATAACTGACGTATCCAACATATCATGAAAAACCCGGTTCATTAGTTCCATAAAAGTTGCTGGTGCGTTTGTTAATCCGAAAGACATGACCAAGAACTCATAATGTCCATATCTGATCCTGAAGGCTGTCTTAGGAATATCACCCTCTTTAATCTTCAATTGATGATAGCCCGATCGAAGATCGATCTTTGAAAATACTTATGCTCCTTGTAACTGATCAAATAAGTCATCGATCCGAGGTAGTGGATATCAATTCTTGATTGTCAGTTTATTTAGCTCCCGATAGTCGATGCATAATCGAACGCTACCATCCTTCTTCTTCACAAATAACACCGGCGCTCCCCATGGTGATATACTGGGTCGAATATAACCCTTGTCCAGCAGTTCTTGTAGTTGTACTTTCAGTTCCTTCAATTCCGTAGGAGCCATTTTATAAGGTGCGGCTCCAGGTACAAGATCTATCACAAACTCTGTGGCTCGGTCGGGTGGTAATCCTGGTAGTTCCTCTAGAAATACGTCGGGATAGTCCCGCACGACTTCAATATCTTTCATTTGTGGTGCTTCCTTGGTTAGGTCGACCACTGATACTAGATACCCGACTGCCCCCTTCTCAAGGCACTTCTTATCCTTTAGTGCTGAGAGTATGAGCTTGCGTCTACGAAAGTTTGGTTCCCGAAAAACTAAATTCTGCTCCTTTTTTGTCTTTAAATGTTAGCCTCTTTTCGGCGCATATTAGGTTTACAGAATGCGAGCTAACCAGTCCATTCCCAAGATGACGTCAAAGTCTGCCATCTCAAGTTGTATCAAGGTTGCATCTAGGGTTTTCTTGCCAATGAGAACTGGACATGGTCCATAACCTTTCTCTAATTCCACTTTTAACCCCATCGGTGATCGTACAAGTAATTTGTAGTCTAATATTTTGATGGGTAAATTTATCTTCTTTTCGAATGACACAGATATAAAGGAATGAGTAGCTCCTGAATCAAAGAGTACTCTGGCGGGTACGCCATTTATAGGTACGATACCTGTGATTTATTTTACTTAGTCTACATGCTCATACAATGTAATTACAAGTTTAAAAAGTTTCAGTCATACCTGTAACCACATCGGGTGATGCGGCAGCATCCTCGGATGTAATAGCATATACCCATCCCTGATGGAACTGCTTCTTGGGTTTAGGGCACTCCCTTGCCATATGTCCCGGTTGGTTGCAGTTATAACACTTTGGACTTTCAGAATTTGGCTTTGGCTGAAGTTGAGCTACTGGAGTAGTCTTGGTTGTAGCAGTAAAATTCTGAGGGCGGAAAGGCTTATATGTCTTGTTATTGCCTCCGTTGTAAGAATTTCCAGCTGGCCTTTTGATACCCCGGTTCTGTGTGAAATAACTCTCCTTCTGGCTCGATTTAGTAACTCGAGCTATTTGGACAGCTTCATTATAAATCTTCTTTTCTAAGCCCAGAACGTGCTCTCTGATGCTTCCTCTCAGTCCCGTGACGAACCTATGGGTTTTGGTGTCTTCTTCCTGCATACTAAGTGGTGCGAAGAAAAACAGCTCCTCAAAACGCTGTTGATATGCATCCACTGACATCTGTCCCTGATATAGACTCAGGAACTCCTTCTCCATAGAATCTCTGAAGTTTCGTGGAAAATATTTCTCAAAGAAAGCTTCTTTATAAACAGCCCAAGTCAATAGGGCGTGCTTGGTCAATAAGTAAGCCCTAGCAGATTTCCACCAATTATATGCGTCACCCTTTAGCATGAAGGTGACACATAGTACTTTCTCTTCTTGGGTGATAGTCATCATAAGAAAATTTCTCTCCATCTCGTCTATCCAGTGTGCTGGCCATAAAGGATCAGACGGTTTGCCATTAAACTCCTTGGGCTTCATCTACAAGAATCGCTCAACCAGTCGAGAGTGATCCAACTGATTTTGGGGGTATGCCCCAACCATAGGTGGTGGATACTAATAATTAACCTGAGCTGCTTCCGGATCTGGTACTGGAATCTGTGTAGTAGGTTGTTGAGGTGTTTGAGGTGCTGGGTGGTTACCCACCAGTGCTGCACTGGCTTGTCCTGTCTGCATGGGTGTAGCATGAGCAGCTTGGAACATGATTCTCATTGCAACTTGCATTTGAGCCTGCGCATGTTGCATCTGTTGTAGTTGCTGTGCCAAATTCATCACTACGGTTGCTAACTCAGGTGGTGGAGGTGGAAAATTTGTAGGGTTTGCCTGATCAGGATTTCCTGAGACATGTACATTCTCCTGGCTAGTTTCCTCCACAGGTGGTGGTGGTGGAACTGCATTTCGGCTCTGTCTGGTTACTTTTCTTCCAGACATATTTTCCTTCTGAGATGGGTGGTGCCTTAAAATCATCAAAATAAGTGAAAAATCATTGATACTCCATGTAGGCATGTTAATCGATGTAAACTTTCAAATTTCAATTCATTTTATGAAAAAATACTGTCTTTTCCATGCAAGGTCGATGGTGAGGGTCGATGGTATGTCCGACCCTTAGTATCCGACCCTGGGAATAACCTGTTCTTCCCGAGAGGTGAGGGTCGATGTGAGGGTCGATGGGTGTCCGACCCTCAGTTTCGACCCTTAGTTTTCTGTCAGATTCCCTAGAGCCGAGGGTCGATGGGAGGGTCGATCCGAGGGTCGATGGTTCTGGTTGAATTGTCTGACCCTCAGACCAAAAATCAGATTTTTAAGATCCAATTTTGGGTCATTTCTTATTATTTCCCTCCCGTTTCGACTCGTCTCTCCCCTCTGAGTTGCTACAGTGCCACTCCACTGTTTTTGGTCGGTTTGAGTCTGGGTTTCGACGTCCACGTCATCCATACAGGTATGTTCTCCCATTTTTACCTATTTTTAGGTTTTCTTTTCTAGGTTTTTGTCCATTTAACTTGTATTTTTCAAATTAAACTTTTTCCAACCGTAAAAATTTGATTGTTATTGGGGGCTTTTGTTATTGGTGTCTCAAGGAACGAAAGCACTCAAAATTTTTTGAGTTTCATCGGTTGGTTATCGAGAAACTTGGATTTTTGCTCGTTTCCCTAATTTGTCGAAATTTTTTTGATTTCTTGAAATTTCTTCAAATTGGTCTTCGTTAGTTCCAATTTCCTACTGTGTGAGTGTCGTAGCTATGTTGGAACCTTCGTAATTCCTCCTGCCCGCATGTACGGGTGAAAAGTGAGGCTTTTGGCCAATTTACATCGTTAAAATGTTAAATTTCAGATTTTTATCCTATTAACTCCTTGTCTCCCTTTTTCTTTCGTATCTGCATATACCATGGCTCGTACCAAGATACCCAGAGTTCGTGATCCGCTTCGCTTCCGCTCCAATGAAGCCGAGGCACAGTATGCCGACTCTGCTCGTAAGAAAGTAGAGGGTGGTCGTATGGTGAACTTGGCTGAGCTAGCCTTGTTCAACGTAGAGAGAGCATTTGGTGATATGGGGTGGCTCCCTGTCATCACTTACGACGGATGCACATGTCCGGATTTGGTGCGCCAGTTCTATTGTAATCTTCAGGTGGTGGGGAATTACAATGACGTTGAGCGTGGTCAAGAGTTGCGCATCACTAGCTATGTTAAAGGGGTGCACATTTCCTTTGACTATCGGCAACTGGCCGATCTGCTGGGCATACCCTATGATGGCCCCATGGTGTACTGTGCACCTGGAGAGCCCCAGTTTGTTTCCATAGAGATGAGGGCAGAGATCGACAATCAGCTGCTACGACCTGATCGCTGACAGATGGGAGCTTGTTACATGCGTCCAGCTCCACGGGTCTTCTGCAAGATTATCCAGCATAATCTGATTCCGCAGAGTGGGCACTATGAGAGGGTTTCTTAGCTGACCCAGTTTCTGATATATAGTATCTGCACCAGACAGCCAGTCTTCCTTCCCTACATCATTATGCGTACCATGATTAGTGCTACATTGTCCAGTCATAGGGGTATTCTACCCTATGGACGTATGATTACCGTTCTACTGACCCGCCTGGGGGTTGACTTAGCGGATGAGAAGATCTAGGAGAAGACCTTCTCGTCGCCTCTAGATTGGGAGGCTATCTGCAAGATGGGTATGCGGGATGCCCAAGTCAGTGATGAGGAGAGGAACGAGATGGTACGCCCTCACACTCGCATTGAGAAGGCTGACGCTGAGGCCGCTGCTGCCGTTGCTAGAGCTCATGTGGATCCTGTCGATGATGATGATCGTATGTATATGGATGTCGACTCGATACCCCCGCCTTCACCTACGCATGCGGCTGGAGTTAGTGCTTCTTCTGCGACGGATCCTGTACCTGAGAATGGTCCTTCTCATGCGGCTGGTCCTTCACGCCCACCTCCTGACATGATGGAGATGTTGCAGGAGATCAGGGAGGCTCAGTGCAGATCTGATTTGAGGATGGAGGAGTTGCTAGATGCTCAGCATGTGAGAGTGGATGAGCTGTTAGCCGCCCAATGCATATCAGACACACGGATGGGAGAGCTCATAGAGGTTCAGCGTGCGACTGATCGGAGGGTAGCCGATCTCACAGCTAGTCTACAGATGACCCAGACTCAGATAGCCTGGTTGACTAGAGTCTATGCTGAGGATTATGACAGAGATCGTGAGGCCCCGCCTCCTCTTTCACCTTCAGTTTCTTGATTGTACTTTATTTCCTTGTACTACAGAGTAACTGTCCGGGTTGTGGGCTGTACTTTGCTTTAGTTTTGTATATACGTTTTGTTTCTCTTTCTCCTTGTATGTAACTTGTTTCCCCTTTAATAGATGCATTATTCTCTTTTTAAATTTGGTCTCAACCATCACTGGTGCTTATAGTGTGTTAATATTACGGTTTTTACTTTTATCCTATCTCAGTTCACAATTGTCTCGAATGTATGTTAGTTCAGCGGACAAGGCCAGAGATGCTCTGATACCAAGTTGTCACACCCCAATTCCGCACTATTTAGAATGGTGTGATGAACCGCTAATAAACCAACGGTTCAACCAGGATCTCGAGTAGGCTATATCCGTGTTATCTGAAACCCATACATCCATAATCATAATCAGAGTAAATACACAATAGCAGAAGTCATATAATAAAATGAACTGAGAATCTACTGTGATATTAATATTTAAATAACAAATTATTCTGTATCAACTGGGACATAAATAAATATCAAATACATGTCCATAATAAATCCGAGTAAAGAAAACTAAGAAAATATCTAATCAAATACACATGAGTTGCACTCGCAAGAGGAGTCATGTGTATATACTTCAGCTTCAACTTCCATCGCGGCTACATTCTCGTACGCTGAAACATTTACATAGTCTTCAACGGTATAACCTGCATCATCAACTAAAAATATTCGACGTCGAGGGGGTGAGCACACATCACGGCTCAGTGAGTAGACAAAACAATGCAACAGTACATATGCATGCAATCAATTCATATCTTTGGTCTGGTTTATAGTTTGCAATGCGCAATAGAAAGGTTGGGTGGTCAAAGGTTAACGTTTATTGACCCCGCCTCTATACACAGGGTGTGGAAGTCCGCCCGAAGGTTAACGTTTATCATCGTCCCCATCCACCCTAATCATGAACATTATATAACAAAGGTTAACGTTTATTTCTATATACTGCCATACCAACACGTAAGCCCCTGTTAGCGAGGGCTTGCAAACTGGGCTCACAACTAACCAATCCTAATGCCAAACAGTGTATCCAAGGCCTCACCCTAGCATTCCTCAGAATATCCATAGAGATAGAGCTAAGGCCCCCCGGTAGAGTCAGAGACTACAAGGACCGAGACCACCTCCCTTGATACTCTACGATACAATAGTTCTGCTAAGGTAATGACGATATGACGATGCTAATGCACAAGACTTGAGTTAGAGATAGAGTTAAAGTGCTGAGACCCACCAAAGGTTAACATTTATTGACGTTCTCATCACACCTCCCCTGATACTCGCTCGCATCAAGTACACCAACCACACACATACAATCACATGCCTACTCCTATCATCATCATCATCATCATGTTATAAACAATAAAATAAATAAGCATGAACAAGTAATAGAAATATTGGATGGCATTTTGTATGCACATTACAAACATATTCGCATAAAATCAAGCATGGCTTTGGACTAAAAAAAATAAAAAATAGTTTGTTATTAACCAATTAGTTTAGAGTTCTGTTTCCTCACCTTAGCTTGCTAATAGATACTTTTTCAAGCTTTATAATCACCTTTATACTATTATTGTATTGCTAGAAGACCTAACAAAGTCGATAGAATTTAATTAGAATTAATTCTGAATTTAAAAACCATTCTATTAACTGAGGGTCGGAGGTAGGGTCGGAGTCATGATCGACCCTGGGTGCGACCCTCCCCAAACTCTGAACTTCCCGAACACTGAGGGTCGATAGTTAGGATCACCTAGGGTCGGATGGTCATCGACCCTCGGTGCGACCCTCGGTGTACTTTGGTCGATTTTCCTCTTTTAGTCCATTCTTCGTGCTTGGGATGCTATGGCTTGCTCCTACATTCCATTCTACATTCATTCCGTGGTCTGAAATCATAAACCATCCACCTAAATAGCTTTCATGCATTCGCCTATGGTTTTCCATGAAAACCTAACCATGGGTTGATGGTTTGGGTTTCACCGAGATCACACTCTCATCAATATCTAACCTAAGGTCTGTAGAAATTCATGGAATTAGTATCCATACCTGAGAAGAATACTCTTTCTCTGCAACTCGTGTCTTTTGGCTAAATTCTCTTCCTTGCTTCTCTTCTTCCTCTTTCCCTTCTCTTCTCTTTCTCTCAATTCAATTAGGGTTGTGAAAGGAGTGAAAGAGACTTAGGGACGTACTTTAAATAGAGTAGGAACATCCTAAAATAAGTCCCTTTGAGATTAGGAAAGAATCCAAATCGAAAATCTAAAAATTTCCTAATTTCAGTTTCGGTTCCAACTGAGGGTCGATGATCCCATCGACCCTAGGATTCTAATGAGTCCGACCCTCCCTTCAAAACTGAGGGTCTGACTTTCTGTTTTGGGGGGTCCGACCCTCCTTGGCTGGGTATGCGACCCTCCCTTTAAGTTAAGTGTTTTTGGGTCGATTTGATACCTGGGATCTCGATCTCCTTCACACCCTTGGTCCATTTGACTCGACCATGATAGGTAAACATGGTTCAAGGTGGTAAGACCGGGTTAGATTGACACGGGTCTTACAGGTTGCTGCTTGCTGCTCGTGGGGGTCTTTTGACCTCCACTCGTTACCACTAAACGACGAAGCCAGGAGTGGAAGGAGGGACTTGAACCCTCAACCTCAGCCTTGGCAAGGCTATGCTCTACCATTAAGCTATTTCCGCCAGCTCCGGTAGTGGCGAAGCACTACTGAGCAATTCACGTATCACTTGATACGGACGACTTCTATTTTTCCACCGGACCACACTGAAGACCTTCGATCGAGCTACGAGCATGAGTAGGTAGGCGGCTAGGGGGGGCTGGGAAGGAAGGGGGCACCCTTCTTTTTGCTTCGAGCTAGATGAGATGATGATTAGTGGGTCAGGGGAGGTGTGTGTATGCTCTTTATCACTATCACTAAAGGCGGCGGGCTGGCTGGGCTGCCTTTTCAATCAATCTCCGGCCGCTCAGTGCCGCTATTGGTACGATAAGTAAGGAGTGAAGGTCTCGAGTCAAGCTGGGGCGGCATCTGTCTTTTAAGTTAAGTCATTTCCTAAAACGGCTCCTCTTATTCTACGATAATCCAATTTCATTACCACGAGTCTGCTCGGAACCGGTCGATTCCTGAGCCATTCGTTCTCCCCTCTCGGTTGGCGTTTGCCAGCCACTAGAGCAAGTAAGAGAACCTAGAGTTCATTCACTTAAAGAACCGAAGATTTGGACCGGATTGTACACCTTTGTGTCTGGCTATGTATATGGATGTGCATAAAGAATGGACATCTCTCTCTCGACGGGGAAGAAGCTGCAGCGGCACCTCACGAACTTCTTACTGGGGCAGCACCTATAGGCGCGAGTGTTTGGATGCACGTGTTTTGTTCATATTCCTGCGCAGTTAAGAGAGAAATTGTCCCCCAGGGCAACCACTTGTGTCTTTCTTGGAAATGCTCAGTCCGGGTATTTATGCTATGACGTGAAATCCAAGAGACTCGATGTATCCTTGAATGTTCTCTTTAATGAGATCGCCTCATATTTTCCTTAACCTAATTAATCGGCCCCGGGGGAGAATGGTGATGGAGATGTATTGCGGCCTTCTCCTGTTCATCAACTCCTGCGGAGCCTCATTCTTCTGCAGTTGATGTTACGGATCAGCCTCACTCTTCAGGCCAGCAGCTTTGCCCAGCATCTTCTGCCGATTGTCCTGTTCAGCTGACCTCAGAGGATTCCAGTCACCCGGCACAGCATGTTTATTCTCGGCGGCGATTACAGTCTGTTTCCCAGGGTCAGACTACTCAAGAAGATCAGCAGTCTAGCCCAGTTGCTTCCCTTCCAGTCGCTTCCTCAGATTCTGGATCCCTCTCTCAGGCGCTCTTAGCTACTCTAAAGTTTCTTATCCCGTTGAAGGATTTGTGTCTTATCTTATGAATCGTTTTCCCCAAAACATCGAGCTTACCTCATGTCAGTTCAATCTTCTCATGAACCTGAATCATTTGCTGAAGCCTCCAATCATTCTTGCTGGAGAGATGCTATGCAGGAAGAAAGAAATGCCCAGGAAAAAAAGAATAAGACTTAGTCTCATTGCCTGCAGGGAAACAAGCCATTGGCTGCAAGTGGATTTACAAGATCAAGCATAAAGCAGATGGCTCGGTAGAGAGATAGAAAGCGTCATTAGTAGCTAAACAAAAATATTGAGTCGAAACTTCGGAAAGATTTGCCCCAGGTTGCTAAAATGACCACCATTCGTGTCATTCTTGCCTTGGCTGCAATCAAAAAGTGGTCCTTATTTCAACTTGACGTGAAGAATGCCTTTCTCCACGGAGATCTGCAAGATTTTCTATTCAGCCTCCTCCAACTCCAGGCTTCTCTTCTCCTAGGAATCCTAACTTGGTATGCAAGCTCAAGAAAGCTCTCTTTGGGCTAAAGCAGCAAACGTAGGCAGCAAGCTACGGCAACAAGCGAGAAAGCCCCTACTAGGTTAGGGGCTTTCTCGCTTGTTGCCTCCGTTTGCTGGGTCTTTCTTAATCAAGATCTTTTCCGTAATTTCATAACCTCCGGTCTTTCATTTCAATTTCATAACCTCTGGTAAGAAGAAAAGAAGGAGGATCAATAAGAAAGGCAAAGGGAGTCTTCGGAGCTGCTCAAAGAGAGGACCAACTTCTCTTCCGGTTAGAAAGGAAGCCAACAAGAAAGAAGGAGGAAGCCAAGCGTCCGGCAAGAAAGGAAGATGTCCCTCAGCTTTCGGGTTCCCAACAAGAGGGGAGAATTTACCAGAAGAAGGCGGTTTCGGATAAAAAGCAGATTTTTTTCTTTGACCAGTTTAGAAAGCTCTTAAGAAAGGCAGGTAGGATACC
This sequence comes from Protea cynaroides, assembly GCA_028583415.1. NCBI lineage: Eukaryota > Viridiplantae > Streptophyta > Magnoliopsida > Proteales > Proteaceae > Protea > Protea cynaroides. The sequence continues at coordinate 79,020,408 of CM053271.1, forward strand.
GCACTATCCCTGAGTATTTTCGAAACATCAACCAGCAACCAAGCAACTAAAGAGCTAGCTGATCGTAGACCACTCTCTCCTGGTGGTCGAGCTGCTCTACGACCACCTGATTTACAACCAGCCTGTGGTCGAGCTGATCGTAGAGCACCGTTGCGCTAACGCGCAGTAGTTTGATTGCTGCGCGTTAGCGCAACAGTGCTCTACGATCAGCTTACTCTCCATTGGGCTCATCCCTTGCTTGCTTGTTCTGGTGCGCGCTTGACTCTCCATTAGGCTCATCCCTTGCTTGGTTAGGTAAGAAGCGCTAACGCGCATCCATTTTCTTTGCGGGGCGCTCCTGCGCCCATTAGGTTAGGCGCTTTCTAGCTGCTCCGTTTGCACCATTAGCAGGCTTGAAAGCGGAAACTGTCCTATAGAGTTTTGGTTTTCTACGCTGCTCAGGATGAAGATTCTGAGCCTGATGAGCGTGATCGATAGCCCGATGCTTGTGGTAGAGATGAAGAGCCTACCTACCTATTGGTTTAGTAGTTTATTCATTAGTCAAATCAGTTGTTGATTATGCAATCGGTTAAAGAGTTCACCCAGCATCAGTAGCAAATCCAGTAGCATAGGCAGATAATCCATCCATTGAAGCAAATCCTACAGACTGCTAAGCTTATTACTATGATCCTGTTGATTCAGTCGAAGAACCAGATTCATCAGTACCGGTAGTCACTTAAGTCAATCCAGTAGCACAAGTAGCAAAGGTAGCAAGGGTAGCAGGTCCATCAGTCGATGATCCGGATCCAGTCGATGAAGCAGTGGATTCGGTTGATGATCCACATGATCAAGTCATAGGTTTTGCAGTTTGTCAAGCTCTCGACCATATTTTGTTACTAAATGGAATTCTGTTGAATAAGCGGATGTTGCATCACTAACAACATAAGTAGATAGAGGTCCAGGTGAAGCAATCAATTATGTAGATCAGCAGTAGTAGATTAAGAAGTCGATGTTGTAGTAAGTTGGCCCAGTCTCTCACCCAGCAGTATATTTTATGCCAAGCAGCATACTTCAAGCCAACTGAAAGGTTGAACCAGCACCAGTGAAGGCATAGGTAGGGGCTTTAAAGGCGTAGGTATAGGCACGACAGGTAAACAAAGGAAATAAAAGCAGTTTTGGGCTGGGTCGAGAGCCCATTTCAGATTCTCCGGTTCCAGATCGAGCAAACCAATTGATCTTTCACCGGGGAGGAAGCAGCACCAAAGCACAAAGTGCCCAGAGTGGGAACGGGAGCAGAGCCTTCAGTTGGAGAACCCATTCCCGAGCTACGAGTTGGAGATCCGGGGTTGGTCTCTAGATCCTGTGCTAGTAGATTGGGGCGACCCCACACCAGTGGTCTAGGTACCAGCAAAAGCAAGGGCATTGGAAGCGGGAAAAGAGATAGCATTCCTAAAGAGATGGCCGACAGGAGGCAAAGGTGAATTTCAAAATTATTTTAGTTTGCAGCCCGGGGGTACGCGAGCGCAACAACTGAGGGGGTTTCAGTGCCCGTGATATCCCTGCCATTTTTTGGCCCAACATCCCTTCCTGTCCCAGCACCAGAGATAGTAGTAGTAGTCACAGGGGGCAGAGGAAATGGCCCAATATCCCTTCCTTTCCCAGCACCAGAGATAGTAGTAGTACTCACAGGGGGCAGAGCGAGATACAGACTTGAATAAAAATAAATAACCGCGCAGAGAGTCACTGGAGCACAACCCGTGACAGGAACAAGGGCGGGAGAAAGAGCAAGGGTGTATGGAGCCACTAGAGCGTAGATGGGGCAGGCGACAGAGCTAGCTAGTAGCAGAGGTGAAGGCCTCTGAGTAAGTAGTTTCTTCTATCGAATCATGACCAGCATCAGAGCACCAACCAGAAGTAGCAGCAATTCTAGAGCTGGGTGTAGTTCCAGTTGTTCCGGTTCGAGCAAATACATTGAATTTCGAAAGCCATTACTATCTCGCCCATATAAATAAATATCCTATTCTCGTGCCTGGTGTCAGAGTTTACCTAGTACTTTTAGTTCCATATCTGGTTGACCGAGCCAGCAAGATATGGCCAAAAAGCCGCTAGCCCCTAAATGAGTAAGGCAAGCACCCTTAGACGTAAAGTAAAGGGGCAGCAAAAAAGCCATATCGCGCTAGGAAAGGTAAGGCCTTTACTTACTTGTTTAGGGGGGGCGTTAGCCCTTAATAGAGTAAAGGCGAGTCGCTCATGGAGTTGCTTGTTTACAACTACTCGGCTTGGGGGCAAGCACTTAGGCTCCGTCAAGCTGATCGTAGAGCACCGTTGTGCCAACGCGCTCGCTGTAGTTTTTCAGCTTGCTCGAAAGCCCCAACTCTAAACCAAATAAGGGAAAAACAACCTTCTTTGGTTTAGATACAAGCAACTATATCCATCTCTTTCTGTCTATACATATATCGATCTTTTTATTCGAAGCAAGCATATGTCGATCTGGCTTTCTATACGAAGAAGCCCCCGTCTATTTATTGATGATTCCACTCTGATATCGATCCGGTTCAACTAGTTTCTTCCACTTCATTCTTCATCTCCAACCCTTAGTCATTCTATAGGGCGATCTCCGGTTAACCATATAGAATAGCCTGACTAAAGAATAGAATCAAACCCTGGACCACCAGTATGCAGCTCGCACTGCTCCAGAATCGAGCTGAAATAAGGATCCATCTTGTACTGACCTTTTATAGCCTCGAACCCAACAACTTCAATAGACATAGCTCCTAAAAGAGAAAGCCTTCTGCTTAGTGCATCAGCAACTTGGTTTTGTTTCCCGAACTTGTGCCTAAGTATGAAGTTATACTCTTGCTAAAATGAAAGCCATTTTGCATGTCTGCTATTCAACTTCTTTTGGGCATTGATAAATTTAAAGGCTTCATGGTTAGAGTATAAAACAAACTCCTTTGAAATCAAATAGTGTCTCCACTGTCGCAAGGCCTGGACAATAGCGTAAAATTCAACATCATAGGTCGAATATTTCTTTTGAACCTCATTCAATTTCTCGCTGTAAAAGGCAATTGGTCTACCTTCTTGGCTAAGCACCGCTCCAATGCCTACGTGAGAAGCATCACAATCAACTTCGAATACCTTTGAGAAATCGGGTAAGGCCAATGTAGGGGCACTTTTCTCTTAAGGGCATCCTCTGCTTAACTAGTTGAAAACTACTTTCTGCTTCCCCCTACTTCAAGAAGCTCGAACAGATTTTGCTTCAGACAATCGGTGATTGGAGCTATTTGGCTGCTAAAGTTCTTGATGAAGTGCCTGTAGAAAGTAGCTAGTCTATGGAAGCTTCGAACTTTCGTAAGAGACTTTGGTGTAGGCCACTCCACTATGGCCCCCATACCTTTTCCTTGTCTACCTCAACTCCATCTGAGGTGATCACAAACCCCAATAAAATCAAACTTCGCTACCCAGCAAGCAAGAAGAAGATGCGCGTACTAAGCAACCAAGCAATGGCTGAGCTAGCTAATCTACGACCACCCTAGGGGCGAAAGGACTTGCTTGTTCGTAAGGTGTTTTCTTTGCAGGAGTGCGCATCCGTGCACTTCCATTTTCTACGAAATCACATTTTTAGGAATAGTTGCTGAAACATCTCCAGCGTCTCCACTGCCCACAGAACAATCGACTAGAAGATAGAGCAGAGCAGCGGAGGGACTTTAAGTATTCATGTTCATGAGCAAGAGTAAGTCAGGTTTAGGTGAGTAAGGAGAGGTCTTTCAAGCGTTTGTTTGGTACTAGAAGCAAGCTCGAACTACCAGAGGAATTGGGTGGGCCCCTGAAAAAAAACAGAAATAAAAAAGAAAGAAGAGAAATTGGGCCATGTTTCCTGAGAGAGGCCGCCTTCTCCCAGGCCAGCAGTCTTCTACTTCTAGTCGACTACTCTATGATGGGCTTCCCTGTTCCTGGGCTCTGCTCGCTCGTCTACGCTCCGACCCAGCAAGTAATAATTGAAAACCCATGTTTCCTTACCTTTACTTGAGTAGGGGTCGTCAAAAAGGCAATCAATCAGAATCAAGGAAGAAAAAAAATGGAAATAGTGAATCAAGATCTAGATGGATCCCTATCTTTATCTATATCCACGGAAATACCTATCTATATGGAGAGAGATCTATCTATGAATCGATCGTCACTATCCTCTATCTGGATTGATATGTCCCTATGAGCAACTACGCCGATCTTTATATGTTTGGGCCACGTCCGTTTCCGCTCCGAAGAGGAAGGTTTGGGTCTTTCAATCTTATGTCGTGAGGGATGTGACCTATGTTAGGTCCATAAGATACCACAACTTTTGGTGTTCTATGATTCACCTCCGAATATTGAGTAGGTAGTTTGATCCTTTTCATTCTTCTCTTCCTAGTAAATTGATGGGGGATCTGGAGCAATAGGTCAAATTACTATATAAAGAAAAGTTGTTAACTATAGGACTTCTTGTTCGAGTAGGAAGATTACGGTTTTTCTCGTTCCTTCTCTTCGATAAGAATAGGGATTTGAAATGATACAAATTCCTCTTCATTCTGTTGTGCTCAGCGAAGGAACTACCTAAGCATACTTTTTCGGATCCAAACTTCTTTGTTCTTTCTAAGTCTTCTTCTTGCATAGAAGAACACAACTGTTGCAAAAACTGGGATTTTAGTAGTAGGCGGCACCCCCTCTTAGTTTTGAGTAGGCGGAACCATTCTGTTTTGGTTCTTCTCTACATTCTTACCGGGTGATCCAGGAATTTGCCTATGATTTTTTCAACTGATATGTCGATATAGAATGATCTCCTTATTTCTTCACCGTGGGTTCTCGCGTCATTTTCTTGAAAAGATATTAGATCACCGTGGGACACTTTCAAATGAGTAATGCTTACCATTCCATTATTCACACAAACCCTTCGATGACTTATCGGCTGCCTTGCTTGAGGAATAGTTTCACGAAAATGGAGACGAACCGGAATAACGTCTGATCTTGTTTATGGATTGAGTGGAAAAGGGATATATGAAGTTCGTTCTGTTCCTCTGTGCATCTCTGTGATGGGTAAATCCCCATGAAAAAGGGGCAACTTTCGTGTAGTTTGTGATTGGATGTAACTGTTAAGATTTTCTCTCGGATAAATCTTTCTCTTAACAGATCTCTTATTGCTCCTCAATCTTCGGAGAATGCGGCGTTGTATTATTGTAAGTTCTCTATTCCGAACATTTCCTGGAAGTAGACGACAAGTTTTAAATCTTAATGCAGGCAAGGCATATCTCATTTTTTCAGTCTTTTTCGCCACATCGCGTATAACGGGAATCGAACCCCTCTGCTGCTAGCGGGCGGATGGAGAATTTCCTACTTCGATCCAACAAACTCCGGAGCCTCAGTGGACAAGGTAGGGCGCCGCAACGCGTTAGGTTGCTTTGCCCCTAACCTAACAAGCAAGGGCCCCACTATAGCTAAAGGCCCTTATTTCAGTAAGGTGCGCGCTGTAGTTTTTTAGCAGGCCTCAAAGTGCTATTGCTATAACTATAAATATCTAGCTAGCGTGCTAGCCTTTTTCCGCAGGCTGCTAGTTGTAGCACGCAGTGTACCAGTGAATAGGAAAAGCGGATTGAGATTACTAATGATGGATGGGGGTTGAGGCCCTGAAAAGGTTCGGTGCCTCGCCCTTGTCTCCTTTGCCGGAGACTGCAAATGATGGGAATCCTATTGATAAAGAAGAGGCATAGGCATCGCCTCTCGATCCAATCCGTCTTCCCTGGCCTCCCCAACACACTCTAGATACGAAAGAAACCTCCCGCCATAGAGAAGAGATCGTCAGTCTTGGTCCCCCCGATCACCCTTCCCTTGAACTTGAACTGGTCGAGAGAGATGAACCCGCACCACATTTTTGAACCATGGAACCGAAACCCCCAACTAGCGCGTCACGCGCCAGAACCTAAACAACTCAGTTGAGAACTCCGTGACTGGTTCAAGGGAAGGTCCACCAATGATTGATAGGCCATTCCCCCCCTTCTATCCGTCTCTTGATGTAAGACCTATATTAAACTAACCCGGTCATACCACCTTGAATCAGGTTTACCCATCATGGTCGAGCCAAATGGACCAAGGGCGTGAAGAAGATCGTGATCCCAGGTATCAAATCGACCCAAAAACACTTAAATTAAGGGGAGGGTCGCATACCCAGCAAGGGAGGCTCAGACCCCCCAAGACAGAAAGTCAGACACCCTGTTTTATAGAGGGGATCAGACACTTTAGGAGTTAGGGGTCAATGGGATCATCCACCCCCTCATTGACCTCCAGTTGCCGCCAGAAACAGAAATTAGGAATGTTTCCTAATTTTGGTTGGACTCTTTCCTAAACTCAATGGGACTTATTTTAGGAGTTTTTACTCTATAAATAGGACGTCCCTAAGCCCCTTTCACTCCTTTTACAACCCTAATTGAATTGAGAGAAAGAGAAGAGAAGGAAGAGAAGAAGAAGAGAAACAAGGAAGAGAAGAAAGCAAAAAGGAGAAGAGTTGCAGCGAAGGAGTCTTCTTCTCAGGTATGGATACTAATTCCATGAGTTTCTACAGACCTTAGGTTAGGTAATGAAGAGTGTATGATCTCGGAGAGTCCCAAACCATCAACCCACGGTTAAGTTTTCATGGAAAATCATGGGGGAATTCATGAAAGCTATATAGGTGAATGATTCATGGTTTTAGACCATAGAATGTGTGTAGAATGGACTTTAGGAACAAGCCATAGGACCCCAAACACGAAGAATGGACTGAAAGGAAGAAAATTGACCAAAACCCACAGGGGGTCGCACAGGGGGTCGATGGCCAATCGACCCACCAGACCCTGAACAACGACCCCCAGTGTTCGGGAAGTCCAGAATAGGGGTGGTTGCACCAGGAGTCGATCATGACTCCGACCCTATCTCCTACCCCCAGTTAACAGCATAGTTTTTAAATTCAGAATTAATTCTAATTAAATTCTATCGACTTTATTAGGTCTTCTAGCAATATAATAACATTATAAAGGTGATTCTAAAGCTTGGAAGAGGATCTATTAACATGCTAAGGTGAGGGAACAAGACCTAAACAAACTGGTTAATAATAAACTGTTTTATTTCTTGAGTCCAATGCCATATTGATTCCATGCGTGTATGCTTGTATGTGCATTCAACATGTCAGCCAATATTTCTATTAATTGTTTATGCATATTTACTTTATTGCTTATAACATGATGATGGTGATGATCATAGGAATAGGCATGTGAATGTTTGTGTTTGGTCAGTGTATATGGTGCGGATAGGGATGGTATCAACCGGTACAGCCATGATCGTTCTTCATGGGGTGTATATTGTGCCATGGTCTACTCAAGTCATGTCCACTGACGTCGACGTATCGCCATTACCTTAGCAGAACTATTATGTCGTAGAGTATCAGGGGAGGTGGTCTCGGTCCTTGTAGTCTCTAACTCTACCGGGGGGCCTTAGCTCTATTTCTATGGATGTTCTGAGGGATGCTGGGGTGAGGCCTTGGATACACTGTTTGGCATTAGGATTGGTTAGTTGCGAGGCCAGTTTGCAACCCTAGCCAGTAGGGGTTTATTTGTTGGTATGGTATCAACTGGTACAGCCATGACCGTTTTTCATGGGGCGTATATTGTGCCATTCTGGGTCCATGTGGGGCGACGGTGCCGTTTTCATTGGGCGTTTCCACACACTCGTGTATAGAGGTGCGGCAGCCACCTATCCTTTCTATAGCACAGTGCAAACTTTAAACTGGACCAAAGATATGATTTGACTACATGCATATGTATTGTTGCATTGTTTTGTTTGCTCACTGAGCCGTGATGTGTGCTCACCCTTTTGACGTCGAATATTTTTAGTTGATGATGCAGGTACGACTGTTGAAGATTATGTAAATGCTCCAGTGTATGGGAACGTGGCGGCGATGGAAGTGGAAGAGGAAGTGGATACACATGACTCCTCTTGCGAGTGCAACTCATGTGTATTCGATTAGTTATTTTTCTAGTTTTCTTTATTTGGATTTATTAAGGACGTGTATTTGATATTTATTTATGTCTCAGTTGGTACAAAATAATTTGTTTTTTAATTATTAATAACACAGTAGATTCTCAGTTCATTTTATTATAAGACTTCCGCTATTGTGTATTTACTCTGATTATGAATATGGATGTATGGGGTTTAGATAACACGGATATAGCCTACTCGAGATCCTGGTTGGACCGTTGATTTGTTAGCGGTTCATCACACCATTCTGAATAGAGCGGAATTGGGGTGTGACAACTTGGTATCAGAGCATCTCGGGCCTTGTCTGCTGAACTAGCACACAATAATGACAAATTGTGAACTGAGATAGGATAAAAGTAAAAACTGTAATATTAACACATTATAAGCACAAGTGATGTTTGAGACCAAATTTAAAATAGAATAACGCATCTATTAAAGGAAGAACAAATTTAAATACAATGTGAAAGAAACAAACGTATATACATAGCTAAAATAGAGTACAGTCCACAACCCAGACAATTACTCTGTAGTAAAGAGAAAGAAAAAAGATACAATCATGAAGCTGGAGGCGAAGGAGGAGGCGGCGCCTCATGATCTCTGTCATAGTCCTCAGCGTAGACTCTAGTCAATCAGGCTATCTGAGTCTGGGTGGTCTGCAGACTAGCTGTAAGATCGGCTACCCGCTGATCAGTCCGGTGCTGAGCCTGCATGAGCTCTCCCATCCTCATGGCTGATGTCCGTTGGGAGTCTAGTAGCCCATCCACCCTCACCCGCTGAGCATCTAGTAACTCTCCCATCCTCATGTCTGATGTACGCTGGGCGTTTATGAGCTCATCCACTCTCACACGCTGAGCATCTAGTAACCCCTCCATCCTCAGATCAGATTTGCGCTGAGCCTCTTTGATATCATGAAACATCTCCATCATATCAGAAGGGGGGTGTGAAGGACCAGTCGCATGAGAAGGACCAGCCTCATGAGAAGGACCAGCTGCATATGAAGTACCAGCTCCAGCCGCATGCGTAGGTGAAGGCGATGGTATCGAGTCTACATCCATGTACATGCGGTCATCATCATCAGCAGGCTCCGCATGAACTCCAGCAGCGGCGGCAACTGCCTCAGCGTCAGCTATCTCTACGCGAGTGCGAGAGCGCACCATCGTGTTCCTCTCCTCATCACTGACCTGAGCATCCTGCATGCCCATCTTGCAAATAGCCTCCCAATCTAGAGGCGATGAGGAGGACTTCTCCTGAATCTTCTCATCCAATAAATCAACCCCCAGGCGGGTAAGCAGAACAATGATCATACGTTCATACGGAAGGTTGCCAGTGTGACTGGACAACGTAGCAGTGATCATAGTACGCATAATGATGTACGGAAGGCAGACGGGCTGTCTAGCGCAAATGCTGTACAGAAAATATTGGGTCAGCTGGGAAACCCTCTCGTAATGGCCACTCTGCGGGATCAGGTTATGCTGAATAATCTTACAATATACCCGTGGATCTGGACGCATATAGCATGCCCTCATCTGCCAACAGTCAGGTCGTAGAAGCTGATTATCAATCTCAGCCCTCATCTCGGTGGAGGAGAACTGGTGCTCTCCAGGAGCACAGTAAACCATGGGGCCATCATAGGAAATGCCCAGTAGGTCGGCCAACTGTCGATAATCGAATGAAATGTTTACCCCTTTGACATAGCTTGTGATACACAGCTCATGACCCCTCTCGACATCATTGTAATCCTCACCACCTGGAGGTTACAATAGAACTGGCATACCAAATCTGGACAGGTGCATGCGTCGTAAGTGATGACAGGGAGCCATCCCATATCACCAAATGCCCTTTTTACATTGAACAGGGCTAACTCAGCCAAGTTCACCTTACGACCACCCTCTACTTTCTTGCGAGTGAAGTGGGCATACTATACCTCCGCTTCGTTGGAACGGAAACGAAGAGGATCACGAACTCTAGGTACTTTGGTACGAGCCATGATATCTGCAAATAAGAAAGAAAAACAGATAGTACGTTAGTAGGGTAGAAAAGCCGAAATTTTGACATTATAATGACGTAAGTTGGCCAAAAGCCTCACTTGTCACCCATACACGTGGGAAGGAGGACTTACGTAGGTTCTAACATATCCTACAACACTCACACAGTAGGAAATTCTAACTAATGGGATCCAATTTGAAGAAATTGTGAGAAATCAAAAATTTCGACAAATTAGGGCAAAAAGAGCAAAAATTCAAGTTTCTCGATAACCAACCGATGAAACTCAAAAATTTTTGAGGGCTTTCATTCCTCGAGACACCAATAACAAAAGCCCTTATGGTTGGAAAAAGTTTAATTTGAAAAATACAAGTTAAATGGGTAAAAACCTAGAAATAGAAACCTAAAAACAGGTAAAAATGAGAAAACATACCTGTAGGAGTGATGTGGATGTCGAAACACGGAACCAAAATGATCAATACAGCAGAGTGGCACTGTAGCAACTCAGAGGTTAGAGACGAGTCGAAACGGGAATGAAATGATGGGAAATGAACCCAGAATCGGATCTTAAAAGTCTGATTTTTGGTCTGGGGGTCGGACAATTCGACCAGGATCATCGACCCCCAAACCGACCCCCATATCGACCCCCAGCTCTCGGGAATCTGACAGAAAACTAGGGGTCGGACCTAGGGGTCGGACACCCATCGACCCCCATATCAACCCCTAGCTCTCGGGAAGAACAGGTTATTCCCATGGTCGAATATTGAGGGTTGGACATATCATCGACCCCCACCATCGACCTTGCATAGAAAAGACATTAATTTTCATACAGTGAGCTGAAAATTTTGAAAGTTTATATCGATTAGCATGCCTACATGAAGTATACATGATTGTCTCATGTATTTTGATGATTTTCAGGCACCCCCATTCTCAGAAGAAAATATGTCTGGGCGTAGAGTAACCAGCCAGAGCCGAAATGTAGTTCCACCACCACCTGTGGAGGAAACTAGTCAAGAAAATATATATGCACAGGGAAATCCACAGGTTACACCACCAGAAAATCCGGTTCAGGCGAATCCTACAAACTTGCCACCCTCACCACCGGAGTTAGCAACCGTGGTGATGAACTTAGCACAACAGCTGCAACAAATGCAACACGCACAGGCTCAAATGCAAGTTGCAATGGGGATTATGTTCCAGGCCGCTCATGCTACACCCATGCAGACTGGACAAGCCAGTGCAGCACCGGTGGGTAACCACCCAGCACCTCAAACACCTCAACCACCAGCTGCACAGATTCCAGTACCAGGTCTTGAAGCAGCTCAAGTTCATTATTAGTATCCACAACCTATGTTTGGGGCATACCCCCAAAATCAGATGGATCACTCTCGACTGGTTGAGAGATTTTTGAAGATGTAGCCCAGGGAATTTAATGGTAAACCGCCTGATCCGTTATGGTCAGCACACTAGATCGACGAGATGGAGAGAAACTTTCTTATGATGACTATTACAGAAGAAGAAAAGGTACTATGTGCCACCTTCATGCTAAAAGGCGATGCACATCATTGGTGGAAATCTACTAGGGCCTATCTATTGACTTGGGCTATTTATAAAGAAGCTTTCTTTGAGAAGTATTTTCCCCGAAGCTTCAGAGATTCTATGGAGAAGGAGTTCCTGAGTTTATATCAGGGCCAGATGTCCGTGGATGCATATCAACAACATTATGAGGAGCTGTTTTTCTTTGCACCACTTAGTATGCAAGAAGAAGACACTAAGACCCGTAGGTTTGTTACGGGGCTTAGAGGAAGCATCAGAGAGCACGTTTTGGGTTTGGAAAAGAAGATATATAATGAAGCTGTCCAAATTGCTCGAGTTATAGAATCGAGCCAGAAGGAAAGTTACTTTACACAGAACAGAGGCATAAAAAGGCCAGCCGGAAATGCTTATAACGGAGGGCACAACAAGACATTTAAACCCTTCCGTGCTCAAGGCTTTACTGCTGCATCCAAGACTACCCCGGTAACTCAACAGCAACCAAAGCCAAATTTTGAAGGTCCGAGATGTTATAACTATAGTCAAACGGGACATATGGCAAGGGAGTGTCCTAAGCCCAAGAAGCACTTACATCAAGGACGAGTATATGCTGTTACATCCGAAGATGCTGCCGCATCACCCGATGTGGTCACAGGTATGACCGAAACATTTAAAGTTGTATTACATTGTATGAGCATGTAGACTAAGTTAAATGAATCACAGGTATCGTACCAATAAATGGCATACCCACCAAAGTACTCTTTGATTCGGGAGCTACTCATTCCTTTATATCTGTGTCATTTGGAAAGAAGCTGAACTTACCCATCAAAACATTGGACTACAAACTACTTGTACGGTCACCGATGGGGTTAGAAGTAGAATTAGAGAAAGGTTATGGGCCATGCCTAGTTCTCATTGGCGAGAAAACCTTAGATGCAACCTTGATCCAACTTAGGATGGCAGACTTTGATGTCATCTTAGGAATGGACTGGTTAGCTCGGCATTCTGTGAACCTACTATGCGCCGAAAAGAAATTAACATTTAAAGACAAAGAAGGAGCAGAATTCAGTTTTGTAGGAACCAAACTTCCCCGTAAACGCAAGCTCATACTCTCAACACTAAAGGCTAAGAAGTGCCTTGAGAAGGGGGCAGTCGGGTATCTAGTATCAGTGGTCGACCTAACCAAGGAAGCACCACGAATGGAAGATATTGATGTTGTGCGGGACTATCCCGATATATTTTCAGAGGAACTACCAGGATTACCACCCGACAGAGCAACAGAGTTTGTGATAGACCATACACCTAGAGCCGCACCAGTATCAAAAGCACCTTATAGAATGGCTCCTACTGAACTGAAGGAATTGAAAGTGCAACTACAGGAACTGCTGGACAAAGGTTATATTCGACCCAGTATATCACCATGGGGAGCGCCAGTATTGTTCGTAAAGAAGAAGGACGGTAGCATTCGATTATGTATCGACTATCGAGAGTTGAACAAGCTGACAATCAAGAATCGATATCCACTACCTAGGATCGATGACTTGTTCGATCAGTTGCAAGGGGGAAAAGTATTTTCTAAGATCGATCTTCAGTCAGGCTACCATCAGTTGAAGATTAAAGAGACTGATATTCCTAAGATAGCTATCAGGACCAGATATGAACATTATGAATTCTTGGTCATGTCTTTTGGATTAACAAATGTACCAACAACTTTCTTGGAACTTATGAACCGGGTTTTCCACGATATGTTGGATACGTCGGTTATTGTATTTATTGATGATATATTGGTATATTCCAAGGACAAAGAAACCCATATTAAGAACCTAAACGCCGCCCTACAGCGTTTAAGGAAAGAGAAGCTATATGCCAAATTTACCAAGTGTGAGTTTTGGCTAAGTGAAGTCGCCTTCCTAGGCCATGTAGTATCCGTTGAAGGAATCAAAGTGGACCCCAGCAAGATCGAGGCTATTGTTAAGTGGGAAGCACCAAAGGGCATTGCAGAAATTAGAAGTTTTCTGGGTCTCGCTGGTTATTATCGAAGATTTGTGGAAGACTATTCCCGGATTGCCGTACCTCTCACCAGTTTGACTAAGAAAGGTGAAAAGTTTGTGTGGAGGGATAAATGTGAGAAGAGCTTCCAGACATTGAAGACCAGGTTGATATCCGCTCCGATTTTGACTATTCCTGTCCCAGGACAGCCATTTACCCTGTACACTGATGCGTCAGGACTGGGATTAGGATGTGTGCTTATGCAAGGAGAACAAGTAATTGCTTATGCCTCAAGACAGTTGAAGACACATGAGAAAAACTATCCCACTCATGATTTGGAGTTAGCAGCAGTTGTACATGCGGTCAAGATATGGAGACATTACCTATACGTAGAGAAGTTTCAGATTAAGTCGGACCATAAAAGTCTTACTTATTTATTTAATCAGAAGGAGTTGAATATGAGACAAAGAAGATGGCTGGAACTACTGAAAGACTATGACTGTGATATCCAGTATCATCCGGGGAAAGCCAATATAGTAGCAGATGCGTTGAGCAGAAAGGCAATGATAAAATCTCAAGGAGAGGTTAGCACAACTGCAGCAATGTGTACTACCGGAATGGTATTCAATCACGGCAACGAGCAGTATGTGATAGATACAGCGGATGGATCAACCAACCAAGGGTCTACTCATCAGTTTTCAAATATGTTCACTGCATTGAAGATTATACCAGACATAATTGATGAAGTGAAGACAACTATCAAATCAGACCCTTACCTGAGAACGGTGCAAGAAGACAGCGAAAAAGGTAGAACTAACCCTGAGTTAACCTTGGATGAAGAGAAGGTACTGAAGTACAAATGAAGGATATGTGTATCCGAAACAGAAAGTATGGACATTAGACACCGACTAATGAAAGAAGCCCATACCACCATCTATTCGATATATCCTGGAAGTACAAAAATGTATCATGATCTAAAGAAACAATATTGGTGGAGAGGGATGAAAGCAGATGTAGCTAAGTTAGTGTCTCAATGCCTAAATTGTCAGAAAGTAAAGGCTGAACGACAAAGACCCACAGGACTGTTACAGCCGTTACCGGAACCAGCATGGAAATGGGACTGCATCACTATGGACTTTGTCATGGGATTACCACTGACTCCTCGAGTGGTTGACGCAGTTTGGGTGATTGTAGACCGTATGACTAAGATAGCTCGCTTTATACCAATACGACCTCAGTATACACTGAAAAGGTTAGCAAAGATGTATATAGATAATATTATTCGATTGCACGTTGTACCAGAGAGCATTGTGTCCAATAGAGATCCACGATTTACTTTAAAGTTTTGGGAAGGATTGCAAAAGGCTATGGGTACAACATTGAAGTTTAGTACTGCATTCCATCCACAGATAGATGGACAGTCAGAGCGTACAATTCAGATTCTAGAAGATATGCTACGAGCATGTGTAATTGACTTCAAAGGATCATGGGATGAAAAGTTACCACTGATCGAGTTCGCCTATAACAATAGCTACCAGGCTACCAAACAGATGTCACCCTATGAAGCACTGTATGGCAGAAAGTGTCGAACTCCTTTATTTTGGAATGAAGTTAGAGAACGCAGTATTGTTGGGCGTAAATTTGTCGAAGAAACTTGTTGCGTGGTCGACATTATCAAGGAAAGGGTAAGAACAGCTCAGAACCTTCAGAAGCAATATGGAGATACTCGATGCAGAGATCTTGAGTTCGCCATAGGTGATAAAGTATTCTTGAAGGTATCGCCTATGCGAGGATTGAAACGGTTCAGACAGAAAGGGAAACTAAGTCCAAGATATGTCGGGCCATATGAGATTTTAGCTAAGCGTGGAAAAGTGGCTTACCAGTTAGCACTACAACCATCTATGTCAAGTGTGCATGACATATTTCATATTTCCCTATTGAAGAAGTATGTCAAGGACCCAACGCACGTCCTGACAGTAGATCTACCAAAATTGACTGATGAATTGACATTTGAAGTAACACCAACTAAAATCACCAGCCGAAAGGTTCAATGACTACGGAACCGAGATATCTATTATGTTAAGGTCATTTGGAGAAGTAGAGACATGGAAGAAATTACATGGGAAGAAGAGAATGCTATGTGGAAGCAATACCCTCACTTATTTGATTGAGAAGGTACGTACAATTTTGAGGACGAAATTTTTATAAGTAGGGAGGAGTTGTAAGATCCGTATCAAACTAACTCGGTCTTACCACCTTGAATCAGGTTTACCCATCATGGTCGAGCCAAATGGACCAAGGGCATGAAGGAGATCGTGATCCCAGGTATCAAATCGACCCAAAAACACTAAAATTAAGGGGAGGGTCGCATACCTAGCAAGGGAGGGTCAGACCCCTGAAGACAGAAAGTCAGACCCCCTATTTTACAGAGGGGGTCAGACACTTTAGGAGTTAGGGGTCAACGGGATCATCGACCCCCTCATTGACCCCCAGTTGCTGCCAAAAATAGAAATTAGGAATGTTTCCTAATTTCGGTTCGACTCTTTCCTATACTCAATGGGACTTATTTTAGGAGTTTTTATTCTATAAATAGGACGTCCCTAAGCCCCTTTCATTCCTTTTACAACCCTAATTGAATTGAGAGAAAGAGAAGAGAAGGAAGAGAAGAAGAAGAGAAACAAGGAAGAGAAGAAAGCAAAAAGGAGAAGAGTTGCAGAGAAGGAGTATTCTTCTCAGGTATGGATACTAATTCCATGAGTTTCTACAGACCTTAGGTTAGGTAATGAAGAGAGTATGATCTCCGAGAGTCCCAAACCATCAACCCATGGTTAGGTTTTCATGGAAAACCATGGGGGAATTCATGAAAGCTATATAGGTGAATGATTCATGATTTTAGACCATTGAATGTGTGTAGAATGGACTTTAGGAACAAGCCATAGGACCCCAAACACGAAGAATGGACTGAAAGGAAGAACGTTGACCAAAACCCACAGGGGGTCGCACAGGGGGTCGATGGCCAATCGTGTAAGACCCGTGTCAATCTAACCCGGTCTTACCACCTTGAACCAGGTTTACCCATTATGGTCGAGTCAACTGGACCAAGGGCGTGAAGGAAATCGAGATCCCAGGTATCAAATCGACCCAAAAACACTTAAAATAGGGGAAGGGTCGCATACCCAGCTAAGCAGGGTCGGACCTCCCAAAACAGAAAGTCAGACCCTCAGTTTTGAAGGGAGGGTCGGACAGCTTAAGTGTAAGACCCGCACTCTGAAAACCCGGTCTAAACCTTGGTTTTGTGTCTTGATAGGTCTTCCGATCATCACCGGGCCAGACGGGGCAAGCGGATAACAAACAGGTACAAAATCAGACCGAAGTCGACCAATTATACCTGATTTTAGGTATACCGGTCGATGGTACCGGTCTTGGTACCGGTCGACCGGTATGGCATGCGCAGCTATGTGCGGGAATCTAGAAATTGGTCTCTGCGGGTCCCGCTTTCCTGATTTCGAATCCTAGAAGTTTTTTAATCGTAGTAGGGTTACTAAACCCTATTTCTAGCCTATAAATACACCCTTAAACCTCCTCAAATCCTTTCCATTGTCTCTCACAAACCCTAGAGAAGAGAAAGAGGTTGGAAAGGAGAAGGGGTTAGGAGAAGAAGAAGGTGCCGCCATTACCGTTCGACGAAGTTCACGCTACGCCAGTCAACGATAAGTGTTTTAACTATTCTTCTTATCCTATGTTAGTTGTGTGGGTGGATCAATACCATGCAAAGTAGGTATTGATCTAAAACCCTAAATTGGCCAATAAACCCTAAGTTGCCGTCAAACCCTAGATTTAAGTTTTGAGATGGTATTCATCGAAATAAGACTTGAATGAGTTGGGGATAACTCTAACTCAAAGATTAGACTTAGAATGGATAGGAGAAACCCTGAAAATCCATGGAGGATGATCGACGGCAGTCGAAAACCCATGTATGGTCTTCCGGAGACATACCGGTCGACTATACCGGTTGCACATAGTGCGACCGGTATGTTGCGACCGCTACCTCTCGGGAGGTTATCTGTGGGGACTGGCTGACCATACCGGTCGCCAGTCTTTCCCACAGAGCTAACACCGGTACATGCCACCGGTCAGCTCTGTGAGGGTATTTGTAACCCTGTTGGTTTCCGACCAACATGAAACTCTAAGAATGTTATTTTAATGAAACCCTAATAATATTGTAGGACTTTGTGACATATCGTTTGGATCTTGCAACGTGGAGCAAGTTATCGAACGAGCGTCAGGTAAGGGAATCTGACCTAAACCTAATAATTAATGGACAGTAAATCGTTGTTAATCATTGAATATCTATGATGTGATGTTTGTGCATATTCACATGCCATCCTTTACTTTCAGTTATTATTACTGTTCATGCATTGATAGGATATGATTGTTAGGCATGTGATTGTTTTCGTTAGTGTGTGGAGTGGGGCATGGGCCTGAGATCGCTCTTCACATTAGCACCTTTTGTAGTATTCTGTCTTAACATGCTCGGTACGGGTGGGGTATCAGGGGAAGGTCGTGGTACGGTGGTCTCCGATGTTGATGTTGTCCCGGCCATTGTTATGTGGTACTGTGGATTCTGAGTAGACGCTGGCTTGTCCACGATGCTTTAGCTCTATCTCTATGCCGTAGGGAGTTATGTTGGGATAGGGTCTACCTGCGTTATGTTTCTATCTTAGTGTGTTAGTTGCGGATAGGGTATCAGGGGAGGTGTGGGAATGCCTTAGCTCTATCTCTATGCCGTAGACAGCTGTGCTGGGATAGAACATACATTGATGACATATAGGATTGGTTAGTTGCGAGCCCAGTTTGTGAGCCCTGGCCAGTAGGGGCTTAGGTACTGGTATGGGTAGAGTATCAGGGGAGGTATGGGGGTATCTTAGCTCTATCTCTATTCCATGATGGGTGCATGTGGGCCAATGGGGGTGTGATCCATGAGGTGCCACACACTCGTGTATAGAGGTGCGGGGGCCACCAAACCTTTCTATAGCACATTCCAAACTTAAAACCAGACCACAACATAAATGATTGTTACTCATGCATAATATTGTAAAACTGTCTGATTGTCTTACTGAGCTGTGTTGTGAGCTCACCCTTTGTGCACATCTTGTTTTAGATATGGATGCAGGTTATACTGTGGACGATTATGTGAACGCTGCGACGTATGGAGGTGTGGCTGCTCTGGATGTACAAGCAGGGGAGGACGAGCATGATGCTTCATGCGAGTGCCCTTTCTGCGTGTACCTGTAATGGATTTTTATTTATTTGTTTCAGTTATTTTTGATTGGATTAAAGTGATGTAAGAGATATTATATTATGTGTTTGATTTGAATAATTAGATATTTTATTTAAATTATCAATAGATACTCGGTTCATTCTATTTAAAGTCTTCCGCTGTACTATGTATATTCTGATTGTGGTTATGTGTAGTGGTTTGTATGAGTGGACACGGCCTATTCGAGATCCTGGTGTGAACCGTTGGTTCAATGACGGTTCACTCACACCATTCTGGTTGGATCAGAATTGGGGTGTGACATTAAGACCCTAGGGTCGACGGGATCATCGACCCTCCCATCGACCCTCGGATTCTGCCGAATATAGAATTTAGGAAATTTCTATATTTTTTGATTGGGATTCTTTCCTAATCTCAGAGGGACTTATTTAGGATGTTCCTACTCTATTTAAAGGATGTTCTTAAGCCACTTTCACTCCATTCACAACCCTAATTGAATTGAGAGAAAGAGAGGAGAAGGGAAAGAGGAAGAAGAAAGGGAAGGAAGATAACTTAGCAAAAAGGAGAAGAATTTTAGAGAAAAGTTATCTTCTCAGGTATGGATACTAATTCCATGAGTTTCTACAGACCATAGGTTAGTTATTGTTGAGAGTGTGATCTCGGAGAAACCCAAACCATCAATCTATGGTTAGGTTTTCATGAAAAATCATAGGAAAGTGCATGAAAGCTATCTAGGTGGGTTATACATGGTTTCAGACCATGGAATGAATGTAGAATGGAATGTTGGAGCAAGCCATAGGATTCTAAACACGAAGAATGGATTAAAAGAGGGAATTGGACAAAAGTGCACAGAGGGTCGCACCAAGGATCAATGACCATCCGACCCTAGGTGTTCCTGACCATCGACCCTCAGTGTTCGGGAAGTTCAGAGTTAAGGGAGGGTCGCACCCAGGGTCGATCCTGACTCCGATCCTACCTCCGACCCTCAGTTAACATAGTAGTTTTTAAATTCCAAATAAATTCTAATTAAATTCTATCGACTTTGTTAGGGCTTCTAGCAATACAATAACACTATAAAGGTGATTCTAAAGCTTGGAAAAGTATCTATTAGCAAGCTAAGGTGAGGAACCAGAACCCCAAACTAAATTGGTTAATAACAAACTGTTTTTCTATTTTCTGGATTCCTATGCCATGTTTCATTCTATGCGAATATGTTTGTAATGTGCATACAGCATGCCATCCAATATTTCTATTACTTGTTCATGCATATTTATTTTATTGTTAATAACATGATGATGATGATGATGATAGGAATAGGCATGTGCTTGTATGTGTGTGGTTGATGTATTTGATGTGAGCGGGTATCAGGGGAGGTGTGATGAGAACGTCAATAAACGTTAACCTTTGGCGGGTCTCAGCACTTTATCTCTATCTCTAACTCAAGTCTTATGCATTAGCATCATCGTATCGCCATTACTTTAGCAGAACTATTATGTCGTAGAGTATCAGGGGAGGTGGTCTCGGTCCTTGTAGTCTCTGACTCTACCGGGGGGCCTTAGCTCTATCTCTATGAACATTCTGAGGGATGTTGGGGTGAGGCCTTGGATACACTTTTTGGCATTAGGATTGGTTAGTTGCGAGCCCTGTTTGCAGCCCTCGCTAACAGGGGCTTACGTGTTGGTATGGCACTATATAGCAATAAACGTAACCTTTGTTATATATTGTTCATGATTGGGTGCATGTGAGTTGACGATAAACATGATCTTCGGGTAACGTCACACACTCGTGTATAGAGGCGGGGTCAATAAACCCGACCTTTGGCTACCTAAACCTTTCTATTGCATACTGGAAACTTATATACCAGACCAAAGATATAAATTGACTTTTTGCATGCATATGTATTGTTGCATTGTTTTGGCTACTCACAGAGCCGTGATGTGTGCTCACCCCTCGACGTCGAATAGTTTTAGTTGATGATGCAGTTTATACCGTTGAAGACTATGTGAATGCGTCTGCGTATGGGAACGTGGCAGCGATGGAAGCTGAAGCTGAAGTGGACACACGACTCCTCTTGCGAGTGCAACTTCTGTGTATTTGATTAGATATTTTATAGGTTTCTTTATTGGATTTATTAAGACATGTATTTGATAATTAATTATGTCTTAGTTGAAAACAGAATAATTTGCTATTAAATTATTAATATCATTTTAGTTTCTCAGTTCATGTTATTATAAGACTTCCACTATTCTGTATTTACTCTGATTATGATTATGGATGTGCGTGAGTTTGGATAACGCGGGGATAGCCTATTTGAGATCCTGGTTGAACCGTTGATTTATTAGTGGTTCATCACATCATTCTGAATAGTGCAAAATTGGGGTGTGACAACTTGGTATCAGAGCATCTCAGGCCTTGCTCGCCGAACTAACACACATTCAAGTCCGTTGTAAACTGAGATAAGATAAAAGTAAAAGCTTTAATATAAACACACTGTAAGCACAAGTGATGATTGAGACCAAATTTAAAAAGAGAATAATGCGTCTATTAAAGGGAAAACAAGTTACATACAATGAGTGAGAAAAACAAAACGTATATACATAACTAAAGCAGAGTACAGTCCACAACCCAGACTGTTACTCTGTAGTACAAGAAAAATAAATACAATCATGAAGCTGGAGGTGAAGGAGGAGGCGGTGCCTCACGATCTCGGTCATAGTCCTCAGCATAGACCCTAGTCAACTAGGCCACCTGGGTCTGGGTCATCTAGAGACTAGCTGCCAGATTGGCTACTCTCCTATCAGTCGCCCACTAGACCTATAACAGCTCATCCACCCTCATACGCTGGGCGTCTAGCAACTCCTCCATCCTCAGATCAGATCTGCGCTGAGCCTCCCTGATCTCCTGCAGCATCTTCATCATATCGCAGGTGGGCGTGAAGCACCAGCCGCATAAGAGGGATCAGTCTCAAGTACAGGATCCGCCGCAGAAGAAGTACCAACACCAGGCGCATGAGTAGGTGAAGGCGGTGGTATCGCGTCAACATCCATATACATGCGGTCCTCATCGTCGATGGGATCCACATGAGCTTTAGCAGCGGCAGCAACAACCTCAGCATCAGCCATCTCGATACGAGTGTGAGGGCGCACCATCGCGTTCCTCTCCTCATCACTAACCTGGGCATCCCGCATACCCATCTTCCAGATTGCCTCCCAATCTAGAGGCGACGAGAAGGTCTTCTCCTGGATCTTCTCATCTAACAGGTCAACCCCCAGACGGGTCAGAAGAACTGTAATCATGCGTCCATAGGGTAGATTACCCCTATGCCCGGACAATGTAGCACTAATCATGGTCCGCATGATGATGTAAGGAAGGCAGACCGGTTGTCTGGTACAGATACTGTATATCAAAAACTGGGTCAGCTGAGAAACCCTCTCATAGTGCCCACTATGCGGAATCAGATTATGCTAGATAATCTTACAGAAGACCCGTGGAGCTGGACGCAGATAACAAGCTCTCATCTGCCAACGATCAGGACGGAGCAACTGATTATCGATCTCTGCCCTCATCTCCATCTCAACGAACTGTGGCTCTCTAGGCGCACAGTATACCATGGGGCCATCATAAGGAATGCCCAACAAGTCGACCAGCTGCCAATAATCGAAGGAGATATCTACCCCTTTGATGTAGCTGGTGATGCGCAACTCCTGACCATGCTCAACGTCATTGTAATTCCCCACCACCTGGAGATTACAATAGAATTGACGCACCAAATCCGGGCAGGTGCACGCATCGTATGTAATGACAGGAAGCCACCCCATGTCACCAAAGGCTCCCTCTCCGTTGAACACGGCTAACTCAGCCAAGTTCACCATACGACCACCCTCAACCTTCTTACGGGCATAGTCAGCATACCGTGCCTCGGCTTTCATTGGAACGGAAGCGAAGGGGATCACGAACTCGGGGTACCTTAGTACGAGCCATGGTATCTGCAACATAAGAAAGAGAAGGAAAACAAGGAGTTAATAGGATAAAAATCCAAAACTTGATTTAATAACGACGTAAGTTGACCATTAAGCCCATTCCTCACCATACAAGTGGGCATAAGGAATTACGTAGGTTTAAACATATCCTACAACCCACATGCAGTAGGATATTTTAACTGACGATGTCCAATTTGAAGAAATTCAAGAAAAATAAAAAATGTCGACAAATTAGGGTAAAAAGAGAAAATTTCAAGTTTCTCGATAACCAACCGATGAAACTCAAAAATTTTTGAGGGCTTTCGTTCCTCGAGACACCAATAAAAAAAGCCCCCAATAAAAATCGAATTTTTACGGTTGGAAACAGTTTAATTCGAAAAATACAAGTTAAATGGACAAAAACCTAGAAATGGAAACCTAGAAACAGGTAAAAATGGGAAGACATACCTGTAGTGATGACGTAGACGTCGAAACCCGGAGTCAAACCGATCCAAAACAGTAGAGTAGCACTGTAGCAACTCAGACAGGAGAGACGAGTCGAAACGGATGAGGAATAGTGAGAAATGACCCAGAATCGGATCTTAAAAATCTGATTTTTGGTCTGAGGGTCGGACAATTCGACTAGCACAATCGACCCTCGAATCGACCCTCCCATCGACCCTCGGCTCTCGGGAATCTGACAGAAAACTAAGGGTCAGAACTGAGGGTCGGATACCCATCGACCCTCGCATCGACCCTCAGCTCTCGGGAAGAATAGGTCATTCCCAGGGTCGGATACCAAGGGTCGGACATACCATCGACCCTCACCATCGACCCTGCATAGAAAAGACAGTATTTTTTTTATAAAATGAGCTAGAATTGGAATTGATTATTGGTTAGCGTGCCTACATGAAATATAAATGACTTCTCACCTATTTTGATAATTTTCAGGCACCACCAATCACAGAAAAGAATTATGTCTGGACGTAGGGTGACCCGACAGACCCGAAACGCAGTCCCACCACCACCACCCGTGGAGGAGACTAGTCAAGAAAATAACTATGCACCGGGTAATCCAGAACCGGCAAACCCTACAAATTTGCCACCTCCACCACCAGAGCTAACAACCGTGGTGATGAATCTGGCACAGCAGCAGCAGCAGATGCAACACGCACAGGCTCAGATGCAGGTTATACCGTTGAAGACTATGTGAATGCTTCTGCGTACGGGAACATAGCGGCGATGGAAGCTGAAGCTGAAGTGGATACACATGACTCCTCTTATGAGTACAACTCGTGTGTATTTTATTAGATATTTTATAGGTTTCTTTATTGGATTTATTAAGACATGTATTTGATAATTAATTATGTTTTAGTTGAAAACAGAATAATTTGCTATTAAATTATTAATATCATTTTAGTTTCTCAGTTCATGTTATTATAAGACTTTCGCTATTGTGTATTTACTCTGATTATGATTATGGATGTGCGTGAGTTTGGATAACGCGGGGATAGCCTATTTGAGATCCTGGTTGAACAGTTGATTTATTAGCGGTTTATCACATCATTTTGAATTGCAGGTTGCCATGGGAATTATGTTTTAAGCCACTAAGGCTGCACCCATGCACACAGGACAAGCCAGTGCAGCACCGGTGGGTAACCACCCAGCTCATCAGACACCTCAGCAACTGGCTGCATAGATTCCAGTGCAGGTTCCAGAAGCAGCTCAGGGTGATTACCAGTATCCAGACCACATGTTTGGGGCAAACCCCCAAAATCACCTGGACCACTCCCAACTAGTGGAGAGATTTTTGAAGATGAAACCTAAGGAATTCAACGGCAAACCGTCTGATCCATTGTGGCCAGCACACTGGATAGACGAGATGGAGAGAAATTTCCTCATGATGACTATCACAGAGGAAGAGGAAGTACTATGCGCCACCTTCATGCTCAAGGGCGACGCACATCATTGGTGGAAATCAACGAAGGCATATCTACTGACCAAGCACGCCCTACTGACCTGGGCTATATATAAAGAAGCCTTCTTTGAGAAATATTTTCCACGGAGATTCAGAGATTCGATGGAGAAGGAGTTCCTGAGTCTTTATCAGGGACAAATGTCAGTGGATGCGTACCAACAGCGTTATGAAGAGCTGTTTTTCTTCGCACCACTGAGTATGCAAGAAGAAGAAACAAAAACCTGTAGGTTTGTCACGGGACTAAGAGGAAACATTAGAGAACATGTTCTGGGCTTAGAAAAGAGAATTTATAATGAAGCTGTCCAGATCGCTCGAGTTATAGAATCGAGCCAGAAGGAGAGTTACTTTACTCAGAACAGAGACATCAAAAGGCCAGCCGGAAATTCTTACAACGGAGGCAATAACAAGACATATAAGCCTTTCCGTCCTCAAAATTTTAATGCTGCAACCAAGACTACTCCAGCAGCTCAACGTCAGCCAAAGCCAAATTCTGAAGCCCCGAAGTGTTTTAACTGCAACCAGCCGGGACATATGGCAAGGGAGTGCCCTAAGCCCAAGAAGCAATTCCATCAGGGACCTGTATATGCTGTTACGTCCGAGGATGCGGCCGCATCACCCGATGTGGTCACAGGTATGACTGAAACTTTTAAAATTGTAATTACATTGAATGAGCATGTAGACTAAGTAAAGATAAATCACAGGTACTGTACCTATAAATGGCATACCCGCCAGAGTACTCTTAGATTCCGGAGCTACTCATTCATTTATATCTGTGTCATTTGGAAAGAAGACAAAATTACCCATCAAAACATTAGACTACAAATTACTTGTACGATCACCGATGGGGTTAGAAGTGGAACTAGAGAATGGTTATGGACCATGTCCAGTTCTCATTGGAGAGAAGACTTTAGATGCAACCTTGATACAACTTGAGATGACAGACTTTGATGTCATATTGGGAATGGACTGGTTAGCTCGGCATTCTGCAAATCTATTATGCGCCGAAAAGAAGCTAACGTTCAAAGACAAAGAAGGAGCAGAATTAAGTTTCTAGGGAACCAAACTTCCCCGGAGACGCAAGCTCATACTTTCAGCACTAAAGGCTAAGAAGTGCCTTGAGAAAGGGGCAATCGGGTATCTAGTAACCGTGGTCGACCTAACCAAGGAAGCGCCACGAATGGAAGATATTGATGTCGTGCGGCACTATCCTGACGTATTTCCAGAGGAACTACCCGAATTACCACCCGACCGAGCCACAGAGTTTGTGATAGACCTTATACCTGGAGCCCTACCTGTATTAAAACCACCTTATAGGATGGCTCCTACGGAACTGAAGGAACTGAAGGTGCACCTACAAGAACTACTGGACAAGGGTTATATTCGACCCAGTATATCTCCATGGGGTGCACCGGTGTTGTTCGTAAAGAAGAAGGATGGTAGCGTTCGATTATGTATCGACTATCGGGAGTTGAATAAACTGACAATCAAGAATCGATATCCACTACCTCGGATCGATGACTTGTTCGATCAGTTACAAGGAGCAAGAGTATTTTCTAAGATCGATCTTCGATCAGGCTATCATCAACTGAAGATTAAAGAAGGTGATATTCCAAAGACAGCATTCAGGACCAGATACGGACATTATGAATTTTTGGTTATGTCTTTCGGATTAACTAATGCAACGGCAACGTTCATGGAACTTATGAACCGAGTTTTCCACGATATGTTGGATATGTCGGTTATAGTATTTATTGATGACATATTGGTATATTCCAAGGACAAGGAAACCCATATCAGGAACCTAAACGCAGCCCTACAGCGTTTAAGGAAAGAGAAGCTATATGCCAAATTTTCAAAGTGCGAGTTTTGGCTAAGTGAAGTTGCCTTTCTAGGCCATGTAGTATCCGCTGAAGGAATCAAAGTGGATCCCAGCAAGATCGAGGCTATTGTGAAGTGGGAAGCACCAAAGAGCGTTTCGGAAATCAGAAGTTTTCTGGGTCTAGTTGGTTATTATCGGAGATTCGTAGAAGACTATTCTCAGATTGCTGTACCTCTCACCAGTTTGACTAAGAAAGGTGAAAAGTTTGTGTGGACCGATAAATATGAGAAGAGTTTCCAAACACTGAAGACCAGATTGATATCCGCCCCGATTTTGACTATTTCTATTCCAGGACAGACGTTTACCTTATACACTGATGCGTCGGGATTAGGATTAGGATGTGTGCTTATGCAAGGAGAGCAAGTAATTGCTTATGCTTCAAGACAGTGAAGGTACATGAGAAAAACTACCCCACTCATGATTTGGAGTTAGCGGTAGTAGTACATGCTGTCAAGATATGGAGACATTACCTATTCGGAGAGAAATTTCAGATTAAGTCGGACCATAAAAGTCTTACTTATTTATTTAATCAGAAGGAGTTGAATATGAGACAACGAAGATGGCTGAAACTATTGAAAGACTATGATTGTGATATCCAGTATCATCCGGGAAAAGCGAACGTAGTAGCGGATGCATTGAGCAGAAAAGCAATGATAAAATCTCAAAGAGAAGTTAGCACGACCGCAGCAATGTGTACCACCAGAATGGTATTCAATCACGGCAACGAGCAGTATGTGATAGATACAACGGATGAATCAGCTAACCAAGGGTTTATTCATCGGTTTTCAAATATGTTCGCGGCATTGAAGATTATACCGGATATAGTGGATGAAGTGAAGACAGCTATCAAAGCAGATCCTTATCTGAGAACAGTACAAGAAGATATTGAGAAAGGTAGGACTAACCCTGAGTTCACCTTGGATGACGAGAAAGTACTAAAATACAAAGGAAGAATATGTATACCAGAAACAGAAAGTATGGACATTAGACACCGACTGATGAAAGAAGCCCATACCACCATCTATTCGATACATCCTGGAAGTACAAAAATGTATCATGATCTGAAGAAACTATATTGGTGGAGGGGAATGAAGGCAGATGTAGCCAAGTTCGTGTCTCAATGCCTAAATTGTCAGAAAGTAAAGGGCGAACGACAAAGACCCGCAGGACTGTTACAGCCAATACCGGAACCAGCATGGAAATGGGACTGTATCACTATGGACTTCGTCACGGGACTACCATTGACTCCTCGAGTAGTTGACGCAGTTTGGGTGATTGTGGACCGTCTGACTAAAATAGCTCGTTTCATACCTATACGACCTCAGTATACACTGGAAAGGTTAGCGAAGCTGTATGTGGATAACATTGTTCGATTACATGGTGTTCCAGAAAGCATTGTGTCCGATAGAGATCCACGATTTACTTCCAAGTTTTGGGAAGGATTGCAAAAGGCTATGGGTACAATGTTAAAGTTCAGTACTACATTCCACCCACAGACAGATGGACAGTCGGAGCGTACAATCCAGATTCTAGAAGATATGCTACGAGCATGTGTGATTGATTTCAAGGGATCATGGGATGAAAGGTTACCACTGATCGAGTTCTCTTATAACAACAGCTATCAGGCTACCATACAGATGTCACCTTATGAAGCACATCGTATGGCAGGAAGTGTCGAACTCCCTTGTTTTGGAATGAAGTTGGAGAACGTAGTATTTTTGGACCGAAATTTATTGAAGAGACTTGTCGAGTGGTCGATATTATCAAGGAAAGAGTGAGAACAGCTCAGAACCGTCAGAAGCAATATGCCGATACTCGACGAAGAGATCTAGAGTTTGCCGTAGGTGATAAAGTATTTTTGAAGGTATTGCCTATGCGAGGATTGAAGAGGTTCGGACAGAAAGGGAAATTAAGTCCAAGATATGTCGGGCCGTATGAAATTCTAGCTAAGCGTGGAAAGGTAGCCTATCAGTTAGCACTACCACCATCTATGTCAAGTGTGCATGACGTATTTCACATTTCCCTATTGAAGAAGTATGTCAAAGACCCAACGCATGTTTTGATAGTGGATTTGCCGGAATTGACTGATGATTTGACATTTGAAGTAACACCAACAGAAATCACTAATAAAAAATTCAACGTCTACGCAACAGAGATATCTACTATGTTAAGGTCACATGGAAAAGTAGAGACATGGAAGAGGTTACATGGGAAGAAGAATGCTATGCGAAAGCAATACCCTCACTTATTTGATTCAGAAGGTACGTACAATTTCGAGGACGAAATTTTTATAAGTTGGGGGGAGTTGTAAGACCCGTGTCAATCTAACCCGATCTTACCACCTTAAACCAGGTTTACCCATTATGGTCGAGTCAAATGGACCAAGGGCGTGAAGGAGATCGAGATCCCAGGTATCAAATCGACCCAAAAATACTTAAAATAGGGGAAGGGTCGCATACCCAGCTAAGCAGGGTCGGACCTCCCAAAACAGAAAGTCAGACCCTCAGTTTTGAAGGGAGGGTCGGACAGCTTAAGACCCTAGGGTCGACGGGATCATCGACCCTCCCATTGACCCTCGGATTCTGCCGAATATAGAAATTAAGAAATTTCTATATTTTTCGATTGGATTCTTTCCTAATCTCAGAAGGACTTATTTAGGATGTTCCTACTCTATTTAAAGGACGTTCCTAAGCCACTTTCACTCCTTTCACATCCCCAATTGAATTGAGAGAAAGAGAGGAGAAGGAAGAGAGGAAGAAGAAAGGGAAGGAAGAGAACTTAGCAAAAAGGAGAAGAATTTCAGAGAAAAGTTATCTTCTCAAGTATGGATACTAATCCCATGAGTTTCTACAGACCTTAGGTTAGTTATTGTTGAGAGTGTGATCTCGGAGAAACCCAAACCATCAATCTATGGTTAGGTTTTCATGGAAAACCATAGGAAAGTGCATGAAAGCTATCTAGGTGGGTTATACATGGTTTCAGACCATGGAATGAATGTAGATGGAAT
This sequence comes from Protea cynaroides, assembly GCA_028583415.1. Lineage (NCBI taxonomy): Eukaryota > Viridiplantae > Streptophyta > Magnoliopsida > Proteales > Proteaceae > Protea > Protea cynaroides. The sequence goes on from CM053271.1 coordinate 79,050,030, forward strand.
GTAGGAGCAAGCCATAGGATTCTAAACACGAAGAATGGATTAAAATAGGGAATTGGACGAAAGTGCACAGAGGGTCACACCAAGGGTCGATGACCATCCGACCCTAGGTGTTCCTGACCATCGACCCTCAGTGTTCGGGAAGTTCAGAGTTAAGGGAGGGTCGCACCCAGGGTCGATCTTGACTCTGACCCTACCTCCGACCCTCAGTTAACAGAGTAGTTTTTAAATTCTAAATAAATTCTAATTAAATTCTATCGACTTTGTTAGGGCTTCTAGCAATACAATAACACTGTAAAGGTGATTCTAAAGCTTGGAAAAGTATTTATTAGCAAGCTAAGGTGAGGAACCAGAACCCCAAACTAAATTGGTTAATAACAAACTATTTTTCTATTTTCTTGAGTCCTATGCCCTGTTTGATTCTATGCGAATATGTTTGTAATGTGCATACAGCATGCCATCCAATATTTCTATTACTTGTTCATGCGTATTTACTTTATTGTTTATAACATGATGATGATGATAGGAATAGGCATGTGCTTGTATGTGTGTGGTTGATGTATTTGATTCGAGCGGGTATCTGGGAAAGTGTGATGAGAACGTCAATAAACATAAACCTTTGGCGGGTCTCAGCACTTTAGCTCTATCTCTAACTCAAGTCTTATGCATTAGCATCGTCGTATCGCCATTACTTTAGCAGAACTATTATGTCGTAGAGTATCAGGGGAGGTGGTCTCGGTCTTTGTAGTCTCTGACTCTACCGGGGGGCCTTACCTCTATCTCTATGGACATTCTGAGGGATGCTGAGGTGAGGCCTTGGATACACTTTTTGGCATTAGGATTGGTTAGTTGCGAGCCCAGTTTGCAGCCCTCGCTAACAGGGGCTTACGTGTTGGTATGGCACTATATAGCAATAAACGTAACCTTTGTTATATAATGTTCATGATTGGGTGCATGTGAGTTGACGATAAACGTGATCTTCGCGTAAAGTCACACACTCGTGTATAGAGGCGGGGTCAATAAACGTGACCTTTGGCTACCTAAACCTTTCTATTGTATACTGCAAACTTATATACCAGACCGAAGATATAAATTGACTTTTTGCATGCATATGTATTGTTGCATTGTTTTGGCTACTCACAGAGCCATGATGTGTGCTCACCCCTCGACGTCGAATATTTTTAGTTGATGATGCAGTTTATACCGTTGAAGACTATGTGAATGCGTCTGCGTACAGGAACGTGGCAGCGATGGAAGCTGAAGCTGAAGTGGATACACACGACTCCTCTTGCGAGTGCAACTCGTGTGTATTTGATTAGATATTTTATAGGTTTCTTTATTGGATTTATTAAGACATGTATTTGATAATTAATTATGTCTTAGTTGAAAACAGAATAATTTGCTATTAAATTATTAATATCATTTTAGTTTCTCAGTTCATGTTATTATAAGACTTCCGCTATTGTGTATTTACTCTCATTATGATTATGGATGTGCGTGAGTTTAGATAACGCGGGGATAACCTATTTGAGATCCTGGTTGAACCGTTGATTTATTAGCGGTTCATCACATCATTCTGAATAGTGCAGAATTGGGGTGTGACAAATCGACCCTACCAGACCCTGAACATCGACCCCTAGTGTTCGGGAAGTCCAGAATAGGGGTGGTCGCACCAGGGGTCGATCATGACTCCGACCCTACCTCCGACCCCCAGTTAACAACATAGTTTTTAAATTCGGAATTAATTCTAATTAAATTCTATCGACTTTATTAGGTCTTCTAGCAATATAATAACATTATAAAGGTGATTCTAAAGCTTGGAAGAGGATATATTAACAAGCTAAGGTGAGGGAACAAGACCTAAAATAACTGGTTAATAATAAACTGTTTTATTTCTTGAGTCCAATGCCATATTGATTCCATGTGTGTATGCTTGTATGTGCATTCAACATGTCATCCAATATTTCTATTAATTGTTCATGCATATTTACTTTATTGCTTATAACATGATGATGGTGATGATGATAGGAATAGGCATGTGAATGTTTGTGTTTGGCCAGTGTATATGGTGCGGGTAGGGATGGTATCAACTGGTACAGCCGTGACCGTTCTTCATGGGGTGTATATTATGTCATGGTTTACTCAAGTCATGTCCATTGATGTCGTCGTATCGCCATTACCTTAGCAGAACTATTATGTCGTAGAGTATCAGGGGAGGTGGTTTCGGTCCTTATAGTCTCTGACTCTACCGGGGGGCCTTAGCTCTATCTCTATGGATGTTTTGAGGGATGCTGGAGTGAGGCCTTGGATACACTGTTTGGAATTAGGATTGATTAGTTGCGAGCCCAGTTTGCAACCCTAGCCAGCAGGGGTTTATTTGTTGGTATGGTATCAACCGATACAGCCATGACCATTTTTCATGGGGTGTATATTGTGCTATTCTGGGTGCATGTGGGGCGACGGTGCCATTTTCATTGGGCGTTTTCACACACTCATGTATAGAGGTGCGGCAGCCACATATCCTTTCTATAGCACAGTGCAATCTTTAAATCAGACCAAAGATATGATTTGACTACATTCATATGTATTGTTGCATTGTTTTGTTTGCTCACTGAGCCGTGATGTGTGCTCACCCTTTCGACGTCGAATATTTTTAGTTGATGATGCAGGTACGACTGTTGAAGATTATGTAAATGCTTCAGTGTATGGGAACGTGGCGGCGATGGAAGTGGAAGAGGAAGTGGATACACATGACTCCTCTTGCGAGTGCAACTCATGTGTATTCGATTAGTTATTTTTCTAGTTTTCTTTATTTGGATTTATTAAGGACATGTATTTGATATTTATTTATGTCTCAGTTGGTACAAAATAATTTGCTATTTAATTATTAATAACACAGTAGATTCTCAGTTCATTTTATTATAAGACTTCCGCTATTGTGTATTTACTCTGATTATGAATATGGATGTATGGGGTTTAGATAACACCGATATAGCCTACTCGAGATCCTGGTTGAACCGTTGATTTGTTAGCGGTTCATCACACCATTCTGAATAGAGCAGAATTAGGGTGTGACACTTGATCCCTCATTCCACTAATCCGTTGTTACTGATTCATTCAAGGCATAGACTCCCCACTTCTTTGTCTTATTAGCGCAGGTGTTTGTCAATGATGAAAGCCGCTGAACTTATGACTCGAGTGGAGAAAGAGGGCTAGGCCCAGGAGGGCTTTTAGGGACTGGGGAAGACGGGTGGATTATAGAGCTAGGGGTGGATCTAAGGTTTGTCCATTGGGATTGGGCATGGACGAGCGGCCAGCCGACATGAAAAACTTCTCCCATTGCATCAAACACCGGTGTAGGATTAAAGATCAGGTCAAGGATTCAAGTTAAACATCGACCTCCCTCGAGCTACGGGCATGAGTAGTAGGAATTCAATCAAATGTTCGTTGTTCAATATCTCGGCTGCTCAAGAAGTTGGACTAGCTGCTCCTCCAACCCGGAGTGGATTCTAGGGGAAGGGCGGAGCCTCACCTTGCAGTAGGAAGGTGTTCGTTGCTGGGAGGGATTCCAAAATATTTGGACCGAAGGGAAGAGGAATTCAATACTCCGATCTTCCTGGGGATTAATCACTGGCTAGGGGTTTCGAATCAAAGCATGGGCATCTGCAACTAAGAGGGAGTAGTAGATCGTCGAAAGAAGAGCCAGGTCAGTCAACTTCTATTGGGACTTCTATTGATTATTGATTCGACTATTTCATATCCTAGCAGCAAACTTGGCGGAAGGGGCCCCCATGGAGACGCAGGAGATGCAGGAGCCGCCAGCCGGGTCGACCAATGAATGATAGGCCAGAGGGAGGGGCTCATTCGACTAATCAGTGATCCCTGGACCTACCTAACACAGATATCCCTGAAATAAGATATTGGTTGATCGGAAAGCTCAGGCAGGAGTAGGACATTCCATACAAATATTTCTGATCCGTTAGCTGGTGGTCTGGTCCTCTCAAATCCCATTTTTTTCATTGACGGGTAGGGTGAATTCTAAGGTTCCTGATTCCGGTTGTAAAGCGGAAGAAGAGGGAGAATGGGCACAGCCCCACCAGCAGCCCGTGTTTTTGACCCGAAAGGAATTGAAAATGAAACAAGAATCTGTTATAACTATCTATGGAGTGGAGCTTTTGCACCTCCCATGAAGTCTGTCGAGAGGATTCGGAGGCTCCTTGATGATCTTAGCTTCCTGGAGGTATGAAGTTTTACCTTGGGTTGATTTCCAGGGTTCACTTTGCTTCTTATTCCTGACATTGCTCATGCTTTTGCAGGGGACATGGCGCCCATGGGAGTTACCTCCAGTACTAGATCCTGAGGCATACGAGGCCGCTCGGAGCCTTGTTTTGAAGAGGATCGTTTTCCATGGGCCAACTAGGCCCGTGTGGTATTTGGGAGAGCGGGCCACTGATAAGTGGCCCGGGTTTCAGGGATGGGGGATTCCGGAGAGTCCTCCCCGCCACATGAGCGACCCGGGGCAACTCTCGGTTACCGACTTGCTCCTCGCCGAGGCTGGGAGGGAGGCGAATGAGGCTCAGTAAGGCAATCAGACAATGCAACAAACTTATGCATGAGTAACATTCACATCATGGTCTGGTTTAAGTTTGCAATGTGCTATAGAAAGGATTGACGGCTACCGCACCCCTATACACGAGTGTGTGAAGCCGTCCAATGGATCAAACACCACTGTTGTCCCACATGCACCCACCATGGAATAGAGATAAATCTAAGGCATCCGGATCAAATACCGCCAACACCTCCCCTGATACTCTACCCATACCAACACGTAAGCCCCTATTGGCGAGGGCTTGCAAACTGGGCTCGCAACTAACCAATCCTATATGTCATCATAGTAGGTCCGATTCTAGTGCACCTCCCTAGGGCATAGAGATAGAGCTACAGTCTAGTGGCCAGGCCAGAGACCACAGTGCCACTTCCTTTCCCTGATACCCTAACCGCACCAAGCATGCTAAGATAGAACGATACAAAAGGTGCTAGTGTGAGGAATGATCCCAGACCTCCAGTCCTTTTCATTCCACACACCAACGAAAACAATCACATGCCTAATAGTCACAACCTAGCATAGCAAGTATTCATGAACAATAATAATACTGAAAGTAAAGGATGACATGCGAGAATGCACAAACATCAATCTACAGAACCATAATTATTAACAACGGTTTACTGTTATTAAATTATTAAGGTTTAGGTCTGATTCCCTTACCTGACGCTTGGTTGATAGCTTTCTCCGCATCACAGTATCCAAACTTGCTATCACATGGTCCTACACAAAGTTAGGTTTAATTAGAATAGTTTTTCCTTAGGTTTACGTTGGTCAGAAAACCAACTGGGTTAAAAACACTCTTCACAGAGCAGACCGATCACAGGTACCAGTCGCAGCACTGTGGGGAAAACCTGCGACTGGTCTGGTCGACCGGTCCCCATAGACCAGTCCCCGAGAGGTACCGATCGCAGTACCAATTGCATAAAGTGCGACCTGTATGGTCGACCGGTATGTCTCTGGATGACCATACGCTTGGTTCTCACCTTTCGTTGATCATCCTCTCATGATCCTAGGGTTTCTCCTACACATGCTAGGTTTGAATACTGAGTTAGAGTTATTTCCAACTCCATTCAAGTCCTAGCCTCGATGATCTTCGACTTAGAACTTGAATCTAGGGTTTACGACTAATTTAGGGTTTGACGGCAAACAGGGTTTAGATCAATACCTGCTTTGCATGGTATTGATCCAATTATAACTAACCATCCTAGAACACTTAATGTAGAGGAAGGTTTAAGTACTTACCATCGACTCGTGGTAATGTGTTCTTCGTCAAATGGTAATGACGGCTCTTCCCTCTCCTTCCTAGCTTCTTCTCCTTCTTCAACCTCTTTCTCCTTTCTAGGGTTTGTGAGGATCAATGGAAGAGGTTTTAGGAGGTTTAAGGGTCCTTATATAGACTAGGGTTAGGTTTAGGAAGCCTCCTAACATTAGGAAAGTCCTTCGGTTTGAAATTTAGAAAGTGGGACCCGTAGAGATCCATTTTCGGATCCATGGTCGACCGGTACCATAGACCGGTACCATCGACCAGTATGAAGTTTTTCATACTTGAATTGGTCTGATTGGTCTGATTTCATACCTGGTTGGCATCCGCTCATCCTGTCTGGTCCAGTGATGATTGGAAGACCTGTTACGACATGAAACAAGGTTTAGATCAGATTCATGGAGTGCGGGTCTTACAACTCCCCCACCCTTAGAAATTTCGTCCCTGAAATTTGCATGTAGGTTTCACAACTCCCCCACCCTTAAAATAAATTTTGGCCTCAAAATTTGAACGTACCTTAGTCGTCGAAAAGGTTAGGGTATTCCTTTCGCATCGCTTTCTCTTCTTCCCAAGTAATTTCTTCTACATCTTAGCTCTTCCAATGCACTTTTACATAATGGATGTCCTTGCTTCGGAGATGTTGTACCTTTCGGCTTGTGAGCATCATAGGTACTACTTCAAAAGTCAAGTCCTCTGTTAAGTTTGGTGGGTCTGCTGTCAAGATGTGCGATGGATCCCTGACGTACTTCTTCAATAAAGAAACATGAAACACATCATGAATGCTTGACATGGATGGTGGTAGAGCCAGTTGATATGCCACATTGCCACGTCTGGTCAAAATCTCATATGGTCCCATATACCGGGGGCATAGCTTCCCCTTCTTACCAACCATTTCAGACCTCGCGTAGGTGATATCTTCAAGAATACTTTATCACTTACTACAAACTCCAGATCTCGACGTCGGTTATCTGCATAATGCTTTTGTTGAACTTGAGCTGTCTTCACTCTTTCTTTAATGTGATCAATCACTCGACAAGTTTCTTCGACAAACTCCAGTCCTACAATCCTTCTCTCTCCCACCTCATTCCATAACAGAGGTGTACGACATTTTTTCCCATAAAGTTCCTCATATGGAGCCATTTGGATCATAGCCTGGTAACTATTATTATAAGAAAACTCGATGAGCGATAGCTTCTCGTCCCAAGCTCCTTTGAAATCTAGAGCACACGCTCTGAGCATATCTTCTATGATTTGAATAGTTCTTTCTGACTGCCCGTCTGTCTGAGGATGAAAAGCTGTACTAAACTTCAACTTGGTTCCCATAGCTTTCTGTAATCCTTTCCAGAACTTTGATGTAAAACGGGGATCTCTGTCAGATACTATACTTTCTGGGATACCATGAAGTCTGACTATATTACCCACATATAGCTTGGCTAGCTTCTCCATGGTATACTGAGGTCTGACAGTAATGAATCGAGCTGTCTTAGTAATTCGATCGACTATAACCCATACTGCATCCACTGACCTTGGTGTTAAGGGTAGGCCAGTGACGAAAACCATTGTGATACAATCCCACTTCCATGCTGACTCCGGTAGTGGTTGTAGCAAACCTGTGGGTCTCTACCTTTCTACTTTAATTTGCTGGCATTTCAGACATTGGAATAGGAATCGAGCGACATCCGCTTTCATATCCCTCCACCAATATAATCTTCTTAAATCATGGCACATTTTGGTGCTTCCTGGATGTACCGAATATGGGGTGTAATGAGCTTCTGTCATAACTCGATCTCTGATATTTAAGTTCTCACTCTCAGGTATACATAATCGTCCACGATACCTGAGTACCTTGTCTGAATCCAAGGTAAAGTCAGGATTGCTTTTACCCTTCTCTAGATCTTCTTGCACAGTCTTGAGGTGTGGATCCTGTAGGATTGCTACTTTGACCTCATCTATTAGATCTGATGATATCTTCAAGGCTGCGAACATCAACGTGAACTTATGAATTAAGCCCTGTTCCACTAGATCTTCTGCAGTTTCTAATATATACTCTTCATTATTCTCTATTGAGCTTGAGGCTGCAGCACACAATGCAACATTTGTACTAGGTTCTGCCTCAGGTTTTAATGCCCACTTTCTTCTTAAGGCATCGGCCACAGAATTTGCCTTACCCAGATGGTACTGGATGTCACAATCATAATCTTTTAATAGTTCCAGCCATCTCCTCTGTCTCATATTCAGGTCCTTCTGAGTGAAAAGGTAAGTTAAGCTCTTGTGATCCGATTTAATCTGAAACTTTTCACCGTAAAGGTAGTGCCTCCAAGTCTTGATTACGTGAATGACCGCTGCTAACTCCAGATCATGCGTAGGATAGTTCTTCTCATACTCTTTCAACTGTCTTGATGCATAGGCAATCACCTGTTCTCCTTGCATTAACACACATCCAAGACCTAACCCTGAGGCATCCGTATATAAGGTGAACGACAAGCCTGGTGCTGGGATGGTCAAGATAGGTTCAAAGACTAGTCTTGACTTCAAAGTCTGAAAGCACTTCTCACACTCATCCATCCATATGAACTTTTCCCCTTTCTTGGTTAGTCTGGTAAGTGGAACAGCGATCCTTGAGGTAGTCTTCAACAAATCTTCTATAGTAACCAGCCAATCCAAGGAAACTACGAATCTCCGCAACTGATTTCGGTGCATCCCATCCTACTATAGATACGATCTTGCTTGGATCTACCTTGATACCGTCTGCAGATACTACGTGACCCAAGAAAGCCACTTCTTTCAGCCAAAATTCACACTTCTTGAACTTGGCGTAAAGCTTCTCTCTTCTCGGCCGTTGTAGGGCTGCTCTCAAATGTGTTGCATGAGTCTCCCTGTCTTGTGAGTAGACCAATATGTCATCAATAAATACGATGACTGAAGTGTCCAACATGTCATGAAACACTCGGTTCATCAGTTCCATGAACGACACTGGAGTGTTAGTCAACCCGAATGACATTACAAGGAACTCATAATGTCCATACCTTGTCCTGAAAGCAGTCTTTGGAATATCCGTTGCCTTGATCTTAAATTGGTGATACCCTGATCTAAGATCAATCTTTGAGAAAACATTTGCACCCTGCAACTGATCGAACAGATCATCGATCCTAGGCAAAGGATATCGGTTCTTGATGGTTAACTTGTTCAGCTCTCGGTAGTCGATACATAACCGTACACTACCGTCCTTCTTCTTAACGAACAATACAATTGCTCCCCATGGCGATATGCTTGGTCGTATGAAACCCTTATCTAGTAGTTCTTGTAACTGGGTCTTCAACTCCTTTAATTCGGTAGGGGCCATCCTGTACGGTGCCTTAGACACTGGCGCCGACCCTGGCATAAGGTCTATCACGAACTCTATTGCTCTGTCTGGAGGTAGACCAGGGAGATCTTTTGGAAATACATCTGGAAACTCTCATACCACATTTAGATCTTCCATCTTTGGCACCTCGGCAGTTATATCGACCACAGACACTAAGTACCCCACTCCTCCCTTCTCTAGGAATCTCTTAGCTTTTAGGGCGAAGAGGATCAGCTTCCGTTTCCTAGGTAACTTGGTCCCAGTGAAGCTAAACTCTTTCCCCTTCTCATCTTTAAGCACAAGTTTCCTTTCACCACATAATAAGCTAGCTGAATGATGGCCTAGCCAATCCATTCCCAAGATGACGTCAAAGTCTACCATCTCGAGTTGAACCAGATTTGCCTCTAGGTTTCGGCCCTCAATACTAACTGTACACGGCCCATAGTATTCATTCAACGGCACCTCGACTCCCAACGGAGAGCAAACTATCAAGCTTGGGTTCAAACACTTGACATGTAATTCCATTCGCTTCCCAAAAGATATAGAAACGAAGGAGTGCGTGGCCCCAGAGTCAAAGAGTACTCTGGCGGGTACACCAGCTATATCTACAGTCCTTGAAATTTAATTATCCTTTAGTTCTACATGCTCAAACATAACCAAACAGTAAGCCAAATAGGAAGGGATAGAATCATACCAGTAACCACATCAGGTGATGTCTCTTCAGTGGTGACTGCGAATACCTTTCCTTATTGCGGCACTTGCTTCGTAGGTAGAGTACAAGTCTTCGCATAATGACCCAATTGCTGGCAGTTAAAACATTTAACATTTGGGTTCTGTCTAGCAAACTGTGACGGTGGTGGTGCAGTAGTGTGCCTTGCAGGCACCACAGCAGACTGAGCCCTATATGGGCGGAATGGTCTAGTATTGCCTCCACCTGAAGTCTCAGTAGTAGGCCTCTTCAGTCCCCTATTTTGAGCAAAGAAGTTTTCTATTTGGCTGGATTCAATTATCCTGGAAATCTGCATAGCCTCATTATATATCTTCTTTTCCAAACCCAAGACGTGCTCTTGGATACTTCTTCGCAATCCCATGGTGAACCTACAGGTCTTGGTTTCTTCTTCTTGCATGCTTGCCGGAGCGAAGAAGAACAACTCTTCATATCTCTGATGGTTAGCATCAACCGTCGACAGGGATTGTTGCAGGTTCAAGAATTCCTTCTCCATTTAATCACTGAAGCTCTTTGGAAAGTACTTATCAAAGAAGGCTCCCTTGAATATTGCCCAATCGATCTGAGTGTGCTTTACCTCAAAGTATGACCGGGTAGAATTCCACCAGGCATTTGTATCTTCCTTGAGCATGTGCGTAGCAAACAACACCTTCTCATCTTCCGTACAAGTCATCAAATGGAAGTTCTTCTCTATTTCAGCAACCCACTGTGCAGGCCACAGTGGTTTCCCTGGTTTCCCTGTGAAAGTAGGGGGTTTGAGTTTTAAGAACCTATCCACCGCTCAGCTTAGGTCAGTCTGTCCCTGTGCATTTATTCCATACCATGGTGGTGGGTATGGATAGATTCCTTGATAGATAGATGATGATGGAAATTGGTGTGGTGGTTGTAGATTCTGTCCTTGGCCCATCGGCCCAGTACTACCATCCATTGGAAGTGTGGTGTTATTTATTCCAGACTCAGGCGTACTTTCTGTAGGAATATATCTTGGTGGCCTGAACATCTTCAGCATCTCGTTCAGGAATATTTTCTGCTGAGCTTCCATCTGAAAAACCAGATTCGTCACAATTGTTTCTGAGTTTGTGTGAGGGGGTCCTGGCAAATTTATTGGTGCTCTGGGACTCTGCCTTTCTTTACCGTTTGGTTTCACATTTTGCTCATCAACAGTTCCTGTTTCCACGTTGTCCTCGTCTTGGCGTACACTAGAGTGGCGATGCCTTCGTGAGCCTCTACGATCATTTCCGCCTACCATCTCAGATTAGTTTTCCTGTTTGTATCTGAGAATAAGACATAACACATGAGGTATAATCGAATGGTCATAATAGTGTTAGTATTTAACAAGTACAAGGCGAAACTCGTAAGGAAACTTAAATCGAAATTTTACAAATTTTTCCCAAAATTTTTTGGGTTTCCATTAGTTGCCTGGTAGCAACATACCGGTCGCGGCACTGTATATGGTAGTGCGACCGGTATGTCCAGGCAGACAAACTCTCAGGGTTCCCGAGGGGTACCGGTCGATGTACCGGTTGCAACCCTGTGGGAAATGAAGCGACCGGTATAGTCGACCGGTCATAATTTTCTCCTGACCGAGGGGTACCAGTCGACTTTACCAGGGGGGTACCGGTCGACCGGTATGGGCAAAACCGTCGACCGGTATGCCCAGAACCTCTTTAAAATCGGAAAAGTGAGATTTCCTTTCTTCTTCCTCTCCGGAGGTGATTCCTCTCTGGCTCTGTAAGTTGCTACAGTCCAACTGGTGGTCTTAGAGGCTATTTTCTTTCAATCAAGACCTAGAACATCGCCTCCAAGTAAGTTCCTTCCTTTTATTTATCATTTTTACATCGTTTCTTCATGGTTTCATACCCAAAAACTAGGTTTTTCTTAGTTTGGGAGATTCTGACCGTAGGAACTCTTTTTCTCCTGCTTAGAAGGGGTTTAGGGACCTCTACGAGCAAAATCCCTCAACCAATTTGAGGATCCACCAAATGGTTTTCAAAAAAAATCAAATTTTTAGGTTTTTAACCTAGGTTTTTACAAAAAAGATCAAAATTTTCTAAAAATTCCTAAATTTCTTGTTTGATTGATGTATGATTGGTTTCCATGAGGTGTTTGAGGGTTACGTAAGTCCTCCTCCCCAGGTTTTGGGTGAGTTCGAGGCTTTTGCTTAAATTACTGTTGTTATGCTGCCGAAATTTCAAAAATTTCTAACCCATTTCTCTTTGTTTTGCCTTTGTTTTGTAGCTCATCATGTCTCAACGCAGAGGTGTGGGTAAATGTTCATTTGGTCTTGGCATGAGTCGTCTGCATCCTCCTGTTCCACAGCTCGATGAGAGGTGGTTTCGTTTCGAGACGGCACAAGCCCGTTTACCTTGGTTTGATGAAAAGAATATTGAGTCAGGGCGACGGGTGAACCTAGAGCAGCTGTAGCGGTTTGATGTGGAAGCAGCTTTTGCTAGACTTGGGTGATTGCCCATTATTACGTACACTGTGACCACCCACCCTAACTTAGTCAAACATTTCTACGCCAACTTGGAGATAGAGGGAAATGTCAATGACTTCAGTCAAGGCAAGGAACTGAACTCCGCCTTACCAGTCTCGTCAAGGGCGTCCCTATATCTTTCAACACACACCAGCTTGCCGATCTTATGGGGATCCCAAATGGTGGGGACTTGGTCTACTACGCCCCTAAGATGAAGGGCTTTCTCACTGAGGATCTGCACCAGGAGATTTCGGAGCAGATACTTAACCCTGGAGTGCCTATGAAGGCCACTAACTTGAGGCCTGTTTCCCGGGTATATTGTCACGTCATCCAGCACAATATCGTGCCTCAGAGCGGCCATTACAGTGAGTTGTCTCAGCTCACTCAGTATTTGACCTATTGTGTTTGCACTGGGGGGCGGGTCTGTCTCCCCTACATCATTATCAGGACCATGCGTTAGGCTACTTTGTCCGATCAGGCCAGTAACCTTCCATATGGCCGATTCTTCACCACTCTTCTGCAACGATTACTAGTGGACATGAGGGGTGAGACTGCCGTTGAGGACACTATGACCTCGGACATTGACTGGGATGCCATTCTCCGGATGTAGATGGACAACCTTGCCGATCAACGATGAGGAGTTAGAGGCTCGTCCTCCCCCACTCAGGAGGGTAGCAGCCATGGCAGCAGTAGCAGCAGCAGCCAATGCGGCTCATGCAGCAGAGGCAGGGGGTGATGATGAGGGTGACGATGATCAGAGGGAGGATGTTCCAGCACTAGCACCACAGCCCTCGCATGCAGTGGGACCATCTCAGCCTCCTCCCGATACCGTGATGGGTATGTTCACGGAGATCTGAGATGCCCAGCGGGAGATGAGCCGTGACCTAGAGCGCTTTACTCGCAGCCTCAGAGTCACATAGGAGCATGTGCACTGGCTCAGGGTAGCCTACGAGCGTGATTATGACATCACTGACCCCATTCCTCCTATGCCCCCAACCCCATGATAGACCTCTTATTTTCCTCTCTTTCATAGCATGGTTTATATAACAGGGTAACTGTCCGGCTTGTGGACTGTACCCTATAGCACCATTACTTATCACTCTTTGGATGATTTATGATTATATTATTTTTACTCTTGATACAGTTTTCTTTTCAATTTAGTGGAAGTTTATGATTTTTCTCACTCGTCATTCAGGTTCCTATCTAGAGCATGACTGTTTATTAATTTCACTTTTAGTATAGTACATTATGCTCCTTCGTATTTAGTCTCAGGCATCAAACAAGTGCTTAAGGTGGGTTTTTATTAAAGTTTTTAATTCTTCCCATCTCAGTTCATCGACTTAGTTAAGTGCAAATATGGTCTGTTGGACAGAGCCTAAGAGCTCTGATACCAAGTTGTCACACCCCAATTCCAGCTGAACCAGAAGTGTGAGTGAACCGTCACTGAACCAACGGTTCACACTAGGATCTCAATAAGACCGTGTCTACTCATACAAATCATTGCACATAACCATAATCAGAATATAATAAAATACAGCAGAAGTCTTTAAATAAAATGAACTGAGTAATCTATTGATAAATTTAAATAAATATCCAGTTATTCTTTACAACAAAACATAAATAATATCCTTACATCACTTAATAATCCAACTAAAAATAAATAAAAATAAACCAAATAAAAAAATCCTACAGGTACACGCAGAAAGGGCACTCGCATGAAGTGTCATTCTCGTCCTCTCCTGCTTGCACGTCTAAAGCAGCAACACCTCCGTACACTGGAGCGTTCATATAATCCTGCACCGTGTAACCTGCATCAACATCTAAAATATGGTGTGTACACAAGGGTGAGCTCACAACTTAGCTCAGTAAGACAATCAAACAATGCAACAAACATATGCATGAGTAACATTCACATCATGGTCTGGTTTAAGTTTGCAATGTGCTATAGAAAGGATTGGCAGCTACCGCACCTCTATACACGAGTGTGTGAAGCTGCCCAATGGATCAAACACCACTGTCGTCCCACATGCACCCACCATGGAATAGAGATAGAGCTAAGGCGTCCCGATCGAGCACCACCAACACCTCCCCTGATACTCTATCCATACCAACACGTGAGCCCTTATTGGCGAGGGCTTGCAAACTGGGCTCGCAACTAACCAATCCTATATGTCATCACAGTAGGCCCTATCCCAACGTAGCTCCCTAGGGTATAGAGATAGAGCTAGAGTATAGTGTCCAGGCCGGAGACCACAATGCCACTTCCTCCCCCTGATACCCTACCCGCACCAAGCATGCTAAGACAGAACGATACGAAAGGTGCTAGTATGAGGAATGACCCCAGACCTCCATTCCTTCTCATTCCACACACCAATGAAAACAATCACATGCCTAATAGTCACAACCTAGCATAGCAAGTATGCATGGACAATAATAATAACTAAAAGTAAAGGATGACATGCGAGAATGCACAAACATCAATCCACAGAACCATAATTATTAACAACGGTTTACTGTTATTAAATTATTAGGGTTTAGGTACGATTCCCTTACCTGACGCTTGGTTGATAGCTTGCTCCGCGTCACAGTATCCAAACTTGCTATTACAAGGTCCTACACAAACTTAGGTTTAATTAGAATAGTTTTTCCTTAGGTTTACGTTGGTCGAAAAATCAACTGGGTTAAAAACACTCTTCACAGAGCAGACCGGTCACAGGTACCGGTCACAGCACTGTGAGGAAAACTTGCAATCGGGATGGTTGACCGGTCCCCACAGACAAGTCCCCGAGAGGTACCGGTCGCATAGAGTGTGATAGGTATGGTCGACCGATATGTCTCCGGAAGACCATACGCTTGGTTCTCGCCTTCCGTCGGTTACCCTCTATTGATCCTAGGATTTCTCCTACACATTCTAGGTCTGAATACTGAGTTAGAGTTGTTTCCAACTCCATTCAAGTCCTAGCCTCGATGATCTTCGACTTAGAACTTGAATCTAGGGTTTACGACTAATTTAGGGTTTGACGGCAAACAGGGTTTAGATAAATACCTGCTTTGCTTGGTATTGATCCAATTATAACTAACCATCCTAGAATACTTAATGTAGAGGAAGGTTTAAGTACTTACCGTTGATTCACGGTAATGTGTACTTCGTCGAACGGTAATGACGGCTCTTCCCTCTCCTTCCTAGCTTCTTCTCCTTCTTCAACCTCTTTCTCCTTTCTAGGGTTTGTGAGGATCAATGGAAGAGGTTTTAGGAGGTTTAAGGGTCCTTATATAGACTAGGGTTAGGTTTAGGAAGCCTCTTAACATTTGAAAAGTCCTTCGGTTTGAAATTTGGAAAGTTGGACCCGTAGAGATCCGTTTACGGATCCATGCTGCGGAGGCCATATCGGTCGACCATCGACTGGTACCATCGACTGGTATGAAGTTTTTCATATTTAAATTGGTCCGATTGGTCCGATTTCATACCTGATTGTCATCTTCTCATCCCGTCTGGTCTAGTGATGATTGGAAGACCTGTTACGACATGAAACAAGGTTTAGATCGGATTCATGGAGTGCGGTTCTGACAGGAGCATCGAGAGAGGACGTGGTATGGTGGTCTTTGACCTCTTCACCAGACTCTAGCTCTATCTCTACTCAAGTTTTGCCCGCTAACATCGTCGTATCATCATTACCTTAGCAGAACTATTACGTCATAGGGCATCAGGGGAGGTGGTTTCGGACCATGTGGTCTCTGACTCTGTCGGGGGGCCTTAGCTCTATCTCTATGAACGTATTGAGGGATGTTGGGGTGAGGCCTTGGATACACTGTTTGGCATTAGGATTGGTTAGTTGTGAGCCCAGTTTGCAAGCCCTCGCCAATAGGTTCCTACGTGTTGGTATGGGTAGGGCATTAGGGGAAGTGTTGGCAGTGTTTGATCCGTACAATTTAGCTCTATCTCTATTCCATGGTGGGTGCATGTGGGATGGTAATGGTGTTTGATCCATTGGGCAGATTCACACACTCGTGTATAGAGGTGTGGGGGCCACCAAACCTTTCTATAGCACATTGCAAACTTAAAAACCAGACCAAAGATATGAATTGAATGCATGAATATGTTTGTTGCATTGTTTTGTTTGCTCACTGAGCCGTGATGTGTGCTTACCTTTTCAACGTCGAATATTTTTAGTTCTTGATGTAGGTCCTACTGTGGAAGATTACATGAACATGTCAACGAATGGATACGTAGCGGCGATGGACATGGAAGCTATGGAAGAGACGAATGATCCTTACCAACTCATGTGTTTTTTATTAGCTTAGTTGTTTAGTTATTGGAACATGTAATTGATTATTCTACTTTATTTTATGTCTTGAGGCATATTGGAGATAATTGGATACTTAATTATGCTATCACTATCAGATACTCAGTTAATTGGTATTAAAGACTTTTGCTATCGTTTATTTACTCTGATTTTTCTTGTGGAATGTATCTGGTTTAATCAAATGGGCACGGCCTATACGAGATCCTGGTTGAACCGTTGGTCTACGGACTGTTCATGACACCATTCTGGTTGGTTCAAAATTAGGGTGTGACAGTTATATTGTCGTGGACACCCGCTTGAGCCACAATGCTATCCTTGGGCGAGCAGGGCTCTACCAAATGAAGGCTTGTCTCTTCACCTATTATTTGATCATGAAATTCCCAACTGCAATAGGAGTTCTCTTTTGCAAAGTGGACCTGTCGGTGTGTAGAAAGTGTTACTAGGCATACCTGATGGCAAATGAGATGGCTTCCCCAGTCTAGACCATTCAGTTGGAAGATTTTTGAGATGATTTTCCTTAGCAACGGAACACTCCAGTGGAAGATCTCATCCCAATCCTATTTTTTGAAGATAACCCTGAGAAGACATTCCTGATAGGGTCGAACCTCCCGGCGGAGAAAAAAGAAGAACTCATCGCCTTCCTCCAAAAGAACTTAGACGTCTTTGCTTGGACTACGAAAGATATGCCAGGTATTTACCGTACAACTATGGAACACCGTCTGATGATCGATCCCCACCACCAACCCATCCGTCAAAAGAAGAGGGCCTTTACCCCTGAAAGACAAGTTATCATCAACAAGGAAGTCAAAAACTTATTAAGGCTAGCTTTATTATAGAGGTCAACTACCTAGAGTGGTTGGCTAATGTTGTAATGGTGCCAAAGACGGGAAATCGTTGGTGCATTTGAACTCATTTTACTGATATGAATAAAGCATGCCTCAAAGATAGCTACCCTCTATCTTGAATAGATCAGTTGATAGATGCTACTGCTTGGGCACAAAATTTTATCTTTCTTAGATGCATATTTGGGGTATAATAAACTAAGATGGCTAAAGAAGATGAAGAAAGCACTGCCTTCGTAACTAGCAAGGGTTTATATTGTTATACTGTCATGCAGCTCGGCCTGAAAAATGTTGGGGCTACTTACCAAAGGCTCGTCAACAAGGTTTTTGAGAAGTAGATAGGCAAAAATATGGAGGTCTATGTCGACGATTTCCTGGTCAAGAGTACAAAAGCTCGAACTTATCATACGAAAGAACTCCATACGCATTAACCCTACTAAATGTGCATTTGGTGTACATTTGGATAAGTTCTTGGGGTTTATTGTGTCACAAAGGAGGATCGAAGCTAATCCTAGTAAGATCGATGCCATCCAGAATATGACATCTCCCACAAAGCCTAAGCAAGTACAAGAATTAATGGGTCGTATAGTAGCCTTAGGGCGATTCCTATCGAGATTAGTGAACGGATGCCTACCCTTCTTTCAAACTCTCAAAGGATCAAAGACCTTCGAATGGACACTAGAATGTGATAAGTCATTCTGTGACTTAAAAGGTACTTGTCACCCCCCCTCTCCTCGTGAAACCTGAGACAAGAGATAATCTTTTTCTATATTTGGCTATGTCTCCGTAAAGCTATTGGTGCTGTACTCATCAAGGAGATAGAGAAAGAACAACATCCTATCTACTATATTAGCAAGGTCCTCCTCGATGTAGAAACCAGATATCAGTCTATTGAAAAGATTGTTTTGGCCTTAGTCACCATAGCTCGAAAGCTCCAACCTTATTTTCAGTTACATTCCTTATCGGTTTTGACTAACAGATCATTAAAAAAGTTCCTTGGTAGATCTGATGTTTCGGGTTGAATGGTGAATTGGGCATTCAAACTTGGTGAGTTCGACCTAAAGTTCCAACCTTGAATAATCATCAAGGCATAAGCATTGGCAGATTTTCTATTGGAAAGTACTCTCCCAGATGGTACAGAAGAAGGGTCAAATCCTGAGTGAACGATGGAGGTGGGTCAAACCAAAATTGTTATCGCACCTGAGGAGCCATCTTAGATTATGTATGTAGATGGCTCATCAAATAAGGAGGAAGCCGGAGTAGGGATCATTCTCATCAGCCCAGAAGGATTCAAAGTACTTACATCTGTATATTTTGGATTCTCAACAACCAACAATGTTGTTGAATATGAAGTCCTCATAGCAGGGTTGAAACTTGCTAATAAATTAATAGTAAAGTGCCTGAACGTATATGATGATTTGCAGTTGGTGATTCGATAAGTGTCAGGGGTCTATGAAGCAAGGCAAGAACATTTGGTGAAATACCTAGTTGAGGTCAAGTGGCTTACCTCACCAATGGAAAAGTTTGAAGTCTTCAATATACCTTGAGAAGAGAATGTGGAAGCATACGCCCTTTCTAAGCTAGGACAGGATGATCTGAGAAGCTTCGAAGTAACTGTGTATATTGAGCACCTACCACAACGCAACATTGATCTTGCATTGGAAGTTTTTCTTGTAGACACTGAACTATGTTGGATGGATCCTACTCTCACCTATCTTAGAGAAAATGTTCTGCCTACTGATCCCAAAGAAGCCCTAAGTATACAAGCCAAATCCCATGTTTATGTGATTTATGACAAGGTTCTGTATAAAAAGTCTCTTATACACCCTCTTTTTCGATGCTTACCACCCTCCAGAGTGAAGTAGGTGATGGTGAAAGTGCATAAAGGAATCTGTGGCACCCATTAGTGTGGTTGAACCATGTGTTACAAGATCCTTAGGCAAGGGTACTTCTGGCCCCGCATGATGAACGATTGTGAAAACTATGCCAAAACTTGTGAACCCTGTCAGAAGCATGTGAATGTGCCACGATGACCACCTACACTCATGTAGCCCATACCAACATCCATTCCCTTTGCAGTGTGGGGGATGGACATAGTAGAACTATTCTCACAGGCGAAGGGACAACTCAAGTTCATCTTGGTGGCGATCGATTATTTTACCAAGTAGAACGAGGTTAAGGCCATGGTGAGGGTCACTTCTCACAAAGCTGCAGAGTTCTTCAAACTAAAAGTACTGTACTTGTAGGACCTATACTTCACTAATCCTGTCTAACTGTGTCATGCCAGGTCTTCCCATTATAACTGGCTCAAGCGAACCAACCAGACGAAGGAAACACGAAGCCAGGTAAGGAAAATAATCCCTCATAGGTTGTCTTATCAGACAACTTAAGTTGTTCGGTCTACGGATTGGGCTATCGGTCAGCCAACCAGTCAAACCCAAAAACTCTCCTAGATTAGGAAAGTTTTCTAATTTTGGGAGACGACACTCCTAATTGAGAGATGACTCTATATGGATATTTTCTCTCTATATAAAGGACGTCCCTTTACCTTCTCTCCCTCTTTTGGTCATTCTCAAACTCTAGAATTGAGAGGAAGTGAGGAGAAGAAGGAGAAGGAGGCTTGGAAAGGAAGAAAAGCTTGGAGGAAGGAGAAGAAACTCTATAGAAAAAGAGTTGCCATTGATTTCTAACCCCATTTGCCAGGAATCAATGGTAAGTCTGAATCTTCCATTTTATAGAATGTTAGGATAAGTTACAATTGAGATCTACGATCACAGTGTTAGTAGGACGACTGCAACATCGTGATTTTGTCATGATTTCACTTACTAGTTCTCTCAAATAAACCTATAATAAATTGTAGATATTAGGGTAAGATGGAGTGACTAAAATTAATGAATAATGGCCATGGAATGACTCTAGGATGGAGCCCATTAAAGAGCTGAAGAATCGACTCAGAAAGAAGACAGATTGAAGATAGCCTGAAGGTTGTCTGGCCCCTGTTAATTAGTCGATTAAATGCCAAATCGGACAGACGACCTGTCACTTTCTGGAAGTCTGATAGGGTTTGTCCGGATTGATGATTGGTCAAGCAATGCACGACCAGACATGCGACTGGATAATTTCCAGAAGGCATATATACCAGACCAGATAGTGAATGATGTTCGTTGCTTTCCTTAAAACCTATTACTTGTTTAGGTGTTCTACTAATCCAAGATAGTCTCTAAGGCTTTGGAAAGCAACGTACATCATTCACAGGTAAGGAAACAAGACCTAAACTAATTGATTAATAACAAGCTATCCTTTACTTTCTGTTAATTTGTTTGTTGCCATGGTTCGTATATTTGTTGTGTATCTCACATGTCATCCAATGATTACTATATATCTTGTTCATGCTTATTTATATTTCTTTATGATATTGATGATGAGGATAGACATGTATTTATATGTGGTCAGTGTGTTGGATGGGGAGAGGTTGTAGTATTAAACCATTCATCATACTCACATCGTCGTATTGTTGTTACCTTAGCGAACTTAGCACATCATAGGGTATCAGGGGGGTGATCACAGTGTGTGACTATAGCTCTGCCAGTGGACCCTAGCTCTATCTCTATGGGCATATTGAAGGATGCTAGGGTAAAGCATTGGATACAAGTTTGATGACATTTAGGATTGGTTAGATATGAACCTAGTTTGCAAGCCCTCGCCAGTAGAGGCATACATACTGGTATGGGATAGAGTATTAGGGGGAGTACAGGCGGCATGTGATCCGTTAGGATCTAGCTCTATCTCTATCCTATAGTGGGTGATATGGGACGACAGCAGTGTGTGATCCATTGGGCATGCTCATACTCTCGTGTATGGAGGTGTGGTGGCCGTCTATCCTTACCATAGTACATTGCAAACTTAAACCAGACCAAAGATATGAATTTGACATCATGCATATGTTTGTTGCATTTTTTTGTCTTTTTCACTGAGCTAAGTTGTGAGCTCACCCTATGATACCGTTTTCTTTTTAGTTTCTGATGATGGAGGTGTTACCGTCGAAGACTATGTCAATGTGCGAACTTATGGACATGTGGCAGCTATGGACGTGCAAACGATGGAAGACGAGCATGACTCATCATGCGAGTGTTTCCATTGTGTTTATGCTTAGTATTTTATTTTGTATTTTGGTTTATGGATTTGTAATCAGATATTTATTATGTTTTGGTTTATATTGAGATAACTGGTTAATTATTTATTTATCACATTAGATATTCAGTTCAATAATAAAGACTTCCACTTATTATTTATTATCTCTGATTGTAATGTGGATATGTATGGTTTGATTATTGGCATGGTCCTATGTGATCCTAGCTTGAACGTTGATTCATAGTTGGTTCATCCACACTTCTGGTTTGACCAAAATCGAGGTGTGATAACTTGGTATCAGAGCGCTCGGGCTCTACTAATGAAACATGAATGCATCTACAAGAGTCTCTGAACTAATAGGATAAACAAGAAAGCTTTAATATAAACATAGCATAAGCAAAATGTTGGTTCAGACAAAAATTTAAAGAAGAGCATAATACACCATAATAAAGAAAAGAAGGAAAAACAGTGCATAAACCTGAAATAGTAATGTGTCTAAACAATACAGTGTACGGCGCACAATTCGAACGGTTACCCTAAAAATATAAACCAAAAATAATATTGTTCTGAAATAAAAGAGAAATAATAAAAAGCAATCTATCCTTGAGCTGGTGAGGGAGGTGGTGAATATTTATCTCTCTTGTACTCCTCGGCATAAGTGGTCCGAAGCGAGTGTACCTCCTCTCGTATGGCCTAAGGGCTTTGTGCAAGCTCTGCTACCTATTGATCACTCCCACGCTGAGCCTCCCGGATCTCCAAGAGGAGTGACATCATAGTATCTGAGCAGAGGACGAGAAGGACCAACCTCTGATGTATGTTGTGCCATAGGAGGAGGGATGTCACCAACATCCATATACATGCGATCGTCATTTCCTTCACCTACAGCCTCAGCTGCTCCTACTGCCGCCGCTACCCAACCCAGAGGCCACTCCAGTGCATCCAACTCCTCATCACTGATTACTGACTTATGCAAGCCTTTTTGGTAATGGCATCACAGTTAAGATCGGTCATGACCATCTCCTTATACATTCTCTCACCCTCCATGTTCATGTGAAGGTGATCGAGAATAGTGGTGATCATACGACCATAAGGTAGGTTACCCTTCAGATTAGCTGTAGTGGCTCGATGCATGGTGCGTATGATGATGTAGGGCAAGCATACAGGCTACTTGGTGCAAATGCAGTAAATAACATACTGGGTAAGCTACGATATATCTCATTATAATGGCCACTCTGAGGTATGAGGTTGTGCTGGACAATGCGACAATATACTCGAGGGAGTTGACGCAAGTTGACCGCCTTCAAGTCCCTCGGCCCAAGTTGCATAATCTGGTTTTTCACCTCCATACGCAGGTCCTCAGTCATGAACTTGCGCTCCTTGGGTGCGCAGTAAACTAGCTCACTGGCGTTGGAGATGTTCAAGAGACCAGCTAGTTGGTGGGTGTCCAAAGAGATCTATACACCCTTCACCTAGCTAGTGATCCTCAGCTCTCTGCCTCTTTCAAAGTTTTCTAGATTGCCCTCCACCTGTAGGTTGCAGTAAAACTACTTTACCAGGTCAGGACACAAACCCCTGGTACTGGGTTACAAGCAGCCAACCCTTGGTGTCAAACGCCACCTCTACATCGAACCTGGCTAAGTCATGCAGGTTCACAAAATGCCCCACCTTGACCATTTTGTTTCGGAACCATGGATATTGAACCTCGGCTTTAGAGAAACAAAAGTGAAGTGCATCGAAAGGCCTAGGAGGTGGGATGTTACTGCAACCACTGACATTCTTAGTGCGAGGCATGATAAATCTACAAGAATTAGTAAAATAAAAATTTATTAGACAAGAATTTTAGAAATTTCGGCAGTATAATGGCATAAAATGGTCTAAAGCCTCACTTTTGCCCAATTGGGAAACATACAAGCATATCAAAACAATAACCAATTGATCAAATAATCAAAGAAATTGAGAAAATTTCAAAAATTTGGAAGAAACCCAAATTCTAGGGCAAAAACTCAACATTTTGAGGATTTCTCTCAACCAATCGATGAAACCCCAAATTAATTAAGGGATTTCTTTCATTGGATGCCCTATAATGAATGTTGATAAAGAAAATAAGTTTCCTGTAGTTAGAAAACTTTTAATTTAAAGTAAACAAGAAAAGACGATAAAAACCTAGAAAAATCTATCCAAAGAAAAGAAAAGATTGGAGAACTTACCTCTAGGGATGGAATGGAAGTCGTCGACCGAAGAAAAGAGCCTTGAGAAATGTCTAGTAGGACTATTGAAACTCACCGATAGTGAGTTGGGTTAGAAGTTCAGAAGAAAACAAATGGAGAAATGGGAAAATGACTCAAAATCACATTTTAAAAATAGATTTTGGGTCAATCGGTCGAACGATTTAACTTAAAGAGTCGACCGATCAATCGACTTGTCAGTCGACCAATCAGTCAACTTGAAGCTCTCGGGAATGATCTCAGAGTTTGTCTAGATCGATCATTGGTCACTCAATACACGATAGGTCAAGGGCAACTGGACAAATTTTTTGAGCTTCTTATTGTCTGTTTGGTTCTGTTTCATTGGGATTTTGCATATACTGTGGGATTAACTCTATAAACTACATTGTACCTTGTCTCACACTTATTGGCTATGCAAAAACTTCAGTAGTTAATAGTCTGAAATGGCATGTCATACTCGCAGATATAATCGAAGAAGTGGTAACCTAACCCTACCACCACCTGGAATGGGGAATGGGAATGAAAACCCAGTAGATCAGACAAGGAATAATGTGAACCCGAATGATGCACCACAAGGGGTGAACAATCAGGCCACTCCAACCAATTTACCTAGACCACCAAGTGACTTGGCCACGGTTGTGGCCAATTTAGCTCGACAGATGTAGGATACCTAGTAGGTATTATTGGCCATGTAAGTGGCAATGGGGATGACTACATCGACTACTAATACTACACCGACACCTCCATTTCAGACCAATATGGTTCCAGTTGGTAGCAACACGGTACCTCAAGCACCTATTAGCATTAACACGGTGCCTACAGCACAACAGATCCCAGCAATGCACACCCCAGTGCAGAATCTTGGTGTGCAACAAGCAGTGTACCAAGGTGGTTACTAGTATCAGTTACCTGTATATGGAGCGTATGGGTAGAACGATCACTCAAGGCTTGTGGAAAGATTCCTGAAGCTGAAGCCCCAAACATTTTCAGACAAGATATCAAATCCATTATAGCCAACTCAATGGATTGACGAGATGGAGAAGAATTTCGTGATGATGACTATCACAGAAGAAGAAAGGTCTTGTATGTAACCTTTATGCTAAAGGAAAGTGCTAATCACTGGTGGAGATCCACTTGCATATATCTACTTACCAAGCATCCTCAGTTGACTTGGACTATTTTTAAAGAAGCCTTCCTTGACAATTATTTCCTAAGGAGCTTTTAAGATCAGATGAAGAAGGAGTTCCTGAGCTTGTATCAAGGTCAGATGACAGTGGATGCATATTAACAGTGATATGAAGAACTGTTCTTCTTTTCTCTTGCCTGTATGCAAGAGGAAGACACCAAGACCTAACGGTTCACTATAGGACTAAGGGAAAGTATTCGAGAGCATGCGCTGGGTTTGGAGAAGAAGATCTATAATGAAGCTATGCAGATCGCTTGAGTTCTGGAATCTAGCCAAAAAAAAGTTTCCTTGCTCAAAACCAAGGACTAAAGAGGCCAAATGGTGATACATCAAATGGAGGAAATTCAAGGACCTTTAAACCATTCAAGCTACAGTACACAAATGGAGTAGCCAAGACAACCCAAATGGTTCTACCACAACTGGGTCAACTGATTGTGAATATCAAGTCCTTCAACTACGATCAAATGGGGCATTATGCAAAGACACGCCCTAAGCCCAAGATGTAGATTCAACAAGGAAAGGTTTACGTCATGACTTCTGAAGATGCTACTGCATTACCTGTTGTGGTCACAGGTATGACCTGAATTTTATTTTACAGTACTTTTGTGTGAGCATATAGACTAAGCCTAGATAAAACTACAGGTACTATAGCCATAGCTGGTGTACCCGCTAGAGTTTTCTTTGACTCTGGGGCTATCCATTCTTTTGTGTCTATCTCATTTGGAAAGAAATTGGACGTACCCATTAAACCTTTAGACCAAAAGCTGTTAGTAAGATCTCCATTTGGATTAGAGGTTGTGTTAGATGAATGTTATGGACCGTGTATAGTTCTTATTAATGGATAGAGTTTGGATGCAAACCTAGTTCAACTCAAGATGGCAGACTTTGATGTCATCTTAGGGATGGACTTGTTTTCTCAGCATTCTGCAAGTTTGCTTTGTGTGGAGAAAAAGCTATTGTTCAAGGGCAATGATGGCGTAGAATTTGGTTTCATTGGAACCAAATTCCCCTTAGACAGAAGCTTATTCTCTCTGCACTTAAGACAAAGAGATGCCTTGAAAAGGGGGGAGTTGGATATCTAGTTTCTGTGATGGATATTACCAAGGAAGCATTATGGATGGAAGATATTAAAGTTGTATGGGAATTTTTGGATGTGTTTCCAAAAGACTTACTCGGGTTGCCACCTGATCGAGCGACTGAGTTCGTGATAGACCTACTGCAAGGGTCAGCACTAGTGTCTAAGGCACCTTACCGAATGGTTCCTACAGGACTGAAGGAACTAAAGACTTACCTACAAGAGTTATTGGTAAGGGTTTTAACCGGCCAGCATTTCACCATGGGGAGGACCAATGTTGTTTGTAAAGAAAAAGGATGGTAATGTTCGACTTTACATAAACTATCGAGAGTTGAACAAGCTCACCATCAAGAATTGATATCCATTGCCTCGGATTGATGACTTGTTCGATCAGTTACAAGGTGCAAAGGTGTTCTCCAAGATCGATCTATGATCAAGATATATTAACTGAAGATTAAAGGAAGCGACATTCTGAAGACAGCCTTTAGGACCAGGTACAGACATTATGAGTTCCTAGTTATTTCTTTTGGGTTAACCAACGGAAATTCATCTTTTATGGAGCTCATGAACTGAGTGTTCCATGACATGTTAGACACATCGATCATAGTTTTCATAAATGATATCTGGTTTACTCCAAAGACAAAGAGACTCATGCGATGGATCTTAGAGCAGCTTTACAACGGCAGAGAAGGGAGAAGCTTTATGCCAAATTCAAGAAATATGAGTTCTGGTTGAATGAAGTGACTTTCTTGGGTTACATGATATCATTAGAAGGGATAAAGGTTGACCCTAGCAAGATAGAAACAATTATAGGGTGGGAAGCGCTTAGGAACGTTGCAGAGATTAGAAGTTTCTTGGCTTTAGCTGATTAGTACAAACGGTTCGTGGAGGACTATTCCAGAATTGCAATGCCTCTTACCAAGCTGACCAAGGAGGAAAAGTTCATTTGGACTGACACTAAAGACAAAGTTGATATTAGTTCCCATCTTAACCATTCCGATACCAGGGCAACCTGTACACAGATGCCTCTGGACTGGGTTTGGGATGTGTTCTGATGCAAGGTGAACAAGTGATTGCATATGCTTCAAGACAACTAAAAGAACATAAGAAGAATTATCCTATGCATGACTTGGAGTTGGCAGTGGTGATTCACGCAATCAAGACTTGGAAACATTATCTGTACTGTGAGAAATTTTAGATCAAGTCAGATCTCAAGAGCCTTACCTACCTCTTTACTCAGAAGGAGTTAAACATGAGATAGAGGAGGTGGTTTGAACTTCTTAAGGATTATGATTATGATATTCAGTATCATCTGGGCAAGGACAATGTAGTAGCTGACACATTGAGCAGAAAGGGAATATTGAAGTCGAAAGGGGGACCAAGTACAAATACTGCATTGTGCTTCACGACAATAGCTTTTGATTGGGATAAGGAACAACACATTATAGAATCTCTTGATGATCTAATGGAGCAAGATTTGATCCATAAGTTTTCACTTTTGTTCACCGTACTAAAGATTTTTCCCGATTTAACAGACGAAGTGAAAGCAATAATTCTACAAGACCCATATCTAAGAACTGTACAAGAAGATTTGGAAAAGGGTAAGCCAAATCTTGACTTCACCTTGGATACAGATAAGGTACTAACATACAGAGGATGATTAAGTATACCTAAAAGTGAAGACTCAGACCTTAGAGATAGAATAATGTTAGAATCCCATTCCACTCTGTATTTGGTACATCTTGGAAGCACTAAAATGTACCATGATCTGAAGAGATTGTACTGATGGAGAGGAATGAAAGCGGATGTGGCTAGGCACGTGTTCCAGTGTCTGAATTGCCAACAAGTAAAGGTTGAAAGACAAAGACCAGTAGGCTTACTACAGGAATGCATGAGCCAGCATGGAAATGGGACTGCATCACTATGGACTTCGTCACTGGTTTACCACTGGCTCCCATTTCAATCAACACGTCTGGGTGATGGTTGACTTCCTTACAAAGATGGCTTGCTTCATTGCTATACGACCTCAATATATTTGGAGCGACTAGCCAAGCTATATGTGGATAATATTGTCAGACTGCATGGTGTACTTGAGAGTATAGTGTCAGATAGAGACCCACGTTTCACTTTAAAGTTTTGGAAAGGACGACAAAAAGCAATGGGAACAAAGCTAAAGTTTAGTACAGCCTTCTACCCTCAGACAGACGGTCAGTCTGAGCGGACTATTCAGATCTTAGAAGATATGCTCCGAGCTTGTGAAATTGACTTCAAAGGAGCTTGGGATGAGAGGTTACCACTGATCGAGTTTGCATACAACAACAACTATTAAACCACTATACAGATGTCACCATATGAGGCATTGTACGGTAGGAAATGCAGGACCCCTCTGTTTTGGAATTAAGTAGGTGAATGAAGAATAGTGGGGCCAGAGTTTGTTGATGAAACTTGTCGAGTGGTTGACCAAATCAAAGAAAGAATCCAAACAGCTTAAGATCGTCAGAAGCATTATGTGGACAATAGGCGTCAAGACCTGGAGTTCATCGTAGGTGATAAAGTTTTCCTAAAAGTATCACCTATGTGGGGAAACGGTTCGGTAAGAAGGGAAAGTTATGTCTAGATATATTGGACCTTATGAGATCTTGGTAATACATAGAAAAGTGGCGTATTAACTAGCGCTACCGCCATCTATGTTTGGTGTACATGATGTATTCCATGTTTCTCTATTAAAGAAGTACTTTAGAGATCCAAAATACGTATTGATTGTGAATCCACCGGATTTGACAGATGACTTAACCTTTAAAATGGTACCAATTGAGATCACCAGTCGAAAGGTACAACATCATCTAAATTGGAATATCTATTATGTTAAAGTAACCTAGAGAAGCCAAGATGTGGAAGAGGTGACATGGGAAGAGGAAAATGCAATGTGAAAATAATATCCTCACCTATTCCACTTGGAAGGTATGTATAAATTTCAAGGATGAAATTTATTTTTAGGGGGAGTTGTAAGACACGCACTCTACTAACCCAGTCTAACCGTGTCGTGCCAGGTCTTCTCATTGTAACTGGCTCAAGTGAAACAACCGAACGAAGGAAACACAAAGCCAGATAAGGAAACTAGACTCTCGTAGGTTGTCCGGTGGGATAACTTAAGTTTTTTGCTCTGCAGATTAGGCGACTGATTAGCTGACCGGTCAAGCCCAGAATCTATCTGGAAGATTAAGAAAGTTTCCTAATTTTGGGAGACCACTCTCCTAATTAAGAGAGGAATCTATATGGATATTTTCTCTCTATATAAAGGACATCCCTTTACCTTCTCTCCCTCTTTTGATCATTTTCAAACTCTAGAACTGAGAGGAAGAGATGAGAAGAAGGAGAATGAGGCTTGGAGAGGATGAAAAGCTTGGAGGAAGAAGAAGAAACTCTACAGAAGAAGAGTTGCCATTGATTTTCAACCCCAATAGCGAGGAATCAATAGTAAGTCTAAATCTTTCGTTTTGTAGAATGTTAGGATAAGTTACAACTGAAATCTATGACCACAGTGTTGGTAGGACGATTGCAACATCGTAATTTCGTTATGCTTTCACTTAATAGATCTCTCAAATAAACCAACAATAAATTGTAGATGTTAGGGTTAGATGGAGTGACTAAAACTAATGAATAATGGCCATAGAATGACTCTAGGATGGAGCCCATTAATGAGCCGAAGAACTGACTCAGAGAAAAGATAGACTGAAGACAGCCTGAAGGTTGTTTGGTCCCTGTTGACCGATCGATTAACTGCCAGACTGGATAGGTGACCGGTCACTCTTAGGAAGTCTGATAGGGTTTGTCTAGATCGATGACCAGTTGAGCAATGCACGACCAGACACGCGACTGGACAATGTCTGGAAGGCATAAATACCAGATCAAATAGTGAATCAGACCACTATAACCTGATAGAATGAAACTCTAATGAAAACCTATTATGTCACACCCCAATTCTGGATGAACTAAAAGTGTGAATGAACCGTTACTAAACCATTGGTTCAAGCCAAGATAACATCGGACTGTGCCAACAATCAAACCATACACATTCCATACAATCAGAGATAATAATAAATAGAAAAATTATATTAATGATGAACTGAGTGTCGAATGTGGTAAATAATATTAAAACCAATTATCCCCAAGTAAACCAAAACATAAATAAATATCTGTTTATATCCCATAACTCAAAATATGAAACTAAACCTATGCACAGGCACAATGGAAACAATAGCATGATGAGTCATACTCATCTTCCACTACTTGCATATCCATGGCTGCCACGTGTCCATAAAATGGTGTGTTGATATAGTCTTTGACAGTTGTACTTGTATCATTAACTAAAAGATATACGATATTGAAAGGTGAGCTCATAACTTAGCTCAGTGAGTAAACAAAACAGTGCAACAAACATATGCATGATGTTAATTCATATCTTTGGTTTGGTTTAAGTTTGCAATGTGTTATGAAAAGGATAGACAGCCACCACACCTCCATGCATGAGAGTGTGAGCATGCCCAACGGATTACACACCGTTCTCGTCCCACATCAATAACTATAAAATATACATTGAGGTAGAGCTTAACATGTCACACCGCAATTCTGGTCTAACCAGAATTGTGTGATGAACTGCCAATAAACCAATGGTTCAACTAGGATCTCATATAAGTCGTACCCACCATATCAAACCACACACACATTCCACAGTAATAATCAGAGATAATAAACAATTAAGCGAAAGTCTTATAGATAATGAATTGAGTGTCTAACAATGATATAATAATTATTTAATACAATTATTTCCCAAAAACTCTAGACATAAAGGTAAATAATCCGTTACATGTTCCAATAACCAAATATAGCTAAACTAATAAAAAAATGCACTGGTTGCACTCGCATGAAGGATCATGTGCATCTTCAACAGCTTCTACGTCCATGGCCGCAACGCGTCCCTACATCGACGCATTCACATAATCTTCAATAATAAGACTAGCATCATCAAATAAAATATTCAACGACGAAAGGGTGAGCACACATCACGGCTCTGTGAGTAAAACAAAACAATGCAACAAATATATACATGCATTTAAATCAATATCTTTGGTCTGGTTTTTAAGTTTGGAATATGCTATAGAAAGGTTTGGGGGCCCCTGCACCTCTATACACAAGTGTGTTAATCTGCCCAATGGATCAAACACCATTGCCATCCCACATGCACCCACCATGGAATAGAGATAGAGCTTAAGTGTCTAGATCAGACACCGCTAACACTTCCCCTGATGCCCTACCCATACCAACATGAAAGCCCCTATTGGTGAGGGCTTGCAAACTGGGCTCGCCACTAACCAATCTTAAATGTCATCCAGTGTATCAAAGGATTCACCCCAGCATCCCTCAATACGTCCATAGGGATAGAGCTAAGGCCCCCCAGTAGAATGAGTGACTACACGGTTCGAGACCACCTCCCCTGATACCTTACGACGTAATAGTTCTGCTAAGGTAATAACGATACTAAAATATCAGTGGGCAAGACTTGAGTAGAGATAGAGCTAGAGTCTGGTGACCAGGTCAAAGACCATAATGCCATGCCCTCTCCCTGATGCCCCTCTAATACACTAACCACACACACACAATCACATGTCTATTCCTATCATCATCAATCAAACATGGTAGTAAATAGACAGATGTAAATATGCATGAGCAATAATAATAATAATATTGGATGACATGTGAGATGCACATTACAAACATACAAACATAGCATCATTCTTGGCATTGGACACAATAAAGTAAGCAGTTTGTTATTATCCAATTAGTTTAGGTCTTGTTCCCTCACTTGTTAGCAAAACTCGATCTCCTTCCAAGCCTTGTAATTCTCTTTGAATCGATTTAATAACATAAAAGTTATATGAATTTAAGTTAGGGTTCATATGTAACATGTTACAGTAGTCAAAAATCGAAACAGAGCACTGATAGATGTTTGATTGCTCCTATGGTCTCATAATGTGTTGACCTTATTGCCTATGGTCGATTCCCTGCGGTTGGTACCTGGGACCATATGGCTTCGGAATTCTACCGAAATGCTTATGGTTGATACTTTGATCATGCTGGTCATGCTATGGTCAACCGTAACTGCGACCTTGGGATTTCTGTTTATAAACTACATTTAATCTGAGTCCTTCTTGGGTCAACTCTTTGGCTCTTCAATTGGGTTTTATCCTAATGATTATTCTAAGGCTATGTTTCTTAGTTTTACCAACTAATTACTCTAATCGATTCTCTACGGTTTCCCATAGGAGGATTGCTTAGCAATTCCCATGGTTGCATTCATACGTTGGGTTTGGTATCTCAATTTACATTAGAAAGCTTTACTCCAAGTGTTCTAAGGCTACAAAGACAAGGTTCATACCTTACTTGTTGCAGAGAGTCTGTGGAACTCTTCTCTCAGTCTCCTCCTTAGTCTTCTCTTCTTTTCCTTCTTTTCCTTCTCTTTCTTTCTCTTTCTCTAGGGTTTACTAATGTTCTAAAAGACGAAAAAAGGCTCAGGAATGTCCTTTATATAGAAAAAAAATTCTCCATATAGAGTTCTCCATCATTAGGAAAGAAATCCTCCTCAAATTAGGAAAGTTTCCATCTCGGAGTCTGATCTGGGGTCTCATGGTCGATGGCCAACGGTCACAGAATCCATTGACCATAGGGTCAAAAACATCGACCGTAGGGTCCTGGATCAGCGACCTTACTTTATGGTCGACCATACTTACCTAGGTAATCGACCATATGCATACTTTTGAGCATTTTTAACTCGATTCATACATGGTTTTGTGATCCATCTTTACACGGTCGGTCCACATGGTCCAGCAATGATGGGAAGACTTGGCACGACACGGTTAGACCAAGTTAGTGGAGTGCCGATCTTACAACTCCCCCCTTACATAAATTTTATCCTCGAAATTTGCACATACCTTCCGAGTTGAATAGGTGAGGATATTGCTTCCGCATAGCGTTTTCTTCTTCCCATGTAATGTTTTCCACATTTTGGCTTCTCTAAGTAACTTTAACATAATAGATGTCGTGGTTGTGAAGACGTTGAACCATTTGACTAGTGATTTCAAAAGGTACCACTTCGAACGTCAAGTCTTCAATCAATTTCGGTGGATCCATTGTAAACATGTGTACTTGATCTCTGACATACTTCTTCAGTTGTGAGACATGAAATACATCATGTAAACTAGACACTGATCGTGGAAGTGCTAACTGATATGCTACCTTTCCATGTCTAGCTAGAACTTCATAAAGTCCAATATATCTGGGACACAGCTTTCCCTTCTGTCTGAACCATTTTAAACCACGCATAGGAGATATTTTCAGAAATACCTTATCACCTATGGTAAATTCAAGATCTCTTCATCGATTGTCTGCATATTGCTTCTGACGGTTCTGAGCTGTTCGGACTCTTTCCTTGATGATGGCGACCACTCGACATGTCTCTTCAACAAACTCTGGTCCAACAACACTACACTCTCCAACTTCGTTCCAAAACAAAGGAGTTCGACACTTTTTACCATATAGTGCTTCATAGGGCGACGTCTGTATTGTAGCTTGATAGCTATTGTTATAAGTGAACTCCACCAATCGTAACTTCTCATCCCATGATCCCTTAAAATCAATTACCCAAGCTCAGAGCTCTAAAATTTGAAAGGTGTGCTCCGACTGTCCATCTATCTGAGGATAGAATGTGGTACTAAACTTTAATATTATACCCATAGCCTTCTGTAATCCTTCCCAAAACTGAGGTAAAGCGTGGGTCTCTATCGGATACAATGCTTTCAGGTACACCATGTAATCTGACAATATTATCTACATAGAGCTTAGCTAACCTCTCTAGTGTATACTGAGGTCGTATAGCTATGAAATGAGCTGCCTTAGTCAATTGATCTATGATCACCCAGACTACGTCAACTACATTGGAAGTCAAAGGTAACCTGGTGATGAAGTCCATAGTGATATAGTCCCATTTCCATGCTGGTTCTGGTAGTGGTTGCAACAAGCCTGTAGATCTTTGCCTTTCAGCCTTTACCAGCTGACAATTCAAGCACTGCGACACAAACTTAGCTACATCTGCTTTCATTCCCCTCCACCAATATAGTTTCTTCAGATCATGATACATCTTTGTACTTCCAGGATGTACCAAATAAGTGGTGGTATGGGCTTCCTTCATTAGTATGTGTCTAATATCCAAATCTTCATTCTCAGGAACACATACTCTGTCACACCCCAATTCTGGTCTAACAAGAATAGTGTGATGAACAGCCAATAAACCAATGATTCACCCAGGATCTCGCATAGGTCAAACCCACCATATCAAACTACACACACATTCCACATTAATAACCAGAGGTAATAAACAAATAAGCAGAAGTTTTACAGATAATGAACTGAGAGTCTAACAGTGTTAAATAATTATTTAATCTAATTATCTCTAAACCACAAGACAAAAAAATAAATAATCAATTACATAACTGATGTTCAAATTATAACTAAACTTAAGCAAAAACACATTGGTTGCCCTCGCATGATGAATCATGTGCATCTTCTTCAGCTTCCACATCCATTGCCGCAACGTGTCCATACATTGATGCATTTACATAATCTTCAACAGTAAGATCTGCATCATCAATTAAAATATTCAATGTCGAAAGGGTGAGCACACATCATGGCTCAATGAGAAAACAAAACAATGCAAGAAACATATGCATGCATTCAATTCATATCTTTGGTTTGGTTTTAAGTTTATAATATACTATAGAAAGGTTTGGTGGCCCCCGCACCTCTATACATAAGTGTGTGAATCCGCCCAATGGATCAAACACCATACCGTCCCACATGCACCCACCATGGAATAGAGATAGGGTTAAAGTGTCCGGATCAAACACCGCCAACACTTCCCCTGATGCCCTACCCATACCAACACGTAAGCCCCTATTAGCGAGGGCTTGCAAACTGGACTCGCACTAACCAATCATAAATGTCATCCAGTGTATCCAAGGCCTTACCCGAGCATCCCTCAATACGTCCATAGAGATAGAGATAAGGCCCCCCGATAGAGTCAGAGACTACACAGTCCGACACTACCTCCCCTGTTGCCCTACGACGTAATAGTTCTGCTAAGGTAATGGCGATACGACAATGTCAGTGAACAAGACTTGAGTAGAGATAGAGTTAGAGTCTGGTTACCAGGTCAAGTCCACCATGCCATGTCCTCCCCCTGATGCTCCACTCACATCATGCACACTAACCACACACACATAATCACATGCCTATTCCTAGCATCATCATCATCATCATATTATAAATAGACAGAAATAAATATGCATGAGCAGTAATAGCAGGAATATTGGATGACATATGAGATGCACATTACAAACATACGAGCATAGAATCAATCGAATAAATAAACAGTTTGTTATTATCCAATTAGTTTAGATCTTTTTCCCTCACCTGTTACCAAAACTTGATCTCCTTCCACGCCTTGTAATTCTCTTTGAATTGATTTAATAACCTAAAAGTTACATGAATTTAAGTTAGGGTTCATATGTAACATGTTACAATAGTAAAAAATTGTAATAAAGCATTGTTCTGTGTCTGATTGGTCCTATGGTCTCATACTGTATCGACCTTACTGCCTACGATCGATACCCTACGGTCGCATATGGTGCGACCGTAGCTACAACCATATGGTTTTGAAATCTTCCTAAATGCCTATGGTCTATCCTTTGGTCATGTTGGTCATGCTATGGTCGACCGTAGCTGTGACCTTAAGACTTCTGGTCACCAACTACATTCAATTTGAGTTCTTCTTAGGTTAACTCCTCGGCTTTTCTCTTGGGTCCATACTAAGGTTATCCTATGGTCATCATTAGTAGTTTCTCATCAACCAATATCACCAAACTCACCCCTCATGATTAGCCTTGGGATTTACTCAAGGAATCACATGGATCATACTAGTTTGACATATCCAATCCCCCATAGAACACTTATTTCATAGAATTTATAGATTCAGGGATTAGGTTCATACCTTTGCCTATGGTAGAGAGCTAAAATCTTCTCAGCAAAACCTTCTCCTTAGTCTTCTCTTCTTCTCCTTCCTTTCCTTCTTTTCCTCTAGGGTTTACAAATGTTCTAAAAGAGTAAAAAAGGTTGAGGGACGTCCTTTATAGAGAGAATAATTCTCTATATAGAGTTCTCCAACGTTAGGAAAGAAATCCCCCTTAAATTAGGAAAGTTTCCAACTCGAAGTCTGGTCTGGGGTCTCACGGTCAATGGCCTAAGGTCACAGAATTCATTGACCAAAGGGTCAAAAACATCGACCATAGGGTCATTGATCAGTGACCATTGTTTCTTTCCATATGGTCGACCATACTTACCTAGGTAATCGACCATATGCATACTTTTGAGCATTTTTAACTCGATTCATACTTGGTTTTGTGATCCATCTTCACACGGTCGGCCCACTTGGTCCAGCAATGATGAGAAGACTTGGCACGACACGGTTAGACCAAGTTAGTGGAGTGCCGATCTTACAACTCCCCCCTTACATAAATTTTATCCTCGAAATTTGCACATACCTTCCGAGTTGAATAGGTGAGGATATTGCTTCCGCATAGCGTTTTCTTCTTCCCATGTAATGTTTTCCACATTTTAGCTTCTCTAAGTAACTTTAACATAATAGATGTCGTGGTTGCGAAGACGTTGAACCATTTGACTAGTGATTTCAAAAGGTACCACTTCGAACGTCAAGTCGTCAATCAATTTTGGTGGATCCATTGTAAACATGTGTACTGGATCTCTGACATACTTCTTCAGTTGTGAGACATGAAATACATCATGTAAACTAGACACTGATCGTGGAACTGCTAACTGATATGCTACCTTTCCATGTCTAGCTAGAACTTCATAAAGTCCAATATATCTGGGACACAGCTTTCCCTTCTGTCTGAACCTTTTTAAAATCACGCATAGGAGATATTTTCAGAAATACCTTATCACCTATGGTAAATTCAAGATCTTTTCATCGATTGTCTGCATATTGCTTCTGACGGTTCTGAGCTGTTCGGACTCTTTCCTTGATGATGTCGACCACTCGACATGTCTCTTCAACAAACTCTAGTCTAACAACACTACACTCTCCAACTTCATTCGAAAATAAAGGAGTTCCATACTTTCTACCATACAGTGCTTCATAGGGCGACATCTGTATTGTAGCTTGATAGCTGTTGTTATAAGCGAACTCCACCAATGGTAACTTCTCGTCCCATGATCCCTTAAAATAAATTACCCAAGCTCAGAGCTCTAAAATTTGAAAGGTGTGCTCCGATTGTCCGTCTGTCTGAGGATGGAATGCGGTACTAAACATTAATGTTGTACCCATAACCTTCTGTAATCCTTCCCAAAACTTTGAGATAAAGCGTGGGTCTCTGTTGGACACAATGCTTTCAGGTACACTATGTAATCTGACAATATTATCCACATACAGCTTAGCTAACCTCTTTAGTGTATACTGAGGTCATATAGCTATGAAACGAGCTCTTAGTCAAATAATCTATGATCACCGAGACTGTGTCAACTACATTGGAAGTCAAAGGTAACTCAGTGATGAAGTCCATAGTGATACAGTCCCATTTCTATGCTGGTTCTGGTAGTGGTTGCAACAAGCCTGCAGGCCTTTGCCTTTCAGCCTTTACCAGCTGACAATTCAGGCACTACGATACAAACTTAGCTACTTCTGCTTTCATTCTC
This sequence comes from Protea cynaroides, assembly GCA_028583415.1. NCBI lineage: Eukaryota > Viridiplantae > Streptophyta > Magnoliopsida > Proteales > Proteaceae > Protea > Protea cynaroides. Next base: position 79,088,026 of record CM053271.1, read on the forward strand.
CTCCACCAATATAGTTTCTTCAGATCATGATACATCTTTGTACTTTCAGGATGTACCAAATAAGCGGTGGTATGGGCTTCCTTCATTAGTCTGTGTCTAATATCTAAATCTTCATTCTCAGGAACACATACTCTGTCACACCCCAATTATGGTCTAACCAGAATGGTGTGATGAACCGCCAATAAACTAACGATTCACCTAGTATCTTGCATAGGTCGTACCCACCATATCAAACCACACACACATTCTACATTAATAATAATAGATAATAAACAAATAAGGGAATGTCTTATAGATAATGAACTGAGAGTCTAATAGTGATAAATAAGTATTTAATCCAATTATCTCCAAAACACAAGGCATAAAAATAAATAATCAATTACATAACCGATGTTCAAATTATAACTAAACTTAAGCAAAAACACATTGGTTGCACTCGCATGATGAATCATGTGCATCTTCTTCAGCTTCTACATCCATCGTAGTAACGTGTCCATACATCAGCGCATTCATATATTCTACAATGGTAGGACCTGCATCATCAACTAAAATATTCGACGTCGAAAGGGTGAGCACACATCACGGCTCAGTGAGAAAACAAAACAATGCAATAAACATATGTATGCATTCAATTCATATCTTTGGTCTGGTTTATAAGTTTGTAGTGTGCTATAGAAAGGTTTGGTGGTCGTCGCACCTGTATACACGAGTGTGTAAATCCACCCAATGGATCAAACACCATTGCCATCCCACATGCACCCAACATGGAATAGAGATAGAGCTAAAGTGTTCGGATCAAACACCGCCAACACTTCCCCTGATGCCCTACCCATACCATCACGTAAGCCCCAATTGGCGAGGGCTTGCAAATTAGACTTGCAACTAACCAATCCTAATGCCAAATAGTGTATCCAAGGCCTCACCCCAGCATCCCTCAATACGTCTATAGAGATAGAGCTAAGGCCCCCCGATAGATTACCTCCCCTGATGCCCTACGACATAATAGTTCTGCTAAGATAATAGTGATATGACGATGTTAGTGGGCAAGACTTGAGTAGAGATAGAGCTAGAGTCTGGTGACGAGGTCGAAGACCACCATGCCACGTCCTCCCCTTGATGCTGCACTCGCATCGAATACACCAACCACACACATGCATTCACATGCCTATTCATAGCATCATCATCATCATCATGTTATAAATAAATAGAATTTAAATATGCATGAACAATAATAGCAGGAATATAGATGACATTTTAGATGCACATTACAAGCATACACGCATAGAATCAATCATGGCATTGGACTCAATAAAAATAAACAGTTTGTTATTATCCAATTAGTTTAGGTTTTGTTCCCTCACCTATTAGCAATTCTCAATGTCCTTCAAAGCCTTGAAATTCTCTTTGAATTGATTTAACAACCTAAAAGTAATATGAGTTTAAGTTAGGGTTCATATGTGACATGTTACAGTAGTCTAAAATCAAAACAGAGCACTGATAGGTGTCTGATTGGTCCTATGGTCTCATGCTGTATCGACCTTACTGTCTACGGTCGATACCCTACAGTCGCATATGGTGCGACTGTAGCTGTGACCATATGATTTCTAAAATCTTTCCGAATGCCTATGGTCGATCCTCTGGTCATACTGGTCATGCTATGGTCGACCATAGCTACGACCTTGAGATTTCTGGCCACAATCTACATGCAATTTGCGTTCTTCTTGGGTCAATTCTTCTGTTTTTCAATGGGGTTTATTCTAAGGTCATCTTATGGCCATCATTAGTAATTTTTTATCAACCTTAGTCATCAAATTCACTCCTTATGGTTCTCTTTGGGATTTTCTCAAGGAAATCACATAGATTATAATAGGTTGATATTTCCTATCTTCCATAGAAGTCTTATTCCTTAGAGTTTACATCTCCAGAGATTCGTTTCATACCTTTGCCTGTGATAGAGAGCCAATCTCTTCTCAGTAAATTCCTCTCCTTAGCTTTTTCTTCTTCTCCTTCTCTTCCTTCTCTTCCTTCTCTTTCTCTAGGTTTCACTAATGTTCTAAAAGAGTGAAAAAGGGCTGAGGGATGTCCTTTATATAGAGAAATACTCTCCATATAGAGTCCTCTTTCAATTAGGATAACAATTCCTTAGTTTAGGAAAGTTTTCAAAACTCAGATTCTAATCTGGGTTCTCACGATCGATCATACGGTCGCATAAACCATCGATCGTAGGGTCGAAATCATCGACCATGGGATTCTGGATTTGAGATTTTTGTTCCCTTCCTTATGGTCAACCATACCTACCCAGGCATGTGACCTTAGGTATGTTTTTAGTGTTTTTAACACGATTTGCATACTTGGTTTGTGATCTATCTTCACACACTCGGCCTACCTGGTATAGGAATGATGGGAAGACCTGGCACGACACGGTTAGACCAAGTTAGTGGAGTGTAGGTCTTACATACTCTCCCTTTGTATCTTAATACTTCCTCAGAATCCAAAGTGAAGTCAGGGTTGGTCCTACCTTTTTCAAGGTCTTCTTTCACTATTCTTAAATAGGGGTCTAATTGAATAGCTATTTTCATTTAATCTATCTGAGCAGGTACAATCTTCAATGTAGCAAACATGTTTGAGAATCGATGAATAAACCCCTGGTTGGTTGGTCCATCCGAAGTATCAATCATAAACTTCTCATTGATGCAATTGAATACCTTTTCGGCGTTACACATTGCATCATTGGTATTAGCTTCTTCCTGAGGTCTTGTCATTGCTTTTCTACTTAGTGCATCAGCAACTACATTAGCCTTCCCTAGATGATACTGGATATCGCAATCATAATCCTTCAGCAATTTCAGCCATCTCCTTTCTCTCATGTTCAACTCCTTCTGATTGAAAAGATGAGTAAGACTTTTATGATCTAATTTAATCTAAAATTTCTCTCCATACAAATAATGTCTCCATATCTTGACAGCATGTACTACTGCTGTTAGTTCCAAGTCATGAGTGGGGTAGTTCTTTTCATGAGTCTTTAATTGTCTAGACGCATACACGATCACTTGCTCTCCTTGCATGAGAATGCATCTCAAACCTAACCTAGACGCAATGGTGTACAAGGTAAATGGTTGTCCTGGGATTGGAATAGTCAAGATGGGAGCTGATATTAATCTTGCCTTCAGTGTTTGGAAACAATCTTCACACTTGTCTGTCCAAACAAACTTAACTCCTTTTTTAGTCAGACTGGTGAGCGGTACTACGATTCTAGAGTAATTTTCCATGAATCATCGATAATAACCAGCTAAACCTAAGAAACTTCTGATTTCTGCAACGTTCTTAGGTGCTTTCCATTTCACAATAGCTTCAATCTTGCTAGGATCCACTTTCATTCCTTCAGTTGATACAATATGGCCTAAGAAAGCGACTTCATTTAGCCAGAATTCAGACTTTGTAAATTTAGCGTAAAGCTTCTCTTTTCTTAGTCGCTGCAGAGCGGCTTTTAGATTTGTGATATGAGTTTTTTTGTCCTTGGAGTAGACTAGTATGTCGTCAATGAATACGATGACTGACATATCCAACATATCATGGAATACCCAATTCATAAGTTCCGTAAAAGTTCAGGTGCGTTAGTCAATCCAAAATACATAACTAAAAATTCATAATGTCCATATCTGGTTCTAAAGGCTATCTACAGAATATCTCCTTAATCTTCAATTGATGGTATCCCAACCGAAGATCAATTTTGGAGAACACTTTGGCACCGTGCAACTGGTCGAATAAGTCATCGATCCGAGGCAACAGATACTTGTTCTTGATCGTGAGCTTGTTCAATTCTTGATGATCTATAGAAAGTCAAATGCTACCGTCCTTCTTTTTCACGAACAGTACTGGCACTCCCCATGGTGATATACTAGGTCAAATATAACCCTTGTCTAATAGTTCTTGTAATTGTACCTTCAGTTCCTTCAGTTCAATAGGAGTCATCCGATAAGGTGCCTTAGATACTGGTGCGGCTCCAGGGATAAGGTCTATGATGAACTCTGTTGCTCGGTCAGGTGGTAATCCTGGTAATTCCTCAGGAAATACATCTGGAAATTCATGCATAACTTCAATATCTTCCATTCATGGTGCTTCCTTGGTTAGGTCAACCACGAACTCTAGATACCCAATTCCTCCTTTCTCAAGGCATCTCTTAGCCTTTAATGTCGAAAGAATAAGTTTTCGTTTACAGAGAAGTTTGGTTCTAGTAAAACTAAACTTTACGCCTTCCTTGTCTTTGAATGTCAATTTCTTTTCTGCACATAATAGGTTTGCAGAGTGCCAGACTAACCAATCCATTCCTAAGATAATGTCGAAGTCTACCATCTCAAGTTGGATTAAGGTTGTATCCATGGTCTTCTTACCGATAATAACTGGACATGGTCCATAACCTTGGTCTAGTTGTACTTCTAATCCCATAGGTGATTGTACAAGCAGTTTGTAGTCTAAAGATCTGAGGAGTATACTTAACTTCTTTCCAAACGACACATATATAAAAGAATGAGTAACCCCAAGAGTCAAAGAGTACTCTGGCGGGTATGCCATTAATAGGTACGATACCTGTGATTTGGTTTAATTTAGTCTACATGCTCACAGAAGATAGTACAAAGCAAAAAGGTTGAATCATACCTGTGACCACATCAGGTGAAGTGACAACATCCTTAGAAGTAATTGCATAAACTTTTTCTTACTGTAGTTGCTTACTGTAGTTGCTTCCTTGGCTTAGGACACTCTCTTGAATAATGTCCTATTTGATCGCAATTAAAGCATTTAAATCCATCATTACCCTGCCTTTGCTGAGGTTGGGTTGTTGGGGTAGTCTTGGTTGCAGCATCAAAGCCTTAAGTACGAAAGGGCTTAAATGTCTTTGAGTTCCCTCCGTTATATATATTTCCATTAGGCCTCTTTATACCTCTGTTCTGAGTAAAGTAACTCTCTCTGACTCGATTCTAGCACCCGAGCAATCTTTACGGCTTCATTATAAATCTTCTTTTCCAATCCCAATACATGCTCCCGTATACTTTCCCTAAGTCCCATGATGAACCTTCGGGTTTTGGTATGTTCTTCCTGCATGCTAGAGGGAGCAAAGAAGAACAACTCTTCATAACGCTGCTAATAAGCTTCTACCATCATTTGTCCCTGATATAGACTTAGAAACTCCTTTTCCATTGCATCTCTGAAACTCCTGGAAAAATACTTCTCGAAGAAGGCATCTTTGAAGATAGTCCAGGTCAACTAAGTGTGCTTTGTTAGCAGGTAACTCCGAGTAGATTTCCACCAATGATGTGCATCACTTTTCAGCATAAAGGTTGTACTTAATACCTTCTTTTCTTCATTGATAGTCATCATCATGAAGTTCCTTTCTATCTCGTCGATCTAGTGGGCTGGCCACAGAGGATTTAACGGCTTACCAGTGAATTCCCTCAGCTTCATTTTCAAAAAATGCTCGATCAGCCTAGAATGGTCCGGCTGATACTGAGCAAATGCTCCATACATAGGCGATTCGTATTGATAATTACCTTGGTTGTACCCGCCTTGTGGTGCTTTAGGGTTCTGCACTTGAGCTTGTACAATTAGTGTTTGAGGTGCTTGGGGTACCGTATTGCTACCACCAGATATGGTACTAGCTTGCCCTATGGGTAGAGGTATTGTGTTTGCAATTGGGGAAGCAATTTCCATAGCAGCTTGCATGTTGGCTTGCATTTGCTGTATCTGTTGCACTTGCTGTGCCAAATTCATCACCACGATAGTCAAATCCGTAGGTGATGCAGGTAAGTTGGTTGGGTTAGCTTGGGGGTGAACATCTTGAGGCACAGTACCTTGATTCCCAACATTTCCTTCTTGTCCTTGGTAACCTTTGTTGTCATTGGCCTCCATAGGTGGTGGAGGTGGGTTTGCATTCTGTCTTCTTTGGCTAACTCTACACCCAACCATTTAAATTCTTAGAAAAATGGTAATTGAAAAGGCTGTACATGTGAGACAAAATAGAATGGTAGTATTAGGTTAGTCTCACAATGGAAAGCGAGAGAAGAAACAAAATCAACAGGAAAAAGTTCAAGCAAAATCAAAAAGCAGACAACAATCAGTCATACGGTCGATAGCCTACGGTCTCATGTTGTGCGACCATAGGTTCGACCATCAAAACCCTCGCAACTTCTCGGGACCCTATGGTCGATCATACGGTCGATCACACCGTCACATGTTTTGGTCGAATTGTGCGACTGTATGATTCAAAATTAGGTTTTTAAACCTGTTTTCCGAGATTTCCCTCTCATTTCTCCTTCTTTCTCCTACGGTCTCAACTCAGCTCGCCACCACTGAGTTGCTATAGTATCAACCATACAAACTTGGTGATTTTTCCATCGATTGACGAGTTACATTCTATCCCTCAAGGTATGTTTTCTACTCTTTTCCCCTTTTCAAGCTTTCATACCTAGGTTTTTTCCATTTATACAGTTTCCTTCCAATTAATATTTTTTAGACCGTAAAAATTTGATTTTTATTGGTGTCTTTTGCCATTGGCTACCCCATGGATGAAAGCCCTCATGAAAATTTGGGTTTCATCGGTTGGTTTGGTAGAAATTTGAAAATTCCTAGTTTTGACCAAAATTTTAGGATTTTTCCCAATTGTCAAAATTCTTCAAATCAAATCTACCTAGTTAAGATTTTTCATTATATGAGCCTTGTAGGATGGTTTGGGACCTATGTAAGTCCTCCTGCCCAATGTTTGGGTGAAAAGTAAAGCTTTTCCCCATTATACGTCGTTGTGTTGTCAAATTTTCAATTTTCTAACTTGTTTTCTTATTTTCTTTTCTTGCAATCATCATGGTTCGCACTAAGGTTCCTCAAGTCCATGACTCTAATCGCTTCAGGCCCGTTGAAGCAGAGGTTCAATATCCTTGGTTTGATCGAAAGAAAGTGGAAGGGGGTCGATGTGTGAACTTAGCCCACTTAGTCCTGTTTGATGTGGAGAGGGCATTTGGTGATATGGGTTGGCTTCCAGTGATCCTGTAGGAGGCTTGTACTCACCCAGATTTAGTGAAGCAGTTTTACCATCACCTTCAAGTGGAGGGTGACCTAGAGGGTGTGGATAGGGGTAGAGAGCTTCGGATTACCTGTTGGCTGAAAGGGGTTCCTATCTCTTTTAATTGTCAGGAGTTGGCTGATCTCCTGAGCTTTTCCAACGATGGGCAGTTGGTTTATTATTCACCAAGGGAGTCCCAGTTCCTATCTACACAGGTGCATATAGAGATAGACAATCAGATTCTTCGGGACGACCGCTGGGAAATGAAGGCAGTGAACTTGTGTCCAGAGCCACGGGTCTACTGTAAGATTATCCAGCATAATCTGATCCCTTAGGGTGGACACTACGAGATGGTCTCTTAGCTGACTCAGTACCTGTTGTACTGTATCTATACTAGGTAGCCTGTATGTCTCTCGTACATCATCCTCCGGACTATGCACAGAGCTACGTTGCCTGACTAGAGAGGTAACTTGCCCTATGGACTGCTGATCTCTACCTTGCTTGCGAGTCTACAGGTGAACCTAGAGGATGAGAGAATTTTTGAGGACACCTTCTCAGCTGACTTGGATTGGGAGGCCATCAATAGGATGGGCAAGAGAGATATAGGTCAGTGATGACGAGAGGAATACTATGAAACTTCCTCTCACTCGGGTAGCGACAGTAGATGCAGAGACAGTAGCAGCAACAGCAGCACTAGCAGCAGAGGCACACAAGAGTGATGATGAGGAGGGTGATGATAGGATATAAATGGATGTGGATGCCATCCCTCCTCCATCACCACAACATTCTATAGGAGCTGGTCCATCTTGGGCTTCTCATTCAGCTGGCTCTTCACGTCCACCACCAGATGACATGATGGGGTTGCTACATGAGATTTGGGAGGCCCAACGTGCTACGGACCATAGGGTAGGAGAGATCCTAGCTGCTCAGCGCTCTACAGACCAATGGGTAGTGGATCTGACAGCTAGTCTCCGAGTGACCCAGACTTAGGTAGCTTGGCTCACGAGAGTATATGTTGAGGACTATGATCGAGATAAAGAGGCACCTCCTCCCCTAGCAACCCCAGCTCCATGATTGTCCCATTATCTTTTTTCCTTTTTATTCTACAGGGTAACTGTCTGGATTGTGGACCATACTGTGATTCGGATGTACATTTGTGTTATTCCCCTTCGATATATATAATTCATTTCTCATATGTGCATTATTCTCTTTCTTAGTTTATGTCTCAAACAACACAAGTGCTTATGGTGTGTTCTTATTATAGTTTTTAATTTTATCCTAACTCAGTTCATGACTCATGTGGAAGTAGTTAGCTCAATGGATAGAACCTGAGAGAGCTCTGATACCAAGTTGTCACACCCCAATTCTGGACTAACCAGAATAGTGTGATGAACCTTCAAAAAACTAACAGTTCAACCAGGATCTCCGTTAAGTAGTACCCACCATATTAACCATACACACCTTCCACAGAAATAATCAGAGATAAATAATAAATAAGCGAAAGTCTTATAGATAATGAACTGAGTGTCTAAAAATGATATAATAATTATTTAATCCAATTATTTCCCAAAAACTCAAGACATAAAGGTAAATAATCCGTTACATGTTTCAATAACCAAATGTAGCTAAACTAAAAAAAATGCACTGGTTGCACTCTCATGAAGGATCATGCGCATTTTCAATAGCTTCTACGTCCATGGCCGCAACGTGTCCATACATCGACACATTCACATAATCTTCAACAGTAGGACTTGTATCATCAACTAAAATATTCGACGTCGAAAGGGTGAGCACACATCATGGCTCAGTGAGTAAAACAAAACAATGCAACAAACATATGCATGCCTTCAATTCAATATCTTTGGCCTGGTTTTTAAGTTTGTAATATGCTAAAGAAAGTTTAGTGGACCTCTATACACAAGTGTGTGAATCTACCTAATGGATTAAACACCATTGCCATCCCCCATGCACCCACCATGGAATAGAGATAGAGATAAAGTGTCTGGATCAAACACCTCTAACACTTCCCCTGATGCCCTACCCATACCAATACATAAGCCACTATTGGCGAGGGCTTACAAACTGGGCTTACAACTAACCAATCCTAAATGTCATCTAGTGTATCCAAGGTCTCACCCCAGCATCCCTCAATACATCCATAGGGATAGAGCTAAGGCCCCCCCGTAGTGTCAGAGATTACACGGTCCGAGACTACCTCCCCTGATGCCCTACGACGTAATAGTTCTGCTAAGGTAATTACCATACGATGATGTTAGTGGGAAATACTTGAGTAGAGATAGAGCTAGAGTCTGGTGACCAGGTCAGAGACCACAATACTACGTCTTCCCCCCTGATGCCCTACTCGCATCCAACACATTAACCACACACACACAATCACATGCCTATTCTTATCATCATCAATCAACATAATAGTAAATAGACAGAAGTAAATATGCATGAGCAGTAATAACAATAATATTGGATGACATGTGAGATGCACATTACAAGCATACAAACATAGCATCATTCATGGCATTGGACACAATAAAGTGAACAGTTTGTTATTATCCAATTAGTTTTTGGTCTTGTTCCTTCACCTGTTAGCAAAAATTGATCTCCTTCCAAGCCTTGTAATTCTCTTCGAATCGTTTTAATAACCTAAAAGTTATATGAATTTAAATTAGGGTTCATATGTAACATGTTACAATAGTCGAAAATCGAAATAGAGCACTGATAGGTGTCTGATTGGTCCTATTGTCTCATACTGTGTCGACCTTACTACCTACAGTCGATACCCTATAGTCGCACCATATGCGATCGTACCTATGACCATATGGTTTCTGAATTCTTCTCGAATGCTTATGGTCATTACATTGATCATGCTGGTCTTGCTATGGTTGACCGTAGGTGCGACCTTGAGATTTTTTGTTACAAACTACATTCAATCCGAGTCCTTCTTGGGTCAACTCTTTGGCTCTTTAATTGGGTTTATCCTAATGAGGCTAAGTTTCTTAGTTTTACCAGCTAATTACTCTAAACTAAGTCTAAGTTTCTTAGTTTTACCAACTAATTACTCTAACCGATTCTCCATGGGGACCCATAGGAGGTTTGCTTAGCAATTCCCATGGTTGCATTCTTACGTTGGGTTTGGTATCTCAATTTACATTAGAAACCTTTACTCCTAGTGTTCTAAGGCTACAGAGACAAGGTTCATACCTTACTTGTTGCAGAGAGTCTGTGGAACTCTTCTCTCAGTCTCCTCCTTAATATTCTCTTCTTCTCCTTCTTTTCCTTTTCTTTCCTTTTCTTTCTCTAGGGTTTACTAATGTTCTAAAAGAGTGAAAAAGGCTCAGGAATGTCCTTTATATAATGAAAAATTCTTCATATAGAGTTCTCCAACATTAAGAAAGAAATCCTCCTCAAATTAGGAAAGTTTCCATCTCAGAGTTTGATCTGGGGTCTCATGGTCGATGGCCTACAGTAGCAGAATCCGTTGACCATAGGGTCGAAAACGTTGACCGTAGGGTCCTGGATCAGTGACCTTTGTTTCTTACCTTATGGTCGACCATACCTACCTAGGTATTCGACCATACACATACTTTTGAGCATTTTTAACTCGATTCATACTTGGTTTTATGATCCATCTTCACACGGTCAGTACACTTGGTCTAGCAATGATGAGAAGACCTGGCATGATACGATTAGACCAAGTTAGTGGAGTGCGGGTCTTACATAACGGTTCACACACCGCCAACACTCCCCCTGATATACTCTACCCCATACCAGTACGTATGCCCCTACTAGCGAGGGCTTGCAAACTGGGTTCATGTCTAACCATTCTTAGATGTCATCAAAGTGTATCCAAGGCCTTACCCAGCATCCCTCAATACGACTCAAAGATAGAGCTAGGGTCCACTAGCAGAGCTTATAGCCACATACTGTGATCATCCTCTTGATACCCTATGACGTACTAGTTCTCCTAAAATAATGGTAATACGACGATGTTAGTGTGGTGAATGGTTCGATGCTAAAACCTCTTCCCATCCAACACACTAACCACAGATAAGCACATACCTATTCCTATCATCATCATCATAACATAAACATAAATATGCATGAACTAGATATAGATAACAGTAAATTGGATGACAAATGAGATGCACAAAACAACATACAAAATCATAACATTAATCTCAATAATAGAAAGTAAAGGATAGCTTGTTATTATCCAATTAATTTAGGTCTTGTTCCCTCACCTGTGATTGATGTTTGTTCCGCTTCCAAGTCTTAAAACTATCTTGATTTAGTTGAAAACCTAAACCAGATGAATAGCTTAATTAGGGTCTTATTTGTTAAGTTACAGGAGTCTGAACTCACTATCCAGTCTCCAATATAAGCCTTCTGGACATTGTCCAGTCGAGTCACCAGTCTTGCATTGGTAGACCGATGTGTCATCCGAACAAACCCTATGATACTTCCCGAGAGTCTTTGATCACTTCTTCGGTCTACTATATAGCCAACCGGTCAAGGGACCCGACAACTCTTGAATAATATCCTAGGTTTGTCTTTTAGTCCGAAACCCTTCTAAGTCAATTCTTTGGCTTAGCACTGGGATTCATCTTAGAGTCGTTCTATGGTGATTGGTCATAGAATTCTAGCCATTATGTGTAACCCTAATTTTATGATCCTATGGTTTCCATTAGATTTGCTTGAGAGATCGTAGACTTCTAGTCATGGTGTTGGATTCGATCTATCAACACTATGATTGGAGATCTAACCTCAACCCAACCTATCATCTATAGGGACTAGGCACTTACCGTGGGTTCCTAACTATCGAGAGTTAGAAACCATCAGCAATCTTCTCTACAGTAACAATTCTTTTTCTCCAAGCTTTCTCCTCCTTCTCTAACCTTCTTCTCTACTCTTCCTCTCAGCTTTAGGGATTGTGAGTGATCAAAAGAGTGGGAGAAAGTGAAGGAACGTTCTCTATATAGAGGGATAACTTCCATGGAGAGTGGGATTCCAATTAGGAAGGAGTCTTATTAAAATTTGAAAACTTTTCTAAACTCGGAGTTTGTATTGAGCTTGACTTGTCAACTGACTGGTCGCCAAATACGAGGACCGTACAATACAAATTGTTCAATCAGACAATCTACAAAGGTAAGATTTTTGGAACTTGGCTATGTGGTCCATCTTCTAGCTGGTTCATCCTGACCTGGTTATGATAGGAAGACCTATCACGACACGGTTAGACTAGGTTAGTGGGTGCGGGTCTGACAACTCCCCTTAAAAGAAATTTCATCCTCGAAATTTGTACGTACCTTTCGAGTCGAAAAGGTGAGGATATTTCTTTCGCATCACGTTCTCTTCTTCCCAAGTCACTTCTTCCACATCCTAACTTCTCCAGATCACTTTAACAAAATATATATCTCGGTTCCACAGATGTTGTACCTTCCGACTTGTGATTTCGACTGGCACTACTTCAAAGGTTAAGTCATCTATCAAATCCGATCTATCCGCAGTCAAAATGTGAGTCGGGTACCTGATATATTTCTTTAGTAGGGAAACATGGAACACATTATGTACTCCAAACATCGTTGGTGGTAGCGCAAGCTGATACGCCTCTTTCCTATGCCTTGACAAAATTTCATATGGTCCCACATACCTAGGACATAGCTTTCCTTTCTTGCTGAAACGCTTCAATCCGTGCATAGGTAATATCTTCATAAACACTTTATCCCCCACCGTGAACTCGAGGTCTCATCGCCAGTTATTCGCATCTCTTTTGTTGACCTTGAGCAGTCTTTATCCTTTTTTTGATTATGTCTACTACTTGATAGGTTTCTTTGACAAATTCAGGTCCTACAATTCTTCTTTCATCGACTTCATTTCTAAATAGAGGAGTTTGACATTTCCTACCATACAATGCTTCATAAACATCTGTATAGTAGCTTGATAGCTGTTGTTATAGGCGAACTCAATCAGTGGTAACTCCTCATCCCAAGCTCCTTTAAAATCAATTGCATAAGCTTGGAGCATATCTTCTAAGATCTGAATAGTCCATTCCACCTGTCCATCGGTCTGAGGATGAAAAGTGGTATTGAATTTCAACTTCGTTCCCATTTCTTTCTGCAGTCCCTCCCATAACTTTGAAGTAAACCATGGATCTCTGTTAGACACTATGCTCTCTGTTACACCATGTAGCCTGACGATATTATCCACATACAACTTGGCTAGTTGCTCCAAAGTATACTGAGGTTATATAGCAATGAAAAGGGCTATTTTAGTAAAGCAATCAACAATCACCCAAACTGTATCAATAAATCTGGGAGTCAAAGGTAACCTAGTGACAAAGTCTATTATGATACAATCCCACTTCCATGCTGTTTCCGACAATGGTTGTAGTAAACCCGTTGGTCTTTATCTTTTAGCTTTTACTTGCTGATAGTTTAGACACTGGAATACGTACTGAGCTACATCAGCTTTTATCTCTCTCCACCAGTATAATCGCTTTAAATCATAATACATCTTGGTACTTTTCGGATGCACCGAATATGGAGTGGAGTGAGCTTCCAGCATGATTCACTGCCTAAGGTCTGACTCCTCACTTTCAGGTATGCATAACCTGACCATATACTTAAGTATTTTATCCACATCTAAGGTGAAGTCAGGGTTAGGTTTACCTTTATCCAAATCTTCTTGCACGGTTCTCAGATATGAGTCTTACATAATCGCTTCTTTTACTTCGTCCATCAAATTTGGTAAAATTTTCAATTCGACGAACATAAGTGAAAACTTGTGAATCAACCCTTACTTTAATAGATCATCTAGAGAGTCTATTACTTATTGTATTCCATCTTCTTCGAATGTCAATACTGTGGCACACATAGAGGTACTTGTATTGATTTACCTTATTGGCTTTAGTATTCCCTTCCTGCTCAAAGCATTAGCTACTACATTTGCCTTGCCTGGATGATACTGAATATCTCAGTCAAAATCCTTCAGTAATTCTAGCCACCTTCTTAGTTTCATATTTAACTAGGTTTATGTGAAGAGATAAGTGAGATCTTGTGATCCGATTTAATTTGAAACTTCTCGTTGTACAAATAATGTCTCTAAGTCTTAATTGCATGAATCACCACCGCTAACTCTAAGTCATGCGTTGTGTAATTCTTCTCGTGATCCTTCAGTTGTTTTGAAGCATATGCAATCACCTGTTCTCCTTGCATCGAAATGCATCCCAAACCCAATTCGGAGGCATCTGTGTATAGGGTAAAAGGTTCCCCTAGCACTGGAATGGTTAGGATGGGAGCTGATATAAGCTTCACCTTCAAAGTTTGGAAACATTCTTTGCACTTATTAGTCTAGATGAAGTTTTCCCCCTTCCTGGTCAGCTTGTAAGAGGTACCACAATTCTGGAGTAGTCATATACAAACCATCTATAATAACCAGCTTGTAAGCACTCCATTTTTGCCATCCGTAGCTGAACAAAGTCTTACTGGAATGTAGACAACAAAGTGGAAAAGATGAGAGAAAGTTTAGAAAGTACAGGGGAGGCGAGTGGAACTTTCTAAAAAATTATAGTCGATCAGCCCCGGCCGCTCTCTATAATGTTTTGAGAATAACTGAAATGATCCCTAGTATGTAGAAGCGTAAATGAACACATATGGCAAGTTGGTGGATCTCAATGCAAGGTTTGGATTTTGAATACACTTCGACATAGTTTTTGGTGGGCCCCACAGCAAGATCATGGGCTACAACCTACATCAATGCGTAGGTCTTGGAAATACCTTCAAAGTGAGATCTGAATCGCTCAGTTCTGATGTCAAACGAAGAAGATGTAGCGATTTTAGTTTGGGAATAAAAATAAAGGTATTTTCTAGAAATTAATAATAATCATCCAAGGGCCTGCATGCAAATTATCATAAGTTTAATTATTTAAACTTCATCTTCTCATATCTTTCTCATTCGACGTCCAAATAAAGTGATTTCAGTGCCATTATTCCTCATTTTTAGTGCTCTACAAAGTGGACATGAAAAATCTAGAGCAGAGGTCTCCGAGGATCCCATACGGAGTCGCAAGCTGATATGCCTGCTTAAACTTCAATTCCTCATAATTTTATATCCGACGTCCAAATCAGGTGATTAAAGTCTCAAAATGGGCAAAGGTCTCTGAGGCATCCCATGCAGAGTTGCTAGCCGAATTATCGTAAATTGGCATGTTTAAACTTCAGAAATTCATAAGTTGGCCATTTTACATCCAAATGAGGTGATTCAAGCTCTAGTATTTCTCATTTTTAGTATTCTACAAAGTGAACATAGAAAATTTGGGACAGAGTTTGTCAAAAGATTCCATGAGGAATGACAGCGGAAATGACCTATGAAATGATAGAGAGAGAAAAACCAATCTTGGCCCAAACCAGCTCAGCCCATATTAGTTTAACCAAGTCAACTCATGTTGGTCCAAGCCAAATAAGTCAGTCCGTCTTAGTCAACCTTGAACAGATCAACTCAGTCCAAACCAGTCCGGATCAAACCGATTCAGTCCCATTTGCATATACTTTATACATGTGTTATTATATTGCCATATATTATATAGCAATGTATATGTATATTATCATATATATTATTTGTATATTATATATATACTTTGATGGAAATCTGAGAGGATGGAAAATAGAAAAGAAATGGGCTGATTTCTAGATAGAAAGAATTGAGAAAAGAAAAGCAGAGAATCGGCTATAAGGATAGAGAGAGAAAAGGACTGACTGGTTTAGGAAAGAGAGAGAGAGCTGTGTAAAAAAAGAAGAAAAGGAAAATCTAATAAAAAAGAGAAAGAGTCGATAAAAGGAAAAAAAAGAAAAGAGAACGAGCCGATAAAAGGAAAAAAAAGAAGAGAAAGAGCCGATAAAAGGAAAAAAATAGAAAAAGGAAAGAAATCAGGAGAGTCGGTGGGGAGAATTGGAGAAAAGAAGGAAATAAACAAAAAAAAAGGAAAGAATAGAGAGAGAGAGAGAGAGTTGGTGGGGAGAATTGGTGAAAACTTGGAAAGAAACAAAAAAAAAAGAAGGAAAGAATAGAAAAGGAGAGACTCGGTGGAGAAGGAAAGAAATAAAAGAAAAAAAAGGAAAAAAAAGGAAGGGGAGAAGAGTCGGTGGACTCTAAAACAGAAAAAAAAAAGAAAAAAAAAAGAAAGGGGAGAAAAGATCCGATAAGGAAGAGAGAGAGGGGAGATCGGTGGAGATTAAGGGGAAAAAATCAGAATAAGAGAGGAGATTCGGTTGGAGACTAAAGGTGGGAAAAAAGGAGAGACGGACAGAGAGAAGGAAAATAGAGAAGAAGAAGAAGAAGAAAAAGGAAAGAAAACAAAAAGGAGAAATCTAAGAGGACTGGAGTGCAGGCCAGAGAGAAGAAAAATAGAGAAGAAAAAGAAGGAGGAGGAGAAGGCAGCTGCTGAGAGATCACCTGCAACTCCAGGTAAGCCTCCCTCTACCTTCCTTTGTTTTGTGTTGGTTTTTATCTCCCCCATTCAATCTCCTAGCACCCCACCGTGCTAAAATTTCACCGAATTGCATCGACCCACTATTAGACCTCACCTATGGCACCCTCCTTTTTGATTTCAAGATTGAAATTGTGATTAATTGATAGCTTATGATTTAATCTAATTTGGTTGGATTTTGATTAATTGATATGCAATTAGTTAAATTGGATGATTGATTTTTGATCGTGTGAGAATTTGATCCCAACGGATGCTCGATTTTTTGAATTAATCCCATATTGTGACGAAATTGAAATTGATCCGATCATATATGAAATTTTGGTTGAAATTAATTGATCCCATATGATTGAAATTTTAATGAAATTAATCGATCCCACACACTTGGAATTATGATATAAAAAAAATTGGACCATTGATCTTTGAATTTGATGAGATTGGATTATGGCCATTGATCTTGAATTTAATGTGAATAAATCATGGCCTTTGATTTAGGATTTTTTAATGTGAATGAAATGTAGACAATTGATGATTGAATTCAATGTGATTAAAAATATGGCCATGTGATGTTGAATTTTTACACGATTAAATTTTGTCCATTGATCTTAGAATTTGATGTGGTTAAATCTAGCCATTGACTTAGAGTTTCTGATATGATTAATTTTGGGCCATTGGAAGATTGATTTTTATTTGGATCATGAGAGAATTTTAATTGTGAGCCATTTGATGTTTAATTTTGATTTGGATTTTATAATGAAATGAATTTAACCATTGATCATGAGTGATATGAAATATAGACCATTAAATCTTGATCATGAGCACTTTATTTGATTTTGAACCATTAGATTGACATCATGAGTGATATAAATGAATCTGGACCATCAGATTGTCTTGATGATTGATGTAAATGAATATGAACCGTTGGATCTTGATTATAAATGATTTAGAGGAATTTGAAGGGATAGATTAGCATTTGGAGTGATATGAGCCGTTGGATCTTTATTGCAAGTGATTTTGACTGATCTGAACGATTGGATTACCATCTTGAGTGATTTGAACCGTTGGATTACCTTTTTAAGTGATTTAATTGAATTTGAACGATTGGATTGACCTCATGAATGTTTTAAGTGAATCTGAACCAACGATTAAATATGATCTTGATCACATTGATGATGATTGATCACATCAAATTTGAGTAGTTGATCAAATATGATCTTGTCACATTGTTGATGATTGATGCTTGATCAATGTCCTCACATGTTTGCTGCTATATTGATTCACATGCTTTACTACCATACTTGAGATGATATGTTGTTACTTGCCATATTTGAATGATATTTATTGTTGGTAATAATTTAATTTCTACAACATCCTAGTCGAACTGTCATATCTGTACACTTAGAAGACATATTAGGTGAGGGGACGTGCATGTAGGCACCCACATTCACGGGAAGGGTAAGTATGGAAAAATGATAAATTTTAATCAAGAGATATGGAGCATAGCCCAACAAATGCCAAATTAGGGTTTTTGGTCAAGGGTAGCTTAGGACGATCCCTACCCTTCAGCTCATCTCCTCTAGGATACAGAGAATTAAATAGGTGTGAAGTGAATCGAACCATAGAGCATTTAGGTTCCACACTTTGATATTGAAAGAAGAACATGAATGAATTAAATCCGCATTTCGAACTATGCAGATGTAAGACCCGCACGCCACGAACCCGGCCTAACCTTACATTTCGGGTCGGGACCCATCTACATATCATGGTCGAGGCAAGTGGACCAAGTATGTGAAGAAACCCAAGACCCAATATGAAACTTTACCCAAAAACAGTCAAAATGAGGGTAGGGTCGCAGGTTTTAACAGGCAGGTCCGACCCTCCCATCGAACCTCACCATCGACCCTCACCATCGACCCTCAACCATGGGTCGCAGGGTCTATGAGTTGTTCGACCCTCCCATCGACCCTCCCATCGACCCTCGGCATTCGAGAAAAACAGCACGAACCGAAAATTGAGAAACCTTCCTAATTTCAATTGAAACCTTTCCTAAACTCAATGGGACTTATTTTGGAAGGTTTTACTCTATAAATAGGACGTCCCTAAGCCTCTTTCACTCCTTTTACAACCCTAATTGGATTGAGAGAAAGAGAAGAGAAGGAAGAGAAGAAGAGAAGGAAAACATGAAGAAAAGGCTAAGGAAGAAGAGAAAATTCAGAGGAACTCTGAATCTCAGCAAAACTAAGGTATGGATACATTCCCCATGATTTATTTAAGACTTTATAATGTTTTATGAAGAGGATATGACTTAGAAGAAACCCAAACCATCAACCCATGGTTAGGTTTTCATAGAAAACCATGGAGGAATTCATTGAAACCATGTAGGTGAATAAAGTATAGTTCTAAACCATAGAACATGTATAGAATGGATTGTGGGAGTAAGCCATAGGACCCAACCATGAAAGAGAGAATGAAATCTGATATTTTCGACTCAAACCATGGAGGGTCGCACCCCTGGTCGATGACAGATCCGACCCTAGCATCGACCCTCAGTGTTCGGGAAGTTCAGATTAGGGGGAGGGTCGCACCCAGGGTCGATCAGGACTCCGATCCTAACTCCGACCCTCAGTTTACAGAATGATTTTTAAATTCAGAATAAATTCTAATTAAATTCTATCAACTTTGTTAGGTCTTCTAGCAATATAATAACAATATAAATGTGATTCTAAAGCTTGGAAAAGTATTTATTAGCAAGCTAAGGTGAGGAACCTTAACCCCAAACTAAATTGGTTAATAATAAACTGTTTTCTATTTCTTGAGTCCTATGCTATGCTTGACTCTATGTGAATATGTTTGTAATGTGCATACAGCATGCCATCCAATATTTCCATTACTTGTTCGTTCATATTTACTTTATTGTTTATAACCTGATGGTGATGATGATGATGATAGGAATAGGCATGTGATTGTATGTGTGTGGTTGATGTGCTTGATGCTAGCGAGTATCAGGGAGGTGTGATGAGAATGTCAATAACCATTAACCTTTGGCGGGTCTCAGCACTTTAGCTCTATCTCTAACTCAAGTCTTGTGCATTGGCATCGTCGTATCGTCATTACTTTAGCAGAACTATTATGTCGTAGAGTATCAGGGGAGGTGGTTTCGGTCCTTGTAGTCTCTGACTCTACCGGGGGGCCTTAGCTCTATCTCTATGGACATTCTGAGGGATGCTGGGGTGAGGCCTTGGATACACTGTTTGGCATTAGGATTGGTTAGTTGCGAGCCCAGTTTGCAGTCCTCGCCAACAGGGGCTTACGTGTTGGTATGACACTATATAGCAATAAACGTAACCTTTGTTATATAATGTTCATGATTGGGTGCATGTGAGTTGACGATAAACGTGATCTTCGGGTAACGTCACACACTCGTGTATAGAGGCGGAGTCAATAAACGCGACCTTTGGCTACCTAAACCTTTCTATTGCATACTGCAAACTTTAAAACCGGACCAAAGATATAAATTGACTTTTTGCATGCATATGTATTGTTGCATTGTTTTGGCTACTCACTGAGCTCAAGTTGGAGAGCTGACTCTCGCGTGCGCAATTCTTTTTAGTTTCTGATGTTGCAGGTACTATGATTGAAGATTTTGTCTACACGCCAACATCTGAACGGAGGGAGGCTATGAATGTGCAAGCTATGGAAAACGAACATGGTTCGTTAAACGAGCGTTTCAACGGTGGATACGTTTAGTATTTAGTTTTCGTATTTGGATATTGTAATATGTATTAAGTTATGTTTTGGTCACTTGGAAATAAATGAAATATTAATTATTTATCATGATTAGACCTCAGTTCATTATCTGTAAGACTTTCGCTATTTATTTTATTACCTCTGATTAATGTGGAATGTGTTTTGGTTTATCATATGTGGGATAGCCTATTGTGAGATCCTGGTTGAACCGTTGGTTTATTGACTGTTCATCACACCATTCCGAATGGTGCGGAATTGGGGTTCGGAATTGGGGTGTGACAACTTGGTATCAGAGCTCTCGTAGGCCTTACCCATTAAACCTGAATACTTCCACTGGAGTCCATGAACTGAGTTAGGATAAATTAAAAACTTTAATGCAAACAAACTATAAGCACCTGTGTTGGTTGAGACAGAAATTAAACAAGACGATAATGTACATATAAAAGGTGGAACCATATATATACACTCACACAGAAAGAGAATACCAAAATTATCCTAATAAACAAACCATTTAGGGTATTATCTATAAGTTGGGTAGTTATCCAAGTATACAAGGATATAGTACAGTAGCAAGAAGGGAGCTTCTGTAAAGCAGAAAATTGAATACCGAGTTGGTACTCACAAGATGTGAAACTCGATGTATGACAAAGGAAGGAGAAAATGGCTAGTAATGCCTAATTCCCCGCAATGGTAAAGGGAAAAATATCGGACTAAATCCGACAGAGATAAGAGAATAATGGCCACACATTAAGAATAAGAGCAACTATAAAGAAGCTTAAGCTATACTTCTGGGTGACGTGGAGCCTCAGAGTGAGATCCATTACAAGCTGATCTATTGCCCACTAAGCAAGAAGAGGATGTTGCAACTTGACCCCACCACTATCTGGGTCGAGAACGGGTAATAAAAACTCATCTGAGTTGGTAATCAGATTAAAGCAAATAAGAGGAAATGAACAGCCAGGCCACTCCAGCCAACCACCTGGACTACTAAGTACCTCGGTTATGGTTGTCATAAACTTGACCCAATAAAATACAAGAGCAACAACAGATGAGACCGACTATGCAAGTTGCTACATTAACACCTCCGGGTCAAACCAAGTACGGTGCCAACTAGTAGCGACACTGTACCCCAGTACATGTTAGCACACAGTACCTACCATACAGCAAGTCCCAGTAATGCACACCCCAGTGCAGAAGTTTGGTGCACAACAAGCAGTGTATCAAGGTGGTTAACCTTATCAGCCACCGATGTATGGGATAGTTGCATCATGACAGAATGATCCAACAGGGATTGAAGAATATTTTCTGAAGACGAAGCCTTAAACTTTTTCAGTAGAGGATCAAATCTAATTGTGGCCATATAACTGGATATGATTATATAGGATGCGGTGCATTATTGATTTACTCTTATGATTATAGAGGATGCACATACCAGATTTTAAATTCGCGTGTCTTGACAGGATACCTTCTTGATTTAACCTATCAACTGGAGTTACAGATATTGTTTCTTTAGTATTAGTCCTGATTATACCAATCTACACCATTCTCATGATCGACAACATGAACAGAGAGACGAACTGAATGAACAGTTAAATGCTTAATCATGTTGAGCATACATCTACTGATTTATACCTGATTTATTGATGTACAAAAATTTTCTCCAGATTTATACCTGATATACTGATGTATGAAATCTTCTCCAGATTTATTCCTATAGTGCCTTGACCAATGGAATTATATATACTCAATAGAACCTGTAACCATGAGGTCAAGAACTATAGAATCTCTATTTTCATATATTTGGACCACCGTGTAATTTAATGATCTTTTGACGCCGGTTGGATTACCACAGATTTACTCCTGATCCTTGAAACCTAGATTCGCTAGATAAAGCAAGTGGTTGTCATTATGCTAAATCGACAGAAGGAAGTGAATCACTTTTTGGATGGACATTTTGATTCATACACTCCCTGACCTTTGTTGATAGAGATGATTAGTGGTAATAGAATTATTGGAAGAAAGATGATTGGATTCAGATTAAATGCTATGACCAATGAACCTCAGATGAAGTAATAAAGGATTTGTTTTGAGATTGCTAAATGGATGGAAATGAATCATGTCTATAAAAGTGCATGAGAAAATGTGAGAACTATCAAGAGTAGCCAGTAAAGAAATAGATAGCACTCAAGTAGAGTTAAAGATGGTTATATCGGTATGAATTTTGACAAGGTAGAAGATTCCTAAAGGCAAATTTAAGAGTGGATACAAGGATAAAGTCATGGCATAAGTAGTACTCGATTTAATACAATGATAATTGAGTTATGCCAATGTTGAGGGACATGATTAAGTCAAGACCAAAATAGTTTGGCTGAATTAATGAAATTATAAGCATATACCCTAATGTTTATAAATAGACTTGGGATATGAAGTAACAATCACAAGATATTTTTTGAGGTATATGGAAGAGAGAGCAAGGTAGAACAACAAGGATAAAAGAAATACAAGCTAATAAGTGCAATATGAGATTTTGACGATAGTCTTCGAGAAATCATAAGAGATAAAGGAACTAGACAAGCTCCTTAGACCGTTTCACCAGATTTTGCTAGTTCAAGCCCTTTTTGGACTAGATGCCAATTGGATGAGTGTTATGAACGAAGTCCAAATCGTATAGATGGATAAAAATGGACACAACCTAATTAGACTTGAGATGGCAAACCTTGACGTCATCTTGGGAATAGACTGGTTGTTTCAACACTCTACAAGTGATTACATGCATAGAAGAGGTTGTCATTCAAGAATAAAGACGACACATAATTTGGTATTATTGGAAGCATGTCACCTAAGAAGCGAAAGCTGATCTTCTCTATGCTAAAGGCGAAGAGATGCTTTGAAGAGAAGGAAGTTAGATATATGGTATCTATGGTATACGTTACCAAAGACGCACCACAGATGGAAGATATTGATGTGATGCATAAATTCCTGATATGTTTCCAAGAGACTTACCTGGAGTTACCATATGATCATATGATCGAGTTCATCGTCGACTTGTTACCAAGGACGATACTTGTGTCAAAGGCACCTGTAGAGTAGCTATTACGGAGTTGAAGAAATTGGGACTCAACTACAAGAGTTATTAGACAAGGGTTCTAATCAGCTAAGTATTGCATCATGGGAAACGCCAATGCAATTCGTGAAGAAGAAGGACGGTAGTGTCAGATTATGCATAGACTACCGGGAACTAAACAAGTTCAAGATCAAGAATCGATATCTACTACCTCAGATCTATGACTTGTTTAAATAGTTGCAAGGAGCAAAGGTATTTTCTAAGATTGATCTTCGATCAAGATAGCATCAGTCGAAGAATTTGGACAGAAATATCTCGAAGATAGCTGTTAGAATCGGGATTGGACATTATGAGTTATCGATTTTGACGTTTGGATTAACCAATGCCCTTACATCTTTTATGGAACTGATGAACTGGATGTTTCATGACATGTTGGACACGTCGGTCATAGTTTTCATAGATGATATTTGGTTGATTCCAAAAATGAAGCAACTCATACAATGGATTTTAGAACAGCTTCACAACAGCTGATAAGTGAAAAGCTTATTGCCAATTCCAAGGAATATGAGACCTGATTAAACAAAGTGATCTTCTTAGATCACGTAGCATCATAAAAAGAGATTAAAGTGGACCCTATTAAGATAGAAGCAATTGTATGGTGAGAAACACCTAAAGAGTATTGTGAAGATAAGAAGTTTCTTGGGTTAGCTGGTTATTAAAGACGATTGTTGGAGGACCACTCTAGGATCGCAATACATCTTACCAAGCTAACCAGGAAGGGAGATGAGTTTAATTGGACTAACAGGTATGAAGAATGTTTCCAAACTCTAAAAGCAAGGTTGATATCAACTCCCATCTTGATCATTTCGGTACCAAGGGAACCTTTTACCCTATCCATCGGAGCTTTCAGATTGGATCAAGGATGCGGGTTGATGCAAGGTAAATAAGCTATTGCATACGTTTCAAGAAAACTAAAGGAGCATGAGAAGCGTTACCCTACTCATGACTTGGAGTTACCGATGATGAATTATGCAATCAAGACTTGGAGACATTATCTAAATGGAGAATAATTTTAGGATAAGAGTCCTATTTATCTCTTCATCAGAAAGAGTTGAACATGAGGATAAGAAGATGGCTGAAATTGCTCAAGGATTAAGACTGGGATATCTAGTATCATCCAAGGAAGGCTAGTGAAGTAACTAAGACCTTAAGCAAAATGGGAATTATGAAGTCCAAGGAAGGACCCAGTATAAATGCTGCCTTATGTTCCACAGCAACAGGTTCAGATTTGGAAGAAGAGTAACTTATAATAGAAGCTAGGGATGATCCAATTAGGCGAGAACTTATGGATGAACTTATGGAGCAATAATTCCTCGCTTGCGTTCAATACATTAAAGATCATCTCTGAATTAATGGATGAAGTAAAAGTAGTAATTTTGTTAGATCTGTATATAAGAACAATGCAAGGAGATTTGGAGAAAGGAAAATCAAACCTGACTTATTTTGGATGCGAAGACAGTACTTAGATACAGTGGTAGATTCTGAATACCTGAAGATAAAGATTCAGATGTCAGGAAGAGGATAATGATAAGAGCCCATTGTACTCAATATTCAGGACATCCTGAAATACCAATATGTATCATGAGCCGAAGAGATTGTATTGGTAAAGAGGAATGATAACAAAGGTGGTGTAGTGCGTGTTCCAGTGTCTGGATTATCAACAAGTAAAGGCTGAAAGACAAAAACCACCATGGTTTACAATAAAAACTATCGGAGCCAGTCTGAAAGTGGAATTGCATTACAATGAACTATGTCACTGGTATACCACTGATCGGTTGACGCAGTTTGGGTGATTGTTGATCGTCTTATGAAGATAGCTCATTCCATTGCTATATGACCTCGGTATGCTTTGGAGCGGCTAACTGAGCTATATATGGATAATATTGCCAGACTGAATGGTATGCATGAGAGCTTAGTGTCGGTCAGAGGCTTATGCTTTATTTCGAAGTTATGGGAGGATCTACAGAAGATAATGGGAACAAAGTTGAAGTTTAGTATCGCACTTTACCTCAAACCGACGGACAGTCGGAGCGGACTATACAGATCCTAAGAGCTATGCTCCGAGCTTGTAAAATTGATTTCAAAGAACTTGAGTTGAGAAGTTACTGTGAATTAAAGTTGCTACTAAGCTACCATGTAAATGTTACCTATGAAACATGGTACGATAGAAATGTCAAATTCCTTTTCTTTTGGAATGAAGTTGGTGAATGAACAGTTTTAAGACCTAAGTCAATTGCAGAAAACTGTCGAGTGGCAGACAAGATCAAAGAAAAAGGGGCCAAGACAGCTCAGGATTGTCAAGAGAGACACCAAGACCTCGAGTTCGCCATAAATGACAAAGTGTTGTTTTCGAAGATATCACTTATGCACATATTGAAATGAATAGACAAGAAGGAAAAGTCATATTTTATATATGTATTGGATCTTATAAACTTTGGGAAGACGTAGAAAAGTTGCATATCAATTAGCGTTACCGCTGTCCATGTCTATTGTGCATGATGTATTTCGTGTGTCACTGTTGAAGAAGTACATTAAAGATCCATATTAAAGGTATTGACCACGAAATCACTGGATTAGATAGAATGTTTAACTATTAAAGTGGTACCAGCCTAGTTCACTAGTGGGAAGGTACAATGTTTCCAAAGCCGGGATAATTATTATGCGAAGGTAACCTGGCAAAGACAATACGGGGAGAAGAGTGCATAGGAGGAAGAAGATGCAATGCGGAAATAGAATTCCCACCTATTGACTCCGAAGTAAATTCAAAATTTTGAGGAAAAAATTTATTTTAAGGATGGAGGAGTTGTAAGATTCGTTCAAATTTTGAGGACAAAATTCATTTAAGGATGGGGGAGTTGTAAGATCCGTACTTTCAAATTTCGAGGACGAAATTTCTTTTAAGGGTGGTGGAGTTGTAAGACCCGCACGCCACGAACCCGGCGTAACCTTACATTTCGGGTCGGGACCCGTGTACATATCATGGTCGAGCCAAGTGGACCAAGTGTGTGAAGAAACCCAAGACCCAATATGAAAATTAACCCAAATACAATCAAAATGAGGGTAGGGTCGCAGGTTTTAACAGGCAGGTCCGACCCTCCCATCGAGCCTCACCATCGACCCTCACCATCGACCCTCAACCATGGGTCGCAGGGTCTATGAGTTGTCCGACCCTCCCATCGACCCTCCCATCGACCCTCGGCATTCGGGAAAAACAGCACGAACCGAAAATTGAGAAACCTTCCTAATTTCAATTGAAACCTTTCCTAAACTCAATGTGACTTATTTTGGGAGATTTTACTCTATAAATAGGACGTCCCTAAGCCTCTTTCACTCCTTTTACAACCCTAATTGGATTGAGAGAAAGAGAAGAGAAGGAAGAGAAGAAGAGAAGGAAAACTTGAAGAAAAGGCTAAGGAAGAAGAGGAAATTCAGAGGAACTCCGAATCTCAGCACAACTAAGGTTATACATTCCCCATGATTTATTTAAGATTTTAGAATGATTTATGAAGAGGATATGACTTAGAAGAAACCCAAACCATCAACCCATGGTTAGTTTTCATGGAAAACCATGGAGGAATTCATTGATACCATGTAGGTGAATAAAGTATAGTTCTAAACCATAGAACATGTATATAATGGATTGTGGGAGTAAGCCATAGGACCCAACCATGAAAGAGAGAATGAAATCTGATATTTTTGACTCAAACCATGGAGGGTCGCACCTAGGGTCGATGGCAGATCCGACCCTAGCATCGACCCTCAGTGTTCGGGAAGTTCAGATTAGGGGGAGGGTCGCACCCAGGGTCGATCAGGACTTCGACCCTACCTCCAACCCTCAGTTTACAGAATGGTTTTTAAATTCAGAATAAATTCTAATTAAATTCTATCGACTTTGTTAGGTCTTCTAGCAATATAATAACAATATAAAGGTGATTCTGAAGCTTGGAAAAGTATCTATTAGCAAGCTAAGTTGAGGAACCTTAACCCCAAACTAAATTGGTTAATAATAAACTATTTTCTATTTCTTGAGTCCTATGCTATGCTTGACTCTATGTGAATATGTTTGTAATGTGCATACAGCATGCCATCCAATATTTCCATTACTTGTTCACGCATATTTACTTTATTGTTTATAACATGATGGTGATGATGATGATGATGATAGGAATAGGCATGTGCTTGTATGTGTGTGGTTGATGTGCTTGATGCGAGCGAGTATCAGGGGAGGTGTGATGAGAACGTCAATAAACGTTAACCTTTGGCGGGTCTCAGCACTTTAGCTCTATCTTTAACTCAAGTCTTGTGCATTGGCATCATCATATCGCCATTACTTTAGCAGAACTATTATGTCGTAGAGTATCAGGGGAAGTGGTCTCGGTCCTTGTAGTCTCTGACTCTACCGGGGGGCCTTAGCTCTATCTCTATGGACATTCTGAGGGATACTGGGGTGAGGCCTTGGATACACTATTTGGCATTAGGATTGGTTAGTTGCGAGCCCAGTTTGCAGCCCTCACCAACAGGGGCTTACGTGTTGGTATGGCACTATATAGCAATAAACGTAACCTTTGTTATATAATGTTCATGATTGGGTGCATGTGAGTTGACGATAAACGTGATCTTCGGATAACGTCACACACTCGTGTATAGAGGCGGAGTCAATAAACGTGATCTTTGGCTACCTAAACCTTTCTATTGCATACTGCAAACTTTAAAACCGGACCAAAGATATAAATTGACTTTTTGCATGCATATGAATTGTTGCATTGTTTTGGCTACTCACTGAGCTCAAGTTGGAGTGCTGACCCTCGCGTGCGCAATTCTTTTTAGTTTCTGATGTTGCAGGTACTATGATTGAAGATTTTGTCTACACGCCAACATATGAACGGGTGGAGGCTATGAATGAGCAAGCTATGGAAAACGAACATGGTTCGTTAAACGAGCGTTTCAACGGTGGATACGTTTAGTATTTAGTTTTTGTATTTGGATATTGTAATATGTATTAAGTTTTGTTTTGGTCACTTGGAAATAAATGGAATATTAATTATTTATCATGATTAGACCTCAGTTCATTATCTGTAGGACTTCTGCTATTTATTTTATTACCTCTGATTAATGTGGAATGTGTTTTGGTTTATCATATGTGGGATAGCCTATTGTGAGATCCTGGTTGAACCGTTGGTTTATTGACGGTTCATCACACCATTCCGAATGGTCCGGAATTGGGGTGTGACAGCAGATCTTGATTTTTAGGACATAACCCTAAGATACGTAGGCAGTTTGGTGAGAGTTTCAAACACGGTTCCACACTCTGATCTTGAAAGGATACATCAATGATTGAATCGTTCCAAACTACGTGGATCCTGATTCTTAGGGCAGAACCCTAAGATACGTAGGTAGTTTGGTGAGACACCCAAACATGGTTCCCACATTTCAATCTGTATAGATTAATAAATTTTAGCCTTCCTAGAACAAGTGAGAGTACAATTGAGTGGTTTTAGGATAATAAATTCTAGGACTTCCTTAGACCAAGGTAGAGTACACCTGAGTGGTTTTAGGTCAGTAAATTTTAATATTCCTAGACCAAGGTAGAGTACACCTGAGTGATTTTAGGTCAGCAAATTTTAGTATCCCTAGACCAAGGTAGAGTACACCTGAGTGGTTTTAGGATAATAAATTCTTGCCTTCCTTAGACCAAGGTAGAGTACACCTGAGTGATCTTAGAATACTATCCATTTTATTCTTATTGATTAAGGTAGAGTACACCTGAGTGATCTTAGAATACTATACCCTTTAGTCTTCTTAGATCAAGGTAGAGTACACCTAGGTGATCTTAGAATACCATCCATTTTAGTCTTCTTAGACCAAGGTAGAGTACACCTGAGTGGTCTTAGACATACCCTTTGGTCTTCTTAGATCAAGGTAGAGTACACCTGAGTGTTCTTAGAATACTATCCAGTTTAGCCTTCTTAGATCAAGGTAGAGTACACCTAAGTGATCTTAGAATACTATCCATTTTAGCCTTCTTAGATTAAGGTAGAGTACACCTGAGTGATCTTAGAATACTATCCATTTTAGTCTTCTTATACTAAGGTAGAGTACATCTGAGTGGTCTTAGACATACCCTTTAGTCTTCTTAGATCAAGGTAGAGTACACCTGAGTGATCTTAGAATACTATCCACTTTAGCCTTCTTACATCAAAGTAGAGTACACTTGAGTGGTCTTAGAATACTATCCATTTTTATTACCTAAACCAAGGTAGAGTACACCTGATTAGTTTTAGGAAATCCATATCCACAACCCATCATAAAGAACTATGTTGTACCTGATTTTCAAGACCTCTGAAATACGTAGGCAACTTGGATGACGTCTCCAAGTACGGTACCACATCTTAGTATCCTTAGGTCCTCCACATCCATATCCATATCATATCCATATTTACTTCAATCCATATTAGGCTATCTTTAGATTCAATCTCAATCATCATCAAGCATAAACATCAACTTGAACAATTGAATCTAAGAAAGCTTAAGTATAAATCACATCCATAAACCTTAATCACAATCTGTTCGAACTATGTTATGGATTTGATTTTCAGGATTGGGATACGTAGGCAATTTGAGATGTCTTGGATGTCTCAGATTCATTCTATCATCGAACCATCTTTGGTTTGGTTCACTGTATATTATTTTTCTTGTTTATTTATTTTTGAGAACATGTTTGGGTAAACCCTAGATTAGAAGAATTTAGCAACTTGACATAGGGTCCCCCATGAACCCTAGTCATCATCACATAGGAGGTTGATTTTTGGATCGAATAGTTTTGGGTACCTAACACCTTCCCAAACTGTACCTTGAACACTTACCCGTTCTTTGATAGACCAAAGCCAATATATTGGGTCAAATGAGTCAATAGAAGTCTTTTCTTATGATGAGACGACATTTTTATAGGTCCTAGACCTTAATCTAGGTGGCGACTCCAAATTTTTTTCTGTCCATCAGAGATGGGTGGAATAGACCTTACCTTTTTGTCCTCACAGTGGTAACTCCGCTGGGGATTCTACATTCAGACTCTAGATTTACTTTCCTACATTGATTGATTGACATTGGATGCTAGATCTAGGGCTACTATTATTTATGTTTGTAGATATTATTTTGGGGGGTATGGATTCAGTCACACATCATGCCATTAGTCGACCCGATTCTTCATGCAGATGGGATTGCCAGCTAGACGAAAAGCACAATCTTGACATGTACCTTGAAAAAGTCTCTACCAATGAGAGCCTCTAACGATTGTTTCTTCGGTCTGCCCGGGAAGGCATCATACTACTCTACGTCTTGACATTTTGCAAAATTTTATATCAAAAGGAATCGAGGGGCCCATGATTCACTATGTAGACTGGATAGGCCACTCCTTATCGTCAAGGTAGCCTTGCCTGTCCTAACCCAGTTTGAGCCACATGATTGTTATTTTTTGGTCCATTCCTGAACCAACATGGCAAAACTTGTTCAATCATAACATCCATGCCAGTGACATTGAATATCTATCTGTTTTTACTCTCTATTGGTTGACATGTTAGAATCCACACGATGAGCATCTTGAACTCTCACTTGATGGGAGCAAGAGAAATGTATAAACCAGTCCCACGTCATAGTGGATGGCCACTGTACACTCTCTATCAATGAACTCAGAATGTCAGATCCATTATTGTTAATGCATCAGCTTAAAAAACGAGCAGAAATTCCTTGTCATGACATTGGTGTTTGATCGAGCTGTTATTTTCCAGTTTGTTCAGTCATGAACTACTTTTGCTAACTATCCAATATGAAAGCAAGGAATAAGTATATCAATTTCAATCTCTTTAAATTTGATGAACCAAGTGGTCGGACCTTGTTGTCTAATGAACCATTTGGGTCATGAAGCCCAAGACTAATCATGGGGTCAGTCAAAGCAACTAAATTGATCCGGATAATGCTTGTTCCATAGGTTTCATAAGGGAGCTAACATTTGTTTGGTCGAGTCAACTTTGTTTGTGCATGTAACTTCTTATTCCGTTTTCCCACCATCTCCGAGTTTTAATACTTGCTAGTTTTGGTTTTTTTATGGTATAGAGTTCAGGAGTTAGCCTAAACCATAACCATTTCTACCTTGTAGATAAGAGATCCCCTCACTGGGAGGTTGTCTAGTGTGTCCACGCCTGAACCAGTTAGTCTTATCTCAACTGCATCAATTGAATCAATGGCTGATGAATCAAACCAAGTTCCAAACACTACTGAGTCCAGGAAGGAGAAAATTGAGGAGACCATAGGAATGATAACTACAGCTATAAGGGACCTACAATTGCAAATGCAGGCCCAAGGGTCAACTTCTGAAAGAATGAATGTGATAACCCCACAAGGAATGGGTACACCTAACCAAACAGCCACAATTTTTCACAAATCCAACATTTGAAGATCCGGAGGATGAGATATGTCACACCCCAATTCTGGACTAACCAGAATAGTTTGATGAACCGTAAATAAACCAATGGTTCAACCAGGATCTCTGTTAGGTAGTACCCACCATATCAACCACACACACCTTCCACAAAATAATTAGAGATGAATAACAAATGAGTGAAAGTCTTAAAGATAATGAACTGAGTGTCTAACAATGATATAATAGTTATCTATTCCAATTATTTTCCAAAAACTCAAGACATAAAGGTAAATAATCCATTACATGTCCCGAAAACCAAATATAGCTAAACTAATAAAAAATACAATGGTTGCACTCGCATGAAGGATCATGCGCATCTTCTTCAGCTTCTACATCCATGGCCGACGTGTCCATACAATGGCACATTCACATAATCTCCAACAGTAAGACCTGCATCATCAATTTAAATATTCGATGTCGAAAGGGTGAGCATACATCATGTCTCAATGAGTAAGCAAAACAATGCAACAAACATATGCATGCATTTAATTCATATCTTTGGTTTGGTTTTAAGTTTGCAATATGCTATAGAAAAGTGTGGTGGCCCCCGCACCTCTATACGTAAGTGTACGAATCCACCTAATGGATCAAACACCATGTCATCCCACATGTACCCACCATGGAATAAAGATAAGGCTAAAGTGTCCAAATCGAACATCGCCAACACTTCCCTTGATGCCTTACCCATACCAACACATAAGCCCCTATTGGCGAGAGCTTACAAACTGGACTCGCAACTAACTAATCCTAAATGTCATCCAGTGCATCCAAGGTCTCACCCCAGTATCCCTCAATACGTCCATAAATATAGAGCTAAGGCCCCCAGCAGAGTCAAAGACTACACAGTCCGATACCACCTCCCCTATTGCCCTACGACGTAACAGTTCTGCTAAGGTAATGGCGATACAACAATGTCAATGAACAAGACTTGAGTAGAGATAGAGTTAGAGTCTGGTGACCAGGTCAAGACCACCATGCCATGTCCTCCCCCTGATGTTCCACTCGCATCAAGCACACTAACCACACACACATAATCACATGCCTATTCCTAGCATCATCATCATCATATTATAAATAGACAGAAATAAATATGCATGAGCAGTAATAGCAGAAATATTGGAGGACATGTGAGATGCACATTACAAACATACAAGCATAGAATCAATCATGGCATTGGACTTAAATAAATACATAGTTTGTTATTATCCAATTAGTTTAGATCTTGTTCCCTCACCTGTTAACAAAACTTGATCTCCTTCCAAGCCTTGTAATTGTCTTTGAATTGATTTAATAACCTAAAAGTTATATGAATTTAAGTTAGGGTTCATATGTAACATGTTACAATAGTAAAAAATCAAAATAAAGCACTAATATGTGTCTGATTGGTCCTATGGTCTCATACTATGTCGACCTTACTGCCTACGATCGATACCCTACGATCGCATATGGTGCGGCCGTAGTTACGACCATATGGTTTCTGAAATCTTCCTAAATGCCTATGGTCTATCCTTTGGTCATGCTGGTCATGCTATGGTTGACCGTAGCTATGACCTTAAGACTTCTGGTCACCAACTACATTCAATTCGAGTTCTTCTTTGTTCAACTTCTCCGCTTTTCTCTTCGGTTCATACTAAGGTTATCCTATGGTCATCATTAGTAGTTTTTCATCAATCAATATCACCAAACTCACCCATCATGATTAGCCTTGGGATTTACTCAAGGAATCACATGGATCATACTAATTTGACATCTCCAATCCCCCATAGAAGACTTATTCCATCGAATTTATAGCTTCAGGGATTATCTTCATAACTTTGCCTATGGTAGAGAGCTAAAATCTTCTCAACAAAACTTTATCCTTAGTATTCTCTTCTTCTCCTTCCTTTCCTTCTCTTCCTTTAGGGTTTACTAATGTTCTAAAAGAGTAAAAAAGGTTAAGGGACATCCTTTATAACAGAATAATTCTCTATATAGAGTTTTCCAACATTAGGAAAGAAATTCCCCTTAAATTAGGAAAGTTTCCAACTCGGAGTCTGGTCTGGGGTCTCACGGTCAATGGCCTACGGTCGCAGAATCCATTGACCGTAGGGTCAAAAACAACGACCATAGGGTCATTGATCAGTGACCATTGTTTCTTTCCATATGGTCGACTGTACCTACCCAGGTATGCGACCCTACATATACTTTCGAGCATTTTAACTCGATTCATATCTGGTTTTGTGATCTATCTTCACACGATTGATCCACTTGGTGCAACAATGATGGGAAGACCTGGCATGACACGATTAGACCAAGTTAGTGGAATTCAGGTCTTACAACTCCTCCCTTATATAAATTTCATCTTCGAAATTTGCACATACCTTCTGAGTCGAACATGTGAAGATATTGCTTTCGCATAGCGTTTTCTTCTTCCCTGTGTAGCCTATGCGAAGCAAGCCTCCACTGGCTTGAGGATAGAGAAAAGAGATCTGTCTGTTGTCAGAAGTCTATTTGACTCAGCTGGGAGTGAAAGAGATTCTACATTCTTTAGAGTCAGTATCTGTCAGCTTGAATCAAAGACAGGAAGAAAGAAAGCTAGAAGGTCGAGGTTATAGTATGAAGCTGTCTGAGAGCTCAATCTCTCTTGCGAGAAAGACGAGTTTGACTGACATTAGGGTCTTTCCCTATTTGGCCCTCGAAACCCTCGATAAAGCCCTTTACAAGTTAACCACCTCGAATCGCTCCATGCCCGCTAAACTAAAGGAGTCCTTTACCAAGTAAGCTACGCACCCGTGTTTACCCGCCTCCCCCGATCTTAGCTCGGACATGCCAACAGCCAATCCTTACTCGTTTCCCTGGGACAGCTAATCAAAACTACTACGGCTTGAATCCCATGTAATTTCTTCCACATTTTAGCTTCTCCAAGTAACTTTAACATAGTAAATGTCGCAGTTACGAAGATGTTGAACCTTTCAGCTAGTGATTTCAAAAGGTACTACTTCAAACGTCAAGTCTTCATTTAAATCTGGTGGATCCGTTGTTAACACGTGTGTTGGATCTCAGACCTACTTCTTCAGTTGTGAGATATGGAATATATCATGTACGCTAGACATTGATGGTGGTAGTACTAACTGATATGCTATCTTTCCACATCTAGCTAAAACTTCATAAGGTCCACTATATCTGGGACACAGCTTTGCCTTTTGTCCAAACCTTTTTAAACCGTGCATAGGAGATATTTTCAGAAATACTTATCACCTATGGTAAATTCAAGATCTCTTCGTCGATTGAATGCATATTGCTTCTGACAGTTCTGAGCTGTTCAGACTCTTTCCTTGATGATGTCGACCACTTGACATGTTTCTTCAACAAACTCTAGTCTAACAACTGAATGGTGTGCTCCGATTGTTCGTCTGTTTGAGGATGGAATGTGGTACTAAACTTTAATGTTGTACCCATAGCCTTCTGTAATCTTTCCCAAAACTTTGAGGTAAAGCGTGGGTCTCTGTCGGACACAATGATTTCAGGTACACCATGTAATCTGATAATATTATCCACATACCGCTTAGCTAACCTCTCTAGTGTATACTGAGGTCGTATAGCTATGAAACGAGCTGTCTTAGTCAAACGATCTACAATCACCCAGACTGTGTCAACTACATTGGAAGTCAAAGGTAACCTGGTGACGAAGTCCATAGTGATACAGTCCCATTTCCATGCTGGTTTTGGTAGTGGTTGCAACAAGCTTATAGGACTTTGCCTTTCAGCCTTTACCCGCTGACAATTTAAGCATTATGACACAAACTTAGCTACATCTACTTTCATTCCCCTCCACCAGTATATTTTCTTTCGATCATGATACATCTTTGTACTCCAGGGATGTACCGAATAAGCCATGGTGTGGGCTTCCTTCATTAGTCTGTGTCTAATATCTGAGTCTTCACTTTCAAGGACAGATACTTTCCCTTTGTATCGTAGTATCCTTTCAAGGTTCAAGGTGAAGTCAGGAGTAGTCCTACTTTTTTCAAGGTCTTCTTTTACTATTTTAAGATAGGGGTCTGATTGAATATTTGCCTTTGCTTCGTCTATCAGATCAGGTACAATCTTCAATGTAGCACACATGTTTGAGAATCGATGAATAAACCTTAGGTTGGTTGAATCACCTGGTTTATCGATCACGAACTGCTCATTATCGGAATTGAATACTATTCCTGTGTCACACATTGCAGCATTTGTGCTAGCTTCTCTTTGTGACTTTGTCATTGCTTCTCTGCTTAGTGCATCGGCCACTACTTTAGCCTTTCCTGGATGATACTGGATATCACAATCGTAATCCTTTAGCAACTCCAGCCATCTTCTCTGTCTCATGTTCAACTCCTTCTGATTGAAAAGATGAGTGAGACTCTTATGATCTGATTTAATCTGAAATTTCTCTCCATACAAATAATGTCTCCATATCTTAATAGCATGTACCACTGGTACTAGTTCCAAGTCATGAGTTGGGTAATTTTTCTCATGTGTCTGTAATTTTCTAGAAGCATATGTAATTACTTGCTCTCCTTGCATGAGCACACATCCCAAACCTAATCCAGACGCATCAGTGTACAAGATAAATGGTTCTCCTGGAATCGAAATAGTCAAGATGGGAGCTGATATTAATCTTGTCTTCAATGTTTGGAAACACTCTTCACATTTATCGATCTAAACAAACTTTTCTCCTTTCTTAGTTAGACTGGTGACTGGTACTGCAATTCTAGAGTAATCTTCCATAAATCGTCGATAATCACCAGCTAAACCTAAGAAACTTATGATTTCTGCAACGTTCTTAGGTGCTTCCCATTTTACAATGGATTCAATCTTGCTGGGATCTACTTTGATTCCTTCAGCGAATCCAACATGGCCTAAGAAAGCAATTTCATTTAGCCAGAATTCACACTTTGTAAATTTAGCGTAAAGCTTCTCTTTTCTTAGTCGTTGCAGAGCGGCTATTAGATTTGTGATATGAGTTTCTTTATCCTTGGAGTAGACTAGTATGTCATCAATGAATACGATGGCTGATGTATCCAACATATCGTGGAATACCCGATTCATAAGTTCCATAAAAGATGCAGGTGCGTTAGTCAATCTAAAAGTCATAACTAAAAATTCATAATGTCCATATCTAGTTCTGAAGGCTGTCTTCGGAATATTGCCTTCCTTAATCTTCAATTAATGGTATCTCGAACAAAGATCAATTTTGGAGAACACTTCAGCACCTTACAACTGGTCGAATAAGTCATCGATCCAAGGCAACGGATACCTGTTCTTGATCGTGAGCTTGTTTAATTACCAATAGTCTATACAAAGTTAAACGCTACCGTCCTTCTTTTTCACAAACAATACCGATGCTCCCCATGGTGATATACTGGGTCGAATATAACCCTTGTCCAGCAGTTCTTGTAATTGTACCTTCAGTTCCTTCAGTTCAATAGGAGCCATTCGATATGGTGCCTTAGATACTGGTGTGGCTCCGGGTAAAAATTCATGCACAACTTCAATATCCTCCATTCATGGTGCTTCCATGGTGAGGTCGACCATGGACACTAGGTACCCAATTCCTCCTTTGTCGAGGAATCATCTAGTTTTTAATGCCGAAAGAATGAGTTTTCATTTACGGGAAAGTTTGGTTCCTGTAAAATTGAACTCTGCGCCTTCCGTGTCTTTAAATGATATTTTCTTCTCAGCACAAATCAAACTCGCAGAATGCTGGGATAACCAGTCCATCCTTAGGATGACGTCAAAGTTTGCCATCTTGAGTTGGATTAATGTTGCATCCGTATTCTTCTCACCAACAATAACTGGACATGGTTCATAACCTTGGTCTAGTTCTACATCTAATCTCGTAGGTGATCGTATAAGCAGTTTGAAATTTAAAGAGCTGAGGGGTAGTAGACTCAACTTCTTTCCAAACGATACAGATATAAAAGAATGAGTAGCCCCATAGTCAAAGAATACTCTAGCGGGTATGCCATTAATAGGTACGATACCTGTGATTGATTTAATTGAGTCTACATGCTCACACAAGGTATTTCAAAACAAAAGGTTGAATCATACCTGTGACCACATCAGGCGATGCTACAACATCCTCAAAAGTAATTGCATAAACTTTTCCTTGTTGTAGCTGTTTCCTCGGCTTAGGACAATCTCTTGAATAATGCCCTATTTGATCGTAGTTAAAACATTTGACTCTAGCATTACTTTGCTTCTGCTGAGGTTAAGTTGTTGGAGTAATGTAAGACCCGTATCGAACTAACCGATCTTACCACCTTGTACCAGGTCTACCTATCATGGTCGAGCCAAATGGACCAAGTACGTGAAGGAAATAGCGAAACCAAGTACTAAACTAACCCAAAAATAGTAAAATAGAGGGCCGGGTCGCATACCCAGATAGGTAGGGTCGACCCCCCCTCACTAAGAAGTCAGACTCCTGATATTTTAACTGGGGGTCGGATAACTTAGAACTGAGGGTCGACGGGATCTCTGACCCCCTCATCGACCCCCTCTTTGCCGACAGAAACCGCAAATAGGAAACTTTCCAAATTTCAATGGGATTCCTTCCTAATCTCAATGGGACTTATTTTGGGAGAGTCTCCTCTATAAATAGGACGTCCCTAAGCTTCTTTCACTCCTTTTGAAACCCTAATTTAAAGTGAGAGAAAGAGAAGAGAAGGAGAAGAGAAGGAAAGTTGGAAAAGAAGACCAAAGTGAAGAATTCAGAGAAACCTCTAAATCTCAGCAAAACCTAAGGTATGGGTACGTTTCCATTGATGATCTAAAACCTTAGAATAGTTCATGAAGAGGGTATGGTCTAGGAGAAACCCAAGTCATACATCCATGGGAGGATTTCAATGAAATCCATGGAGGAAATCATGGTAGGCAAAGTAAGGAAGAAACCTAGAGTTCTAAGCCATAGAACAAGCATAGAATGGATTGTAAAAGTAAGCCATAGGACCTAAACATGAAAGAATGGACTGTAGGATGAAATTCTCGACTCAAACAACGGGGGGTCGCACGTGGGGTCGATTGGGAATCGACCCTACTAGACCACAGGATCGACCCCCAACATTCGGGAAGTCCAGGAATGGGGTGGTCGCACCCAGGGTCGATGGAACATCCGACCCTGGCATCGACCCTACCCTAGGGGGTCGCAATAAACTACTACCCTACCAGCGACCCACCCTGCGACCCTCGCTTAACAGCAAGCCTAAAAGCGTCGGAATGACTTCTAACTAAAATTTATCAACTTGTTAGGTTTTCCTATTGATATAAAAGTGATTCTTAAAGCTTGAAAGAGGATCTACAACTCAAGCAAAGGTAAGAGAACAAGACCTAAACTAATTGGCTAATAATAAACTGTTTTTATTTTCTTGAGTCCAATGCCATGACTGATTCTATGCGTGTATGCTTGTATTGTGCATTCAACATGTCATCCAATATTCCTACTATTAATGTTCATGCATATTTAATTCTATTTTGTTTATAACATGATGATGATGATGGTGCTAGGAATAGACATGTGAATGTATGTGTGTGGTT
This sequence comes from Protea cynaroides, assembly GCA_028583415.1. Classification (NCBI taxonomy): domain Eukaryota; kingdom Viridiplantae; phylum Streptophyta; class Magnoliopsida; order Proteales; family Proteaceae; genus Protea; species Protea cynaroides. Next base: position 79,127,474 of record CM053271.1, read on the forward strand.
AGTGTGCTTGATGCGAGTGGAGCATCAGGGGGGGACGTGACATTATGGTTCAGCCTGGTCACTAGACTCTAGCTCTATCTCTACTCAAGTCATGTCCACGGATATCGTCGTATCGCCATTACCTTAGCTGAACTATTACATCGTAGGGTATCAAGGGAGGTGGTCTCAGACCGTGTAGTCTTCGACTCTACCGGGGGCCTTAGCTCTATCTCTATGGACATATTGAGGGATGCTGGGGTGAGGCCTTGGGTACGCTGTTTGACATTAGGATTGGTTAGTTATGAGCCAAGTTTGTAAGCCCTCACCAGTAGGGGCTTACGTGTTGGTATGGGTAGAGTATCAGGGGAAGTGTGCGGTGTGGTCCTAAGCACTTTAGCTCTATCTCTATTCCATAGTGGGTGCATGTGGGACGACAATAAACGTTAACCTTTGGGCGGCTTCACACACTCGTGTATAGAGGTGAGGCGGCCACCGAACCTTTCTATAGCACATTGCAAACTTATAAACCAGACCCCAGATATGAATTGAATGCATGCATATGTTTGTTGCATTGTTTTGTTTTCTCACTGAACCATGATGTGTGCTCACCCTTTCACATCGAATATTTTTAGTTGATGATGCAGGTACCATTGTGGAAGATTATATGAATGCTTTTGTGTACTGGCACATTGTTGCAATGGAGGCTGAAGACTTAGTGGAGACGGATGACTCCTCATGCGAGTGCAACTCATGCGTTTTCGATTAGATTTTTATTTGAATTATTAAGGAAATGTAATTGATATTTTATTTACTTATGTCTCGGTTGATATAACATAATTTGATATTTTATTTATGATTATCACAGTTAGATTCCTCAGTTCATTTAATATTAAGACTTCCGCTATTGTGTATTTATTCTGATTATGGTTGTGGACGTGTATGGTTTAATTTAAATGGACACAACATATTAGAGATCCTGGTTGAACCGTTGGTTTATTAGCGGTTCATCACACCATTCTGAATAGTACAGAATTGGGGTGTGACAACTTGGTATCAGAGCTCTCAGGCCCTGTCTATTAAACTAGTATACTTCCATAAAAGTTTACTCTGAGTTAGGATAAAAATTTAAAAGCTGTAATAATAACACACCGTAAGCAACTGTGTTGTTTGAGACAAAAATTGAAAGAGAATAATGCATCTATTAAATGAGAAACAAATTTATATATACTCGAAGGAAGAACAAACGTATATATACAAGTCTAAAGCAGAGTACAGTCCACAACCCGGACAGTTACTCTGAAGTACAAAAGAAAGATAAAAAGAAAATACATCAAGAAGCTGAAGGTGATGGGGGAGGCAGTGCCTCACGGTCTCTATCATAATCCTCAGCATAGACTCTAGTCAACCAAGCTATCTGAGTCTAGGTCGTCTGGAGACTAGCTGTGAGATCTGCCACCCACTGGTCAGTCACGTGCTGAGCATCCCTAAGCTCTCCCACCTACTGATCCGACATGCGCTGAGCATCCAGAAGCTCTCCCACCGCTGATCGGACATGCGCTGAGCATCTAGAAGCTCTCCCATCCTCAGATTAGACATGCGCTGAGCCTCTCGAATCTCATGCAGTATCCCCATCATGTCATCAGAAGGTGCATGTGAAGGACCAGCTGCATGTGAAGGACCAGCTGCATAAGAAGGACCAGCTCCCGTAGCATGAGTAGGTGATGGAGGAGGTATGGAGTCCACATCCATGTATAAATGATCATCATCACCCGCATGAACCCCTGCTCCATTGGCTACTGCTGCTGCCTCAGCGTCAGCCATCTCCACTCGAGTATGTGGACGCACCAGAGCGTTCCTCTCCTCATCACTGACCTGGGCATCCTGTATGCCCATCTTACAGATGGCCTCCCAATCTAGAGGTGATGAGAAGGATTTCTCCTAAATCCTCTCATCCACCATGTCAACACCCAGGCGGATAAGCAGCATAGAGATCATTCGTCCATAAGGCAGGTTGTCAGTATGACCGGGCAACGTAACACTGATCATCGTCCACATGATGATGTAAGGAAGGCAGATGGGCTGCCTAGTGCAATTACAGTACAACAGATACTGGGTCAACTGGGAGATCCTCTCGTGGTGCCCACTCTGAGGTATCAGGTTGTGCTGAATAATCTTGCAATACACCCGAGGCTCTAGACGAAGGTAGATCGCTTTCCTCTCCCAGGGATCCTCTCTGATGATCTAACGGTCAATCTCAGCTCTCATCTCCAATGAAAAGAACTGGGGCTCTCCAGGAAAACAAAACACCAAGGGACCGTCGTATGAAATGCCCAACAAGTCGGCTAGCTATCGATAATCAAATGAAATCTCGACTCCCTTGACGTAACTGGTGATCCGGAGCTCTCTACCCCTCTTGGTATCGTTGTAATCCCCCACCACTTGGAGATTATAGTAAAACTATCTCACCAAATCCGGTCGAGTGTAGGCGTTATAGGTGATCATAGGAAGCCAGCCCATGTTACCAAAAGCCCTCTCCATATCGAACAGGCGAGGCTAGCCAAGTCCACCCGGCGACCTCCCTCTACCTTCTTAAGAGAGTAGCGGGCATACTGTGTCTCCGCCTCGTTAGAACGGAAGCGGACTGGGTCATGAACCCTGGGTACTTTGGTACGTGCCATGCTATCTGCAAAAATAAAGAAAAATAGATACTGGCTTAGTAAAGATGAAAAACTTGAAATTTTGACATTATAAAGACTTAAATTGGTCAAAAACCTCACTTTTCACCCATACATGTGGGCAGGAGGACTTATAAAGATTTTAAACAATTCTGCAAGACTCATACAGTTGGAAATTTCATCTAAAGAGATCGAATTTGAAGGAATTTCAAGAAATTCAAAAATCTCGACAAATTAGGGAAAAAATGAGAAATTTCAAGTTTCTCGATAACCAACTGATGAAACTCAAATATTTTTGAGGGCTTTCATCCATTGAGTCACCAACAACAAAAGCCCCCGATAAAAATCAAATTTTTACTGTTGGAAAAAGTTTAATTTGAAGAAAATGATATAAATGAACAAAAACCTAGTTAAGAAACCCTAAAAACATGAAACTGTAGAGAACATACCTGTAGACGAGGAGCAGATGTCGAAATGAGAAGAAAATATCACCAATGGGTCCGAGTTGTCACTGTAGCGACTCAGAGGAGCGAGCCGAGTCGGAAAGGAGGAGGAAGAATGAGAAATGGATTCAAAATCGGGAATAAAAACCTGATTTTTAGTTCGAGGGTCGGAGAATGCGACCAAAACATCCGACCCCCCCCTCCGACCCCCTCATCGACCCACGGCTCTTGGTGATCTGACAGAGAACCAGGGGTCGAACCCAGGGTCGGACATCCATCGACCCCCACCATCGACCCTGCAGTGAAAAATATAGTATTTTTGACAGAATGATCTGGAAAATTTAAAATTTTCATTGGTTAGTGGATTTAAATATGAGAATGAAGTATATAATGATTTCCTTACGTATTCTATGATTTTCAGGCATTCCTACTACCAGAACAGATAATGGCTGGACGCAGAGTGACCAGACAAAGTCGTAACTCTATTCCACCGCCACCACCTGTGAGGGAAGACAGCCAGATACACCCAAAAATACAGGAGAATACGAACACGGCACCATCCATAATTAATGGGCAGGCAAATCCTACAAATCTCCCAGCTCCACCTACAGACCTGGCTACAGCCGTAATGAATTTGGCCCAACAGCTGCAGCAAATACAACAGGCACAAGCTACTATGCAAGCTGCCATAGGCATGACCTTTCCAGCTGCACAGACGACACCGATGCTAGCAGGACAGGCAAGTACAGTACCAGGGGGAAGTAACACAGTACCCCACGCACCTCAGACTCCCATCATGCAGGCTCAAGTACAAAACCCTGAAGTAGCTCCAGGTAGATATCAATACCAACCACCTATGTATGGGGCTTATGTCCCGCATCAACTAGACCACTCCAGACTGGTGGAGCGTTTTCTGAAGATGAAGCCCAAGGAGTATAGTGGTAAGCTAGCTGATCCATTGTGGCCAGCACACTGGATCGATGAGATGGAGAGAAATTTCACGATGATGACAGTGAATGAGGAAGAAAAGGTATTGTGTGCAACATTTATGCTGAAAGGCGATGCACACCACTAGTGGAAGTCCACACGGACATATCTGATGACAAAGCACACCCAATTGACTTGGGATATATATAAGGAGGCATTATTTGAGAAGTATTTTCCTTGGAGTTTCAGAGACTCCATGGAGAAGGAATTCCTGAGTTTATATCAGGGACAGATGACTGTCAATGCATACCAATAGTGTTATGAGGAGCTGTTTTTCTTTGCACCAGTCAGTATGCAGGTGGAAGATACAAAGACCCGAAGGTTCATCATGGGACTTAGGGGAAGCATACGTGAACATGTTCTGGGACTTGAAAAGAAAATCTACAATGAAGCTGTACAAATTGCTCGAGTGATAGAGTCGAGCCAGAAAGAGAGCTACTTTGCTCAAAATAGAGGAATAACAAGGCCAAATGGAAATTCTTACAATGGAGGGAACACCAAGGTATTCAAACCCTTCCGTACTCAAAGTTTCAATGCTGCAGCCAAGACTACTTCAGCAGCTCAACAACAACAAAAGCCAAAATAATGAAGGATTAAAATGCTATAACTGCAATCAATTGGGACATATGGCAAGGGAGTGTCCTAAGCCCAAGAAGCAACTACAACAAGGCAGAGTCTACGCGGTTACATCTGAGGATGCTGCCACATCGCCTGATGTGGTCACAGGTATGACCTGAATCTTATCATTTTGTGTTACATTATGTGAGCATGTGGACTAAATCAAAACAAATCACAGGTATCATACCTATTAATGGCATTCCTGCTAGAGTACTCTTTGATTCAGGAGCTACTCATTCTTTTATATCTGTGTCATTTGGAAAGAAGCTAAATTTATCCCTCAAATCCCTAGACTACAAACTGCTTGTACGATCGCCTATGGGATTAGAAGTGGAATTAGAAAAAGGTTATGGACCATGTCCAGTTCTTATTGACGAGAAGACTTTTGATGCAACCTTGATCCAACTTGAGATGGCAGACTTTGACGACATCTTGGGAATGGACTAGTTAGCTAGGCATTCTGCAAACCTATTGTGTGCCGAAAAAAAACTGACATTTAAAGACAAGGATGTAGTAGAGTTCAATTTTTTGGGAACCAAACTTTCTCGTAAACGAAAGCTCATACTTTCTGCATTAAAGGCTAGGAAGTGCCTTGGGAAAGGAGCAGTTGGGTATCTAGTATCTGTGGTCGATCTTACCAAAGAAACACCATGAATGGAGGATATTGATGTCGTGCGTGACTATCTAGATGTATTTCCTAAAGAACTACTAGGACTACCACCCAACTGCGCTACAGAGTTTGTTATAGATCTGATACCCAGAGCCACACCAGTATCTAAAGCACCTTATCGAATGGCTCTTACTGAACTGAAGGAATTAAAAGTACAATTACAAGAACTTCTGGACAAGGGCTACATCCAACCTAGCATATCACCATGGGGAGCGCCAGTATTATTCGTGAAGAAGAAGGACGGTAGTGTTCGACTGTGTATAGACTACCGAGAACTGAATAACCTGACAATCAAGAATCGGTATCTATTGCGTCGGATCGATGACTTGTTCGATCAGTTGCAAGGTGCCAAAGTGTTCTCCAAGATCGATCTTCGGTCAGACTACCATTAGTTGAAGATTAAGGACGGTGATATCCCCAAGATAGCATTCAAGACCAGATATGGACATTATGAATTTTTTGTCATGTCTTTCGGATTGATGAACGCACTAGCAACCTTTTTGGAACTTATGAATTGGGTATTCCACGATATGTTGGATACGTCGGTTATTGTATTCATTGATGATATATTGGTCTACTCCAAGGCCATGGAAACTCATATAAAGAATCTAAACGCCACTCTACAGCGATTACTGAAGGAGAAGCTCTACGTCAAATTTACACTTCAGAAGCTCTACGTCAAATTTACAAAGTGTGAGTTTTGGCTAAAAGAAGTCGCTTTTCAAGGCCATGTTGTATCCGTTGAAGGAATTAAAGTGGATCCTAGCAAGATTGAAGCTATTGTAAAGTGGGAAGCATCGAAGAGAGTTGCAGAAATTAGAAGTTTCTTAGGTCTAGCTGGGTATTATCGATGATTTCTAGAAGACTATTCCCAAATTGTCGTACCTCTCACCAGTTTGACTAAGAAGGGCGAGAAGTTTGTTTGGACTGATAAATGTGAGAAGAGTTTCCAAACATTAAAGGGTAGATTGATATTAGCTCCAATCTTGACCATTCTGATTCCAGGACAGCTATTTATTTTGTACACTGATGCGTCAGGACTGGAATTAGGATGTGTACTTATGTAAGGAGAACAAGTAATTGCTTATGCCTTAAGACAATTGAAGACACATGAAAAGAACTATCCAACTCATGATTTGGAATTAGCGGCAGTAGTACATGCTGTCAAAATATGGACACATTACTTGTACGGAGAGAAATTCAGATTAAATCAGATCATAAGAGTCTTACTTACCTCTTTAATCAGAAGGAGTTGAATATGAGACAAAGAAGATGGCTGGAACTATTGAAAGACTATGATTGTGATATCCAGTATCATCTGGGGAAAGCTAATGTGGTTGCTGACGCACTGAGTAGAAAGGCAATGATGAAATCTCAAGAGAAGGTTAGTACCACTGCTGCACTGTGTACTATCGGAAAAGTATTCAATTATGGTAATGAGCAGTTTGTAATAGATGCACTGGGTGAATCAACCAACCATGGGTTTATCCATCGGTTTGCAAATATGTTCGCCACATTGAAGATTGTACCCGATATACTTGATGAAGTGAAAACAGCGATTAAATCAGACCCTTATCTAAGAACGGTACAAGAAGACATCGAAAAAGGTAGGACTATTCCTGAGTTCACCTTAGATGATGAAAGGGTACTGAAGTACCAAGGAAGAATATGTGTACCTGAAACAAAAAATTTGGACATTAGACATCGACTAATGAAGGAAGCCCATACCACCGCCTATTCGATACACCCTGGAAGTACAAAAATGTATCATGACCTAAAGAAATTATATTGGTGGAGAGAAATGAAAGCAGATATAGCCAAGTTCGTGTCTCAATGCTTAAATTGTCAGAAGGTGAAAGTTGAACGACAAAGACCAGCAGGACTGTTACAGCCATTACTGGAACCAGCATGGAAATGGGACTCCATCACTATGGACTTCGTCTCAAGGTTACCATTGACTCCCCGAGTAGTTGACGCAGTTTGGGTGATTGTAGACCGACTGACTAAAACGGTTCGATTTATAGCTATATGACCTCAGTATACACTGGAGAGGTTAGCCAAGTTGTATGTGGATAACATTGTTAGATTACACGGTGTACCTGAAAGCATTGTGTCCAACAGAGATCCACATTTTACTTCAAAGTTTTGGGAACGATTGCAGAAGGCTATAGGTACAACATTGAAGTTCAGTACTGCATTCCATCCTCAGATAGACGGACAGTCGGAGTGCACCATTTAGATTCTAGAAGACATGCTTTGAGCTTGTGTAATTGATTTTAAAGGATCATGGGATGAAAAGTTACCACTGATTGAGGCTTACAACAATAACTTTCAGGCTACTATACAGATGTCACCCTATGAAGCACTGTATTGCAGGAAGTGTCGAACTCCTTTGTTTTGGAATGAGTTGGAGAACGTAGTATTGTGGGACCGAAATTTATTGAAGAGACATGTCGAGTAGTCGACATTATCAAGGAACGATTAAGAACGGCTCAGAATCGTCAGAAGCAATATGCAGATACTAGATGCCGAGACCTTGAATTCTCCGTAGGTGGTAAGGTATTCCTTAAAGTGTCACCTATGCGAGGTTTGAAATGGTTCGGACAGAAAGGGAAATTAATTCCGAGATATGTCGGACCATATGAGATTCTAGCTAAACGTAGAAAAGTGGCTTACCAGTTAGCACTACCACCATCTATGTCAAGTGTGCATGATGTATTTCATATCTCCTTATTGAAGAAGTATGTCAGATATCCAACGCACGTATTGATAGTAGATCTACCTGATTTGACTAATGATTTGACATTTGAAGTAGCACCAACTGAAATCAACAGCTGAAAGGTGCAACGACTACGCAACCATGACATTTATTATGTTAAAGTCACCTGGAGAAGCAAAGATATAGAAGAAATCACATGGGAAGAAGAGAATGCTATGCGAAAATAATACCCTCATCTATTCGACTCGAAAGGTATGTACAATTTCGAGGAAAAAATTTTTATAAGTAGGGGGGAGTTGTAAGACCCGTATCAAACTAACCGGTCTTACCACCTTGTACCAGGTCTACCTATCATGGTCGAGCCAAATGGACCAAGTGCGTGAAGGAAATAATGAAATCAGTTACTAAACTGACCCAAAAATAGTAAAATAGAGGGCCAAGTCACATACCCAGATAGGCAGGGTCGACCCCCCCTCACTAAGAAGTCAGACCCCTGATATTTTAACTGGGGGTTGGACAACTTAAAACTGAGGGTTGATGGGATCTCCGACCCCCTCATCGACCCCCTCATTGCCGACAGAAACTGCAAATAGAAAACTTTATAAATTTCAATGGGATTCTTTCCTAATATCAATGAGACTTATTTTGAGAGATTCTCCTCTATAAATAGGATGTCCCTAAGCTTCTTTCACTCCTTTTGAAACCCTAATTGAAAGTGAGAGAAAGAGAAGAGAAGGAGAAGAGAAGGAAAGTTGGAGAAGAAGACTAAAGTGAAGAATTCAGAGAATCCTCTGAATCTCAGCAAAACCTAAGGTATGGGTATGTTTCCATTGATGATCTAAGACCTTAGAATAGTTCATGAAGAGGGTATGGTCTAGGAGAAACCCAAATCATACATCCATGGGAGGATTTCAATGAAATCCATGGAGGAAATCATGGTAGGCAAAGTAAGGAAGAAACCTAGAGTTCTAAGCCATAGAACAAGCATAGAATGGATTGTGAAAGTAAGCCATAGGACCCAAACATGAAAGAATGGACTGTAAGATGAAATTCTCGACTCAAGCCATGGGGGGTCGCACGTGGGGTCGATTGGGAATCGACCCTACCAGACCACAGGATCGACCCCCAGCATTCGGGAAGTCCAGGAATGGGGTGGTCGCACCCAGGATCGATGGAACATCCGACCCTGCCATCGACCCTACCCTGGGGGCGTAGTAAACTGCTACCCTACCTGCGACCCACCCTGCGGCCCTCGCTTAACAACAAGCCTAAATGCGTCGGAATGACTTCTAACTAAAATCTATCAACTTGTTTGGTTTTCCTATTGATATAAAAGTGATTCTTAAAGCTTGAAAGAGGATCTACACTCAAGCAAAGGTGAGGGAACAAGACCTAAACTAATTGGCTAATAATAAACTATTTTTATTTTCTTCAGTCCAATGCCCTGACTGATTCTATGTGTGTATGCTTGTATGTGCATTCAACATGTCATCCAATATTCCTGCTATTAATGTTCATGCATATTTAATTCTATTTTGTTTATAATATGATGATGATGATGGTGCTAGGAATAGACATATGAATGTATGTGTGTGGTTAGTGTGCTTGATGCGAGTGGAGCATCAGGGGGGGACGTGACATTGTGGTTCAGCCTGGTCACTAGACTCTAGCTCTATCTCTACTCAAGTCTTGTCCACTGACATCGTCGTATCACCATTACCTTAGCTGAACTATTACGTCATAGGGTATCTGGGGAGGTGGTCTCGGACCGTGTAGTCTTCGACTCTGCCGGGGGGCCTTAGCTCTATCTCTATGGACGTATTGGGGGATGCAGGGGCAAGGCCTTGGGTACGCTGTTTGAAATTAGGATTGGTTAGTTGCGAGCCCAGTTTGCAAGCCCTCGCCAGCAGGGGCTTACGTGTTGGTATGGGTAGAGTATTAGGGGAAGTGTGATGCGGTGTGGTCCTAAGCACTTTAGCTCTATCTCTATTCCATAGTGGGTGCATGTGGGACGACAATAAACGTTAACTTTTGAGCCGCTTCACATACTCGTGTATGGTGAGGTGGCCACCAAACCTTTCTATAGCACATTGCAAACTTATAAACTAGACCCCAGATATGAATTGAATGCATGCATATGTTTGTTGCATTGTTTTGTTTGCTCACTGAGCCGTGATGTGTGCTTACCCTTTCGACGTCGAATGTTTTTAATTGATGATGCAGGTACCACTGTGGAAGATTATATGAATGCTTCTGTGTACGGGCACGTTACTACAATGGAGGCTGAAGACTTAGTGGAGATGCATGACTCCTCATGCGAGTACAACTCATGCATTTTTTATTAGATTTTTATTTGAATTATTAAGGAAATGTAATTGATATTTTATTTACTTATGTCTCGGTTGATATAACATAATTTGATATTTTATTTATGATTATCACAGTTAGATTCCTTAGTTCATTTAATAGTAAGACTTCCACTATTGTGTATTTATTCTGATTATGATTGTGGATGTGTATGGTTTAATTTAAACAGACACAGCCTATTAGAGATCCTGGTTGAACCGTTGGTTTATTAGCGATTCATCACACCATTCTGAATAGTGCGGAATTGGGGTGTGACAAGTAATCTTAGATGTAGCATTGAAGCCTTGAGTACGAAAGGATTTGAATGTTCTTGAGTTCCCTCCGTTGAACGTATTCCTATTCGGCCTCTTTATACCCCTGATTTGAGCAAAATAACTCTCCCTTTGGCTTGACTCCAAAACTCAAGCAATTTGTATGCTTCATTATAAATTTTATTTTCTAGTCCCAGTACATGCTCACGAATGCTTCCCCTAAGTCCCATGGCGAACCTTCGGGTTTTGGTATTTTCCTCCTGCATGCTAGAGGGAGCAAAGAAAAATATCTCTTCATATGCTGTTGATAACTGTAACCAGACATTTGTCCTTCATATAGACTCAAAAATTCTTTTTCCATCTAGTCTATGAAACTCCTGGGAAAATACTTCTCAAAGAAAGCTTCTTTGTAAATAGCCCAGGTCAATTTGGGTGTGCATTATCAATAGAAAACTTCGAGTAGATTTCTACCAATGGTGTGCATCACCTTTCAACATAAAAGTGGCACATAACACCTTTTCCTCTTCATTTACAGTCATCATCATAAAATTTCTTTCCATCTTGTCGATCCAATGAGCTGGCCACAGAGGATCCGAGGGCTTGCCATTGAATTCCTTAGGCTTCCTCTTCAGAAAACGTTCGATCAATCTGGAGTGATCAATTTGATATTGAGTGTATGCTCCATACGTAGGCGGTTGGTATTGATAGTTACCCTGGTTATGTCCGCCTTACGGTGCCTTAGTATTCTGTACTTGAGCTTGTAACACTGGGGTTTAAGGTGCTTGGGGTACCCTATTGCTACCACTAGGTACAGTACTAGCTTGCCTTGCAGGTAGAGGTATTGCGTTTGCAACTAAGGAAGAAATTCCCATAGCAGCTTGCATGTTGGCTTGCATTTGCTGTATCTGTTGCACTTGCTGTACCAAATCCATCACCATAGTAGCCAAATTCGTAGGTGGTGCAGGTAAGTTGGTTGGGTTGGCTTGTGGGTGAACATCCTGAGGCATAGTACCTTGATTCTCAACTTTTCCTTCTTGTCCTTGCTGACCTTTGTTGTATTCGGTCTCCATAGGTTGTGGAGGTAGGCTTGCATTCTGTCTTCTTTGGCTAACTCTTCGCCCAACCATTTAAATTCCTGGATAAATGGTACTTGGAAAGGCTGTACATGTGAAACAAAATAGAATGGTAGTACTAGGTTAGTCTCATAACGGAAAGAGAGAGAAGAAACAAAAGCAACATGCAAAAGTTTGAATAGAATCAAAAGGCAGACAGCAGTCAGCCATATGGCCGATGGCCTACGGTCGCATGTTGTGCGACCATAGGTTTGACCATCAAAACCCTGGCAACTTACTAGGACCCTATGGTCAATCATATGGTCGCATGTTTTGGTCGAATTGTGCAATCGTAAGGTTCAAATCAATTTTAAAACCTATTTTTTGAGATTTTCCCTCTCATTTCCCTTTCTTCTTCCTGCGGTCTCAACTCAGCTTGCCACCACTAAGTTGCTACAGTATCAACCGTATGAACTTGGTGGTTTTTCCATCGATCGACAATCTTCCTTCCATTCCTCAAGGTATGTTTTCTATTCTTTTCCCTTTTTAAGCTTTCATACCTAGGTTTTCACTCTTTATAGGGTTTTCATCAAATTAATATCTTTTTGACCATAAAAATTCAATTTTTATTGGGGCTATCCAATAGATGAAATTCCTCAAGAAAATTTGAGTTTCATCGGTTGGTTTGGTAAAAATTTAAAAATTCCTAGTTTTGACCTAAATTTTGGGGTTTCTCCCAAATGTTAAATTTCTTCAAATAAAATCTACCTAGTTAAAATTTTCCATTGTATGAGCCTTGCAAGATGATTTGGAACCTATGTAACTCCTCTTGCCCAAATGTTTAGGTGAAATGTGAGGCTTTTTTCCATTTTATGTCGTTGTGTTGCCCAAATTTTAAATTTTCTAACTTGTTTTTTTTATTTTATTCTCTTGTAATTATCATGGTTCACACCAATGTTCCTTGAGTCCATGACCCACGTCGCTTCAGGTCCGTGGAAGCTGAGGTACAATATCCATGGTTTGATCGGAAGAAAGTAGATGGGGGCCGATGTGTGAACTTAGCCCACTTAGCCCTGTTTGATGTGGAGAGGGCATTTGGTGATATGGGTTGGCTTCCAGTGATCCTGTACGAGGCTTGTACTCACCCAGATTTAGTGAAGCAGTTCTACTGTCACCTTCAAGTGGAGGGTGACCTAGAGGATGTGGATAGGGGTAGAGAGCTTTGGATTACCAGTTGGGTGAAAGGGGTTCCTATCTCTTTTAATTGTCAGGAGTTGATTGATCTCCTGGGTATTTCCAACGATGGATAGTTGGTTTATTGTGCACCAAGGGAGCCCTAGTTCCTATCTACACAGGTGCGTACAGAGATAGACAATCAGATACTTTAGGATGACCGCTAGGGAATGGAGGCGGTTAACCTACGTCCAGAGCCATGGGTCTACTGTAAGATTATCCAACATAATCTTATCCCTCAGGGTGGACACTACAAGATGGTCTCTCAGCTGACTCAGTACATGTTGTACTGTATCTGTATTAGGCAGCCTGTCTGTCTCTTGTACATCATCCTTCGGACCATGCTTAGAGCTACGTTGCCTGACTCGAGAGGTAACTTTCCCTATGGACTGCTGATTTCCACTTTGCTAGCGCGTCTACAGGTGAACCTAGAGGATGAGAGGATTTTTGAAGACACCTTCATAGCTGGCTTTGATTGGGAAGCCATTAGTAGGATGGGCATGAGAGAGATACAGGTCAGTGATGGCGACAGGAATGCTATGAGATGTCCTCTCACTCAGGTAGCGACAGCAGATGTAGAGGCGGCAGCAACATCAGCAGCAGAGGAAGACAAGAGTGATGATGAGAAGGATGATGATAGGATGTACATGGATGTGGATGCCATACCTCCTCCATCACCACAACATTCTACTGGAGCCGGTCCTTCTCGGACTTCTCACCCAGCTGGCCCTTCATGCCCACCATCAGATGATATAATGGCGCTACTACGTGAGATTCACGAGGCTCAGCGTGCTACATACCAGAGGGTAGTAGATCTGGTAGCTAGTGACTCAGGTAGCCTGGCTTGCAAGAGTGTATGCTAAGGACTATGATAGAGAACGTGAGGCACCTCCTCCTTCAACACCCCAGCTGCATGATACCATTTATTTATTTTCCCCATTTAATACTATAGAGTAACTGTCTGGATTGTGGACCGTACTCTGATTCGGATGTACATTTGTCTTGTTCCCCTTTTTATATATAAAATTTATTTCCCATTCACATATGTGTATTATTCTCTTTTTAGTTTATGTCTCAAACCACACAGGTGCTTATGGTGTATTCTTATTACAGTTTTTAAATTTTTTCCTAACTCAGTTCATGACTCATGTGGAAGTAGTTAGGTTAATGGGTAGAACCTGGGAGAGCACTGATACCAAGTTGTCACACCCCAATTCTGGACTAACCAGAATAGTGTGATGAACAGTAAATACACCAACGGTTCAACCAGGATCTTCGTTAGGTAGTACCCACCATATCAACCACATACTCCATCAACAGAAATAATCAGAGATAAATAAAAAATGAACAAAAGTCTTATAGATAATGAACTGAGTGTCTAATAATGATATAATAATTATCTAATCTAATTATCTCCCAAAAACTCAAGACATAAAGGTAAATAATCCATTACATCTCCCAATAACCAAATATATCTAAATTAATAAAAAAAATGCACTGGTTACACTCGCATGAAGGATCATGCGCATCTTCAACAGCTTCTACGTCCATGGCCGCAATGTGTCTATACATCAGCGCATTCATATAATCTTCAACAGTAAGACTTACATCATCAACTAAAATATTCGACGTTGAAAGGGTGAGCACACATTATGGCTCAGTGAGCAAACAAAACATTGCAACAAACATATGCATGCATTTAATTCATATCTTTGGTTTAGTTTTTAAGTTTGCAATATGCTATAGAAAGGTTTGGTGGCCCGCACACCTCTATACACAAGTGTGTGAATCCACCCAATGGATCTAACACCTTTTCCGTCCCACATGCATCCACCACGGAATAGAGATAGGGTAAAAGTGTCCGGATCAAACACCGCCAACACTTCCCCTGATGCCTTACCCATACAACACATAAACCCCTATTCGCGAGGGCTTGCAAACTGGGCTCGCAACTAACCAATCCTAAATGTCATCCAGTGTATCCAAAGCCTCACCCCAGCATCCCTTAATACTTCCATAGAGATAGAGCTAAGGTCCCCCGGCAGAATCAAAGACTACAGTCCGATACTGTAAGACCCGTACTCCATGAACCTGATCTAAACCTTGTTTTGTGTCGTAACAGGTCTTCCAATCATCATCGGGCCAGACGGGACGAGCAAATGACAACCAGGTACAAAAACAGACCGATTTAAGTATGAAATAATTCATACTGGTCGATGGTACCAGTCTTGGTACCGGTCGATGGTCGACCGGTATGGCCTGCGCAGACTTGGATCCGAAAAAGGATCTCTGTGGGTCTCACTTTCCAAATTTCAAACAGAAGGACTTTCCTAATGTTAGGAGGCTTCCTGAACCTAGTCCTAGCCTATATAAGGACCTCTAAACCTCCTAAAATCCCTTTCATTGATCCTCACAAACCCTTGAAAGGAGAAAGAGGTCGAAGAAGGAGAAGGAGCTAGAAAAGAGAGGGAAGAGCTGCCATTACCGTTCGATGAAGAACACATTACCACGAGTCAACAGTAAGTGTTTAAATCTTCCTCTACATTAAGTATTATAGGATGGTTAGTTATGATTGGATCAATACCATGGAAATCAGGTATTGATCTAAACCATATTTTGCCGACAAACCCTAATCTAGTCGGTAAACCCTAGATTAAAGTTTTAAGTCGAAGATCATTGAGGCTAGGACTTGAATGGAGTTGGAAACAATTCTAACTCAATGCTCAGACCTGGATGTGTAAGAGAAACCCTAGGATCAATAGAGGGTAACCGACGAAAGGAGAGAACCAAGCGTATGGTCTTTTAGAGACATACCGATCGACCATACCGGTGGCACCCTATGCGACCGGTACTACGACCGGTACCTCCAAGGGACTGGTCTGTGGGGAACGATCGACCATACCGATTTCACCTTTTCCCACAGTGCCGTGACCGGTACTGCGATCGGTATGCTCTGTGAGGAGTATTTTTGACCCAGTTGGCTTTCGACCAACGTAAACCTAAGGAAAAACTATTCTAATTAAACCTAACATTGTGTAGGACCTTGTGATAGCACGTTTGGACCTCGTGACGCGGAACGAGCTATCAAACAAGCGTCAGGTAAGGGAATCAGACCTAGACCCTATTAAATTAATAAACAGTAAATCGTTGCTAATAACCATGATTCTATGGTATGATGTTTGTGCATACTCGCATGTCATCTTTTACATTCAGTTATTATTATTTTTCATGCATACTCGGTATGCTAGGATGTGACTATTAGGCATGTGAATTGTTTTCTTTGGTGTGCGGAATGGGAAGGACTAGAGGTCTAGAATCATTCCTCACACTAGCACCTTTTGTATCGTTTTGTCTTAGCATGCTTGGTACGGGTAGGGTATCAGGGGGAGGAAGTGGCACTGTGGTCTCTGGCCTGGCCACTAGACTCTTGCTCTATCTCTATGCCGTAGGGAGCTGCGCTGGGACAGGACCTACTGTGATGACATATAGGATTGGTTAGTTACGAACCCAGTTTACAAGCCCTCGCCAATAGGGGCTTATGTGTTGGTATAGGTAGAGTATCAGGGGAGGTGTTGGCGGTGTTTGATCCGGACGCGTTATCTCTATCTATATTCCATGATAGGGTGCATGTGGGACGACAGTGGTGTTTGATCCATTGGGAAGCTTCACACGCTCGTGTATAGAGGTGTGGTGGCCGCCAATCCTTTCTATAGCAACTGTGAACTTGAAACCAGACTATAATGTGAATGTTACTCATGCATATGAATGTTGCATTGTCTGATTGTCTTACTGAGTTAAGTTGTGAGCTCATCCTTGTGTATACACTATTTTTAGATGTTGATGCAGGTTATTCGATGGAGATTATGTGAATGCTGCAGTGTACGGAGGTGTGGCTGCTTTGGACGTGCAAGCAGGAGAGGACGAGCATGACGCTTCATGCGAGTTCCCTTTCTGTGTGTACCTCTAGGATTTTATTTAATTTGTTTTGGTTATTTTCTGTTGGAATACATTTGATGAAAAGATATTTACTTAAGTTTTGGGTATTTGAATAATTGAATATTTTATTTAAATTTATCAATAGATTACTCAATTCATTTAATTTAAGACTTTCGCTGTATTTATTATATTCTGATTGTGGTTATGTGCAATGGTTTGTATGAGTGGACACAGTCTTATTGAGATCCTGGTGTGAACCATTGGTTCAGTAACCATTCACTCACACTTCTGGTTCAGCCAGAATTGGGGTGTGATAACTTGGTATCAGAGCTCTTAGGCTCTGTCCAACATACCATATTTGCACTTAACGAAATCGATTAACTGAGATAGGTAGAATTAAAAGCTTTAATAAGAACCCACCTTAAGCACTTGTTTGATGTCTGAGACTAAATCCGAAAGAGCATAATATACTATACTAAATGTTGAATTAATAACAGACATGCTCTAGAAAGGAAACCAGCGTGACAAGTAGAAGAATCATAAAATTCCATAACAAGTAACAAAAAAATTTTATAGACAGAAATTATCTAAAGTGTCTCAAAAGTTAATTGTGCTATAGGGTACAGTCCACAAGCCGGACAGTTACCCTGTTATATAAACCATATTGAGAGAGAGATAAAAATAAATGAACTATCATGGGGATGGGGGCATAGGAGGAATGGGGTCCGTGATGTCATAGTCACGCTCGTAGGCTACCCTGAGCCAGTGCACCTACTCCTGTGTGACTCTGAGGCTGCGAGTAAGGCACCCTAGGTCACGACTCATCTCCTGCTGGGCATCTGGGATCTCTGTGAACATACCCATCATGGTATTAGGAGGAGGCTGAGATGGTCCCGCTGCATGTATGGGCTGTGGTGCTGGTGCTGGAAAGTCCTCCATCTGGTCATCGTTACCCTCATCATCATTCCCTGCCTCTTCTGCATGAGCCACATTTGCTGCTGCTGCTGCTACCGCGGCTGCTACCCTCCTGAGTGGATGAGGAAGAGCCTCTAACTTCTCATCACTGATGGGCATATTGTCCATCTTCATCCGAATGATGGCATTCCAGTCAATGTCAGAGGTCATGGTGTCCTCAACTACAGTCTAACCTCTCATGTCCACCCGGAGTCACTGCAGAAGAGTAGTAATGAGTCGGCCATATGGAAGGTTACTGGTCTGATCAGGCAGAGTAGCCTGACGCATGGTCCTGATAATGATGTAGGGGAGACTGACCCACTCCCCAGTGCAGACGTAATAGATCAAGTACTGTGTGAGCTGAGACAACTCACTGTAATGGCCACTCTGAGGCACGATATTGTGCTGGATGATGCGACAGTATACACGAGGCACAGGTCTTAAGCTAGCAGCCTTTATAAGGGCTCCAGGGTTAAGTATCTGCTCTGAAATCTCCTGGCACAGGTCATCAGTGAGAAAGCCCTTCATCTTAGGGGCGCAGTAGACCAAGTCCCCATCATTTGGGATCCCCAGAAGATCGGCAAGCTGGTGTGTGTTGAAAGATATAGGGACACCCTTGACAAGACTGGTAAAGCAGAGTCCCCTGCCTTGGCTGAAGTGATCGACATTTCCCTCTATCTCCAAGTTGGTGTAGAAATGTTTGACTAGGTTGGGGCAAGTGGTCACAGTGTATGTAATGACGGGCAACCACCCAAGTCTACCAAAAACTGCTTCAATGTCAAACCGCTGCAGCTGTTCCAGGTTCACCCGTCACCCTGACTCAATGTTCTTCTCGTCAAACCAAGGAAAACAGGTTTGTGCCACCTCGGAATGAAACCACCGTCCATCAAGCTGTGGAACCGGAGGATGCGGACAATTCATGCCAAGACCAAATGAACATTTACCCGCACCTCTGCGTTGAGACATTTGGAGCTATAACCAAAGACAAAACAAGGAGAAATTGGTTAGAAATTTTTGAAATTTCGACAGCATAACGACAGTAATTTAAGCAAAAGCCTCGAACTCACCCAAAACATAGGGAGGAGGACTTACGTCATCACCCAAGACCACATGGAAACCAATCATACATCAATCAAACAAGAAATTTAGGAATTTTCAAAAAATTTCAATTTTTGTAAAAACCTAGGTTAAAAACCTAAAAATTCGATTTTTTTTTTAAAACCATTCGGTGGAACCGCAAATTGGTTGAGGGCTTTTGCTCATAGAGGTCCCTAAACACTTCCTAAGCTGAAGGAAAATAGTTCCTACGGTTAGAATCTTCTAAACTAAGAAAAACCTAGTTTTTGGGTATGAAACCACGAAGAAACGATGTAAAAAGTAAGAATGGAGGGAAGGATCTTACTTGGAGGCGATGTTCTAGGTCTTGATCGGAAGAAAATAGCTTCTAAGACCACCCGTCGGACTGTAGGAACTCAGCAAGCCAGAGAGGAATCGCCACCGGAGAGGAAGAAGAAAGGAAAAGTGAGAAAAAAATCTCACTTTTCCCCATTTTAAAGAGGAATCTGGGCATACCAATCGACGGTTTTGCTCATACCGGTCGACCGGTACCCCCTGGTAAAGTCAATCGGTACGTCAACTATACCGGTCGCTCCATTTCCCACAGGGTTGCGACTGGTACATCGACCAGTACCCCTCGGGAACTCTGAGGGTTTGTCCGCCACGACATACCGGTCGCACTACCTTATACAGTGCTGCCACCGGTATGTTGTGACCGGACAACTATATGAAGCCAGAAAATTTTGGGAAAAATTTTTAAAAAAAATTTAATTTAAGTTTCCGTTACAATTTTCTGCCTTGCATTTGTTAAAGAATAACACTATTGTGACTATTCGATTGTACCTCATGTGTTATGTCTTCTTCTCAGATCCAAACAGACTAATCTAAGATGGCAGGCGGAAATGGTCGTAGAGGCTCACGAAAGCGTCACCACTCCAAGCTGCGTCCAGACGAGGATAATGTGGAAACAGGAACTGTTGATGAGCAAAACCTGAACTCTGAAGGTGGAGAAGGGCAGATCCCATAGCACCAACAAATTTTCCAGGCCCACCTTACACTAACTCGGAGACAATTGTAACGAACTTGGTCTATCAGATGGAAGCTCAGCAGAAGGTGTTCCTGAACGAGATGCTGAAGATGTTCAGGCCACCGAGATATGTCCTTACAGAGGGTACACCCGAGTCTAGAAGGAATGACACCACACTGCCAATGGATGGTAGTACTGGGCCGATAGGCCAAGGACAGAATCTACAACCACCACACCAATTTCCATCGTCATCTGTCTATCAAGGAATCTATCCGTACCCACCACCATGGTATGGAATGAATGCACAGGGGTAGAATGACCTAAGCCGAGCGGTGGATAGGTTCTTGAAACTGAAACCCCCTACTTTCACAGGGAAACCAGGGAAACCATTGTGGCCTGTACAGTGGGTTGCTAAATTAGAGAAGAACTTTCGTTTGATGACTTGTATGGAGGATGAGAAGGTACTGTTTGCTAAGCACATGCTCAAGGAAGATGCAAATGCCTGGTGGAATTCCACTCGGACATACTTAGAGGTAAAGCACACTCAGATCAATTGGGCAATATTCAAGAGAGCCTTCTTTGATAAGTACTTTCCGAAGAGATTTCGTGATCAAATGGAAAAGGAATTCCTGAACCTGCAACAATCCCAGTCGACTGTTGATGCTTACCAGCAGAGATATGAAGAACTGTTCTTCTTTGCTCCGATAAGCATGCAAGAAGAAGAAACCAAGACCCGTAGGTTCACCATGGGATTGCAAGGAAGTATCCGAGAGCACGTATTGAGTTTGGAGAAGAATGTATATAATGAGGCAATACAGCTTGCTAGCGTAATTGAATCTAGCGAAAGAGACAGTTTCTTTGCACAGAACAGGGGAGTGAAGAGGCCTACCACCGAGAGTTCAAGTCGAGGGAATACAAGACCATTCTGCCCATACAGGACTCAGTCTGTTGTGGTGCCTGCAAGGAACACTACTGCATCACCACCGTCACAGTTTGCTGAACAAAACCCAAATGTCAAATGTTTCAACTGTCAGCAATTGGGTCATTATGCAAAGACCTGTACTCTACCCAAGAAACAACTGCCACAGCAAGGAAAGATATTCACAGTCACCACTGAGGAGGCAACCACATCACCTGATGTGGTTATTGGTATAATTACATTCCTTACTTTTGGCTTACTATTTGTTGTGTGTGAGCATGTAGAACTAAGGGATAATTAAAATTTCAAGGACTGTGAATATAGCTGGTGTACCTGCCAGAGTACTCTTTGACTCTGGGGCCATGCACTCCTTCATTTCTAGTTTTTTTGGGAAGCGAATGGAATTACCTGTCAAGTATTTAAACCCAAGCTTGATAGTTCGCTTACCGCTGGGAGTTGAAGTGGCATTGAATGAATACTTTGGGCCGTGTACAGTTAGTATTTAGGGCCGAAACCTAGAAGCAAATCTGGTTTAACTGGAGATGACAGATTTTGACGTCATCTTGGGAATGGATTGGCTAGGCCATCATTCAGCTAGCTTATTATGTGGTGAAAGAAAACTTGTGTTTAAAGATGATATGGGAAAGGAGTTTAGCTTCACTGGAACCAAGTTACCTAGGAAGCGGAAGCTGATCCTCTCTGCCCACTAAGAGATGCTTAGAGAAGGGAGGAGTGGGATACTTAGTGTCTGTAGTCAAAATCACTGCAGAGGTGCCAAAGATGGAAGATCTAGATGTGGTACGAGAGTTTTCAGATGTATTTCCAGAAGATCTACTAGGTCTACCTCCAGACAGGGATACAGAGTTCGTGATAGACCTTATGCTAGGGTCGGCGCTGGTGTCTAAGGCACCGTACAGGATGGCCCCTACCGAATTAAAGGAGTTGAAGACCTAATTAGAAGAACTACTAGATAAGGGCTTCATACGACCAAGCATATCACCATGGGGAGCACCTGTATTGTTCGTTAAGAAGAAGGATGGTAGTGTACAGCTATGTATCGAATATCGAGAGCTGAACAAGTTAACCATCAAGAACCGATATCCTTTGCTTAGGTTCGACGATCTGTTCGATCAGTTGTAGGGTGCAAAGGTTTTCTCGATGATTGATCTTAGATTAGGGTATCACTAATTGAAGATCAAGGCCCCAGATATTCCAAAGACTGCTTTCAGAATAAGATATGGGCATTATGAGTTCCTGGTAATGTCATTCGGGTTTACTAACGCCCCAGTGTCGTTCATGGAACTAACAAACCGAGTGTTTCATGACATGTTGGATACTTCGGTCATCATATTCATTGACGACATATTGGTCTACTCAAAGGACAAGGAGACTCATGCAACACATTTGAGGGCAGCCCTTCAACGGCTGAGAAGGGAGAAGCTTTATGCAAAGTTCAAGAAGTGTGAATTTTGGCTGAAAGAAGTAGCCTTCTTGGGTCACGTAGTATTTGCAGACGGTATCAAGGTAGATCCAAGCAATATCGCAGCTATAGTAGGATGGGATGCACCGAAATCAGTTGCGAAGATTCATAGTTTCCTTGGATTCGCTGGTTACTATAGAAGATTCGTGGAAGACTACTCAAGAATTGCAGTTCCACTTACCAGACTAACCAAGAAAGGGGAAAAGTTCATATGGACTGATGAGTGTGAAAAGTTCTTTCAAACTTTGAAGTCAAGACTAGTCTTTGCACCTATCTTGACCATCCCAGCACCAGGCTTACCGTTCACCTTATATACGGATGCCTTAGGGTTAGATCTTGGATGTGTGTTAATGCAAGGAGAACAGGTGATTGCCTATGCATCAAGACAGTTGAAAGAGCATGAGAAGAATTATCCTACGCATAATCTAGAGTTAGCAGCGGTCATTTACGCAATCAAGACTTGGAGGCACTACCTTTATGGTGAAAAGTTTCAGATTATGTCGGATCATAAGAGTTTAACTTACCTTTTTACTCAGAAGGACCTGAATATGAGACAGAGGAGATGGCTGGAGCTATTGAGAGATTATGATTGTGACATCCAGTACCATCCGGGTAAGGCAAACACTGTGGCTGATGCCTTAAGCAGAAAGTGGGCATTGAAACTAGAGGCAGGACCTAGTACAAACGCTGCCTGTGTGCTGCAGCCTCATGCTCAATAGAGGATGATAAAGAGCATATATTAGAGACTACAGGAGATCCAGTAGAACAGGGCTTAATTCATAAGTTCACATTGATGCTCGCAACCTTGAAAATCTCATCAGATCTAATAGATGAGGTCAAAGTAGCAATCCTACAGGATCCACACCTTAAGACTGTGCAAGAAGATCTAGAGAAGGGTAAAAGCAATCCTGACTTTACCTTGGATTCAGACAAGGTACTCAGGTATCATGGACGATTATGTATACCTGAGAGTGAGAGCTCAAATATCAGAGATAGAGTTGTGACAGAAGCTCATTACACCCCATATTCGGTGCATCTAGGAAGCACCAAGATGTACCATGATTTAAGATGATTATATTGGTGGAGGGGTATGAAAGTGGATGTAGCTCGATTTGTGTTCCAATGTTTGAATTGTCAGCAAGTTAAAGCTGAAAGGCAGAGACCCACAGGTTTTCTACAACCATTACAGGAGCTAGCATGGAAGTGGGATTGTATCACCATGGATTTCGTCATTGGCCTACCCTTGAGACCAAGGTCAGTGGATGCAGTATGGGTTATAGTCGATCGACTTACTAAGATAGCTTGATTCATCGCTGTCAGACCTCAGTATACCATGGAGAATCTGGCCAAGCTATATGAGGATAATATAGTCAGACTTCATGGCGTCCCAGAAAGTATAGTATCTGACAGAGATCCCTGTTTTACATCAAAGTTCTAGGAAGGATTACGGAAAGCTATGGGAACCAAGTTGAAGTTTAGTACAACTTTTCACCCTCAGACGGACGGGCAGTCAGAAAGAACTATTCAAATTTTAGAAGATATGCTCCGAGCGTGTGCTCTAGATTTCAAAGGAGCTTGGGACGAGAAGCTATCGCTTATCGTGTTTGCTTATAACAACAGTTACCAGGCTACGATCCAAATGGCTCCATACGAGGCACTCTATGGGAAGAAATGTCGTACACCTCTATTATGGAATGAGGTGGGAGAAAGAAGGATTGTAGGACCGGAGTTCATTGAAGAAACTTGTCGAGTGATTGATCAAATCAAGGAAAGAGTGAAGACAGCTAAAGTTCGATAAAAGAACTATGCAGATAACCGACGTCAAGATCTGGAGTTTGCAGTGGGTGATAAAGTGTTCTTGATGATATCACATGTGCGAGGTCTGAAATGGTTTGATAAGAACGGGAAGCTATGCCCAGGTATATGGGGCCTTACGAGATTTTGATCTGACGTGGTAATGTGGCATATCAACCGGCTCTACTACCATCCATGTCAAGCGTTCATAATGTGTTCCATGTTTCTTTATTGAAGAAGTACATCAGGGATCCATCGCATAACTTGACAGCAGACCCACCAGACTTGAGAAAGGACTTGACTTTTGAAGTAGTACCTGTGATGCTCACAAGCCGAAAGGTACAACATCTTCGAAGCAAGGATATCCACTATGTGAAAGTGCATTGGAAAAGTCAAGATGTAGAAGAAATTACTTGGGAGGAGGAGAACGCAATGCGCAAGGAATACCCTAACCTTTTTCACGACCAAGGTACGTTCAAATTTCGAGGGCAAAATTTTTTTAAGGGTGGGGGAGTTGTGAAACCTACATGTAACTTTCGGGGATGAAATTTCTTTTAAGGGTGGGGGAGTTGTAAGACCCCCACTCCATGAACCCGATCTAAACCTTGTTTTGTGTCGTAACAGGTCTTCCAATCATCACCGGGCCAGACGGGACGAATGGATGACAACCAGGTACGAAAATGGACCAATTTAAGTATGAAATAATTCATACCGATTGATGGTACCGGTCGATGGTCGACCGGTATGGCCTGCGCAGACTTGGATCAGGAAAAAGATCTTTGTGGGTCTCACTTTCCAAATTTTAAACCGAAGGACTTTCCTAATGTTAGGAGGCTTTTTAAACCTAATCCTAGCCTATATAAGGAATTCTACACCTCCTAAAATCCCTTTCATTGATCCTCACAAACCCTAAAAAGGAGAAAGAAGTTGAAGAAGGAGAAGGAGCTAGGAAGGAGAAAGAAGAGCCGCCATTACCATTCGACGAAGAATACATTACCGCAAGTCAAAGGTAAGTACTTAAACCTTCCTCTACATTAAGTATTCTAGGATGGTTAGTTATGATTGGATTAATACCACGCAAAGCAGGTATTAATCTAAACCTTATTTTGCCGACAAACCTTAATCTAGTCGGTAAACCCTAGATTTAAGTTCTAAGTCGAAGATCATCGAGGCTAGGACTTGAATGGAGTTGGAAACAACTCTAACTCAATGCTCAAACCTAGGATGTATAAGAAAAACCCTAGGATCAATAGAGGGTGACCGACGGTAGGCGAGAACCAAGCGTATGGTCTTCCGGAGACATACTGGTCGACCATACCGGTCGCACCCTATGTGACCAGTACTGCGACCGGTACCTCCCGGGGACTGGTCTGTGGGTACTGATCGACCAAACGGTCACACCTTTTCCCACAGTGCCGCGACCGGTACTGTGACCGATATGCTCTGTAAGGATTATTTTTGACCCACTTGGTTTTCTGACCAATGTAAACCTAAGGAAAAACTATTCTAATTAAACCTAACATTGTGTAGGACCTTGTGATAACACGTTTGGACCTCGTGACGTGGAGCGAGCTTTCAAACAAGCGTCAGGTAAGCGAATCGGACCTAAACCCTAATAAATTAATAAACAGTAAATCATTGCTAATAACCATGATTCTATGGTATGATGTTGTGCATACTCGCATGTCATCTTTTACTTTCAGTTATTATTATTGTTCATGCATACTTGCTATGCTAGGATGTGAATGTTAGGCATGTGATTGTTTTTGTTGGTATCTAGAATGGGAAGGACTGGAGGTCTGGGATCATTCCTCACACTAGAACCTTTCGTATTGTTCTATCTTAGCATGCTTGGTGCGGGTAGGGTATTAGGGGGAGGAAGTGACACTGTGGTCTCCGGCCTGGCTACTAGACTCTAGCTCTATCTCTATGCCATAGAGAGCTGCACTGGGACAGGGCCTACTGTGATGACATATAGGATTGGTTAGTTATGAGCCCATTTTGCAAGCCCTTGCCAATAGGGGCTTACGTGTTGGTATGCGTAGAGTATCAGGGGAGGTATTGGTGATGTTTTATCTGGACGCCTTAGCTCTATCTCTATTCCATGATAGGGTGCATGTGGGACGACAGCGCTGTTTGATCCATTGGGTGGCTTCATACACTCATGTATAGAGGTGCGGTGGCCGCCAATCCTTTCTATAGCACATTGCAAACTTGAAATCAGACCATAATGTGAATGTTACTCATGCATATGAATATTGCATTGTCTGATTGTCTTACTGAGCTAAGTTGTGAGCTCACCCTTGTGTATACACTATTTTTAGATGTTGATGCAGGTTATTCGATGGAGGATTATGTGAACGCTCCAGTGTACGGAGGCGTAGCTGCTTTGGACGTACAAGCAGGAGAGGACGAGCATGACGCTTCATACGAGTGCCCTTTCTGCGTGTACCTCCAGGATTTGATTTAATTTGTTTTGGTTATTTTCTATTGGAATACATTTGATGAAAAGATATTTACTTCATTTTTAGGTATTTAAATAATTGAATATTTTATTTAAATTTATCAATAGATTACTCAGTTCATTTAATTTAAGACTTCCGCTGTATTTATTATATTCTAATTATGGTTATGTGCAATGGTTTGTATGAGTGGACATGGTCATATTGAGATCCTGGTGTGAACCATTGGTTGAGTGACGGTTCACTCATACTTCTGGTTTAGCCAAAATTAGGGTGTGACAGATACCACCTCCCCTGTTGCCCTACGACGTAATAGTTCTGCTAAGGTAATGGCGATACAACAATGTCAGTGAACAAGACTTGAGTAAAGATAGAGTTAGTCTGGTGACCAGGTTAAGACCACCATGCCTCGTCCTCCCCCTGATGCTCCACTCGCATCAAACACACTAACCACACACACATAATCACATGCCTATTCCTAGCATCATCATCATCATCATATTATAAATAGACAGAAATAAATATGCATGAGCAGTAATAGCAGAAATATTAGATGACATGTGAGATGCACATTACAAACATACAAGCATAGAATCAATCATGGCATTGGACTCAAATAAATAAACAGTTTGTTATTATCTAATTAGTTTAGATCTTGTTCCCTCACCTGTTTGCATAACTTGATCAAGCCTTGTAATTCTCTTTGAATTGATTTAATAACCTAAAAGTTAGATGAATTTAAGTTTAGGTTCATATGTAACATGTTATAGTAGTCAAAAATCGAAATAGAGCATTGATATGTGTTTGATTGGTCCTATGGTCTCATACTGTGTCGACCTTACTACCTACGGTAGCATATGGTGCGACCGTAGCTGCGACCATATGGTTTCTGAATCTTCTTGAATGCCTATGGTCGATCCTCTGGTCATACTGGTCTTGCTATGGTCAACCGTAGCTGCGACCATAAGACTTTTGGTCACCGACTACATTCAATTCAAGTTCTTCTTGGGTCAACTCCTCAGCTTTTCTCTTGGGTTCATACTAAGGTTATCCTATGGTCATCATTAGTAGTTTCTCATCAACCAATATCACCAAACTCACCCCTCATGATTAGCCTTGGGATTTACTCAAAGAATCGCATGGATTATACTAGTTTGACATCTCCAATCCCCATAGAAGCCTTATTCTATAGAATTTACATCTTCAGGGATTAGGTTCATACATTTTCCTATGGTAGAGAGATAAAATCTTCTCAGCAAAACCTTATCTTCAGTCTTCTCTTCTTCTCCTTCCTTTCGTTCTCTTCCTTTAGGGTTTACTAATGTTCTAAAAGAGGGAAAAAGGTTGAGGAATGTCCTTTATATAGAGAATAATTCTCCATATAGAGTTATCTAACATTAGGAAATAAATCCCCCTTAAATTAGGAAAGTTTCCAACTCAGAGTCTAGTTTGGGGTATCACGGTCAATGGCCTACGGTCGTAGAATCTGTCAATCGTAGGGTCAAAAACATCGACCGTAGGGTCATTGATTAGTGACCGTTGTTTCTTTCCATATGGTCAATCGTACCTACACAGGTATGCGACCCTACGTATACTTTTGAGCATTTTAACTTGATTCATACCTAGTTTTGTGATCCATCTTTACACGGTCGATCCACTTGGTCCAGCAATGATGGGAAAACCTGGCACGACGCGGTTATACCAAGTTAGTAGAGTGTGGGTCTTACATCATATACCAAAAGCACCCAATTATTCAAAGGGCTCCCGTAGCCCAGAAACCAAGGGAGGAAGAAGGGCCATACGGGGATAGGCTGAGTCAGATGGAGAAAATTTTGAGGGCTTTAAAAGGTGTAGAAAGTCAAATAATAGAGGCTGAAGGACTATGTTTCTTTCCAGAAGTGAAATTTCCCCTTAAGTTCAAGTGGACGACAGATAAATTTGATGGGTCAGGGGATCCCAAAACCCATTTGAGATCATTCACTGGATTACTCAAGCAAGGACAAGGATTTTTAGATGAACAGTTAGTACAGGTATTCCAATTTTCACTGACGGGAGGGGCCCCTAGATGGTTGTGGAACTTGAACCTGTCTCAAATTCATTCCTAGTTTGATATAACTCGGGCCTTCATAAGTTTCTATTTTTACAACACTGAGGTTGAGACTCACAGGAGGCAATTAGAGACTATGATGCAGAAGCAAGAAGAATGTTTCACAGAGTACTTGACTAGGTTCAGAGCCATAGCAGCAAAACTTTGGGACCGACCTACTGGGAGGGACCAAGTGCAGATGATGATGAGGGGATTGAACAAAACTTATATCTTTGGACAAGCCATTTTGACCTTTGAGGGACTGATTGTTGCAGGGCAACAAGTTGAGGATGCTATCAATCATGGGGATGTCCTCCCGACAACTGCTGAGAAGTTAGAATCTAATTTCAACAGGAAGTCATATCCACCAAGGGGATCAGGGTTTAATCCTCCAACGACACAAAAGTAAGTGACCCATACAAGTTTTGACCCATTAATCATGGAGACTACACCTCCTGCCTATGTCCCACCAAGGTATGGAAATAGGACAATTCACAGAATTAGGCATGACAAGAACGTCACTCCTCAACAAGTTGGTTAAAGGAGGAAAGCTCAGGGTTCTAGAGACGCGACCCCTCCCAAATCCAATTCCTACCCACTGACAGATGGACTAGTTTTGCAAGTATCACAATCAAAAGGGACATGATACTGAAAACTGTAGCACTTTGAGACACGTCATACAAGACCTGTTGGATGCTGGAAAATTTAAGCTCCAACCAAGGCAAGCATCTGTGGCAAACAATCCCCTTCCCCATCACACTGTCAACTTTATAGAATTGGGGGAGGTATGTTTGGACAAGGATATTCCAACTCAAGTGGTCCAAGCTGAAGGAAGCATTACATTTGGTGATAAAGGGAGCATGGTCTCAATCCAAGAAGTGGGGTATGAGCATGGGGTAAACTTTCTAGAAATTTTGCAACACATGATGGTGATTGAACAGAAGGATAAAGGGATAGAAGGAAGTCTGCCACAAGATATCAGTCTTGGTAGATTTGACATTAGCAACATCATGGCAACCACAGAACCAAATCCCCCAGGTATGCATTTGTCATTTCCACTTTGTCAATTATTTAACATGTCTTACTTTCCAGGTATGGGCCTTGGTTCCAACCAATAGGGTGATGTCAACATGTTGTCTATTTTGATCAATGAGTATAGATTTGGACTAGGGTATGTTCCTACCAACCGAGATTTGAAACTAATAGAGGAAAAACAGAGGAGAGCTGATGATGCATTCCGGAGGCTCGAGAGGAGAAAATATAGGAGTAGCGGTAGGAGTCCAATAAAGACAGTAGACATGAGTCATAGAAGATGGAAACTACAGAGGACATATGAGCCGGTCTACCAAGCACAGTTTGGAGGTATATATGAGGATGAGTAGATCGACCCATACTTCAAGACTCTCAACGAATACTTTGTCAAAGAAGGAGAGGACATTACATTCTGTGGATTCCCTGAACCATGGCTAGATAAAAGCCTCCAGAGACAGGTTCCTGGTTTTGAGATATTCTTTGACTACACAATTGACTGGTTGGAGATGGAAAAGATCAAGAGTCAAAGGTTGAGGGAGGAGCAGAAATCAGAGGGGGAGACAATTGACATCGACAATCTGTTCGATGAAGACCAAGTTTTGATGCTCACCGGGGACGATCAAGATGGAGATCCCAATGTGCAACCAATCATCCTCACCATCAATGGAATGATCCCAAACTAGAGTTGTCCAGATACCTTTGTCTACCCGAAAGGGTTGTCATGTGATCAGTATAGTATGGCCATGTTTGGGCCCAAAGTCCACAAGTCTTTAGGTAGGTTTGAGTCTTTTGATAGCGTTGAGTCCGTTCCATTAGGAACCTCCTCTTCTGTACCTCTGTTTCCAAGCATTAATAAAAAAGTTTTTCCAATTATACTACGTCTACTTCTTCCAATTCCTCTTCTTTTAACTATAACTTTTATAATGATGAGAATGATAAACCACCTCCTGAAATCTTACAATCCATCAAAGCTTCGGAAGAGAAGAAAGCCCAACCTATTGGCAAGGACATCAAGATGATCAATCTTGGCACAAAAGAGCAGCCACAAGAGATCAAGATTGGCATGACCTTGACAGAAGAAGAGACTGACCAGTTGACGAAGTTATTGAAGGAATTCCAAGAGGTGTTTGCATGGTCTTATGAAGATATGCCGGGCACAGATCTAGAAGTGGTGCAATACAAGATACCTCTAATCCCCAATGCAAAGCCACACTAGCAGAAGTTAAGCAAAGGCCTGAATGGACTTTAAAAGTCAAAGAGGATATAATGAAACAGTTTGATGTTGGATTCTTAGAAGTCTCAAAGTATCCAGAATGGCTAGCTAATGTGGTCATAGTGCCTAAGAAGGATGGTAGGCTGAGAGAGTGTGTAGATTACAAGAATTTGAATAAGGCTGCCCCAAGGATGATTTTCCACTACCAAAGATTGACATCCTAGTTGATAACACAGCCAATCATGTGCTTCTATCTTTCATGGATGGATTCTCAGGGTATAACTAGATCAAGATGGCACCAGAAGACAAAGAGAAAATTTCCTTTACAACAGATTGGGGTACCTATTGTTACATGGTAATGCCATTTGGACTAAAGAATGTAGGAGAAACCTATCAGAGGATGGCTATGATAGTATTGCATGATCTGATTCACAAGGAAGTTGAAATATATGTAGATGATATGACTATGAAATCACTTACCAGAGAGGACCATATTATAGCTCTGAGGAAATTCTTAGAGAGGATCAAGCAATACAAGCTTAGGCTTAACCCTCAGAAGTGTGCATTTGGAGTAACAATAGGAAAAATGCTAGGCTTCATGGTTAGTTAAAGGGGGATTAAAGTACACCCAACCAAGATAAAAGTCATATTAGAGAAGCCACCTCCCAAAATAGAGAAAGAGATAAGAAATTTTCTGGAAAGGTTCCAGTACATCAATCGATTTATCGCACACCTTATGGCAACATGCGATCCAATCTTCAAGTTATTAAAGAAGAATCAACACAAGGAGTGGTACTCTCAGTGTCAGTTGGCTTTTAACAAGATCAAGACTTACCTATCAATTCCACTAGTGTTGGCTCCACCTGTTCCTAGAAGGCCATTGCTCTTTTACTTATTAGTGTTAGAAGATTCCATGGGGTCGATGATAGCCCAACATGATGACAATGAACGTATAGAAAAAACAATATAACTTGAGCAAGAAATTTACAGGCTATGAGTTAAAGTATACACCCTTGGAGAAGACATGTGCGGCTCTAGTCTGGGTAACTAAAAGGTTGAGACATTACATGTTATCGTACCCCATCATACTCATTTCAAGGATGGACCTATTGAAATATCTGTTTGAGAAGCCAGCGTTGACTGGAAGACTGGCTCAATGGCTACTATTGTTGTCAGAATTTGATATTACATATGTCACATAGAAATCCATCAAGAGGAGTGTAATTGCAGAGCATCTGTCTACTCACCCAGTCAGAGATAATCTCAGAAACTTGGAAGATGTATTCCCAGATGAAGAGGTTCACATGGTTGAAGTGGAAAAGAATGAAGATACATGAATGATGTTCTTTGACGGAGCTGCCAACCATAGAGGGTGCGGAGCTGGGGTATTACTTGTAGATCCAGAAAGGGAATTCGTACCATTCTTACTCCTATTAGAGTTTGAGTGTCCAAATAATACTACAGAATATAAAGCATGCATCATGGGGCTCAAAGCTGCACTTGCAATTGGCAATAAGAAGTTGAAAGTGTATGGGGATTCATCCATCATCATCTACCAAGTCAGAGGGTATTGGAAAACCAAGGATGAAAAATTGATACCATATCAACAGCATGCAATTAGTCTGGCTCAGAGCTTCACAGAGATTGAGTTTGACTATTCCCCAAGGGACACAAACAAATACGCTGACGCATTAGCCACCTTGGCTTCAATGATCGATGGTGATCCTGTCGAACGCATAAGACCCTTGATTATAGAAAGGAGAAGGCAGTCAACATAGGCAGAAGTTGATGCATTGATAGTTGATGGAAGACCTTGGTTCGCACCCATAGTGGACTTTATTAGAGAAGGAAAATACCCTGTAGATGCTACAATAGGAGAGAAGAAGACACTGACACGATATGTTTCATAGTTCATCCTTTGCAAAGATATCCTATACAAAAGATCACACTATGGGGTACAACTGGTCTGTGTCGATGAAGAGCAAGCACAAACCCTCATTGAGTAGATACATCAAGGAGTTTGTGGACCACACATGAATGCTAGGATGCTTGCAAATAAAATCTTAAGAATGGGATACTATTGAAACACGATGGAAGCAAATTGTGTAGAGTTTGTGAAGAAGTGCCACAAATGTTAGATCTTTGCCAACTTGATATATGCACCGCCTATAAAAATACACACTCTCAGTTTACCTTGGCCATTCTCAACATAAGGTATAGATGTGATCAGAAAGATTCACCCAAAAGCATCAAATGGATACGAGTTCATCTTAGTAGCCATCGATTATTTTATCAAGTGGGTAGAAGCTTAGTCATATGCTAAACTCACGAAAAATAAGGTAGCTAAGTTCCTCCAAGAGCATATCATTTGTCGGCATGGGATGCCTAATGCTCTAATCTCAGATCAAGGTCAATACTTCAAAGGGAAGGTATAAGAGCTGTGTGAGAAGTTTAACATCCAAAGGCACCGTTCCTCCCCTTATCGTACACAAACAAATGGAGCAGTAGAGGCCGCCAACAAGAATGTCAAGGTCATCCTCCAAAAAATGATAGAAACTCATGGTGACTGGGGAGATAGGCTACCATATGCATTATGGGCATATAGAACTTCTGTAAGGACATCTACTGGAGCAATGCCTTACTCTTTAATATATAGTATGGAAGCAGTTCTCCTAGTAGAAATATAAGTGCCATCACTGAGAATCCTAATGGAGTAAAAAATCCCTAAATCTGAATGGCTCTGATCTCGTTATGAAGAGTTAAACCTCATTAATGAAAAGAGAATGAAAGCGGCTGTCAATGCAAAGAAGTACCAACAAAGAATTGCCACTGCTTTTAATAAGAAGGTCCATATTTGTCACTTGGTAGTGGGAGATCTAGTACTAAAGGAGCAAAGAGCACCTATCCATGATCCCAGGGGTAAATTCCATCCAAACTGGAGTGGACCATTTATAGTGAAAGAAATCTTACCTAGAAAGGCAGTTCAGTTGATAGATCTAGATGGTGAAGAGTTATCCCTGACCAACATTGATCAACTGAAACAATATCATGTCTAGTCTCTGTACTCTTTCCAAAAAAAAAAAACTAGAGAGTGCAGTCTCTCTTTTCATTCACAAAAACCGACAATGAAACAATATTTGGAGGACTTTACGATAGTTTGGGTTGGATTCTCCAAAGAGGCTACTATATCCCATCACTCAGGAATGGTTTCATCATCTCGTCATAATTAAAGGAAGAACTTCTTGTTTTCTGGCCAAGCTCTTTCATCCGTTCATTTATCCAATGGATTTTTGAAGAGTCGCATATCGAGCCCATCTTTCACATCTTCTGATATCGACCCTAGTAGGCATGTCAATCTGAAAACAATGATAATGATAAATCTGGCTGAAACTCTTATCTGTTCATTACATTCAACGATGTCCAAAGATTCCGAAGAGCCCATCCTTTTCAAGCCCATAAAATGGTATCTCTTTAGAGGGATCGACCATTTTACGTAAATAACCAAAAGATCCTCCTGATGGAAAACTCATCTAGATAGCTTCTTATCAGCCGAGTTTGGTCTTCGTCCTCACTCACCTGTCTTTGATTTAGAAACTTAGACCCAGACAAGGTCATGCATATGCACAAATTTCATGCACAACTCACTAAGGTTTTCAATGTGTCTAACAATTACAGTGTAAAAAAGTTCTAATGATTTCCCTACTAATTCTGTTGTAGGTCGGGATTTTCTACAAGTTAACTTTGGTGAGCACTCTAGAGCTTTTACACGTCATATATCGTGGTAAAGATGGATAGAGCATTGAAGAATTGGAGTTGACGTATGAAATTCACTGAAAATCATTCATTCTTAGAGAAGATTCACTTGGACATCCTCCTTCAAATGATGATAGTAAAATTGTGCCCAGGTTTACTAAAAGCAGCTATTCAATGCTGGGATCTAATAGCTCGTGTATTCAGGTTTGGTGAAACCAAATTGTGCCCTACTATTGAAGAATTCAGAGCATGTCTCCTTTATCCACCAAAAAGAAAGATGTTTAGATCATCCCCTAAGAGAGATTATAAGCAGAGAATAAGAGACTTCTTCGGTTGGAATGAAGAAGAAGCAAGATTGTTCATACAAGACTAGAGATTGAAATTGCAACCCATGATAGATACGTATGCATGGAAAGAACCTGACGGTGATGAAGCAAAAACATGGAGGAGACGAGAACATCTATATTGCATCATTGCTCGAACATTACTGCAGAGTCAACAAGCTATAGGATCTCCTATCATTATTGATCTCATCGGACATGCAGAGTGTCAAGGAGACATCGTACCTACTGTGTTAGCAGAGACTCTGAGGGGACTAGATCTTGCAGCAAATCTACAAGGCAGGTGTCGCTTAGAGAAGTTCAATGGTTCATTATACTTGCTTCAAATCTAGTTAGTTGAAAGGTTGGGTTTGGTAGAGGAACTCGGAGCACCAAGACTTGACCGTTATTGTAAGACCCGTATAAAACTAACCGGTCTAACCACCTTGTACCAGGTCTACCTATCATGGTCGAGCCAAGTGGACCAAGTGAGTGAAGAAAATCACAAGACCAAGTATGAGTCTGAACCAAAAACAGTAAATGTGAGGGTAGGGTCGCATGGCTAAACAGGTAGGGTTGACCCCAACTCAACAGAAGTCCAACCTATGATTTTGTAGTCGTAGGGTCGCATGACTAGAAAAACGTAGGGTTAACGGATCCTGCGACCCTACGTCCGACCCTACGATTTCAGACAGAAACCGTAAATTAAGAAACTTTCCTAATTCCAAGAGGATCTTTCCTAAACTCAATGGGACTGATTTTAGAGGATTTTCCTCTATAAATAGGACGTCCCTTAGCCTCTTTCACTCCTTCTAGAACCCTAATTGAAAGTGAGAAAAGAGAAAGAGAAGGAAAAGAAGAAGAGAAGGATAATTGAAGAAAAGGCTAAGGAAGAGGAGGAAGTTCAGAGAAACCTCTGAATCTCAGCCAACCTCAGGTATGAACCTAATTCCCTTCATAAAGTAAGAGTCTAGAAAAGATTATGAGGAAGTTAGGATTAAGAGAAACCCAAATCATCCATCCATTGATGAGTTCCAAAGGAATCCATGGAAGTACTCATCATAGGCAATGGAAAGTGTGTAAAAATTATAGTTATGAGCCATAAAACAATCATAGAATAGACCTACAAGACCACAGGATCGATCACATGCCCTCGGGAAGTCCCAGGGAGGGTGTGGTCGCACATAGGGTCGATTGGTAACCGACCCACGTCCGACCCTACCCCTAGGGTCGATTGGTAACGGACCCTAGGTGCTGCCCTACCTGCGACCCTATGATTTCAGCTAGTCTAAATTTGTTGGAATTAATTATAATTAAAATCTATTGACTTGTTAGGCCTTTCTGGTGATTTAAAGGTGATTCATAAAGCTTAAACGAGGATCTACACTCAATCAAAGGTGAGGGAACAAGACCTAAACTAATTGGCTAATAT
The DNA here is from genome assembly GCA_028583415.1 of Protea cynaroides. Taxonomy (NCBI): domain Eukaryota; kingdom Viridiplantae; phylum Streptophyta; class Magnoliopsida; order Proteales; family Proteaceae; genus Protea; species Protea cynaroides. The sequence goes on from CM053271.1 coordinate 79,163,932, forward strand.
TAAACTATTTTCGTTTATTGAGTCCAATACCATGTATGATTTTATGATTGTATGATTGTAATGTGCATATCACATGTCATCTACTATTCCTATTATTACTGTTCATGCATATTTAATTCAGTTTATTTATAACATAATGATAATTATGATGCTAGGAATAGGCATGTGAATGTATGTGTCACACCCCAATTCCGGCTGAACCAAAAGTGTGAGTGAACTGGCTCTAAACCACGGTTCACACCAAGATCTCAATAGACCGTGTCAACCAATCATTCCCAAGCAGTCTAACATAATCAGAGATTAATACATAGCAGCGGAATATAAATAAATGAACTGAGATCTATGTGGTAAATTAAAATAATTATTCAACTTATTCCACCATTCACAAATTTAAATAATAAAAGTATTACAATGTATTGTTCAAAATAAAATCCCCTTTAAAGGAAAACACAAAAGGAGTACTCGCGTGATGCATGCTCGTCCTCTACTGCCTGGGTATCAATGGCAGCAACTGTACCGTACGCTGGGGCAGTCACGAAGTCATCAATTGTGTACCCTACATCCAGATCTGAAAAGAAATATATATATATATATATATATTTGGGTAAGCTCACAACTTAGCTCAGTAAAGTACAAGACCAATGCAACAAACAATATGCATGGGATAACATTACAATTTGGGTCAGGTATAACTTGCAAATATGCTATGGTAAGGTTGGGCGACCACCGCACCTCCATGCACGAGAGTGTGAGCACACCCAATAGTCAGGCATTTTCCATACTAATGTTGTTGCCCCACATCACTCACACCGGTATGGAGATAGGACTCAGGTCTGGCGGGTAGAAAGAACCACAATTCCACGTCCTCCCCCTGATACCCCATACCATACTAATACCTAAACCCCTACTGGCAAGGGCTTGCAAGTGGGTTCCGTTTCTAACCAGTTCTAAATGGCCATACAGTATCAATGGCCTTACCCCAGCACGGCTCCCTACGACATAGAGATAGGGCTCGAGTCTGGTAGGCAGGAAGAACCACAATCCCACGTCCTCCCCCTGATACCCTACCACCAAGTCTGGTAAGGTAGATGGTGATACGAAAAAGTGTTAGTTGTGGATATATCCAGGGCACACCCCCTTCACATTCCACACACTAACTAAAACATACACATGCCTAACATCCAACAATCCTAGCATATGAAATGCATGAACAGATAATAGCAACAGAAGAAGTAACTACATGGCATGTGAAATGCACAGACATCAAATAATGAAATTCATATACAATTTAGTTGCAAATGTTTACTGGTTAATTAATTAATTAGAATTTGGGTCTTGTCCCTGACCTGACGCGTGATAACAATCCCATTCTGTGTCGTCAGGTATTCTCACGTTGTCTACAGGTACTACACAATCATATTCATAGATTAGAATTAATTTATTAAGGTCACAGTTAGTCAGAACCTTGCCTGACCAAGCAAACAAGGCTCAGAAGCTATACCGGTCGTAGGTACCGGTCTCAGGGGTGTGAGACCGGTATGTGCCACCGTTATGTATACCGGTTGCGGTATATACCGGTTGCACATATGTGAGACAGGTATGTGCCTCCGATATACACCGCAGGCCCATACCGCCGGACCTTGTGTCCAACCGGTTTGTTCCTCGGATTAGATCCGAGAACTCGATCTTGGATCTCCCTTTCCCATTGGTCATTGGCTTGGTTTCTAGGGTTTCTCCTAACCCATTCTAAGATTCAAATACTCTAATGGCCTTCTGGTTTTGACTAGAATGTCGTATCAAACCTAGATTAGATTTAAATAAGAGACTAGGTTCATTGCAAGATCTAGGGTTTTGGATCGCTGCGACGCTTCACAGCTTTGATCCAAAATCCTAATATTATTAAGAGTACAGAGCACTTATCGACAGTATTTGTCTGTTGGCGGCGTGCTCCTCCAATGGAAACCTCCTTCCTGGGCGGCCTCCTCCTCCTTGCTCCTTCTCAGCTCTCCTCCAGACGGCTAGGGTTTGGAGAAGGATCAGAAGGAGTGCTAATGTCTCTATTAATAGTGGGAGGCCGTTCATAGGAAGGTTTCCCGCAATTGGAAACTTTCCAAGTTTCAAATCGGAGTGAGGGACCCGCTGGAGTCCGTCTCTAACCGAAACTAGACATACCGGTCGCACATACTGGTCTGAGTGACTCAGACCGGTATAGTCAGACCGGTATACCCATACCGGTTGCACATACCGCAACCGGTATAGTGAGACCGGTATGAGATTTATACATTTTTTTGAAGGTTCTCATACCTGAAAATTGAGTGGTTCATCACCCGACTTCCCCTTCCGGTCCAGTTATGATTGGGAGACCTGTCATCATATAGAACCTTGGATTAGACTGGGTTTTCAAAGTACGGTTCTTACAACTCTACCACCCTTAAAAGAAATTTCGTCCCTAAAATTTGCATGTAGTCTCACAATTCCACCTCCCTTAAAAGAAATTTCGTCCCTGAAATTGTACGTATCTTCAGAGTCGAAAAGATGAGGGCATTCTAGTTGCATGGCATCCTCCTCCTCCCAAGTAATTTCCTCTACGTCCTGACTTTTCCAAACGACCTTGACATAGTGGATAGCTCGCCTTCAAAGCTGTTGTACCTTTTTACTAATGAGCTGGATTGGCACCACCTCGAAGGTTAACTCTTCTATCAAATCTGGGAGGTCTGCAACAAGAATGTGCGAAGGATCTCTCACGTACTTCATTAGTAAGGACACGTGAAAGACGTTGTGGACGCTAGACATCGCTGGTGGCAATGCAAGTAGATAGGCCACTTTACCGCATCAGGACAAAATTTCATATGGTCCCACATATCTAGGACATAGTTTTTCTTTTCTACCGAACCGCTTCAGTCCTCTTACTGGTGACACCTTCAAGAAAACTTTATCACCAATCATGAATTCAAGGTCTCTTCGCCTGTTGTCGGCATAGTGCTTTTGACGCACCTGAGCTGTCTTTACTCGGTTCTTGATTTGATCTACTGCCTTGCAGGTTTCTTCTACAAATTCTGGTCCGACGATCCTTCTTTCTCCAGCTTCGTCCCATAATAATGGTGTCCGACATTTCTTGCCATACAAGGCCTCATATGGGGCCATCTGTATCGTAGACTGGTAGCTGTTGTTGTAGGCAAACTCAATGAGGGAAAGCTTCTCATCCCAAGCCCCCTTAAAATCGATAGCACATGCGCGAAGCATATCTTCTAGGATCTGGATGCTCCTCTCTGATTGCCCATCCATTTGAGCGTGGAAGGTTGTGCTGAACTTTAGTTTCGTCCCCATTGCCTTCTGTAGCCCCTCCCAGAACTTCGATGTGAAGCGTGGATCTCTATCAGATACTATGCTCTCTGGGACACCATGCAGTCTGACTATATTGTCCACATACAATCCTGCCAACTTGTCCATGGTGTATTGCGGTTTGACTGGGATAAATTTGTGGTCTTGGTAAGGCGATCTACAACTACCCAAACAACATTCACTGACCTTGGAGTCATAGGTAGACCAGTGACAAAATCCATGGTAATACAATCCCATTTTCATGCCGGCTCAGGTAACGGTTGCAATAATCCTGCAGGCCTCTGTCTTTTTGCTTTGACTTGCTGGCAGTTTAAACATTGAAACACATATTGGGCCACGTCTGCTTTCATACCCCTCCACCAGTATAATCTCTATAGATCATGGTACATCTTGGTGCTTCCAGGATGTACTGAATATGGAGTAGAGTGAGCTTCCAACATGATTCGGTTTCAGATTTTCAGATCTTCATTCTCGGGTACACATAAACGCCCATGATATCTGAGTACCTTGTCTGCATCCAAGGTGAAATCAGGGTTGGCTCGACCCTTTTCCAAATCTTCTTGAACTGTCCTGAGGTATGGGTCCTATAGGACTGCTGCTTTTATTTCTTCCTTCAGGTTGGGCAAAATATTCAATGCTGCAAACATAAGGGTGAACTTGTGTATCAACCCTTGTTCAATAGGATCATCTGCTGACTTTATTAAGAGCTGTTCTTCATCCTCTGATGATCCAAAAACAATAGCACACAATGCTGCATTTGTACTTGGTCTTGCTTCATGGTTCGATGCCCATTTCCTACTCAGCGCATCAGCCACAATGTTAGCTTTACCATGGTGATACTGAATATCACAGTCGTAGTCCTTGAGTAATTCTAACCACCTCCTCTGCCTCATGTTCAGGTCTTTTTGGGTGAAAAGATACGTCAGGCTTTTGTGATCAGACTTAATCTGAAATTTCTCACCATACAGGTAATGCCTCCAAGTCTTGATAGCATGAATGACCGTTGCCAATTCTAGGTCATGTGTATGGTAGTTCTTCTCATGCTCTTTCAGTTGTCTTGAGGCATAGGCTATCACCTGTTCTCCTTGCATCAATACACAACCCAGTCCCAAACCTGAAACATCTGTATATAGTGTGAATGGATGGTCTGGAGCTGGAATAGTTCATATAGGTACTGATACCAGTCTTGACTTCAGTGTCTGAAAGCATTTCTCACATTCTTCAGTCCATATGAACTTCTCCCCCCTTTTTGGTCAACCTGGTGAGTGGAACAGCAATCTTGGAATAATCCTCCACAAACCTTCTATAGTATCCAGCTAAGCCCAAGAAACTACGAATTTCAGCAACTGTCTTCGGCGCCTCCCATCTTACTATGGCAGAAATTTTACCAGGATCGACCTTGATTCCTTCAGCAGACACCACGTGACCAAGGAAGGCCACTTCATCTAACCAGAATTCACATTTCTTGAATTTTGCATAGAGCTTCTCTCTCCTCAGTCTTTGTAATACTGCTCTTAGATGCACTGCGTGTGTTTCCTGATCCTTGGAGTATACTAAAATATCATCAATGAACACGATAACCGACGTATCCAACATGTCATGGAATACTCGGTTCATTAGCTCTATAAATGATGCAGGTGCATTGGTTAACCCAAAGGACATCACAAGGAACTCATAGTGTCCATACCGCGTCCTGAAAGCTGTCTTGGTGATGTCTGCCTCCTTAATCTTGAGTTGATGATACCCTGATGTCAGATCAATCTTCGAGAATACACTCGAACCTTGTAATTGATCAAACAAATCATTTATTCTTGGTAGTGGGTACCTGTTCTTGATAGTGAGCTTGTTTAATTCTCGATAGTCCATACAAAGTCGTACGCTACCATCCTTTTTCTTGACAAAGAGCACAGGTGCTCCCCAAGGTGAGATACTAGGCCTTATAAATCCCTTGTCTAATAGTTCTTGCAGCTGAGTTTTTAACTCTTTCAACTTGGTAGGAGCCATCCTGTAAGGTGCTTTAGACACAGGTGCTACCCCTGGTAGGAGGTCTATCACAAACTCAGTAGCTCTGTCTGGTAGCAATCCGGGTAGGTCTTTTGAAAATACATCAAGAAATTCCCGTACTACTTTGATGTCCTCCATTTTTGGGAAGTCAACGGTCACATCCACCACTGATACGAGGTATCCTATTCCCCCCTTTCTCTAAACACTTATTTGCTTTTAGGGCTGAGAGTATAAGCTTTCTCTTTATAGGCAGCCTAGCCCCTTTAAAGTTGAACTCCAACCCTTCACTGTCCTTGAACACCAACTTCTTCTCAGCACATAATAGGTTTGTTGAATGTTTAGATAACCAGTCCATGCCAGGAATGACATCGAAATTTGACATCTCTAGCTGGCCTAGATTGGCTTCTAACTCTCGTCCTTCAATAAGCACTGGGCAAGGCCCATAATATTATTCTAATACCACCTCCATTCCCATGGGGGACCGAACTAACAGACTTGATTCCAAAGTCTTGATGGGTTGATCTAGTCCTTTTTTGAATGATACCGACACAAAGGAATGGGTGGCCCCTGAGTCAAACAGGACCCTGGCGGGTAATCCTGCTATATTTACTGTACCTATAACCACATCTGGTGATGCGACTGCCTCCTCTGTAGTAACAGCATATACCTTGCCTTGTTGCTGCTCCCTCTTTGGTTGTGAGCATGTTCTGGCATAATGTCCCACCTGTTGGCAATTAAAACACTTTACGTTAGGGTTCTGCCCCGTTGCCTGTGGTGTCATTGCAAGAGCAGGTCTGGGAGGCACTGTGTTAGCTGGTGGCCTAAATGGACAGTATGGCCTGTTGTTTCTTCCACCTTGGGACTTAGGGTTAGGCCTTTTCAGACCCCTATTTTGTGCAAAGAAGCTATCTCTCTGGCTTGCTTCGATGACTCGAGCCACCTGTACAGCTTCATTATATATCTTCAATCCTCATCCCAGCACATGCTCTCTTATAACACCCCGAAGACCCATAGTGAAACGGCGAGTCTTTGTTTCTTCCTCCTGCATACTGGTCGGAACGAAGAAGAATAACTCCTCATACCTTTGTTGGTATGCTTCTACGGTCATTTGGGATTGCTGCAGGTTAAGGAACTCCCTTTCCATTTGATTGCGAAAAATCCTAGGAAAATATTTATCGAAGAAGGCTTCCTTAAATATGGGCCAAGTGATTATCTGGTGCTTTATCTCCAGATACGCCCTGATTGAGTTCCACCATCCATTGGCTTCCTCCTTCAGCATGTGGGTCGCATATAATACTTTTTCCCTATCATGACACTCCATTAGGCGGAAGTTCTTCTCTATTTCTGCTATCCACTGTGCTGGCCAAAGTGTTTTCCCTGGCTTTCCTATAAAAGTTGGTGGCTTGAGCTTTAAGAATCCATCCACCGCTCTGGAAAGACTACTCTGTGCAAATGGGACCTGTCCATGTGGTGCTTGTCCATACCCTATCTGACCATACCATTGTGGCTGGTAAGAGTAGCCACTCTGATTTATTCCCTGATTCCCACCATAGTATGCACCCTGATATGGACCCTGATATTCACCCTGGTCCTAGTTAGGGATGGGCATTCCTGAAAACTGTTGAGGGAAAGTTATATGTTGCGTTGCTTGCTGTGGCTGTCCCTCGGCAGTTGTATTACCATCCATCGTTATGGTGTTCACATTTTCTGTGGTTTTTGGTAACACATTCATGGGTTCAGGCCCAAACATTATCTCCTTCTCTTATATACAGTTTATTTTGATAACAAGGTAACTGTTCGACCTGTGGACTGTACCCTGTCGCACACTTTATGTTTTTCCTTTTTGTTCATGTTATTACATGTATATTTGGTTTTTCTCCCTAATCATCAGTGCTTATAATTTCTCTTTCATTGTTAGTATATTATGCATCTTCTTTTATGTCTCAGGCATCAAACAAGCTTATTGTGTGTTTTTATTGACGTTTTTAATTTCCCTATCTCAGTTCACTGGACACCGTTAGATGCAGAATGGTTAGCTGGACAGAGCCTAAGAGCTCTGATACCAAGTTGTCACACCCTAATTCCGGCTGAACCAGAATTGTGAGTGAACCGACTCTAAACCACGGTTCACACCAGGATCTCAATAGACCGTGTCAACCAATCATTACCAAGCAGTCTAACATAATCAGAAATTAATACATAGCAGTAGAATATAAATAAATAAACAGAGATCTATGTGGTAAATTAAAATAATTATTCAACTTATTCCACCATTCACAAATTTAAAAAATAAAATTATTACAATGTATTGTTCAAAATAAAATCCCCTCTAAAGGAACACACAAAAGGAGCACTTGCATAATGCGTCATGCTCGTCCTCCATTGCCTGGGTATCAATGGCAGCAACTGTACCGTACGCTGGGGCAGTCACGAAGTCATCAAACGTGTACCATACATCCAGATCTAAAAATATATATATATATATATATATATATATATATATATATATTTGGGTGAACTCACAACTTAGCTCAGTAAAGTACAAGACCAATGCAACATACAATATGCATGGGATAACATTACAATTTGAGTCAGGTATAACTTGCAAATATGCTATGGTAAGGTTTGGCGGCCACCGCACCTCCATGCACGAGAGTATGAGCACACCCAACAGTCAGGCACCTACCACAATGCTACTGTTGCCCCAAATCACTCACTCCGGTATGGAGATAGGACTCGAGTCTGGCGAGCAGGAAGAACCACAATCCCACGTCTTTCCCCTGATACCCCACACCGTACCAATACCTAAACCCCTACTGGAAAGGGCTTGCAAGTGGGTTCCATTTCTAACCCGTCCAAAATGACAATACAGTATCAATGGCCTTACCCCAGCACGGCTTCCTACGACATAGAGATAGGGCTCGAGTCTGGCGGACAGGAAGAACCACAATCCCACGTCCTCCCCCTGATACCCTATTCGCACCAAGTCTGGTAAGGTAGATGGCGATACAAAAAAGGTGTTAGTTGTGGATATATCCAGGGCACACCCCCTTCACATTCCACACACTAACTAAAACATACACATGCCTAACATCCAACAATCCTAGCATATGAAATGCATGAACAGATAATAGCAACAGAAGAAGTAACTACATGGCATGTGAAATGCACAGACATCAAGCAATGAAATTCATATATAATTTAGTAGCAAAAGTTTACTGGTTAATTAATTAATTAGAGTTTGGGTCTTGTCCCTTACCTGATGCGTGATAACAATCCCGCTCTGCGTCACCGGCTATTCTCACGTTGTCTATAGGTCCTACACAATCATATTCATAGATTAGAATTAATTTATTAAGGTCACAGTTGGTCAGAACCTTGCCTGACCAAGCAAACAAGGCTCAGAAGCCATACCGGTCGCAGGTACCGGTCTCAGGGGTGTGAGACCGGTATGTGCCACCGGTATGTATACCGGTTGCGGTATATATCAGTTGCACATATGTGAGACCGGTATGTGCCTCCGATATACACCGCAGGCCCATACCGTCGGACGTTGTGTCCAACCGGTTTGTTCCATGGATTAGATCCGAGAACTCGATCTTGGATCTCCCTTTCCCATTGGTCATTGGCTTGGTTTCTAGGGTTTCTCTTAACCCATTCTAAGATTCAAATACTTTAATGGCCTTCTGTTTTTGACTAGAACGCCGTATTAAACCTAGATTAGATTTAAATAAGAGACTAAGTTCATTGCAAGATCTAGGGTTTTGGATCGCCGCGCCGCTTCACGGCTTCGATCTGAAATCCTAATATTACTAAGAGTATAGAGCACTTACCGGTGGTGTTTGTCTGTTGGCGGCATACTCCTCCAACGGAACCTCCTTCCTGGGCGGCCTCCTCCTCCTTGCTCCTTCTCAGCTCTCCTCCAGACGGCTAGGGTTTTGAGAAGGATCAGAAGGAGTGCTAATGTCTCTATTAATAGTGGGAGGCCGTTCATAGGAAGGTTTCCCGCAATTGGAAACTCTCCAAGTTTCAAATCGGAGTGAGGGACCCACTGGAGTCCGTCAACAGCCGAAACTAGACATATCGGTCGCACATATTGGTCTGAGTGACTCAGACCGGTATAGTCAGACCGGTATACCCATACCGGTTGCACATACCGCAACCGGTATAGTGAGACCGGTATGAGATTTATACATTTTTTTGCAGGTTCTCATACCTAAAAATTGAGTGGTTCGTCACCCGACTTCGCCTTCCGATCCGGTTATGATTGGGAGACCTGTCATCATATAGAACCATGGATTAGACCGGGTTTTCAATGTACGATTCTTACATGTGTGTGGTTAGTGTGCTTGATGCAAGTGGAGCATCAGGGGGAGGACGTGACACTGTGGTTCATCCGGGTCACTGGACTCTAGCTCTATCTCTACTCAAGTCTTGTCCACTAGCATCGTCGTATCGCCATTACCTTAGCAGAACTATTACGTCGTAGGGCATCAAGGGAGGTGGTCTCGGACCGTGTAGTCTTTGACTCTGCCGGGGGGCCTTAGCTCTATCTCTATGGATGTATTAAGGTATGGTGGGGTGAGGCCTTGGATACACTGTTTGACATTAGGATTGGTTAGTTGCGAGCCCAGTTTGCAAGTCGTCGCCAACAGGGGCTTACGTGTTGGTATGGGTAGAGCATCAGGGGAAGTTTGATGCGGTGTGGTCCTAAGTACTTTAGCTCTATCTCTATTCCATGGTGGGTGCATGTGGGGGCGACAATGGTGTTTGATCCATTGGGCAGTTTCACACATTCGTGTATAGAGGTGCGGCGGCCACCTATCCTTTCTATAGCACATTGCAAACTTATGAACCAGACCAAAGATATGAATTGAATGCATGCATATGTTTGTTGCATTGTTTAGTTTGCTCACTGAGCCATGATGTGTGCTCACCCTTTAGATATCGAATGCTTTTAGTTGATGATACGGGTACCACGGTTGAAGACTATATGAATGCTCCTATGTATGGACATGCGGTGGCGATGGATGTTGAAGTTATGGTGGAGTCGCATGATTTGTCATGCCAGTAAAACTCTTATGTTTTCGATTAGAATTTTTGTCACACCCAAATTCCACACTGTACAGAATGGTGTGATGAAACGCTAGTAAACCAACGGTTCAACCAGGATCTCGAGTAGGCTATCCCCGCGTTATCTAAACTCCCATACATCTATAATCATGATCAGAGTAAATACACAATAGCAGAAATCTTATAGTAAAATGAACTGAGAATCTACTGTGATATAAATATTGAATAGCAAATTATTTTGTATCAACTGGGACATAAATAATTACCAAATACATGTCTTTATTAAATTCAAATAAAGAAACCTAAGAAAAATCTAATCGAATACACATGAGTTGCACTCGCAAGAGGAGTCATGTGTATCTACTTCAGCTTCAGCTTCCATCGCCGCCACGTTCCCGTATGCTGGAGCATTCATATAATCTTCAACCGTATAACCTACATCATCAACTAAAAATATTCGACGTCGAAGGGTGAGCACACATCACGGCTCAGTGAGTAGACAAAACAATGCAACAATACATATGCATGCAATCAATTCATATCTTTGGTCTGGTTTATAGTTTGCAATGCGCAATAGAAAGATTGGGTGGTAAAAGGTTAACGTTTATTGACCCCGCCTCTATACACAGGGTGTAGAAGTCCACTCGAAGGTTAACGTTTATCATCGTCCCCATCCACCCTAATCATGACATTATACAACAAAGGTTAACATTTATTGCTATATAATTCCATACCAACACGTAAGCCCCTGTTAGCGAGGGCTTACAAACAGGGCTCGCAACTAACCAATCCTAATGGAAAATAGTGTATCCAAAGCCTCACCCCAGCATCCCTCAGAATGTCCATAGAGATAGAGCTAAGACCCCCCGGTAGAGTCAGAGACTACAAGGACCGAGACCACCTCCCTTGATACTCTACGACGTAATAGTTTTGCTAAAGTAATGGCGATACGACGATGCTAATGCACAAGATTTGAGTTAGAGATAGAGCTAAAGTGCTGAGACCCGCCAAAGATTAACGTTTATTAACGTTCTCATCACACCTCCCCTGATACTCGCTCGCATCAAGTACACCAACCACACACATACAATCACATGCCTATTCCTATCATCATCATCATCATCATGTTATAAACAATAAAATAAATATGCATGAACAAGTAATAGAAATATTGGATGACATGTTGTATGCACATTACAAACATAGTCGCATAGAATCAAGCATAGCATTGGACTCAAAAAAAATAGAAAACAGTTTGTTATTAACCAATTAGTTTAGAGTTTTGTTTCTCACCTTAGCTTGCTAACATATACTTTTCCAAGCCTTATAATCACCTTTATATTGTTATTGTATTGCTAGAAGACCTAACAAGTCGATAGAATTTAATTAAAATTAATTTTGAATTTAAAACTATTTTGTTAACTGAGGGTCGGAGGTAGGGTCGGAGTCATGATCGACCCTGGGTGCGACCCTCCCCAAACTCTGAACTTCCCGAACCCTGAGGGGCGATGGTCAGGATCACCTAGGGTCGGATGGTCATCGACCCTCGGTGCGGCCCTCGATGCACTTTGGTCCAATTCCCTCTTTTAGTCCATTCTTCGTGCTTGGGATCCTATGGCTTGCTCCTACATTCCATTCTAAATTCATTCCATGGTCTGAAACCACGTATAATCCACCTAAATAGCTTTCATGTAATCTTCCATGGTTTCCCATGAAATCCTAACCATGGGTTGATGGTTTGGGTTTCTCCGAGATCACACTCTCATCAATATCTAACCTAAGGTCTGTAGAACTCATGGAATTAGTATCCATACCTGAGAAGAATACTACTTCTCTGCAACTCCTCTCTTTTAGCTAACTTCTCTTCCTTGCTTCTCTTCTTCCTCTTTTCCTTCTCTTCTCTTTCTCTTAATTCAATTAGGGTTGTGAAAGGAGTGAAAGAGGCTTAGGGATGTCCTTTAAATAGAGTAGGAACATCCTAAAATAAGTCCCATTGAGATTAGGAAAGAATCCCAATCAAAAATTAGGAAATTTCCTAATTTCTATTTCTTACGGTAACCGAGGGTCGATGGGAGGGTCGATGATCCCGTCGACCCTAGGGTTCAAGATGTCCGACCCTCCCTTCAAAATTGAGGGTCTGACTTTCTGCTTTGGGAGGTCCGACCCTGCTTAGCTGGGTATGCGACCTTCCCTTCAAATTAAGTGTTTTTGGGTCGATTTGATACCTGGGAACTCGATCTCCTTCACGCCCTTGGTCCATTTGACTCGACCATGATAGGTAAACCAGGTTCAAGGTGGTAAGATCGGGTTAGATTGACACGGGTCTTACAACTCCCCCCTACTTATAAGAATTTTGTCCTCGAAATTGTATGTACCTTCTGAATCAAATAAGTGAGGGTATTGCTTCCGCATAGCAGTTTCTTCTTCCCATGTAATTTCTCCCATGTCTCTACTTTTTCATGTGACCTTAACATAATAGATATCTCTGTTGCATAGACGTTGAACCTTTCGGCTGGTGATTTCTATTGGTGTTACTTCAAATGTCAAATCATCAGTCAATTCTGGCAAATCTACTATCAAAACGTGCGTTGGATCCTTGACATACTTCTTCAATAGGGAAAGGTGAAATACGTCATGCACACTTGACATAGATGGTGGTAGTGCTAACTGATAAGCCACTTTACCACGCTTAGCTAGAATTTCATACGGCCTGACATATCTTGGACTTAGTTTCCCTTTCTGCCCGAACCTTTTTAATCCTCGCATAGGCGATACCTTCAAAAATACTTTATCACCTACAACGAACTCCAGATCTCTGCGTCGAGTATCTGCATATTGCTTCTGACGGTTCAGAGTCGTTCTCACTCTTTCCTTGATAATGTCGACCACTCGGCAAGTCTCTTCAACAAACTCCGGTCCAACAATACTACGTTCTCCAACTTCATTCCAAAACAAAGGAGTTCGACACTTTCTGCCATACAGTGCTTCATAAGGTGACATCTGTGATGTAGCCTGATAGCTATTGTTATAAGCGAACTCGATCAAAGGTAACTTTTCATCTCATGATCTTTTGAAATCAATTATACATGCTCATAGCATATCTTCTAGAATCTGAATTGTACGCTCTGACTGTCCATCTGTCTAGGGGTGGAATGCAGTACTGAACTTCAATGTTGTACCCATAGCCTTTTGCAATCCTTCCCAAAACTTGGAAGTAAATCGTGGATCTCTATCAGACACAATGCTTTCTAGAACACCATGTAATCGAACAATATTATCCACATACAGCTTTGCTAACCTCTCCAGTGTATACTGAGGTCGTATCGGTATGAATCGAGCTGTTTTAGTCAGACGGTCCATAATCACCCAAACTGCGTCAACTACTCGAGGAGTCAGTGGTAGTCCCGTGACGAAGTCCATAGTGATGCAGTCCCATTTCCATGCTGGTTCCGGTAATGGCTGTAACAGTCCTACGGGTCTTTGTCGTTCAGCTTTTACTTTCTGACAATTTAGGCATTGAGACACGATTTTGGCTACATCTGCTTTCATTCCCCTCCACCAATATAGTTTCTTTAGATCATGATACATTTTTGTACTTTCAGGATGTATCGAATAGATGGTGGTATGGGTTTCTTTCATCAGTCGGTGTCCAATGTCCATATTTTCTGTTTCTGGTACACATATTCTTCCTTTATATTTCAGTACTTTCTCTTCGTCCAAGGTGAACTCAGGATTGGTCCTACCTTTCTCGATATCTTCTTGTATTATTCTCAGATAAGGATCCGATTTGATTACTGTCTTCACTTCATCCATTATGTCCGGTATAATCTTCAATGCAGCGAACATATTTGAAAACTGATGAATGAACCCTTGGTTGGCTGACTCATCCGTTGCGTCTATCACATATTGCTCATTGCCCTGATTGAATACCATTCCGGTAGTACACATTGCTGCAGTTGTGCTAACCTCTCCTTGCAATTTTATCATTGCTTTTCGGCTTAACGCATCCGCTACTACGTTCGCTTTTCCCGGATGATATATTCAATTCCTTCTGATTAAATAAACAAGTAAGACTTTTATGGTCTGACTTAATCTGGAATATCTCTCCGTATAGGTAATGTCTCCATATCTTGACAGCATGCACTACTGCCGCTAGCTCCAGATCATGAGGGGGATAATTTTTCTCATGTACCTTTAACTATCTTGAAGCATAAGCAATTACTTGCTCTCCTTGCAAAAGCACACATCCTAGTCCTAGTCCTGACGCATCAGTGTATAAAGTAAATGTCTGTCCTGGAACGGAAATAGTCAAAATCGGAGCGGATATCAATCTGGTCTTCAGCGTTTGGGAACTCTTCTCACATTTATCGGTCCACATAAACTTTTCACCTTTCTTAGTCAAACTGGTGAGAGGTACGGCAATCCGGGAATAGTCTTCCACGAATCTCCGATAATAACCAGCGAGACCCAGAAAACTTCTAATTTCTGAAACGTTCTTTGGTGCTTCCCACTTTACAATAGCCTCGATCTTGCTGGGGTCCACTTTGATTCCTTCAGCGGATACTACATGGCCAAAGAAGGAGACTTCACTTAGCCAAAACTCACACTTTGAAAATTTGGCATATAACTTCTCTTTCCTTAAACGCTGTAGGGCAGCATTTAGATTCTTGATATGAGTTTCTTCGTCCTTGGAGTATACCAATATATCATCAATAAATACTATCATCGACGTATCCAACATATCATGAAAAACCCGGTTCATAAGTTCCATGAAAGTTGTTGGTGCCTTCATTAATCCAAAAGACATGACCAAGAACTCATAATGTCCGTATCTGGTCCTGAAAGTTGTCTTAGGAATATCACCCACTTTAATCTTCAATTGATGATAGCCCAATCGAAGATCGATCTTAGAAAATACCTTTGCTCCTTGCAACTGATCGAACAAGTCATCGATCCGTGGTAGTGGGTATCGATTCTTGATTGTCAGTTTATTTAACTCCCGATAGTCGATGCATAATCGAACACTACCATCCTTCTTCTTCACGAATAACACCGGTGCTCCCCATGGTGATATACTGGGACGAATATAACCCTTGTCCAGTAATAATTGTAGTTGCACTTTCAGTTCCGTAGGAGCCATTCTATAAGGTGCTTTTGATACGGGTGTGGCTCCAGGTACAAGATCTATCACAAAATCTGTGGCTCGGTCGGGTGGTAAACCTGGTAGTTCCTCCGAAAATACGTCGGGATAGTCCCGCACGACTTCAATATCTTCCATTTGTGGTGCTTCCTTGGTTAGGTCGACCACTGACACTAGATACCCGACTGCCCCCTTCTCGAGGCACTTCTTAGCCTTTAGTGCTGAGAGTATGAGTTTGCATCTACGGGGAAGTTTAGTTCCCGTAAAACTGAATTCTGCTCCTGCTTGGTCTTTAAATGTTAGCTTCTTTTCGGCGCATAGTAGGTTCACAGAATGCCAAGCTGACCAGTCCATTCCCAAGATGACGTCAAAGTCTGCCATCTCAAGTTGTATCAAGGTTGCATCTAAGGTTTTCTCACCAATGCGGACTGGACATGGTCCATATCCTTCTTCTAATTTCACTTCTAACCCCATCGGTGACCATACAAGTAATTTGTAGTCTAATGTTTTGATGGGTAAGTTTATCTTCTTTTTGAATGACATAGATATAAATGAATGAGTAGCTCCTGAATCAAAGAGTACTCTGGCGGGTGCGCCATTTATAGGTACGATACCTGTGATTTATTTTAACTTAGTCTACATGCTCACACAATGTAATTACAACTTCAAAAGTTTCAGTTATACCATATGTCTTTTTATTGCCTCCGTTATAAGAATTTCCTGTTGGCCTTTTGATACCCCGATTCTGTGTGAAATAACTTTCCTTCTGGCTCGATTTAATAACTCGAGCTATTTGGACAGCTTCATTATAAATCTTCCTTTTTAAGCCCAGAACATGCTCTCTGATGCTTCCTCTCAGTCCCGTGACGAACCTACGGGTTTTGGTTTCTTCTTCTTGCATACTCAGTGGTGCGAAGAAAAATAGCTCTTCATAACGCTGTTGGTACGCATCCACTGACATCCGCCCCCGATATAGACTCGAAACTCCTTCTCCATAGAATCTACGAAGCTTCGTGGAAAATATTTTCGAAGAAAGCTTCTTTATAAACAGCCCAAGTCAGTTGGGAGTGCTTGGTCAATAGATAGTCCCGGGTAGATTTCCACCAGTGATGTGCATCGCCTTTGAGCATGAAGGTGGCACATAATACTTTTTCTTCCTCTGTAATAGTCATCATGAGGAAATTTCTCTCCATCTCGTCTATCCAGTGTGTTGGCCATAATGGATCAGACGGCTTGCCATTAAATTCCCTAGGCTTCATCTTCAAAAATCTCTCCACCAATCGAGAGTGATCCAACTGATTTTGGGTATATGCCCCAAACATATGGGGTGGATACTGGTAATTAACCTAAGCTACTTTCGGAGCCTATACTGGAATCTGTGCAGCAGGTTATTGAGGTGTCTGAGGTGTTGGGTAGTTACCCACCGGTGCTGCACTGGCTTGTCCTGTCTGCATAGGTGCAGCTTGAGTGGCTTGGAACATAACACCCATCGCAACTTGCATCTGAGCCTGTGCGTGTTGCATCTGTTGCAGCTGCTGAGCCAGATTCATCACCACGGTTGCTAGCTCTGGTGGTGGAGGTGGCAAATTTTTAGGGTTTGTCTGTTCTGGATTACCCGGTGCATAATTATTTTCTTGACTGGTCTCCTCCACTGGTGGTGGTGGTGGAACTGCATTTCGGTTCTGTTGGGTTACCCTATGTCCAGACATAATTGCTTCTGTGATTGGTGGTGCCTGAAAATTATCAAAATAGGTGAGAAGTCATTTATATTTCATGTAGGCACGCTAACCGATATAAAATTCCAATTCTAGCTCTCTTTTTTTTTTAAAGAAAAATACTGTCTTTTCTATGCAGGGTCGATGTTGAGGGTCGATGGTATGTCCGACCCTTAGTATCTGACCCTGGGAATGACCTGTTCTTCCCGAGAGCTGAGGGTCGATGTGAGGGTCGATGGGTGTCCGACCCTTAGTTCCGACCCTTAGTTTTCTATCAGATTCCCGAGAGCCGAGGGTCGATGGGAGGGTCAATTCGAGGGTCGATTGTTTTGGTCGAATTGTCCGACCCTCAGACTAAAAATCAGATTTTTAAGATCCGATTTTGGATCATTTCTTATTATTTCCCTCCCGTTTCAACTCGTCTCTCCCCTCTGAGTTGCTACAGTGCCACTCCACTATTTTTGGTTGGTTTGAGTCTGGGTTTCGACGTCCACGTCATCCATACAGGTATGTTCTCCCATTTTTACCTGTTTTTAGGTTTTCTTTTCAAGGCTTTTGTCCATTTAACTTGTATTTTTCAAATTAAACTTTTTCCAACCGTAAAAATTCGATTTTTTATTGGGGGCTTTTGTTATTGGTATCTCGAGGAACGAAAGCCCTAAAAATTTTTTGAATTTCATCGGTTGGTTATCGAGAAACTTGAATTTTTACATGTTTGCCCTAATTTGTCGAATTTTTTTCGATTTCTTGAAATTTCTTCAAATTGGTCTTCGTGATTTCCATTTCCTACTGTGTGAGTGTCGTAGGATGTGTTGGACCCTAAGTAAGTCCTCCCGCCCACGTGTATGGGTGAAAAGTGAGGCTTTTGGACAACTTACGTTGTTAAAATGCTAAATTTTCAGATTTTTATCCTACTAACCCCTTGTCTCCCTTTCTCTTTCTTATCTGCAGGTACCATGGCTCGTACCAAGATACCCAGAGTTCGTGTTCTGCTTCGCTTTCTCTCTAATGAAGCCAAGGCACAGTATGCCGACTATGCTCGTAAGAAAGTGGAGGGTGGACGTATGGTGAACTTGGCTGAGCTAGCCTTGTTCAACGTAGAGAGAGCATTTGGTGATATGGGGTGGCTCCCTATCATCACCTACGACGCGTGCACATGTCCGGATTTGGTGCGCCAGTTCTATTGTAATCTCCAGGTGGTGGGAATTACAATGACGTTGAGCATGGTCAAGAGTTGCGCATCACCAGTTATGTTAAAGGGGTGCACATTTCTTTTGATTATCGACAACTGACCGATCTGTTGGGCATACCCTATAATGGCCCCATGGTGTACTGTGCGCCTGGAGAGCCCCAGTTTGTTTCCATGGAGATGAGGGCGAGATCGACAATCGGTTCGCTACGACCTGATCGGCGGATGAGAGCTTGTTACTGCGTCCAGCTCCACGGGTCTTCCGTAAGATTATCTAGCATAATCTGATTTCGCAGAGTGGGCACTATGAGAGGGTTTCTCGGTTGACCCAATTTTTGATATATAGTATACGCACCGGACGGCCCGGTCCGCCTTCCCTACATCATCATGCGGACCATGATTAGTGCTACATTGTCTCGGTCATAGGGGTAATCTACCCTATGGACGCATGATTACCGCTTCTCCCGACCCGTCTGGGGGTTGACCTGGTAGATGAGAAGATCCAGGAGAAGACCTTCTCGTCACCTCTAGATTGGGAGGCTATCTGCAAGATGGGTATGCGGGATGCCCAGGTTAGTGATGAGGAAAGGAACGCGATGGTGCACCCTCACACTCACATTGAGATGGCTGACGCTGAGGCCGCTGCTGCCGCTGCTAGAGCTCATGTGGATCCTGTCGATGATGGCGATCGTATGTATATGGATGTCGACTCGATACCACCGCCTTCCCCTACACATGCGGCTGGAGTTGGTACTTCTTCTGCGGCGGCTCCTACACCTGAGGCAGGTCCTTCTCATGCGGCTGGTCCTTCACTCCCACCTTCTGACATGATGGAGATGTTGCAGGAGATCAGGGAGGCTCAGCACAGATCTGATCTGAGGATGGAGGAGTTGTTAGACGCTCAGCGTATGAGGGTGGATGAGCTCATAGCGATCCAACGGGTGACTGATCGGAGGATAGCCGATCTTACAGCTAGTCTCCAGACGACCCAGACTCAGGTGGCCTGGTTGACTAGAGTCTACGCTGAGGATTATGGTAGAGATCGTGAGGCACCGCCTCCTCCTTCACCTCCAGCTTTATGATTGTATTTATTTTCTTGTACTACAGGGTAACTATCCGGGTTGTGGACTGTACTCTGCTTTAGTTACAATTTGTTTCTCTCTCTCATTGTATGTAACTTGTTTCCCCTTTTATAGATGCATTATTCTCTTTTTAAATTTGGTCTCAACCATCACTTGTGCTTATAGTGTGTTAATATTACTGTTTTTATTTTTATCCTATCTCAATTCACAATGGTCTCGAATGTATGTTAGTTTAGCGGACAAGGCCTGAGATGCTCTGATACCAAGTTGTCACACCCCAATTCCGTACTGTACAGAATGGTGTGATGAACCGCTAGCAAACCAACGGTTCAACCAGGATCTCGAGTAGGCTATCCCCGTGTTATCTAAACTCCTATACATCCATAATCATGTTCAGAGTAAATACACAATAGCAGAAATCTTATAGTAAAATGAACTGAGAATCTACTGTGATATAAATATTGAATAACAAATTATTTTGTATCAACTGGGACATAAATAATTACCAAATACATGTCTTTATTAAATTCAATAAAAAAACCTAAGAAAAATCTAATCGAATACACATGAGTTGCACTCGCAAGAGGAGTCATGTGTATCTACTTCAGCTTCAGCTTCCATCGCCGCCACGTTCCCATATGCTGGAGCATTCATATAATCTTTAACCGTATAACCTGCATCATCAACTAAAAATATTCGACGTCGAGGGGTGAGCACACATCACGGCTCAGTGAGTAGACAAAACAATGTAACAATACATATGCATGCAATCAATTCATATCTTTGGTCTGGTTTATAGTTTGCCATGCGCAATAGAAAGGATGGGTGGTCAAAGGTTAACGTTTATTGACCCCGCCTCTATACACAGGGTGTGGAAGTCCTCCCGAAGGTTAACGTTTATCATCGTCCCATCCACCCTAATCATGACATTATACAACAAAGGTTAACGTTTATTGCTATATAATACCATACCAACACGTAAGCCCCTATTAGCGAGGGCTTGCAAACGGGGCTCGCAACTAGTCAATCCTAATGCCAAACAGTGTATCCAAGGCCTCACCCCAGCATCCCTCAGAATGTCCATAGAGATAGAGCTAAGGCCCCCCGGTAGAGTCAGAGATTACAAGGACCGAGACCACCTCCCCTGATACTCTACGACATAATAGTTCTACTAAAGTAATGGCGATACGACGATGCTAATGCACAAGACTTGAGTTAGAGATAGAGCTAAAGTGCTGAGACCCGCCAAAGGTTAACGTTTATTGACGTTCTCATCACACCTCCCCTGATACTCGCTCGCATCAAGTACATCAACCACACACATACAATCACATACCTATTCCTATCATCATCATCATCATCATGTTATAAACAATAAAGTAAATATGCATGAACAAGTAAAAGAAATATTGGATGACATGTTGTATGCACATTACAAACATAGTCGTATAAAATCAAGCATAGCATTGGACTCAAAAAAATAGAAAACAGTTTGTTATTAACTAATTAGTTTAGAGTTCTGTTTCCTCACCTTAGCTTGCTAACAGATACTTTTCCAAGCCTTATAATCACCTTTATATTGTTATTGTATTGCTAGAAGACCTAACAAGTCGATAGAATTTAATTAGAATTAATTCTGAATTTAAAAACTATTCTATTAACTGAGGGTCGGAGGTAGGGTCTGAGTCATGATTGACCCCGGGTGCGACCCTCCCCAAACTCTGAACTTCCCGAACACTGAGGGTCGATGGTCAGGATCACCTAGGGTCGGATGGTCATCGACCCTCGGTGCGACCCTCGATGCACTTTGGTCCAATTCCCTCTTTTAGTCCATTCTTCGTGGTTGGGATCCTATGGCTTGCTCCTACATTCCATTCTACATTCATTCCATGGTCTAAAACCACGTATAATCCACCTAAATAGCTTTCATGTAATCTCCCATGGTTTCCCATGAAATCCTAACCATGGGTTGATGGTTTGGATTTCTCCGAGATTACACTCTCATCAATATCTAACCTAAGGTCTGTAGAACTCATGAAATTAGTATCCATACCTGAGTAGAATACTCCTTCTCTGTAACTCCTCTCTTTTGGCTAACTTCTCTTCCTTGCTTCTCTTCTTCCTCTTTTCCTTCTCTTCTCTTTCTCTCAATTCAATTAGGGTTGTGAAAGGAGTGAAAGAGGCTTAGGGACGTCGTTTAAATAGAGTAGGAACATCCTAAAATTAGTCCCATTGAAATTAGGAATGAATCCCAATCGAAAATTAGGAAATTTCCTAATTTCTATTTCTTACGGTAACCGAGGGTCGATGGGAGGGTCGATGATCCCGTCGACCCTAGGGTTCAAGATGTCCGACCCTCCCTTCAAAATTGAGGGTCTGACTTTCTGCTTTGGGAGGTCCAACCCTGCTTAGCTAGGTATGCGACCCTCCCTTTAAATTAAGTATTTTTGGGTCAATTTGATACCTGGGATCTCGATCTCCTTCACGCCCTTGGTCCATTTTACTCGACCATGATGGGTAAACCTGGTTCAAGGTGATAAGACCGGGTTAGATTGACATGGGTCTTACAATTTTATTCAATTTATACAGACGATATAATTGATTAAATATTTTATTTTATGTCTTAGTCAATGGAGAATAATTGGATAATTTATTATTTTATAATTGTTAGACTCTCAGTTCATTAGTATAAAGACTTCAGCTATTGTGTATTTACTCTGATTATTGTCGTGGATGTGTATGGTTTAAGCAAACGGACACAACCTATTCGAGATCCTAGTTGAACCGTTGGTTAATTAGCGGTTCATTACACCATTCTGAATAGTACGGAACTGAGGTGTGACAGTTATCATCTAATAAAGGGGGTATATCCTACTGTATATCAAGTTGACATAGATTGCTATCACAACTTAAGAAAATGACCATTTCAAGCATCAAATGAAACTGTAGTTGGTGGAATGCAGAGAAAGTTGTCACAAACACCCCAGGCAGTACAGATGTTCAGATCATGGGCCTGACACACACTTCATTTTATTCACCTGCAAGGCTATTCCATCAATATGGGACATAGAGAGACATCAACAAGAAGGGAACATGTTTTGAAGCACCAAAAGAATTAGACCATGACCTGATTGAGGCTATTGCTAGTGGATGGGATAAGCGGACTCTTCAGAGGATTCCTTAGGTTTATCCAGATGTGTTTGAACACTCATTTATTGTTTTGATCTAGTCATTTTCTTTAAAGCTATGTAATCAGACAAAGTTTATGACCCAGTGAGAGCCATTTCAATTTCTAGTAGTCCTTCCTAATCCATTCACAGTATGCATGCTAACAGAGTCATTTGTTTTGAATGTACATGATTTATGTGATGATGGTTGTTAGTCCTGATGTTATTGTGTTTGCCATGGTATGTGCATAAATGTTGACTGATTTGGTTTGATGATCTTACCTCTTTGAATTTTCGTCTCTCCAATATGAGAGGCAAAAATGCGATTATCTTATCTTTACCCTTAATTAAAACAATCTAGGCTAAAGAGGGGTATCTGTAAGCACCCCATTTTTGCCATCCCTAGCTGAACAAAGTCTTACTGGAATGTAGACAACAAAGTGGGAGAGATGAGAGAAAGTTTAGAAAGTATAGGAGAGGTAAGTGGAACTCTCTAAAAAATGATAATCGATCAGCCCTAGCAGTGCTTTCTATAATGTTTTGAGAATAACTGAAATGATCCCTAGTGTGTAGAAGCGTAAATGAACACATATGGCAAGTTGGTGGATCTTAATGCGAGGTTTGGATTTTGACTACGACTTTGACATGGAACTTCTCATGATGGATACGGACCTGACTTATGAAGTGGAACCGCTAGTAATCCTGGATAGAAAGGCTCATAAACTAAGAAGCCAATCCATTACTACTCCAAGGTGTAATGGAAGAACCATACTAAGGATAAAGCGTCGTAGGAAATGGAAATTGAAATACGTGGAAATACCCACGCAAATTCAAAGAACAAGGTAGGCAAATTTTGAGGACAAAATTCTTGTAAGTGGCGGGGAGTTGTAAAACCCGCCCCCAAAAATATGGGCCAATTTAAAATATTTTTTCTCACATAATAGGTTATCTTGCCGACACTAGCCTAGCAACTGTGTCATCAATAGAGTGTATGGAACTCTAGGTAAAAGTTAAAACCTTCTTACTATTAGTGTAGAAGCTCTGTATGGAAAAAATCAGTCAAACCAATCAAGACCTGGCCATTCTAAGCCAATTCAGAGTAGGCGATCGACTAAGGAGGTCGACCAAATTGAGTTGATTGACCGCATGAATCCAGAATTGGGCCATTCCAAGTCTATTTTATTTGGGCTTGGTTATAGTTGGTTCCAATTGGTTCCTAACTACCTATGATCATCGCTAAACATGTGGGACCTAATTTTGAATGTATTGGAGCATTAATTGACAATCTCTAAGTCTCCTTCATTACACTCATACTAGGATTAGGACTCTCAAGAGAAGAATTGTAATATAACTCTAACTCTTGCATAAACCCCTCAATAAAACTCTCTATGAACCCTAATTGAGAACATTAGAACCTCTGACATGTTTTGAGGGAGAGAGTGAATTGGAACAAGTCAAAGGAAGAAGAAGAGGATGAATAACCATTGAAGGACCTCCTTCAAGCTTCTCTCTTCAACAGCTTGTGTTAAGCATTGTGGTAGGCCTGAAATCTAGTCTCACATAGTTTAGAATGAACTCTTGATTATCCTATGAGACAAACCTAACCTCTGATCATGCTGGAACAAGATTCCAGAAGAAGCCATTAATGGAGAATAGGTAGAGCCCTTGCACAATGTTGATAATGAATAAATTGATATAGGCATTAAAATAAGACCTTAGGGTGATGTTTAACATTTAAATATGATTAAAATACCAATAATATTGTTCTAACATTTAAAAACCCCCGGTGAAGCCTTGGACCCAATGCATGGGTGAAAGGACTGAAATTGAATCAGTTTGAGCTCTCTGGTGAGAGGCGATTGACCAAGGAGGTTGACTAAAGTGAGTTGAATGACTGCATCTGCTGTGATCGACCACATGGCTCACAGTAAGTTGTATTCTTGGTATTTTCACACTAATTGACTTTTTGGACTATGTTAAGCATCCTACACCCCAAGAATAACATAATAAATATGTCGGAATGATTGGATTGAGTAGAATGTGCTCCCAAGTGTATTGGTACGTATGGTTGCAAAGATAATATTTTCTATCATAGAACATACTTACACATAACCTATGGGAACCAGATTTTATCCTAGCCAATGGCTTAAACCCAACATAAAACATCTATAGAAGTTATCATACAAAGGTGTAAGCCTTTGGAACTCAACTAGGCTAAAACTACCTAGGCAGTTGACAAAACAAAGATGATCGACCACCATAGTTAATCGACTATGTCCATCGACCACCTCAATACTGCAAGCCTATTTTGTTTGTTTTTCAATCATTGACTTTGAAACTTAACCAAGTGACCCTAGGACATGTTCCTAAGCCTAATGAAGATACCCTAGACTTAATGGAAGCTAGAATAAATAATCATAAGTAACATTCATACCTTAATTGTAATAGGTAAGCTGACATGGGAAAACAAGGAAAAGGATTATGTTTGCAATATGGTATAGCTTAGCTCACCAAATTCAAGTGAAGGATTAGTACATATTTTATTTTCTTGTTTTGTGTGTATCTGTTTACTATTTGTTTAGATTATTGCATGATAACATGCCATCCAATAATTGTGTTAATTGATTATGCATTTTGCATATTATAACTCTGTTGGATTGGTTGATTATGGAAGTGTTAGATAATATGTAGATGTTTGATAACATGATTCTTTGTCATTCGCTTGTAACCTAATGGATTCGAATAGCTGGAATGGGACAGTTTATATTGGTCCATTAAGCTAGGATACTAGTACCTGCATTAGTAATATTTTTTTGTTTAGGTTTCAATATCCCGTGATAAGGCAACTCTTGCCAATAGGGGTTTAGGTATTGGCATAGGCTTATTTGTGGACCAACTTTAGGTATGCCCCTTTCGTAGCTAGAGCAAGAAAATAGATAAGATTGGGAGCCAGCCTCTAGTGTTTCATGTGAGAGCTAGGGATAAGTCTAGTTTATATGCTTAATCATCAGGGATTAGGCAGTGTGCACCCAATGAAGTGGTTGACGCTTAAAATAAGATGTCAGGTGAAAGCCTATGATGGGGTAATGCTGGTACAACGCCAGGTTGGTATACTTGGGTTGTAGTCTTCATTCTTTGGGTAATGTTATACATAAGGTGAGGAGCCAAGTGTGTTGCGTTTGCCACACCCGTGCTTGCATGTTCATTACCTGGATTTAGGTGTGACATGACTTGCGCATGCTTATTCATAGACCATTTGGACCTTAATAATTAATCATACATTGTATGCTTGAGTGTGCTATTTTCTCACTGAGCGTGTGATTTTTTGCTCATCCTCTTGTACGTAAACTTTCTTTTTAGATTCTTCTACAGATTATTTAGATGATAATTATGTGATTAAAGATGATGAACTTAAAGATAATTTGCATGACTCTATATGTGAATGTGATGACTATTTTTAGGATTAGAAGACATTGACTCTGAAGAGTAGAAGACTTCCCTGTCTAAGAGAGAATATTACTTTAGTAGTTTTGCTTAGGACAAACTATAGTTTGCTTAGTTATTTTTTTGGGCATTGTTTTGACCCATGAATTTGTATTTAATTATTCAGTACCTGGTATTATGTTATTTATTGTCTTGGTTTTAAGATAGATAAACCTTTATACATTTATTTAATACAATTAGGCTTTGTTTGATGGTTTTTAGTTATTGATTCTGCTATTATTTGATTTACATTCTGTATTTCCCATAATCTGTGCTGTGATTAACAAAAGAGTTGTGTTACATTGTTTGCTATGAATGGATCTTGGTATGGA
The DNA here is from genome assembly GCA_028583415.1 of Protea cynaroides. Classification (NCBI taxonomy): domain Eukaryota; kingdom Viridiplantae; phylum Streptophyta; class Magnoliopsida; order Proteales; family Proteaceae; genus Protea; species Protea cynaroides. The sequence goes on from CM053271.1 coordinate 79,190,459, forward strand.
AGTACTTGCACAGCGAGGAAATCGTGGTCATACCAAAATGCTAAGGTTTTGGGGTGTGATAGTAAAACAACAGAGAACGATAATAAATAAAGAGCACAATATACAGATAAACCAAATAGAGATAAGATGTTTAATACGTAGTATGGAATGTTTATACAAAGGATAGGAACATTTGGAGAAGTTGTTGTAAATGAACTAAGTGAAGTAGTGATGACCTTTTAGAAAGAGAAACTGAATATTGGTTAATGGGTAGGGAATGAAATAATTATACCAACGTACCATGAAGATGGGAAGAATTTAACTGGTACGAAGATTATTATCAGTTTGAAAAACAATTAGAGCAAGGGAATCGTTCATTTAAATAACTCCCTAACATAACAGAATAGCAAAGCGCCATCGTTTCAAGTCATTTGAAGGAGCAAACATCAAGAGATTTGAAACCGAGATTCAATCAAGGTAGAAAAGAGAAAAATCAACATGGAACTCACCTTGACAATGTGTAGAGATGACGAGGAACACGATTAAAGCTTGGGATTTCCAAGAAATCCTCTAACAAGGTCGTACAGTTGGGGTAGTTACTCCTCCAACCGCACAAGGCTACCATACAAATGAAGTAAGAGAAACCAAATTCATGCCCATATTTAAAATGGGAAAAGTGGCATGCGGTTGGATGTCATGGCTGCACGCTAAGGCCAAACGTACCCACCATCCGCACGCCCAAATTGCTATCATTTCGCTCTATTTTGAATGTTTACTTACCTATTACATCTGCAATGCTCATGTTAACCAAATGAGATTGAGTTTGAGCATTTCCATTGCATTGCATGATGTTTTTTTTTTTTTTCTTGTGGCATTAATATTTGTGAAGCAATTGACAGTTCAATTTTTTTTTTAGGTTATGAGCAATGCCCATATCCATGGCTCCTAGCACTCACAGAAGTTAACGGGCACCTCACATTACTGAAAGCATTGCCCCACTCAAAGTGGTAATGCAAGAACAGAACGCAGAGCCTATGCCTCAGCCTAAAGTGCTAGTTGTACCCATTCTTGTAGTACCACCACCACCATAGGTACTAACGGCTGCGGATGTAACCACAATCATGGGAAATTTTGCTCGTGACATTAACATCCAACAATAGCAACTCATAACGGAACTCATAGCTGTAAGCCAAACGGAACCAACACCCGCTGCGGTGATGGTACCTGCATCCCCTCCTGTTCATGTGCTGGTACCACTTGCTGCTATGCACATACCAGCACCCGTGCCTATTCATGTGCCGATACCACCTGCTGCCATGCACATACCAGCACTCATGCTTGTTCATGTACTGGTACCACCTATTGCAATGCATATACCTACTCCAACACCAGATGTTGCTTTCCATGTGCCTCCCCTAGCACCGGCAGTAGCTACCACTGCTACTCCGAAAGTACACCAACCTATTCTGGCACCTATGGCAAAATTGGTCGAAGCATTCTAGAAAATGAAACCTCCCAAGTTCACTAGTGTGGGAAATGATCCTTTATGCCCCACTATCTGGATGCACACCATCAAAAAGATGTTAAGGATGATGCCATGTTCAGATGACTAGAAAATCCTCTGTGCTACATTTACGTTCGAAGATGAGCTCGACAATTAGTGGGAGTTTACCCGACCAATCCTCAAAGCTAAACACGGCATTATCTCTTGGGAAAATTTCAAGGAGGCCTTCTTTGGAAATTATTTCCCTCAGAGTTATAGGGATCAGAAGGAGGCTGAATATTTGACATTTAGTCAAGTCTAGAGGTTCATTACGGAGTAGCAAATGGATTTCAAAAGGTTGTACTACTTTGCAAATCTTAGCATGCGCACTGATGCACTCAAGGCCATAGATTTGTCGATGAATTGAGAAGAAGCGTGAGAGCCAGTGTGAAAGCCCAAGGCCATACCACATATGCTAGTCTAGTTCAAACATCCAAGGTGGTTGGAGACAGTCAGAGGGATAGTTATCATGCTCGACAGAGAGATAGGCAAATGAACTTTGGCATTAAGGGTGCCAGTACTTTCTCTAGTGCCTACGTGGTCAAGAAACCGTTCAAGGCCGCTATTGGCAAGAAAGCAACCACTCAAGTACCTACCAAGAAGACTGCTGCACCTGACCCAATGAGATGCTTTAACTATAATCAAGAGGGACACATATTAAAAAATTGTCCTCACCCAATAAAACAAGGGCCTCAGTAGCGGAAGGTCTATGCCACTACAACAAAAAAATGCTGAAAGGTCCACCAGTGTGGTAACAAGTATTATCCTCCACACTAAGTTTATATTGTTTGTACCTGTAAGCTAAGATTTCATGGATGCATGTTGAGTTAATATGCTACATAAAATTAGGTACATTGAACATATCGAACTTGCCAACTCGAGTCCTTTTTGACTCAGGTGCAACCCATTTTTTTGTATCTCCTACATTCACCGAGAAATTGGGAACACCCTCAAGGCATTGGAGTCATGACTAATGGTCAGCATACCATTGGGACATTAAGTAGAATTATGCTACTACCACTGACCATGTTAAGTGCAAGTCGGTGATAGACAAATGGACTTGAATCTAATCCTCATGAATATGTTAGACTTTGATGTACTTTTGGGTATGGATTTGCAATCCACCCACAAGGCCAGCTTCCTTTGTTCACTGAGAAAAGTCTCATTTGAAATAGATGGCAGCGAACCAATCATGTTCATTGGAGATAACCAAATAAGCAGAAGAAGCTGTTCATATCCGCCTTGACCACCTGTAAGTTGTTAACTCAAGGTTGTACTGGGTACATTGCATCCGTAGTAGATACTACCATAGAAGTCCTCAAATTAGAAGATATACGGGTAGTAAATGAATTTCCAGAAGTGTTTCTTGAAGATTTACCGGGGTCTACCCCCAAGTAGAACGATGGAATTTTTGTAATTTACCTACTCCCAAGATCGACACCCGTGTCCAAAGCACCCTACATGATGTCATCCGTAAGATTTAAGGGAACTCAAAGTGTAGTTACAAGAATTGCTAAACAAGGGTGATGAATTAGAAGAAGAAGAAGAAGCCTATATGGCTGCACACGTGGCGGTGACACACCTTTCAGTCATTCAGACTGAGACAACCACAAAAACCTTGCTCAAAGATGTGGTCACATCCACCTCTACCTTATTTAATGGGTTGAGCATCAAACCACTACTACCTCAGAACATAAGGGATGCTAGGCCAAAGGATCTGCATCTAAAAAGGATGGTGATGGAACTTGATAAGGGTAACCTAGACCCTAACCTCACCAAGGGGAATGATGGATTACCATACTTCAAGGAAAAACATGTATACTAAGAAGTGATGAAAGCTTGAAAGAAATCATCTTTATTGTTGCCCCACACCACAACCTAATTTATGCATTAAAGCAGTACAAAATACACCATGACTTGAAGAAGATTTTTGGTGTTGGGGCATAAAGCTGACGTGACTAGTTTTGTCTTATAAGTGGATAACCTGCCAGCAAGTTAAAAACTAATCGTTAAAGGCCGGTGGGAAATTTTCAATTGTTGCCAGTCCCAGAGTGGAAGTGGGACCCTGTAACAATAGATTTTGCCACCAAATTACCCTTAACAGCATAGACCATAGGTGCTATCCAGTTATTGTTGATCGATTTACCAAAATTGCAAGGTTCATTGCCGTTCAGCACCAGTACACCATGGACCGCTGGGTAAGACTTTGCATCAACAATATTGTCAGACTACGTGAGTGTCCGTTGGTATAGTCTCGAATAGAGACCCTCATTTCACCTCGTGTTTCTGGAAAGGGATTCAGAATGCTATGGGAACCCAATTGAGATTTAGAACAGCACATCACCCACAAACTGATGATCAATCAATGAGAATGATTTAAATATTGGATGATACGTTTGAGGGCCTGCACCATTGATTTCAAGGCTAAGAGGGATGAGAACTTATCCTTGATGGAGTTTGTCTACCACAAATAACTATCGATCCACGATAGGAATGGCTCCATATGAAGCCTTATCCGGTGTTCAAAACGTGTTTCATGTGTCTATGATAAGGAAGTATATCAGATACCCAACACAAGTGCTAACTACTGAACCACCCTAGCTACAGGCCGATTTGTCTTATGAAGTGGAACCTTCGACCATTGTAGATTGAAAGACCCGAGAACTAACGAGCCATAGTATCCTTTTTGTCAAGAGGTCGTAGAAGAGTCATAACGAAGAAGAAGCTTGTAGGAGAAGGAAGATGACATGCATGAGTGTTACTCTCAATTATTAAGAATGTAGGTAGATCTAAATTTCGAGGATAAAATTTTTGTAAGGGGGAAGGAGTTGTAAGACCTGTGCCCAAATTTCTGCTTCAATTTGGAAATTCTGGTCTATAACAGGTCATACCACATCGAACATATCGGAATCACACTACCAAGGTCAATAAAAATCATGTGGACATAACAAAATCACAACCTCTAAACTCCTATGTGATTTAAACCCAGAGTTTTATGCTAAGGAGTAGTGCATATTGACAATAGTCTGGAAGATGGACCCCCAACAACACCTATCCCAAGCCTCAAAGAATGTAAGTGTGCAAGGAGGTTTGACTGTGACCATTAGTAGCACGTCTCTCTTCAGCCGTACGCAAGCACAGACTCGGTTATAGTCCAGCCTACCACAGGACCCACCGAACTGATTGAATCTCCTGTAAGCCTGGTAGGCTGACTATGCATGGGCTTAGTATGGTAGGGAGAGGGAGAAGATCTTTCCAACTCCCATTATGGGATCCCAAATATCCCATGGGATAAAGCAACGGTTCTGGTCCCTATGGGACCCCTCACAGACCCTGACGTCCCTCCCATATCAGATCACCTCTCTATTGGAGACAATTCACTCTCCCTTCTAACCAAAACACCAAGAGTAGAGGAGAATCTCTGACATGCACTTAGGAGAGGGAAAAGAGAAAGAGAGAAGAGAAGCGCTAAGAAAGGAGAAGAAGGAAGGAAGGAAGAGAAAGAGAACTTGTCTCTGACGCACGTGTACTCGCCGGAGAACTCCAAGGAGAAGGAATCACCGCAAGTAACCTCTCTTCCTCATTCGTAATGGATTAATAAGATCGTAAGGATGATACTTTGTGACTGTATCGAAGAGAGACATGTTAGTCACCGTTAATGGCATTGTCTTGTACATAAGAACTGCTGCTAGTGGATTTGATCTGTGAGCAGTAGTTTATATGGACGGCATGGCAAAAAGGATGACTCCGAATGACTAGAAACCATTCATGACCCCTTGATAAACTAGAAAGACTGTAGGAGACAAGATCCATGAATTCTGTTTGGATTTGAACATGTAACCTCGAATCTAGGCAAAACGAGCGTCGTCCGGATGGTTGTACGGATGGAACCCTGTGCAGCCGCACACACCAACTGACCCATTGGCTGTGGCTTGACTATACTAGGAGGTGCGGATGGGCCTTGCAATCAGGCTGCAAGGTGTGGCCAAGACCACTAGCCGCACCCTATATAAGGGTGCAGTAGGTGGTGTGGTGCGGTCGATGGCACCAGCCGCATGTGGTGCGCCAGTCACACCTTTGTGTGCTCCATCAGTAAGCTGCCCTACGGCGTATCGTACTATGTTTTGAGTGTAAAAACCCTACAACTTTATAAGAAGAAGTCCTTCTTAGAATTATGTTTAATGGAGGATAAAGATGGACTATCATGTGGAACCTCCATCCACACACCACCTGTAAGACCCGTACTCCGTAAACCCGGTCTAAAACTTGGTTTTGTGTCGTGACAGGTCTTCCGATCATCACCGGGCCAGACGGGACGAGCGGATGACAAGCAGGTATGAAATCGGACCAAAGACGACCAAATAGTCATCAATTTATGTTGACCGGTCGATGGTACCGGTCTTGGTACCGGTCGACCGGTATGGCCTGCGCAGCTATGTTCGGGAATCTGGAAATTGACTTCTGAGGGTCCCACTTTCCTGATTTCAAATCCTAGAAGTTTCCTAATCCTAGTAGGGTTACTAAACCCTATTTCTAGCCTATAAATACACCCTTAAGCCTCCTCAAATCCTTTCCATTGTCTCTTGCAAACCCTAGAGAAGAGAAAGAGGTTGGAAAGAAGAAGGAGCTAGGAAGAAGAAGAAGGTGCCGCCATTACCGTTCGACAAAGCTCACGCTACGCCTGTCAACGGTAAGTGTTCGAATCAATCTTCTTATCCTATGTTACTCGTGTGGGTGGATCAATACCATGCAAAGTAGGTATTGATCCAAAACCCTAGCTGGACCTTAAAACCCTAAGTTGCCGTCAAACCTTAGATTCGAGTTTCGAGATGACATTCATCGAAACGAGACTTGAATGAGTTGGGAATAACTCTAACTCCAAGATTAGATTTAGAATGGATAGGAGAAACCTTGGAAATCCATGAAGGATGATCGACGGCAGTCGAAAACCCATGTATGGTCTTCCAGAGACATACCGGTCGACTATACCGGTCGCAACCCTGTATACAGAGGTGCGACCGGTATGTTGCGACCAGTATGCACCAGAAGAGTTGGAAAAAATTTCAAAATTTTTTTTTTTTAAAATTTTGTAAATTGAAATTTTATTTCTCGACTATTTCCCCTTGTATTATTCAAGACTAACACTACTATTATTGTGATTCTCACGTGTTATGTCTTATTCTCAGATCCAAACAGAATAGTCTGAGATGGTGGGAGGAAACGGTCGTAGGGGTCGAAAGCGTCATCATGCCAGGATGTGCCTAGAAGAAGAACAGGTCGAGCAAGACCATGTTAGAGAGCCAAGTCCGGAAGTGGAGGAGGAACAGGTCCCAGAAGTACCAACAAATTTACCTGGGCCGCCCTACAGGGATTCTGAGACCATCGTTACCAACCTGGTCTATCAGATGCAAGCTCAACAGAAGGAGTTCCTGAGCGAGGTACTAAAGATGCTCAGGCTAGCAGGTTCTGTTCCCACTGGAGATACGCCTGAGTCTGGAGAGAAAATGTCCTCACAGCCGATGCAGGGTAGTCCAAGGCTGAGGGGCCAAGCACAGAACGTACCACCACCGCATCAGTTCCCGTCGCCTTCTGCTTACCCGGGAGCTTATCCGTACCCACCACCATTGTATGGAGCAGACACGCAGGGACAGCATGATCTGAGTAGGGCGGTGGATAGATTCCTGAAGTTGAAGCCGTCATCATTCACTGGTAGAACAGGGAAACCATTGTGGCCAGCATAGTGGGTTGCAGAGATGGAGAAGAATTTTCGTCTGATGACATGTACAAAAGAGGAAAAAGTTTTATTTGCTACTCATATGCTAAGAGAAGATGCAAATGCTTGGTGGAATTCTACACGGGCATATCTGGAGACTAAGTATACACTGGTGGGTTGGGAAGTGTTTAAAGCTGCCTTCTTCGATAAATATTTTCCGAAGAGTTTCAGAGATCAAATGGAGAAGGAGTTCCTCAACCTACAACAATCTCAGTCGACCGTGGATGCTTATCAGCAGAGGTATGAAGAACTATTCTTCTTCGCACCGGCAAGTATGCAAGAGGAAGAGACCAAGACACGTAGGTTCACTATGGGACTACGTGGAAGCATCAGAGAGCACATATTGGGTCTGGACAAGAAGATCTACAATGAGGCTATGCAGGTTGCTAGAGTGATAGAGTCCAGTCAGAGGGACAGCTTCTTTGCTCAGAATAGGGGAGTGAAGAGACCTGCTAGTGAGAGTTCGGGTGGTGGTAATACGAAACCATTCCGCCCATACAGGGCTCAGACTGCTACAGTGCTTGCAAGGAACAATGCGGCACCACCTGTGCCACAGAATACCGGATACAACCAAAATATCAAGTGTTTCAACTGCCAGCAGGTGTGGCATATTGCAAGGACCTGCACTCTACCGAAAAAGCAACCGCCCCAGCAAGGAAGAGTTTATGCGGTCACCACTGAAGAAGCAGCTGCATCACCGGATGTGGTCACGGGTACGACTCTATCCCTTACTATTTGGCTTATCTTTATCATTTGTGTGTATGCGCATATAGAACTAAGGGATGATAGAAAATTCCAGGAATTGTAAATGTAGCTGGTATACCCGCCAGAGTATTATTTGACTCTGGGGCCACGCACTCCTTTGTTTCTATTTCTTTTGGGAAGCGAATGGAGTTACCAATCAAGCATTTTAACCCAAGCTTGATAGTTCACTCTCCATTAGGAGTCGAAGTGGCTTTGACCGAATATTATGGACCATGTACTGTATGTATTGAGGGCCGAGACTTAGAAGCAAACCTAGTACTACTAGAGATGGCAGACTTTGATGTCATTTTGGGAATGGATTGGCTAGGCCATCATTCGGCCGTCCTTTTATGTGGTGAAAGGAAGCTTGTGCTTACTGACAAAGAGGGAAGGGAGTATAGTTTCACTGGGATCAAGCTATCTAGGAAGCGGAAGCTGATTCTCTCTGCCCTAAAAGCCAAGCGATGCTTAGAGAAAGGGGGAGTGGGGTATCTAGTATCTGTAGTCGATCTCATGGCAGAGTCACTCAAGATGGAAGATATAGATGTGGTTCGGGAGTTCCCAGATGTATTTCCAGAGGAGCTTCCAGGCTTACCGTCGGACAGGGCTACAGAATTTGTAATAGATCTTATGCCAGGTTCGGCGCCGGTGTCCAAAGCACCATACAGGATGGCCCCGACCGAGTTAAAGCAGTTGAAGACCCAGTTACAAGAATTATTGGATAAGGGCTTCATACGACCTAGCATATCGCCTTGAGGAGCACCTGTATTATTCGTCAAGAAGAAGGATGGAAGTGTAAGGCTATGTATTGACTACCGTGAACTGAACAAGTTGACGATCAAGAAACGGTATCCTTTGCCTAGGATCGATGACTTGTTTGACCAGTTACAGGGTGCAAAGGTTTTCTCAAAGATCGATCTCCCATCAGGGTATCACCAATTGATGATCAAGGCCGGAGATATTTCGAAGACTGCTTTCAGGACGAGGTATGGGCATTATCAATTTCTAGTTATGTCTTTCGAGTTGACCAATGCTCCAGCGTCGTTTATGGAACTGATGAACCGAGTGTTTCATGATATGTTGGACACTTCGGTCATCGTATTCATCGATGACATATTGATCTACTCTAAGGACATGGAGACTCATACAACACATTTAAGGGCAGCCCTACAACAGCTGAGACAGGAGAAGCTTTATGCTAAGTTCAAGAAGTGTGAGTTTTGGTTGAAGGAAGTGGCTTTCTTAGGCCATGTTGTATCTGAAGATGGTATCAAGGTTGACCCAAGTAAGATAGCTGCTATAGTAGGATGGGAAGCACCAAAATCTGTTGCGGAGATTCGTAGTTTCCTTGGGTTGGCTGGTTATTATAAAAGATTCGTGGAAGATTACTCCAGGATCACTGTTCCACTCACTAGATTGACCAAGAAGGGAGAGAAATTTATATGGACAGATGAGTGTGAGAAGTGCTTTCAGACTTTGAAGTCAAGACTAGTCTCTGCACCTATCTTGACCATCCCAGAACCAAGCATACCGTTTACTTTATATATATATGCTTCAGAGTTGGGTATTGGGTGTGTATTGATGCAAGGAGAACAGGTGATTACTTACGCATCAAGACAGTTAGAGGAGCATGAGAAGAACTATCCTACGCATGACTTGGAGCTAGCAGCGGTTATACATGCAATCAAGATTTGGAGACACTACTTGTATGGTGAGAAGTTTCAAATCAAGTCAGATCACAAGAGCTTAACTTATCTTTTCACTCAGAAGGATCTGAATATGAGACAGAGGAGATGGCTGGAGTTATTAAAAGATTATGATTGTGACATCCAGTACCATCTGGGTAAAGCAAATGTGGTGGCTGACGCCTTAAGCAGAAAGTGGGCATCGAAACCTGAGACTGGACCAAGTACAAATGCTGCATTATGTACCGCAGCTTCAAGTTCAATCGAAGGTGATAAAGGGTATATAATTGAGACTGCAGAAGATCCAGTTGAGCAAGGCTTAATTCATAAGTTCACTATGATGTTCGTAGCTTTGAAGATCTCGCCGGATCTAGTTGATGAAGTCAAGGTAGCAATCCTACAGGATCCTCATCTCAAGACAGTGCAAGAAGACTTAGAGAAGGGTACGAGCAATCCTGACTTTACATTGGATTCAGACAGGGTACTCAGGTATCGTGGATGTTTATGTATACCGGAGAGTGAAGACTGCGATATCAGAGATCGAGTTATGACTGAAGCTCATTACACTCCATATTCGGTACATCCAGGAAGTACCAAAATGTACCATGATTTAAGAAGACTGTATTGGTGGAGGGGTATGAAGGCTGTCATAGCTCGTTTCGTGTTTCAGTGTCTGAATTGTCAACAAGTTAAAGCGGAAAGGCATAGACCCACAGGTTTACTACAGTCATTACCAGAACCTGCATGGAAGTGGGATTATATTACTATGGATTTTGTCACGGGCCTACCTTTGACACCAAGGTCAGTGGATGCAGTTTGGGTTATAGTAGATCGACTCACCAAGACAGCTCGATTTATTGCGATCAGACCTCAGTATACCATGGAGAAACTGGCCAAGTTATATGTGGATAATATAGTCAGACTTCATGGCGTTCCAGAGAGTATAGTATCTGACAGAGATCCCCGTTTTACATCAAAGTTCTAGGAGGGATTACAGAAAGCTATGGGAACGAAGTTGAAGTTCAGCACAGCTTTTCACCCTCAGACAGACGGACAGTCAGAGCGAACTATTTAAATTTTGGAAGATATGCTCCGAGCTTGTGCAATAGATTTCAAGGGAGCTTGGGATGAGAAGCTATCACTTATCGAGTTCACTTACAACAACAGTTATCAGGCTACAATTCAGATGGCCCCATGCGAAGCACTCTATGGGAAGAAGTGTTGTACACCTCTGTTATGGAACGAGGTGGGGGAAAGAAGAATTGTAGGACCGGAGTTTGTTGAAGAAACTTGCCGAGTGATTGATCAGATCAAGGAGAGAGTAAAGACAGCTCAAGTTCGACAGAAGCACTATGCGGATAATCAACGTCAAGATCTGGAGTTTGCAGTAGGTGACAAAGTTTTCTTGAAGGTGTCATCGGTGCAAGGTCTGAAGCGGTTTGGTAAGAAAGGGAAGCTATGCCCCAGGTATGTGGGACCGTATGAGATATTGACCCGACGTGGTAATGTAGCATATCAATTGGCTCTACCACCATCTATGTCCAGTGTTCATAATGTGTTCCACGTATCATTACTGAAGAAGTATGTTAGAGATCCATCGCACATCTTGACTGCTGATCCCCCAGAATTGACTGAAGACTTAACATTCGAAGTGTTGCCTGTGATGCTCTCAAGTCGAAAAGTCCAGCAACTTCGAACCAAGGATATCCATTATGTGAAGGTGCATTGGAGAAGCCAAAATGTAGAGGAAATTACTTGGGAAAAAGAGAGCGCGATGAGGAAGGAGTACCCTAACCTTTTCAACGATCAAGGAACGTTCAAATTTCGAGGCCGAAATTTCTTTTAAGGGTGGGGGAGTTGTGAAACCTACATGCAAATTTCGGGGATGGAATTTCTTTTAAGGGTGGGGGAGTTGTAAGACCCGTACTCCGTAAACCCGGTCTAAACCTTGGTTTTGTGTCGTGACAGGTCTTTCGATCATCACCGGGCCAGACGGGACGAGCGGATGACAAGCAGGTATGAAATCGGACCAAAGACGACCAAATAGTCATCAATTTATGTTGACCGGTCGATGGTACCGGTCTTGGTACCGGTCGACCAGTATGGCCTGCGCAGCTATGTGTGGGAATCTGGAAATTGACTTCTGAGGGTCCCACTTTCCTGATTTCGAATCCTAGAAGTTTCCTAATCCTAGTAGGGTTACTAAACCCTATTTTTAGCCTATAAATACACCCTTAAGCCTCCTCAAATCCTTTCCATTGTCTCTCGCAAACCCTAGAGAAGAGAAAGAGGTTGGAAAGGAGAAGGAGCTAGGAAGAAGAAGAAGGTGCCGCCATTACCGTTCGACGAAGCTCACGCTACGCCTGTCAACGGTAAGTGTTCGAATCAATCTTCTTATCCTATGTTACTTGTGTGGGTGGATCAATACCATGCAAAGCAGGTATTGATCCAAAACCCTAGCTGGACCATAAAACCCTAAGTTGCCATCAAACCTTAGATTCGAGTTTCGAGATGACATTCATCGAAACGAGACTTGAATGAGTTGGGAATAACTCTAACTCCAAGATTAGATTTAGAATGGATAGGAGAAACCTTGGAAATCCATGAAGGATGATCGATGGCAGTCGAAAACCCATGTATGGTCTTCCAGAGACATACCGGTCGACTATACCGGTTGCACATGGTGCGACCGGTATGTTGCCACCGGTATCCCTCGGGAGGCTGATCTGTGGGGACCGACTGACCATACCGGTCGCCAGTCTTCCCCACAGAGCTGTGACCGGTATGTTGCCACCGGTCAGCTCTGTGAGGGTATTTTGTAACCGTGTTGGTTTCCGACCAACATGAAACCCTAAACAAATATTCTAATGAGACCCTAATAATATTGTAGGACTTTGTGACATATCGTTTGGATCTTGCGACGTGGAGCAAGTTATCGACGAGCGTCAGGTAAGGGAATCTGACCTAAACCTAATAATTAAGGGACAGTAAATTGTTGTTAATCACCTGATTATATGAGATGTGTTGTTTGTGCATATTCACATGCCATCCTTTACTTTCAGTTATTATTACTGTTCATGCATTGATAGGATGTTATTGTTAGGCATGTGATTGTTTTCGTTAATGTGTGGAGTGGGGCATGGGCCTGGGATCGCTCTTCACATTAGCACCTTTTGTAGTATTCGGTCTTAACATGCTCGGTACGGGTGGGGCATCAGGGGAAGGTCGTGGTACGGTGGTCTCCGATATTGATGTTGTCCCGGCCATTGTTATGTGGTTCTGTGGTCTCCAAGTCGACGCTGGCTTGTCCACGATGCTTTAGCTCTATCTCTATGCCGTAGGGAGTTATGTTGGGATAGGGTCTACCTGCGTATTGTATCTATCCTAGTGAGTTAGTTGCGGATAGGGCATCAGGGGAGGTGTGGGAATGCCTTAGCTCTATCTCTATGCCGTAGACGACTGTGCTGGGATAGAGCATACATTGATGACATATAGGATTGGTTAGTTGCGAGCCTAGGTTGCGAGCCCAGTTTGCGAGCCCTGGCCAGTAGGGGCTTAGGTACTGGTATGGGTAGAGTATCAGGGGAGGTACGTGGGTATCTTAGCTCTATCTCTATTCCATGATGGGTGTATGTGGGCCAATGGGGGTGTGAACCATGAGGTGCCACACACTCGTGTATAGAGGTGCGGGGGCCACCAAACCTTTCTATAGCACATTACAAACTTAAAACCAGACCACAGCATAAAACTGATTGTTACTCATGCATAATATTGTGAAACTGTCTGATTGTCTTACTGAGCTGTGTTGTGAGCTCACCCTTTGTGTACACATTGTTTTTAGATGTTGATGCAGGTTATACTGTTGATGATTACATGAATGCTCCGGCGTATGGAGGTGTTGCTGCTCTGGATGTGCAAGCAGGAGAGGACGAGCATGACGCTTCATGCGAGTGCCCTTTCTGCGTGTACCTTTGATCGGATTTTATTTATTTCTTTTATTTGTTTTTGGTTGGATTAAATGGATGTATGGATATTATTTATGTGTTTGAATTTGGATAATGAAATATTTATTTAAATTATCAATAGATACTCAGTTCATTCTATTTAAAGTCTTTCGCTGTAAATTTATATTCTGATTGTGGTTATGTGTAATGGTTTGTATGAGTGGACACGGCCTATTTGAGATCCTGGTGTGAACCGTTGGTTCAATGACGGTTCACTCACACCATTCTGGTTGGATCAGAATTGGGGTGTGACACCACCTACCTCACATGGACAGCAAGCTTGCCTTATATTGGATTTGACTTTTGGACCTAGTACGGTAATCAAACACCTAATGATATGCTATGATAAACAAACAGTCAGGATCAATGTTAAATGAAAAGGTTAATACTTAAGTGTTATGATTTGGATAGAGATATGAGGAAACCTAGAGAGGCCTATTCGAACCATACGTTGGTAGTATTTCCATTTGCTTCTCAGGTAAGGGAATCGAACCTTTATTTGTGTGCATTTCTCTATTTAATACGATATGCTCTGATGTGAGATAGATAACATGCTATTTGTTAATAACATGCCATCCAATAAATTGTTATGCTTGCTCATGCATATGCATTACTAAATTGTATGTGATCAGTGATACACGTAGTGGTTTGGAAGTGGACGGAATAGGATGCTTTGCAACCTCTCTATGAAAGATAGAGCTGGTCTAGGTGACTCATGATGTCTGGTTACGTTGGTAAGGGAGAAGGTGGGTGGAATAGGATGCTTGCACCACCTCTTACTGACACTGCTTTGCATTGACCTATGTAACCTAGCCAAGTTACGATGTCTTATGTGGGGGCTTGAATAGGGTTACCTAGCTGCGTTACGGTCTAGGAATATGGATTAATTAGGTGGACATGGTTAGTCATATAGAAAATACCCGTATAATTGTATCCCTAGCCAATAAGGGATTATGTATTGTCATAGGTTCAATAAAGGGTGGCATAATCATAGCTGCAATGCTCCGCAGTTTTGAAGTAGTGTGAATGGGAAGACGAGTCAACTAATGGGGTTACCATCTCCTAAAATTTCACGTGGGTGAACATGGGATGAATCACATTTAGGAGAGAACCAAGACATCGGACGTATACATGGGGGATGTTTGTTGTACGCTGAGTGAGCAGACATTCATTCTGATGGGGGTGACCCGTGCAACCTGGAAGCACCAATTTTGTTGTCCTGAGTTGGCATATATAGTTATCATACCTGATCTTAGTTTCTAATTCAATGCATTTATGTGGTGCATGTTTAATTCCTTTATTAAGCTTAGTGGTTGAGCTTACCCTTGAGTACATAAAATATTTTAAAAAATACAGGTGTAAGTGTCTTTGAACTCAAGGATGCTGGTGTCAGTGATGAGAAAGTCCATGGATCTGATTGCAAATGTGATGACTATGTCTATGCCTAGACACGAGCGGGATAATTTTATGGATTATATAATTGGGATTTAAATTATGGATTTAAATTTATTGGGGAGGTGTTGTCTATTGAACAATTTAGTTTAAGAATATTTTACCTTAATTATGGAAGCACTATGGGTTGGATAATGTAAAACCCGTGTCCAAATCCCATTATGATACATCTATTTTGGGCATGTGTCGGGTCTTTCCACATACGAACTATTCATATCTACACGTCCGAAGATGAAGGCATAATTGTGTGGTGACATTGGGTCACTGCCTTGACCCTCTCATGTCACTAGAGTGCATAAGGATGCATTAAAAGAAGTCTTGGATCCAGTCCGTACAAACCCCAAATGTCTGGCATGCACAAACTTAAAAACTGACCGACTAAAAGATATCTAGCACGTAACCAGGGATGTGTGGTTGCACACGTGCCGTACGGTCCAGCCGCAGCCCTGTGTTCGAAGTTGAATTGGAAATCGACTGAAAGTGGACCTACGGGTCAAAAATCGATCTTTTCCATCCATAACTGACTGAGATTGGGTTCCATTCATGGTAATTGACCTTGATTCAGCCAAGGATGGAAGGAAGGGGGGAAATCATCTCCTTTCCATTTTTGTTTCTCATGCTTACCAATTCGAAATCAAAAGAGACTTTAATCTCTATTCTCTCAATCTAATTGACAAAAGGGAATGAGAGAGAGACTGATGCGCTACCAGAGAGAAAAGATAAGAGAAAAAGGAAGTGAGAAGAAGAAGAACAGAAGAAAAAGTGGAGATTTGCAAGAGGAAAAAGAAAGAGAAGAGAGAAAGAGACAGAAAAGAAATGAAGCACGAACCTCTGGATCATCAATCTTGGCTAAGAGCTTGAAAGAGAAACCCTCTATAAGTAATCTTACACTTTAGTTGTGGAATAAACTTGCAAAGTAATAAATCGGTTAATCTAAAATCCTATTAAATGGAAAGAATCCATGAATGACGTAGGGAAAAATAACATTGTACATGTTGAGGAATCAGCCTCAATGTAATAGTAAGCCATGACTGAATCATAGAGGGAGAAATACATTCCCGCAATGATGGAAGCCTTATACCACGTGAGCTATTGTTCACAGAATCGAATCAAGAACAATAATCCATACGGTACGAAGGATGCGGATAATGTATCAAATGAACTGAGAAGAATATTATGGACTTTTGATACTTCAAAAATGACCAATGGAGACCTGAGACCATGATTCAATGATGGATTCGAATGCCTTGAGATTGGATCTAAAGCTCTTGAAGCTAGATCTAATATCTCGATTAAATGAACAAATGAAACAGTATCCATAAGTTAGTATAAAGATCGAGTTCAGAACCCAAACTCGATATGTAGAACATAAAAAATATTAGTAACCACATCTGAAAGGTTTGGAGACCATTGGACTATAAACACCCCATTTTTGCCATTTCCAACTGAACAAAGTCCTACTGGTGTGTGGACAACAAAGGAAGAGAGATGAGTAAAAATTTGGTTTTTACTACGACCTTGAGGTAGTTTTCGGTGGGTTCCACAACAAGGTCACATACTGTAATCTGCATGGATGCATAGGTCATGGAATTATCTTCGAAATGGGACCAGAATTGCTCAATTCTGATATCAAATGAAGAAGATATGATCATTTTAGTCGGATGATACGTACAAGGGAGGTTTCTGTAATTATCATAAATAATCCCAGGGGCTTTCATGCAAATTATCGTAAGTTGGATTGTTTGAATTTCAAATAATCATATCTTGATCATCCGACATCTGAATCATATGGTTTAAGTACCATTATTCCTTATTTTTAGTCCTCTTCAAAGTGGACGTGAAAAATCCCGGGTAGAAGTCTCCGGTGGGCCCTATGCAAGCTTTCATGCAAAATTATCGTTAGAACTTCAAAGCTTCATATCTTTGTCGTTCTACATCTAATTCAGATGATTCCAAGGCCATTAATCTTCATTTTTGATGTCCTACAAAGTGGACGTGGAAAATCACGGGTAGAAGTCTCTGGAGGGTCCCATGCAAAATTACATATGAAAATGGTCATTTAATCTTTGAAAATTCATATTTTGGTCACACCATATCCAAATCAGGTAATTTCAGTTTCATTATGTTCCATTTTTAATACTCTACAAAGTAGACGTAAAGGATTTCCAATAGAAGTCCCCGAAGGATCCCATGCAGAAGGGTCAGCCAAATTATCAATAATTGGCCTGCTTAAACTTCAGAAATTCATAAGTTGGCTATTTTATTTCCAAATGAGGTGATTCAAGCTCCAATATTCCTCATTTGTAGTTTTCTACAAAGTAAACGTTGAAAATTTGGAATAGAGGCTATCGAAAAATTTCATGCAGAATGGCAACGTAAATAGCCCATGAAATGACAAAGAGAGAAACCCAGTCAATTCAGTCAACTCATCTCAACCCAAGCCAGTCTTGGCCCAACCCAGTCAATCCAGTCAACTCATCTCAACCCAAGCTAGTCTTGGCCCAACCCAGTCAATCCTTGTCAATCCGGACCAAATCTATTGGACTCATATGCATGCATATTATGTATATTATACATATTATTAGATTATGTATTTCTTTAGGTATTAAATTATATTTTTATGGATTGAATATATGTATATGTATTTATTGTAGGAGATAGCTGGCTAATGGTTCGGTTAGGCTAGGAAAGAGATCCTAAAAAAGATTGAATAGAGATTGTGGAGAAGAAAATAGGAAAGGAAAAGAGAGAAGGGGGATGGGACGTAAAAGAGGGAATCGAAGAGATATTGAGGGAAATCCGAGAGAGATTGGGAAAAAGAAGAAAAAAAAGAAAGAAAAGAGAGAATCCGAGAGAATAAGAGAGAGAGAAATAAAAGAAAAAAGGAAAAGAAAAAAAAAAGGAACTTTCAGATTTTCTAGAAAGAAAACATGAAAGAGAGAGAGAAGAAGAGAAGAAATGGAAAGAAAGAGAAGAGAAGAAAAGGAAAGAAAGAAAAGAGAAGAAAAGGAAAGAAGAAAAGGAAAAAGAAAGAAAAAGTGAAGAAAAGGAAAGAAAGAGAAGAAGAGAAGAAAAGGAAAGAGAGAAAAGAAGAGAAGAAAAGGAAAAAGAAAGAAAAAGAGAAGAAAAGGAAAGAGAGAAAAGAAGAGAAGAAAAGGAAAAAGAAAGAAAAGAGAAGAAAAGGAAAGGAAAGAAAGAGAAGAAGAAAAGGAAAAAGAAACAAAAGAGAAGAAAAGGAAAGGAAAGAAAGAGAAGCAGAAAAGGAAAAAGAAAGAAAAGAGAAGAAAAGGAAAGAGAGAGAAGAAGAGAAGAAAAGGAAAGAAAGAAAGAAAAGAGAAGAAAAGGAAAGAAAGAGAAGAAGAGAAGAAAAAGAAAGAAAGAGAAGAAGAGAAGAATCCGTTAGAATAAGAGAAAGAGAGAGAAGAAAAGAGAAGAAAAGGAAAGGAAGAGAAGGAGAGAAGAAAAGGAAAGGAAGAGAAGGAGAGAAGAAAAGGAAAAAGAAAGAAAAGAGAAGAAAAGGAAAGAAAGAGAAGAAGAGAAGAAAAGGAAAGAAAGAGAAGAAGAGAAGAAAGGAAAGAGAAAAAAAAAGAAGAAAAAAAAGAATGAAAAGAAAAGAAAACCAGAGAGAGAGAGAGAGAGAGAGAGAGACGGTAAAAGAGAGGTAGCATTGACGAGGAGAAGAGAAGAGGAGCAGCAAAGATAAAGGGAGAAGAAGAGAGGAAGAAAGAGTAGCAGAGGCAGGTAAGCTCTGCTTTCGTGATTGCTTCAACTTTCGTTATTGATTCCCTATATAATTTTTAATTTTTTTCTCTAATCTGTGTACCTACCTATCTCGATACCCAACGAGACCTGCAAACCTCTATAACCTGCATCTCAACTCCGCCACCAAATCATTTTTCAATTGGTTCCCTCCATCAAACCAAACTATTCACCAATCATGACCCTCAACAACTCCCATCTTCTTCAACTCCTGCTCCACCGAATCTAATCCCCCACTAACTTACCATCAAACCCACAAACACCTGCACTTCACCCCTACTATCACCGAATCCAAATTACCCTCATCCTTCATCTCCACATGTCATTCTCCACCTCATCTGAACTTTGATCATGAATTGTAGTATGATTTAAAATTAAACCCTTGATCCAATGTGAATCTGATATTAAATTGAGTATTTTTTTAATGTGGTTAAAATCTAACCATTGGATATTAATTGAGAATTCAATATGATGACAATCAAGCCATTGATCATGGAATCTTCAATGAGATTAAAATCTGGTATTTGATCTTGGATTTCATGAAAATAAAATATGACCATTTCGATGTGAAATTAATATGGCACTTTAATTTGGAGCTTTCGAGGAGTTGAAAAACCAAGCCATTGACCATGCATTTTTATCAAGTGATGATATGAAAATAAGGACCATTGGATGATTGAATTTTTCTAATTTTGATCATGTGATAATATTACTTGTGAACCGTCAATCATGATAATTTCAATGCGTTGATCTTGACCATTAATCATGATAATTTTAATGCGTTGATCTTGACCATCGATCATGATAATTTTAATGCGTTGATCTTGACCATTGATCATGATAATTTTAATGCGCTGATCTTGACCATTGATCATGATAATTTTAATGTGTTGATCTTGATTGTCAATCATGATAATTTTAATGTATTGATCTTGACCATGTGATCATGATAATTTTATTGCTCAATCTGAACCATTGATCCATATGATTTGATCCTTACCCATCTGATCATGATCCTTACCACCTGATTTGATCCTTATCCTTTTGATCATGATTCCTACCATCCGGTTAACATCTACACAACCATTTGATCAGATCAAGCCACCATCATCACCATCAGATCAAACCATCATCCTCACCATCTGATCAAGCCATCATCCTATCAGATCATCCTCACCACCAGATCAGATTATCATCACCGTCAAATTAGATCATCATCACAACTCTATCTCACACTATCTGATCATCATCTACACCATCTGATTTGCCCATCACCCCATCTAATCATCATCTACACCATCTGATCGTCATCACCATCATCACCATCGTCACCATTTGGAATGCTTATTGCTACATCTGTCTGCTACACATGCTCATTGCTACATCTGTCTACTACACATGCTTAATGCTACATCTGTCTACCACATGCTTATTGCCATACATAGATGCTTACTGTCATGTTTGTATGCACACTGCTATATGTGGAATACTATCACTGCTATAGTTGGAATGCTTTCACCTACCATATTTGTCTTGAAAAGAGATAAGTTGGAAAAATAGCAATTAGGGTAGGAAACCCTAAAAAATGAAAATCACAATGAAAAAGGGATAGGAAACCCTAGAAACCTAAAAATGGAAACAATAAAAATGGTAGGAATTTAGGTCTCATCCCTAGATCCTATTAACAAAAATGGAAACAATAAAAATGGTAGGAATTTAGGTCTCATCCCTAGATCCTATTGATAAAAATGAAAACAATAAAAATGATAAGAATTTAGGTCTCATCCCTAGATCCTATTGAAAAAAATGGAAACAATAAAAATGATAGGAATTTAGGTATCATCCCTAGATCCTATTGACAAAAATGGAAACAATAAAAATGGTAGGAATTTAGGTCTCATCCCTAGATCCTATTAGCAAAAATAGAAACAATAAAAATGGTAGGAATTTAGGTCTCTTCCCTAGATCCTATTGTCAAAAATAGAAAGAATTTGGTACACATCCCAAATCTGAATGATAGGAATTTAGGTCTCATCCCTATATCCTATTGACAAAAATGGTAGGAATTTAGTACACATTCCAAATTCGACTCTCACAATCATTTCGAACTACGTCGTACCTAATTTCTAGGACACACCCTAGAATACGTAGGCAATTTTGGAATCCCAAATACGGTACAAAGCCACCCATCAACCATCCATTTAGCATAAATTTCAACTTGAACAAAGAATCTAATTGAAGCACATGTAAATCACTTTCATAATCTTTAATCACAAAACCCTTTTCGAACTATGTTTTTGGACTTGATTTCTAGGATTGGAATACATAGGCAGTTTGAGATGTCTTACACGTCTCAAATTCAGTCCAAGACCGAACCATCTTTGGTCCGGTTCACTGTATAATGTTGTACATTACATTTGCTTGTTTATTTGCTTTAAAATATAATTGGCTGAACCCTAGGTTAGAATAACTTAGTAACTTGGTTTAGGACATTCCCCATTGAACCCTAATCATCCAGTTGACCAAGCACAATCAAAATTAGAGTTTAAGGAAAGTTTAGGAGGCCGATATTAATCGGGTGGTTTGGGTGCCTAACACCTTCCCATAACCGTACCCTGAATACTTACCTGATCTCTTGTAGACCAAAGAACTGATACATTGGATCATGAGTCAATAGAAGTCTTACCTTAGGGTGAGGCTACATTTTTCGAGGTCCTAGACCTTAATCTAGGTGGCGACTCCAACAGAACAATTGATCTTCATTGATATAGATATATTTTCATCCCAAAGAGGATCATCGTTTCTCATTGTCCTCACATGGACCTCATACTGATGTGCGATCGATGACGAGCCATACGACTTGGCTATAGTGACGTATGGTCAGACACGTGCCGCACGCCATTCTGACACTGGACTTCGATCAAACTTAATCGATGACTATCTATTCATTAATTAAAATTTATTAAGGCCTTAGAACCCAAAAATAGTATGTCTTGATGTGAAAATCCATCATGCATCATGTATACCTGAAATAAGTGTTAGTTTACACCTTAAATAAATTATTCATAGACTGTTATTGCAAGTGAAGACCTGAAACCAACCGTACAAAGGTTAGGTAATTTTTTGAGGTGTCGACACCATCAAGCGACCATGTTTCAATGTATGATCGATCACGTGTTGCATACTTACTGGTCGAGGACCATGCTATTGACCATGCCCCACATGAGATTTTTAACTCTGTTGGCAACCATCTTTGGTTAATGACTTTACAAGATTTTTATAGGCTTGCTGATAGGTTTAGATCTCATAATTGGAATGTCTATGAGCATTAACTATATTGGTTTAACTAGAAGTCCTAAAAATTAATTAAGTGTCTTGTTGTCCTTTATTTTGAAGAACAAAAGCCTTTGGACAATAAGCATGGAAACCTTAGGGGCTAGGAACCAGACCCATGTATGACGCTTGAACCTTGAACCCTGACTTCGTGATAAGAAGTCATTCTTAGTATTAAAGCTTTTAGAAGGAAATCCTTGCTAGCAAGTGTGCCATCTTATGCAGGATTGATGTTTATAACAATTGACTCCTACAAACAGCATGTTTTCTGCAAGTGTAGATATACCCAAGAGTTATGAACAGTAATGAATGGATTTAGTAATGAACCCCTAGATGCTATGGCATGATAAGCAAACAATAAATGGAAGGCATAGAACATCAAATAAGCTACTAAGCTATGAGCACCAGAATAATGAACTTAAAGAGAGGTCTATATCTGTCATTAATCTATCCATATCATAACTCATCACAACGAACTACGGTGTATCTGATTTTCAGGACCTCTGAAATACATAGGCAACTTGGAGGACCTCTTCAAGTACGGTACCACATCTTAGTGTCCTTAGGTCCCCCATACCCATATCCATATCCATATTCACTTCAGTCCACATTAAGCTATCTCTAGAGTCAGTTTCAATCATCATCAAGCATAAACTTCAACTTGAACAATTGAATATAAGAAAACTTTAAGCATAAATCACATCCATAAACCTTAATCACAATCTGTTCGAACTACATTATGGACTTGATTTATGGGATTGGAATACGTAGGCAATTTGAGATGTTTTGGACATCTCAGATTTAGTCCATCTCCGAACCATCTTTGGTTCAATGCATTGTATATTATTTTGCTTGTTTATTTATTTTTCAGAACATGTTCTATTGAACCTAGGTTAGAAGAACTTGGCAACTTGACATAGGATTCCCCATGAGCCCTAGTCATCATCCATTGACCATGAACAGTCAGAACCATAGAGTCTACGGAAAGTAAAATCATATACAAGGCCAATTTTCAAATCAGATAGCTTTGGGTGCTTAACACCTTCCTAAACTGTATCTTGAATGCTTACCCATTCTCTGATAGATCAAAGCCAATATATTGGGTCAAATGAGTCAATAAAAGTCGTTTCTTATGAAGAGACTACATTTTTATAGGTCCTAGACCTTAATTTAGATTGCGACTTCATATCATTTACTATCAATTTCAACGTGGGTGGATAATGTGTCCTCACAGTGGCCACTCCACTGGGGATTCCATGTTCAGACTCCAGATTCACTTTCCTACATTGATTGATTAACATTGGATGCTAGATTTAGGGCTACTATTATTTATGTTTGTATATATTATTTTGAGGGGTATGGGTTTAGTAACACATCATGCCATTAGCCAACCTAGGTCCTCATGCAGAAGGGATCACCCACTAGGTAAAAAGCACAACCTTGACACGTACCTTGTAAAATTCTCTACCGATGAGAGCCTTTGACGATTGTTTCTTGGGTTCGTCTGGGAAGGCATCATACTATTCTAGGTCTTGACATTTTGTAAAATTGTATATCAAAAGGAATCGAGAGGCCTATGATTCACCGTGTAGATGGGATAGGCTCACTGTTCCTTGTCATGGTAGCCTTGCTGGTCCTAACCCAGTTTGAACCACATGTTTGTTATTTTTGGTCCATCCCTAAACCAACATGGTAAAACCCATTCAATGATGACATCCATGCCAATGACGTCGAAGTTCTGTCCGTTCTTACTCGATTGGTTGACATGTTAGAATCCACACGATGAGCATTTTGAACTCGCACTTGTTGAGAGCGGGAGGAATGTATAAACCTATTCTACGTCATAGTGGACGGCCACTGTACACTTTCTATCAAAGAGCTCGATGTGTTGGATCCATCATTGTTAACACATCAGCTTCAAAAAAGACCAAAAACTCCCTGTCACAACATAGGTGTCATGATTGAGCGATCAGTTGCCGGTCTGTTCAGTCATGAACCACTTTTTGCTAACTATCCCGTGTAAAAGCTAAGAATGAGTATATCCATTTCAATCTCTTTAAATTTGACGAACCAAGTGGTCGAACTTTATTGCCTAATGAACCGTTTAGGTCATGAAGCCCAAGACCAATCACGGGGTTAGACAAAGCAACTAAATTGACCCGGATAATATTTATTCAATGGGTTTCACAAGGGAGCTAACATTTGTATGATCAAGTCAGCCTGTTTGTATATGTGATCCCTTTCTGTCCCCATTACCCTATGTTCATAATGTGTGTCTATTTAGTCTTTTTCCTATACTTTTCATGAGAGTTGAACAGAACTTATAATCTTGTCAAACCTTTAAGTAAGCTACTCTGTTTCTAGGTAACTGACTAGGATTCCTTTCAATCAGTGGGGTAAGATACCATATAATCAGAAATATGACTAGGGTGACATCCCGAAGCCTATTCAACACTCTTGTCAAACTCCAAAAGATCAACAATTGTTATAAATGGAAACCCTGAGTAAAAGCCAAGTTCTAGATAGGGTAAGACGACCAGAGTGGAAAATTCTATCAATATCCTAGGGAACTTAACTCAGTTCAGGATTTGATTTGGGCAAAAATGGATGCCAATTTTTGAGAAAATTCTTGATGGTACCTGAGTGAATACTTCCAAGCCGGTTTGACCGTTACATTTGATTCGTGTTTTGGTTCATGTTAGAATCTAGTCCTAGGATGATTCAATCTTTACCTTTGGTTCATGTCCAGTTCATGTCGGAACTAAAGGGAAATCTAGTCCAAGGATGGTTCAACTGTCACATCTGGTCATGTTCATGTCAGGTTCATGATGGATTAAGGAGAGATCTAGTCTTAGGCTGATTTAATTATCATATCTAGTTCGTGTTGAAATTCGAAAGAGTTGTACCCCTCTATGCTCAATGCCATGATCTATCTTTAGACCAATTTAATAGCCACATATGGTTTATGTTCTAATTCGTGTTAGAATCAAAGAGAGCTCTATTTCATTTGAATTTGGTGTCCATACTTTTAGCCATAAGTCTATCCAACTTTTGCCTAGCTCATGTTCTGTTTCATGCTATGATTAAGGGAAAATATCATTTGTTTGAGCTTAATCTAAATGTTTTATCCCTAAGTTGTTAAACCATTACCTCAGATTCAAGCCATATTTGAGGAAAGTTAGACCCATATGAACCTAATGCCCTAATTTATCCCTAAGCCAGTTTGATCATCACCTTCGGTTTATGTCCTAGTTCGGTTAGAAATTAAGGGAAACCTCTTCATCCGATTTCCATCTCATGGTTTGTCTCTACCAATCAAAACCTGATATTGCAAAATAGAATTGACCATCTAGAGTGAAAACTGAAGGGTTGTGTTTATAGTCATGCTGTCACACCCCAATTCTGTACTATTCAGAATGGTGTGATGAACCGTCAATAAACCAACGGTTCAACCAGGATCTCAAAATAGGCTATCCCACATAAGATAAACCAAAACACATTCCACATTAATCAGAGGAAACAAAGTAAATAGCGGAAGTCTTACAGATAATGAACTGAGGTCTAATCATGATAAATAATTAATATTCCATTTATTTCCATGTAACCAAAACATAATTTAATACATATTACAATATCCAAATATGAAAACTAAACACTAAAGGTATCCACCATTGAAACGCTCGCTTAACGAACCATGTTCGTCCTCCACAGCTTGCTCATCATAGCCACCACATGTTCATATGTTGGCGTGTCGACATAATCTTCGATCATAGTACATACAACATCAGAAACTAAAAAGAATTGCATGCGCGAGGGTCAGCTCTCCAACTTGAGCTCAGTGAGAAAAAAAACAACGCGACAATACATATGCATGCATTCAATTCATATCTTTCATCTGGTTTAAAGTTTGCTATGTGCTATAGAAAGGATAGGTGGCCACCGCACCTCTATACACGAGTGTGTGGAAACGCCCAATGAAAACGGCACCGTCGCCCCCCATGCACCCACCATGGACAATATACATCCCATGAAAATGGCATGGCTGTACCGGTTGCCCATACCAACACGTAAGCCCCTGTTAGCAGGGCTTGCAAACTGGGCTCGCAACTAACCAACCCTAATGTCAAATAATGTATCCAAGGCCTCACCCCAGCAACCCTCAATACATCCAAAGAGATAGAGCTAGGGTCTGGTGACCAGGCTAAACCACAATGCCACGTCCCCCCTGATGCCCTACGACATATTAGTTCCGCAAAGGTAATGGCGATACGACGATATTAGTGGACAAGACTTGAGTAGAGATAGAGCTAGAGTCTGGTGACCAGGCTGAACCACAATGTCACGTCCTCCCCCTGATGCTCCACTCGCATCAAGCACACTAACACTTGCTTAGTGGACATGACTTGAATAGACCATGGCACAATATACCCCGATGAGAACGGCATCGAAGTACCGGTTGATACCATCCCTACCCGCACCATGTACACCAGCCAAACACAAACATTCACATGCCTATTTCTACCATCATCAACATCATCGTGTTATAATCAATAAATTTAAATATGTATGAACAGTAATAATAGAAATATTGGATGACATGCTGAATTCACATAACAATCATACACGCATAAAATCATTCATGGCATCGGACTCAAGAAATAAAAACAATTTATTATTAACCAATTAGTTTAGGTCTTGTTCCCTCACCTTAGCTTGTTAATAGATCCTCTTCCAAGCTTTAGAATCACCTTTATAATGTTATTATATTGCTAAAAGACCTAACTGAGTCGTTAGAATTTAATTAGAATTAATTTTGAATTTAAAACCATCCTGTTAACTGAGGGTCGGAGGTAGGGTCGGAGTCATGATCGACCCTGGGTGCGACCCTCCCCTATTCTGAACTTCCCGAACACTGAGGGTCGATGCTAGGGTCGGATCTACCATCGACCCTAGGTGCGACCCTCCATGGTTTGAGTCGAAAATATCAAATTTCATTCATTCTTTCATGTTTGGGGTCCTATGGTTTGCTTCTACAATCCATTCCACACATGTTCTATGGTTTAGAACTATTCTTTATTCACCTACATGGTTTCAATGAATTCCTCCATGGTTTTCCATGAAAACCTAACCATGGGTTGATGGTTTGGATTTCTTCTAAGTCATACCCTCTTCAAAAACCATTCTAAAGTCTTAAATAAATCATGGGGAATGTATTCATACCTTAGGTTTGCTGAGATTCAGAGTTTCCTCTGAATTTCCTCTTCTTCCTTAGCCTTTTCTTCAAGTTTTCCTTCTCTTCTCCTCTTCCTTCTCTTCTCTTTCTCTCAATCCAATTAGGGTTGTAAAAGGAGTGAAAGAGGATTAGGGACGTCCTATTTATAGTGCAAAACCTCCCAAAATACGTCCCATTGAGTTTAGGAAAGGTTCCAATCAAAATTAGGAAGGTTTCCTAATTTTCGGTTCGTGCTGTTTTTCCCGAATACCGAGGGTCGATGGGAGGGTCGATGGGAGAGTCGGACAACTCATAGACCCTGCGACCCATGATTGAGGGTCGATGGTGAGGGTCGATGGGAGGGTCGGACCTGCCTGTTAAAACATGCGACCCTACCCTCATTTTGACTATTTTTGGGTAAATTTTCATATTGGGTCTTGGGTTTCTTCACACACTTGGTCCACTTGGCTCAACCATGATATGTAGACGGGTCACGACACGAAATGTAAGGTTAGACCGGGTTCATGGCGTGCGGGTCTTACAACTCCACCACCCTTAAAAGAAATTTCGTCCTCAAAATTTGAACGTACGGATCTTACAACTCCCCATCCTTAAAATAAATTTTGTCCTCAAAATTTGAATTTACTTCGGAGTCAGTAGGTGGGAATTCTATTTCCGCATTGCATCTTCTTCTTTCCATGCCGTCTTCTCCACGTCTTGTCTTCGTCAGATTATCTTCATATAATTGATACCAATTTTTTAAGGTGTTGTAGCTTTCAACTAGTGAACTAGGCTGGTACCACTTTAATAGTTAAATCTCCTTTTTATTCCAGTGATTCCGTGGTCAATACTTTTGATATGGATCTCCAATATACTTCTTCAATAGAGACACACGAAATACATCATGCACACTAGACATGGATAACGATAACGCTAATTGATATGCAACTTTTCTACGTCTCTCTAGAGTTTATAAGATTCGACGCATATATAAAATACTACTTTCCTTCTTGTCTAATCATTTCAAACTATGCATAAGTGATATCTTCAAAAGCACTTTGTCACTTATGGCGAACTCAAGGTTTTGGTGTCTATTCTGACAACCCTGAGCTATCCTACCCCTTTTCTTTGATCTTGTTTGCCACTCGATAGTTTTCTTCATTAGACTTAGGTTTCCAAAATTCTTCATTCACCAATTTTATTCCAAAATAAAGGAATTTGACATTTCTACCATACCATGCTTGATAGGTGACATTTACATGGTAGCTTAATAGCAACTTCAATTCACGGTAACTTCTCAACTCAAGTTCCTTGAAATCAATTTCATAAACTCGGGGCATATCTCTTAGGATTTGTATAGTCCGCCCCGACTGTTCATCGGTTTAAGGTAAAATGCGGTACTAAACTTCAACTTTGTTCCCATTGTTTCCTATAGATCCTTCCAAAACTTTAAGATAAAGCATGAGCTTCTGGCCGACACTAAACTCTCATGCATACCATTCAATCTGACAATACTATCCATATATAGCTTAGTTAGCCGCTCCAAAGCATACCGAGGTCGTATAGCAATGGAATGAGCTATCTTCATAAGGCGATCAACAATCACCCATACTGCGTCAACCGATCTAGGAGTCAGTGGCAAATCAGTGACATATTTCATTGTAATGCAGTTTCACTTCCAGACTGGCTTTGATAGTTATTGTTGTAGCTATGTTGGTCTTTGTCTTTCAACCTTTACTTACTGATAATTCAATTACTGAAACATGCATCTATCCACAACCACTTCCATTCCCTTCCTGCCAAAATAATCTCTTCATGTCATGAAACATATTGGTACTCTAGTATGTACTGAATATTGAGTACAATGGACTCTTATCATTATCCTCTTCATAGTATCCAAGTCTTTATCTTCATGTATTCAGAATCTGCCTCTGTATCTGAGTACCATCTCCGCATCCAAAGTAAGTAAGGGTTAGGTTTTTCTTTCTCTAAATCTCCTGACATTATTCTTATATACAGATTTAACAAAATTGCTTCTTTTATTTCATCCACCAATTCAGAGATGATTTTTAATGGCATAAATGCAACCGAACTATTGTTTCATAATTCATCCATAAGTTCTCGCTCGATTGGATCATCACTAGCTTCTATTATATGTTACTCTTTTCCAAATCTGAATCTGTTGCTGCAGAACATAAGGCAACATTTATACTCGGTCCTTCTTTAGACCTCATAATCCCTTTTTGCTTAAGGCATAGCTACTACATTAGCCTTGCTTAGTGACCTTGAATATCATGGTCTTAATCCTTCAATGTTCAAACCATTTTCCTATCTTCATGTTCAACTCTTTCTGATGAAGAGATAAATAGGATTCTTAACCTAAAATTATTCTCCGTTTAGATAATGTCAAGTCTTGATTGCATAATTCATCACCGGTAACTCCAAGTCATGAGTAGGGTAACGCTTCTCATGCTCCTTTAGTTTTCTTGAAATGTATGCAATTGCTTATTTACCTTGCATCAACCCGCATCCTTGATCCAATTTGAAAGCTCTGATGGATAGGGTAAAAGGTTCCCTTGGTACCGAAATGATTAAGATGGGAGTTGATATCAACCTTACCTTAGAATCTGGAAACATTCTTCACACTTGTAGGTTCAAATAAATTCCACTCCCTTCCTGGCTAGCTTGGTAAGTGGTTTTGCGATCTTAGGGTGGTCCTCCAAGCATCATCTGTAATAATCAGCTAAAACCAAGAAACTTCTTTTTTTCGCAATATTCCATACAATTGCTTCTATCTGAATAGGGTCCACTTTAATCCCTTTATATGATGCTACGTGATCTAAGAAGATCATTTTTGTTTTATCATGTCTCATGTTTCTTGGACTTGAGATGAAGCTTTTCACTTCTCAGCTGTTGTAAAGCTGTTTTAAGATCCGTTGTATGAGTTGCTTCATTCTTGGAATAAACCAAATATCATCTATGAAAACTATGACCGACGTGTCCAATATGTCATGAAACACCCATTTCATCAGCTCCATAAAAGATGTAAGGGCATTGGTTAATCCAAACGTCATAATCGAGAACTCATAATGTCCAATCCCGATTCTAAAAGCTATCTTCGAGATAGTTCTGTCCAAAATTATTCAGCTGATGATATCTTGACTGAAGTAAATACCGTTGCTCCTTACAACTGTTTAAACAAGTCATCGATCTAAGGTAGTAGATATCGATTCTTGACTATGAGCTTGTTTAGTTCCCGGTAGTCTATACGTAAACAATACTACCATCCTTCTTCTTCATGAATTGCGTTGGCACTTCCCATGATGCAATACTTAGCCAATTAGAACCCTTGTCTATTAACTGTTGTAGTTGCATTTCAATCCCTTTAACTCCATAGAAGCTACTCTACAGGTTCCTTTGACACGAGTATCGTCCTTGGTAACAAGTTGATGACGAACTTGGTCGCACGGTCAAGTGATAACCCGGTAAGTCTCCTGGAAACACATCAGGGAATTTATGCATCACATCAATAACTGTCATCTGTGGTGCTTCTTTGGTAACCTATTCCACCGATACCATATATCCAACTCATTTCTCTTCATAGCATCTCTTCTCCTTTAGCATAGAGTGGATCAGCTTTCACTTCCTAGGCAACATACTCCCAATGATACTAAATCATATGCCGTTTTTATTCTTGAATGATAACCTCTTCTATGCACATAATCACTTGTAGAGTGTTGAGACAACCAGTCTATTTCCAATATGACGTCAAAGTATACCATCTCAAGTCGACTCAGGTTGCATCCAAATTCTGTTCATCCATAAGATTTGGACATTGTTCGTAACACTCATCCCATACAACATCTAGTCCAAAGGGCTTGAACTAGAAAAATCTGGTATAAGGTCGTAAGAGCTTGTCTAGTTCCTTCATCTCTTATGATTTTCAAAGACTATTGCTAACAATCTCATAACTTGAAAAGTTCATTAGCTTATATTTCCTTTATCACTTCTGTTCTATCCTGATCTCTCTTTCATATACCTCGAAAAATATCTTGTGATTGTTACCTCATATCCCAAGTCTATCTATAAGCATTAGGGTATATGCTTATAAATTCATTAATTCATCTAAACTCTTTTGGTCTTTTTTTAATCAGTCACTCAACATTGGGCATAACTCAATTATCATTGTATTAAATCGAATACTACTTATGCCATGATTTTATCCTTGTATCCACTCTTAAATTTACCTTTAGGAATCTTCTACCTTGTCAAAATTCATACCGATATAGCCATCCTTAACTCTACTTGAGTGCTATCTATTTCTTTACTGGCTACTCTTAATAGTTCCCATATTTTCTCATGCACTCTTTTATAGACATGATTCATATCCATCCATTTAGAAATCTCAAAACAAATCCTCTATTACTTCATCTGAGGCTCATTGGCTATGACATTTAATCTGAATTTAATCATCATTCTTCCAATAATTCCATCATCACTAAAGATTTTTATCATCAAAGGTCGGGGAGTGTATGAATCAAAATGTTCATCCAAAAGTGATTCACTTCCTTTCATCGATTTAGCATAATGACAAACACTTACTTTATCTGGTGAACCTAGGTTTAAAGAATCAGGAGTAAATCTGTAGTAATCCAACCGGCATCAAAAGTTCGTCATGTTGCACGGTGGTCCAAATACATGCAATAGAGGTTTTACAATTCTTAATCTCATGGTTACAGGTTCTATCGAATATATAATGCCATTGGTCAAGGCACTACAAGAGTAAATCTAGAGAAAGATTTCGTACATCAATAAATCAAGTATAAATCAGTAGATGTATGCTCAACTTGATTAAACATTTAACTATTCATCAGTTCATATCTCTATTCATGTTGTTGATCATGAGAGTGGTTTAGATTGGTATAATCAGGACTAAGGCTAAAGAAACAATATCTATAACTCCAATTGACAGGTTAAATCAAGAAGGTATCATGTCAAGGTACGAGAATTAAAATCAAGTATGTGCATCCTCTATAATCATAAGAGTAAGTCAATAATGCACCGCATCCTATATAAACATATCTACTTACATGGCCATTATCCACTTATCTCTGTTTGGATTTAGCCCGAGATCTTTTCCTTTATCTCTACAGGGGTTTTGGCATTACTAGCCATTTTCCTTCTTCCTTTGTCTTACATCGAGTTTCACATCTTGTGAGTACCAACTCAGTATTCCAATTTGCTACTGTACAGATGCTTCCTTCTTGCCACTAGACTATATCCTTGTATACTTGGATAACTACCCAACTTGTAGATAATACCCTATATTATTTGTTTATCAGGATAAATTTTGGTCTTCCCTTTCAGTTTGAGTGTATATATATGGTTCCACCTTTTATATGTGCATTATCGTCTTGTTTAATTTCTGTCTCAACCAACACAGGTGCTTATGGTTTGTTTGTATTAAAGTTTTTAATTTATCCTAACTCAGTTCATGGACTCCAGTGCAAGTATTCAGGTTTAATGGGTAAGGCCTACGAGAGCTCTGATACCAAGTTGTCACACCCCAATTCTGTACTATTCAGAATGTTGAGATGAACCGGCAATAAACCAAAGGTTCAACCAGGATCTCAAAATAGGCTATCCCACATAACATAAACCAAAACACATTCCACATTAATCAAAGGTAATAAAGTAAATAGTGAAAGTCTTACAGATAATGAACTGAGGTCTAATCATGATAAATAATTAATATTCCATTTATTTCTATGTAATCAAAACATAATTTAATACATATTACAATATCCAAATACGAAAGCTAAACACTAAATGTATCCACCATTGAAACGCTCGCTTAACGAACCATGTTCGTCCTCCACAGCTTGCTCATCATAGCCACCACATGTTCATATGTTGGCGTGTCGACATAATCTTCGATCATAGTACCTACAACATCAAAAACTAAAATAAATTGCGTGCGCGAGGGTCAGCTCTCTAACTTGAGCTCAGTGAGAAAACAAAACAATGCCACAATACATATGCATGCATTCAATTCATATCTTTCGTCTGGTTTAAAGTATGCAATGTGCTATAGAAAGGATAGGTGGCCACCACACCTCTATACATGAGTGTATAGAAACGCCCAATGAAAACGGCACCGTCGCCCCCCATGCACCCACCATGGACAATATACACCCCATGAAAACGGCATGGCTATACCAGTTGCCCATACCAACACGTAAGCCCCTGTTAGCGAGGGCTTGCAAACTGGGCTTGCAACTAACCAACCTTAATGTCAAATAATGTATCCAAGGCCTCACCCCAGCATCCCTCAATACATCCATAGAGATAGAGCTAGGGTATGGTGACCGGGCTGAACCACAATGCCACGTCCCCCCTGATGCCCTACGACATATTAGTTCCGCTAAGGTAATGGCGATACGACGATGTTAGTGGACAAGACTTGAGTAGAGATAGAGCTAGTGTCTAGTGATCAGGCTGAACCACAATATCACGTCCTCCCCCGGATGCTCCACTCGCATCAAGCACACTAACACTTGCTTAGTGGACATGACTTGAATAGACCATGGCACAATATACCCCGATGAGAACGACATCGAAGTACCGGTTGATACCATTCCTACCCGCACCATGTACACCAGCCAAACACAAACATTCACATGCCTATTCCTACCATCATCAACATCATCATGTTATAATCAATAAATTTAAATATGTATGAACAGTAATAATAGAAATATTGGATGACATGTTGAATACACATTACAATCATACACGCATAAAATCATTCATGGCATCGGACTCAAGAAATAAAAACAATTTATTATTAACCAATTAGTTTAGGTCGTGTTCCCTCACCTTAGCTTGTTAATAGATCTTCTTCCAAGCTTTAGAATCACCTTTATAATGTTATTATATTGCTAGAAGACCTAACAAAGTCGATAGAATTTAATTTGAATTAATTTCGAATTTAAAACCATCATGTTAACTGAGGGTCGGAGGTAGGGTCGGAGTCATGATCGACCCTGGGTGCGACCCTCCCCCTATTCTGAACTTCCCGAACACTGAGGGTCGATGCTAGGGTCAGATCTGCCATCGACCCTAGGTGCGACCCTCCATGGTTTGACTCAAAAATATCAAATTTCATTCATTCTTTCATGTTTGGGGTCCTATGGCTTGCTTCTACAATCCATTCCACACATGTTCTATGGTTTAGAACTATTCTTTATTCACCTACATGGTTTCAATGAATTCCTCCATGGTTTTCCATGAAAACCTAACCATGGGTTGATGGTTTGGGTTTCTTCTAAGTCATACCCTCTTCATAAACCATTCTAAAGTCTTAAATAAATCATGGGGAATGTATTCATACCTTAGGTTTGCTGAGATTCAGAGTTTCCTCTGAATTTCCTCTTCTTCCTTAGCCTTTTCTTCAAGTTTTCCTTCTCTTCTTCTCTTCCTTCTCTTCTCTTTCTCTCAATCCAATTAGGGTTGTAAAAGGAGTGAAAGAGGATTTAGGGATGTCCTATTTATAGGGCAAAACCTCTCAAAATACGTCCCATTGAGTTTAGGAAAGGTTCCAATCGAAATTAGGAAGGTTTCCTAATTTTCGGTTGTGCTATTTTTCCCGAATACCGAGGGTCGATGGGAGGGTCGGACAACTCATAGACCCTGCGACCCATGGTTGAGGGTCGATGGTGAGGGTCGATGGGAGGGTCGGACCTGCCTATTAAAACATTAGACCCTACCCTCATTTTGACTGTTTTTGGGTAATTTTTCATATTGGGTCTTGGGTTTCTTCTCACACTTGGTCCACTTGGCTCGACCATGATATGTCTATGGGTCACGACACGAAATGTAAGGTTAGACCGGCTTCGTGGCGTGCGGGTCTTACAACTCCACCACCCTTAAAAGAAATTTCGTCCTCAAAATTTGAACGTACGGATCTTACAACTCCCCTATCCTTAAAATAAATTTTGTCCTCAAAATTTGAATTTACTTCGGAGTCAGTAGGTGGGAATTCTATTTCCGCATTTCATCTTCTTCTTTCCATGCCGTCTTCTCCACGTCTTGTCTTCATCAGATTATCTTCGTATAATTGATACCAATTTTTTAAGGTGTTGTACCTTTCAACTAGTGAACTAGGCTGGTACCACTTCAATAGTTAAATCTCCTATTTAATCTAGTGATTCCATGGTCAATACTTTTGATATGGATCTCCAATGTACTTCTTCAATAGAGACATACGAAATACATCATGCACACTAGACATGGATAGCGATAACGCTAATTGATATGCAACTTTTCTACGTCTCTCCAGAGTTTATAAGATTCGACGCATATATAAAATACTACTTTCCTTCTTGTCTAATCATTTCAAACTATGCATAAGTGATATCTTCAAAAACACTTTGTCACTTATGGCGAACTCAAGGTTTTGTTGTCTATTCTGACAACCCTGAGCTATCCTACCCCTTTTCTTTGATCTTGTCTACCACTCGATAGTTTTCTTCATTAGACTTAGGTTTCCAAAATTCTTCATTCACCAATTTTATTCCAAAATAAAGGAATTTGACATTTCTACCATACCATGCTTGATAGGTGACATTTACATGGTAGCTTAATAGCAACTTCAATTCACCGTAACTTCTCAGCTCAAGTTCCTTGAAATCAATTTCATAAACTCGGGGCATATCTCTTAGGATTTGTATAGTCCGCCCCGACTGTCCGTCTGTTTAAGGTAAAATGCGGTACTAAACTTCAACTTTGTTCCCATTGTTTCCTATAGATCCTTCCAAAACTTCAAGATAAAGCATGAGCTTCTGGCCGACACTAAACTCTCATGCATACCATTCAATCTGACAATACTATCCATATATAGCTTAGTTAGCCGCTCCAAAGCATACCGAGGTCATATAGCAATGGAATTAGCTATCTTCATAAGGCGATCAACAATCACCCATACTGCGTCAACCAATCTAGGAGTCAGTGGCAAATCAGTGACATAGTTCATTGTAAGGCAGTTTCACTTCTAGACTAGCTTTGATAGTTATTGTTGTAGCCATGTTGGTATTTGTCTTTCTGCCTTTACTTACTGATAATTCAATTACTGAAACATGCATCTATCCACAACCACTTCCATTCCCTTCCTGCCAAAATAATCTCTTCATGTCATGAAACATATTGGTACTCTAGTATGTACTGAATATTGAGTACAATGGACTCTTATCATTATCTTCTTCATAGTATCCAAGTCTTTATCTTCATGTATTCAGAATCTGCCTCTGTATCTGAGTACCATCTCCGCATCCAAAGAAAGTCAGGGTTAGGTTTTTCTTTATCTAAATCTCCTGACATTATTCTTATATACAGATTTAACAAAATTGCTACTTTTATTTCGTCCACCAATTCAGAGATGATTTTTAATGCCATAAACGCAACCGAACTATTGTTTCATAATTTATCCATAAGTTCTCGCTCGATTGGATCATCACTAGCTTCTATTATATGTTACTCTTTTCCAAATCTGAATCTGTTGCTGCAGAACATAAGGCAACATTTATACTCGGTCCTTCTTCAGACCTCATAATCCCTTTTTGCTTAAGGCTTAGCTACTACATTAGCATTGCTTAGTGAGCTTGAATATCACGGTCTTAATCTTTCAATGTTCAAACCATTTTCCTATCCTCATGTTCAACTCTTTCTGATGAAGAGATAAATAGGATTCTTAACCTAAAATTATTCTCCGTTTAGATAATGTCAAGTCTTGATTGCATAATTCATCACCGGTAACTCCAAGTCATGAGTAGGGTAACACTTCTCATGCTCCTTTAGTTTTCTTGAAACGTATGCAATCGCTTATTTACCTTGCATCAACCCGCATCCTTGATCCAATTTGAAAGCTCCGATGGATAGGGTAAAAGGTTCCCTTGGTACCGAAATGATTAAGATGGGAGTTGATATCAACCTTACCTTAGAATCTGGAAACATTCTTCACACTTGTAGGTTCAAATAAATTCCTCTCCCTTCCTGGTTAGCTTGGTAAGAGGTTTCGCGATCTTAGGGTGGTCCTCTAATCATCGTCTGTAATAATTAGCTAAAACCAAGAAACTTCTTTTCTTCGCAATATTCCATACAATTGCTTCTATCTGAATAGGGTCCACTTTAATCCCTTTATATGATGCTACATGATCTAAGAAGATCATTTTTGTTTTATCATGTCTCATGTTTCTTGGACTTGACATGAAGCTTTTCACTTCTCAGCTGTTGTAAAGCTGTTTTAAGATCCGTTGTATGAGTTGCTCCATTCTTGGAATAAATCAAATATCATCTATGAAAACTATGACTGACGTGTCCAATATGTCATGAAACACCCAGTTCATCAGCTCCATAAAAGATGTAAGGGCATTGGTTAATCCAAACGTCATAATCGAGAACTCATAATGTCCAATCCCGATTCTAAAAGCTATCTTCGAGGGGCTCATCCGTTGCTTGTTGGGACATGTGAGTCTGTTTTGTCCACTTTCTCCATCCCCCTCTATCAAAATGATCAAAAAGGAGATGAAATCCTTCTTATTCCCGTGTTTGATCTCTTCCATCTCTGCCCTGCTTCCATGTGGGCAGAGACCCCTGTAGAGAATGAAGAGGGGCCAAGGATCTTCTTTTGATTTGATTATAAAAAAGAATCCACTCCCCCCCCCAGAATAAGTAAGGCCCCGTTAGCCTGGGCTGAGATGGGGATAAAGAGTAAGGATTAAAGCCCCCCTTAGCTCTGCTAGGCACTGGACAGGGGTCAGCTGATGATATCTTGACTGAAGTAAATACCTTTGCTCCTTGCAACTGTTTAAACAAGTCATCGATCTAAGGTAGTAGATATAGATTCTTGACTGTGAGCTTGTTTAGTTCCCGGTAGTCTGTACGCAAACAACACTACCATCCTTCTTCTTCATGAATTGCATTGGCACTTCCCATGATGCAATACTTAGCCAATTTGAACCCTTGTCTATTAACTGTTGTAGTTGCGTCTCAATCCCTTTAACTCCACAGAAGCTACTCTACAGGTGCCTTTGACACGAGTATCGTCCTTGGTAACAAGTTGATGATGAACTCGGTCGCACGATCAAGTGATAACCCGGTAAGTCTCCTAGAAACATATCAGGGAATTTATGCATCACATCAATAACTGTCATCTCTGGTGCTTCTTTGGTAACCTATACCACAAATACTATATATCCAACTCATTTCTCTTCAAAGCATCTCTTCGCCTTTAGCATAGAGCAGATCAGCTTTCACTTCCTAGGCAACATACTCCCAATGATACTAAATCATATGCCGTTTTTATTCTTGAATGATAACCTCTTCTATGCACATAATCACTTGTAGAGTGTTGAGACAACCATTCTATTTCCAAGATGACGTCAAAGTCTACCATCTCAAGTCGACTCAGGTTGCATCCAAATTCTGTTCATCCATAAGATTTGGACATTGTTCGTAACACTCATCCCATACAACATCTAGTCCAAAGGGCTTGAACTAGCAAAATCTGGTATAAGGTCGTAAGAGCTTGTTTAGTTCCTTCATCTCTTATGATTTTCAAAGACTATTGCTAACAATCTCATATCTTGAAAAGTTCATTAGCTTATATTTTCTTTATCACTTCTGTTCTATCCTGATCTCTCTTTCATATACCTCGAAAAATATCTTGTGATTGTTACCTCATATCCCAAGCTATCTATAAGCATTAGGGTATATGCTTATAAATTCATTAATTCATCTAAACTCTTTTGGCCTTTTCTTAATCAATCACTCAACATTGGGCATAACTCAATTATCATTGTATTAAATCGAATACTACTTATGCCATGACTTTATCCTTGTATCCACTCTTAAATTTACCTTTAGGAATCTTCTACCTTGTCAAAATTCATACCGATATAGCCATCCTTAACTCTACTTGAGTGCTATCTATTTCTTTACTGGCTACTCTTAATAGTTCCCATATTTTCTCATGCACTCTTTTATAGACATGATTCATATCCATCTATTTAGCAATCTCAAAACAAATCCTCTATTACTTCATCTGAGGCTCATTGGCTATGACATTTAATCTGAATTTAATCATCATTATTCTAATAATTCCATCATCACTAAACATTTTTATCATCAAAGGTCAAGGAGTGTATGAATCAAAATGTTCATCCAAAAGTGATTCACTTCCTTTCGTCGATTTAGCGTAATGACAAACACTTACTTTATCTGGTGAACCTAGGTTTAAAGAATCAGGAGTAAATCTGTAGTAATCCAATTGGTATCAAAAGATTGTTAAGTTGCACGGTGGTCCAAATACATGCAATAGAGGTTTTACAATTCTTAACCTCATGGTTACAGGTTCTATCGAATATATAATGCCATTGGTCAAGGCACTACAGGAGTAAATCTGGAGAAAGATTTCGTACATCGGTAAATCAAGTATAAATCAGTAGATGTATGTTCAATATGATTAAACATTTAACTATTCATTCAGTTCATATCTCTTTTCATGTTGTTGATCATGAGAGTGGTATAGATTGGTATAATCAGGACTAAGACTTAAGAAACAATATCTATAACTCCAATTGACAGGTTAAATCAAGAAGGTATCGTGTCAAGGTACGAGAATTAAAATCAAGTATGTGCATCCTCAATAATCATAAGAGTAAGTCAATAATGCACCGCATCCTATATAAACATATCTACTTACATGGCCATTATCCACTTATCTGTGTTTGGATTTAGCCCGAGATCTTTTCCTTTATCTCTACAGGGGTTTTAGCATTACTAGCCATTTTCCTTCTTCCTTTGGCATTAATAGTATACAACTCAGTATTCTAATTTACTGCTGTACAGATGCTTCCTTCTTACCATTGTCCTATATCCTTGTATACTTGGATAACTACCCAACTTGTAGATAATACCCTATATTATTTGTTTATCCGGATAAATTTTGGTCTTCCCCTTTCTGTTTGAGTGTATATATATGGTTCCACCTTTTATATGTACATTATCGTCTTGTTTAATTTCTGTCTCAACCAACACAGGTGCTTAAGGTTTATTTGTATTAAAGTTTTTAATTTATCCTAACTCAGTTCATGGACTCTAGTGCAAGTGTTCAGGTTTAATGGGTCAGGCCTACGAGAGCTCTGATACCAAGTTGTTACACCCCAATTCTGTACTATTCAGAATGATGTGATGAACCATCAATAAACCAACGGTTCAACCAGGATATCAAAATAGGCTATCCCACATAAGATAAATCAAAACACATTCCACATTAATCAGACGTAATAAAGTAAATAGCAGAAGTCTTACAGATAATGAACTGAGGTCTAATCATGATAAATAATTAATATTCTATTTATTTTCATGTAACCAAAACATAATTTAATACATATTACAATATCCAAATATGAAAACTAAACACTAAACATATCCACCATTGAAACGCTCGCTTAACGAACCATGTTCGTCCTCCACAGCTTGCTCATCATAGCCACCACATGTTCATATGTTGGCATGTCGACATAATCTTCAATCATAGTACCTACAACATCAGAAACTAAAAATAATTGCGTGCGCGAGGGTCAACTCTCCAACTTGAGCTCAGTGAGAAAACAAAACAATGCGACAATACATATGCATGCATTCAATTCATATCTTTCGTCTGGTTTAAAGTTTGCAATGTGCTATAGAAAGGATAGGTGGCCACCACACCTCTATACACGAGTGTGTGGAAACGCCCAATGAAAACGACATCGTTGCCCCCCATGCACCCGCCATGGACAATATACACCCCATGAAAATGGCATGGCTGTACCGGTTGCCCATACCAACACGTAAGCCCCTGTTAGCGAGGGCTTGCAAACTGGGTTCGCAACTAACCAACCCTAATGTCAAATAATGTATCTAAGGCCTCACCCCAGCATCCCTCAATACATCCATAGAGATAGAGCTAGGGTCTGGTGACCAGGCTGAACCACAATGCCACGTCCCCCCTGATGCCCTACGACATATTAGTTCCGCTAAGGTAATGACGATACGACGATGTTAGTAGACAATACTTGAGTAGAGATAGAGCTAGAGTCTGGTGACCAGGCTGAGCCACAATGTCACGTCCTCCCCTTGATGCTCCACTCGCATCAAGCACACTAACACTTGCTTAGTGGACATGACTTGAATAGACCATGGCACAATATACGCCGATGAGAATGGCATCGAAGTACCGGTTGATACCATCCCTACCCGCACCATGTACACCAGCCAAACACAAACATTCACATGCCTATTCCTACCATCATTAACATCATCATGTTATAATAAATAGATTTAAATATGTATGAATAGTAATAATAGAAATATTGGATGACATGTTGAATGCACATAACAATCATACACGCATAAAATCATTCATGGCATCGGACTCAAGAAATAAAAACAATTTAATATTAACCAATTAGTTTAGGTCTTGTTCCCTCACCTTAGCTTGTTAATAGATCCTCTTCCAAGCTTTAGAATCACCTTTATAATGTTATTATATTGCTAGAAGACCTAACAAAGTCGATAGAATTTAATTAGAATTAATTTTGAATTTAAAACCATCCTGTTAACTGAGGGTCGGAGGTAGGGCCGGAGTCATGATCGACCCTGGGTGCGACCCTCTCCCTATTCTGAACTTCCTGAACACTGAGGGTCGATGCTAGGGTCGGATCTGCCATCGACCCTAGCTGCGACCCTCCATGGTTTGAGTCAAAAATATCAAATTTCATACATTCTTTCATGTTTGTGGTCCTATGGCTTGCTTCTACAATCCATTCCACACATGTTCTATGGTTTAGAACTATTCTTTATTCACCTACATGGTTTCAATGAATTCCTCCATAGTATTCCATGAAAACCTAACCATGGGTTGATGGTTTGGGTTTCTTCTAAGTCATACCCTCTTCATAAACCATTCTAAAGTCTTAAATAAATCATGGGGAATGTATTCATACCTTAGGTTTGCTGAGATTCAGAGTTTCCTCTGAATTTCCTCTTCTTCCTTAGCCTTTTCTTCAAGTTTTCCTTCTCTTCTTCTCTTCCTTCTCTTCTCTTTCTCTCAATCCAATTAGGGTTGTAAAAGGAGTGAAAGAGGCTTAGGGACGTCCTATTTATAGGGCAAAACCTTCCAAAATACGTCCCATTGAGTTTAGGAAAGGTTCCAATCGAAATTATGAAGGTTTCCTAATTTTTGGTTCGTGCTGTTTTTCCCGAATACCGAGGGTCGATGGGAGGGTCGGAGAACTCATAGACCCTGCGACCCATGGTTGAGGGTCGATGGTGAGGGTCGATGGGAGGGTCGGACCTGCTTGTTAAAACATGCGACCCTACCCTCATTTTGATTATTTTTGGGTAAATTTTCATATTGGGTCTTGGGTTTATTCACACACTTGGTCCACTTGGCTCGACCATGATATGTAGACGGGTCACTACACGAAATGTAAGGTTAGACCAGGTTCATGGCGTGCGGGTCTTACACTTGCTATAGGCCAATCTTCATTGGACATTTGAGTTGTGACAATATTCCACCTATCCATGGAAATTGGGTCTTATTGACTAATGGAGTCGATCCTAAATTCTCAAGAATCCAAAATTCCCATCTTCCACCATTAACTAAACTGTAGAAAACCGATGATGAACTTTAAAAAATCTAGACTGGGGTATAAAGAAAAGTGATTTAGAACCCAAATAGGAACAGCCTAATGATGAATCTCAATTGGGGTATAGACCAAGACGGTAATGGGCCAAGGCAATAATGAACTTCAATGGAGCCCAGGCTACAACAAACCAAGATTAAAACCTCAATGGAACCATAATGGACCTAAGCCAGGGTAAACTAGAATCATAATCAACCAACCTGATGTTGTACTACATTGAACCCCAAACTGGGGTATGACCTCGAAGTATATTAAACCTAAGCTATGTGTAACCCAAGAATGAATCTTAAGGAAACCCAAAGTGTGGGTTAACTAGGGATGAACATTAATAGATCCCAAACTGGGGTATGAACCTGAATGACCTTAAACCTAAACTGGGGTATGAACATAATGCCAGGTATTAAACATCTGTTGGTAGGAAGGTGTCATGAACCTTACTAGGGAGATCTGAATGGGGATTTAGTCCTGCAATAATCGTAGGGGGTTACCGAAGACGTTGTAACCAATTGAAGTCGCTCGGATACATTATTTCTATCTTTACATGCTATTATCGGTATCTGATAGGTTGTCTGTATTTGGGCCCAAGTTTGATAGGTTTGCAGACAAATCTAGTCCAGTTGTGCTCTGTCAAATAAAAAAATCATCCCATTTGGGACTTCTGTTGTTATGCTTGGTTTCTTTCCAATACATTTCTTTCTAGCTTATAATTCCTCCCCTTCCACATGCGTAGTTAATTCTTGCTCTGGCGACACCTGCCACTTGAGAAAATAAAGT
Organism: Protea cynaroides; assembly: GCA_028583415.1. NCBI lineage: Eukaryota > Viridiplantae > Streptophyta > Magnoliopsida > Proteales > Proteaceae > Protea > Protea cynaroides. The sequence goes on from CM053271.1 coordinate 79,234,466, forward strand.
CCAACCCATCTGTAGATGACTTCAAAATGATCAGCCCAGATACACAAGAATGTATGTCTTATTACACATCGATTTTAGCTATTTTCATAGTATTTTTGTACCTGACTTTGTGGTTCGTAGCTCTGCTCATCTCGTCTTGTCCAATTATGATTGGAAGACCTGTCATGACATGAGATATAGGTTTAGATCGGGTTCGAAGAGTGTGGATCTTACAACTCCCCCACCCTTAAAAGAAATTTCATCCCTGAAATTTGCATATAGGTCTCACAATTACCCCACCCTTAAAAGAAATTTTGACTTCAAAATTTATACGTACCTTCTTCGTCGAAAAGGTTGGGGTATTCCTTCCGCATTGTGTTCTCCTCCTTCCAAGTAATCTCTTCTATATCTGGACTTTTCCAATGCACTTTGACGTAATGGATATCTTTGTTCTGAAGGTTTTGTACCTTTCGGCTTGTAAACATCATTGGTACTACCTCAAATGTTAAATCTTCTGTCAAGTCCGGTGGGTCTACTGTCAAGATGTGCGATGGGTCCCTGACGCACTTCTTCAGTAGTGAAACATGAAACACATCATGAACACCTGACATGGATGGTGGCAATGCCAGTTGATACGCCACGTTACCATGTCTGGTCAGTATCTCGTACGGTCCCACATATTTGGGGCATAGGTTCCCCTTTTTACAGAACCGCTTCAGACCTCGTACAGGTGATATCTTCAGAAATACCTTATTTCCCATTGCATACTCCAGATCTTGACGTTTATTATCTGCATAATGCTTTTGTCAAACTTGAGCTATCTTCACTCGTTCTTTAATTTTATCAATCACTTGACAGGTTTCTTATACGAACTTTGGTCCTACGATCCTTCTCTCTCCCACCTCATTCCATAACAGTGGCATCTGACATTTCTTTCCATAGAGTGCCTCAAATGGAGCTATCTGGATCGTTGCCTGATAATTGTTATTGTAAGAAAACTCGATGAGTGATAGCTTCTCTTCCCAAGCTCCCTTGAAATCTATGGCTCACTCTCGGAGCATATCCTCCAAGATCTAGATAGTTCGCTCTGACTGTCCATTTGTCTGAGGGTAAAAAGATATACTAAATTTTAGCTTGGTCCCCCATGGCTTTCTGTAATCCTTCCCAGAACTTGGATGGAAAATGGGGATCTCTGTCAGATACTATACTCTCTGACACACTATGAAGTCTGACTATATTATCCACATATAGCTTGGCCAACCTGTCCATGGTATACTGAGGACTGATAGCGATGAAGCACGTTGTTTTAGTAAGTTAGTCTACTATCACCCAAACTGCATCTACTGACCTTGGCTCAAGGGTAAGCCGGTGATGAAATCCATGGTAATACAATCTCACTTCCATGCTAGCTTCGATAGTAGTTGAAGCAATCCAGCTAGTCTTTATCTTTTTACTTTCACTTACTGGTAATTTAGGTATTGGAATTTGAACCAAGCCACATCCGCTTTCATACCACTCCACCAATACAATCTCTTTAGATCATAGTACATCTTCATGCTTCCTGGGTGTATCGAATATGGAGTATAATGGGCTTCTGTCATGATTCGATCTCTGATGTTTGAGTTTTCACTCTCAGGTATACACAATCGTTCATGATACCTGAGTACCTTGTCTGCCTCCAAGGTGAAGTCAGGGTTGGTTTTACCCTTTCTTAGATCTTCTAACACTATCCTGAGGTGTGGATCTTATAGGATTGTTGTTTTCACCTCATCTATCAGATCTAGTAAGATCTTCAAAGTTGTAAATATGAGCATAAACTTGTGAATCAAGCCTTGCTCCACTGGATCCTCTGCTGACTCTAGTATATGTTGTTCTTCATCATCTATCGAGCTAGAGGCTGCAAAACACAGTATGGCATTGGTACTAGGTCGTACCTCAAATTTTGACGCCCACTTTCTGCTTAAGGCATCCACCATAACATTTTCCTTACTCGGATGGTACTGGATGTCACAATCATAGTCTTTTAGTAGTTCCAACCACCTTCTTTACTCATATTCAGGTCTTTTTGAGTGAAAAAGTAAGTCAGACTCTTGTGATTGGACTTGATTTGAAACTTTTCACCATACAGTTAATGCCTCCAATGCTTGATCGCATGAATGAGCGCTGCCAACTCCAGATCGTGCGTAGGGTAGTTCTTTTCATGCTCTTTCAACTGTCTTAAAGCGTAGGCAATCACCTACTATCCTTGCATTAATACACATCCAAGTCCCAAACCCGATGCATCCGTATATAGAGTGAATGAAAAGCCTCGTGCTAGAATAATCAATGTAAGACCCGCACTCCACTAACTTGGTTTAACTATGTCGTGCCAGGTCTTTCCAGTCTTTCCATCATAGCTGGACCAAGTGGACCGATCGTGTGAAGATGGATCACAAACCAGGTATAAAAATTGACTCAACACCCAAAATTGTATGCATATGGTCAGATACCTGGTAGGTATGGTCGACCATATGGTAAGAATGAAGATCTCGGATCCAGGACCCTATGGTCAACAGGTTCTGCGACCGTAGCCATCGACTGTGAGACCCTATATCAGACTCCAAGTTGGAAACTTTCCTAAATTGAGGAGGAGTTCTTTCCTAATTGAAAGAGGACTCTATATGGATGTTTTCCACTATATAAGGGACATTCCTTAGCCTCTCTCACTCTTTTAAAACCCAAATTGAAACTATAAACCTAAGAGAGAAAGAGAGAGAGGAAGAAAAAGAGAAGGAGATTTGGAGAAGAAGGCTGAGAGGAAGGTTTTGCAAGGAAGAGTTCTATCTCTCTACAGCAAGCTTAAGGTATGGACTTGACTCTGTTTGATAGATCAGATAGGATAGGTTCCATTCCATCAAGTTGATGTGTTGAATCTAATGTAACGATTTCAGTTATGGAATTTCTAAGCAAAACCATGAGAGAATAGGTTAGGGATAATTGATAAGGATAAAGTGTGATTAAAAGCCATAGAATGATCTTAGGGTGAATCCCATTGATTATCCATCAGGAAAAACTCATATGAGAAATATAAAAATCAACCAAACTACGTATGGTCGCAGCTATGGTCAACCATAAGATGAGAAAAGTATCGACCACAACTATTCGGGAAGAATTCAGGAAACATACAGTCAAAGGTACGATCGCATGTAATGCGACCTTAGGGTCTCGATCGTATGTCCTACGGTGGCATATATTGCTACCATATCATCGACCATAGGATCGACCATAGAATAACAACAAGATATTTTGAGACCAAACAAGGTTTTTGACTACGGTAACTTGATAAACATGAATCCTAACTTTAATACATTAATTGTTTAGGTTCCTAATATATTCAAAGTGACTTCCAAAGCTTGGGAGAGGAACAAACATCAATCAAAGGTGAGAGAAAAAGAGCTAAACTTATTAGATAATAACAAACTATTTATTTATTTGAGTCCAATGCAATGATTGATTCTATGCTTATATGCTTGTAATGTGCATCTAACATGTCATCCAATATTCCTGCTATTACTGTTCATGCATATTTAATTATGTTTGTTCATAACATGATGATGATGATGATGCGAGGAATAGGCATGTGATTGTATGTGTGTGGTTAGTGTGTTGGATGCTAGTAGAGCATCAGGGGGAGGATTTGGCATGGTGGTCTCTGACCTTGTCCCCAGACTCTATCTCTATCTCTACTCAAGTCTTGCCCATTGACATCATCATATCACCATTAGCTTAGCAGAACTATTACGTCGTAGGGCATCAGGGGAGGTGGTCTCAGACCGTGCGGTCTCTGACTTTGCGGGGGGGCCTTAGCTCTATCTCTATGGACGTATTGAGGGATGCTAGGGTGAGGCCTTGGATACACTGTATGGAATTAGGAATGGTTAGTTGCGAGTCCAGTTTGCAAGCCCTTGCCAATAAGGGCTTACATGTTGGAATGGGTAGGGCATCAGGGAAAGTGTTGGCGGTATTTGATCTGGACACTTTAGCTCTATCTCTATTCCATTGTAGGTGCATGTGGGATGGCAATAGTATTTGATCTATTGGGCGGATTCACACACTCATGTATAGAGGTGCGATGGCCACCAAACCTTTCTATAGCACATTGCAAACTTAGAAAATAGACCAAAGATATGAATTGAATGCATACATATGTTTGTTGCATTGTTTTGTTTACTCACTGATCTCAAGTTGGAGAGCTGACCCTCGCGCACGTAATTCTTTTTAGTTTCTGATGTTGCAGGTGTTACCATTGAAGATTATATGAATATGCAACGTATAGACAAATGACGGCTATGGATGTGGAAGTTGTGGAGGATGATTATGACTCGTCAAGCGAGTGTTTCCATCGTGGTTACACTTAGTGTTTTATTCTCGTATTTTGATACTTGTAATAGATGTTAATTATGTTTTGGTTACTTGGAGATAACTGGATTATTTAATTTTTTTATCATTTTTGACACTCAGTTCATTATTAATAAGACTTTTGCTATTTACACAGTTATCTCTGATTGTTACTATGGAATGTGTTTTGGTTTAAGTTGGTTGGCATACCCTATACGAGATCCTGGTTTGAACCGTTGGTTTTTATGACGGTTTATCACACCATTGGTTAGTCCAAAATTAGGGTGTGAGAACTTGGCGACAGAGCTCTTAGGTTTTGTCAATTAAACCAGAATACATTTACAATTGTGTCTATGAACCGAGTTAAGATAAACTTAAAAGCTTTAATACAAACACACCATAAGCTCCTATACTGGTTGAGATAGAACTTAAATAAGACAGTATATATATTAAAGGTGGAACCATATGTATATACAGATAGAAGAAAAAGAGAATCTAAATGTATCTCGATAAATAATTACATATAGTACGATCTACAAGTTGGATGGTTACCTGAGTATACAAAGGATATAGTACAGTAGCAAGAATGGAGCATCTGTAAAGCAGAAAAAATTAGAATACTGAGTGAATACCCACAAGATGTGAAACTCGAGGTATGACAAAGGAAGAAAGAAATTGGCTAGTAATGCCTAAATTCCTACCGAAGTAAAGGAAAAGATCTCAGGCCAAATAGAAGAGAGATAAGAAAACCATGGCCATATACCAAAAATAAGAGTAACTATAAAAGAAGATAAAGCTATACTCCTGGGTGATGTTGAGACTCAGAGTGAGATCTGCCACACGCTGATCCATCATCGTTGAGCATTAAATGAGGTTGCAATCTGACCCCACCACTATCAGGGTCGAGAATGGGTAATGAGAACCCATCTGAGCATATGTTAAATGATGATTATCAGACTGGAGCAAGTCAAAGGGGTGAACAACTAGGCCACTCCAGCTAATCTACCTGGACTACCAAGTGCCTTGGCCACGGTTGTAATGAACTTAGTCTGACAAGATGCAAAAGCAACAATAAATGATACCGACTATGCAAGTTACCATGGGAAGCACTACCCAAGTTACCAATGCTACACTAATACCTCCAGGTCAGAACCATATACAGTACCAATTGGTTGCAACACTATACCTCCAGCACCTGTTAGCTATAACACAGTACCTACCATACAACAAGTCCTAGTAACACACACCCCAGTATAAAAGTTTAGTGCACAATAAGCAGTGTATCAAGGTGATTGCCCTTATCAACCACCAAAGTATGAGATAGCTACACCATGGCAGAATTATCCGACAAGGATTGGAGAATGTTTTCTGAAGATGAAGCCTCGGATGTTTTCGGTAAGGGATCAAATCTATTGTGGCCATATAACTACAGAGGTTTATATAGGATGCAGTGCATCATTGACTTACTCTTATGATTATGTAGGATGCACATACCTGATTTTAAATTCTCGTGCCTTGATAGGATACCTTCTCAATTTAACCTGTCAATTGGAGTTATAGATATTGTTTCCTTAGAATTAGTCCTGATTATACCAACTTAAGCTACTCTCATAGTCGACAACATGAATAGAGATATAAACTGAATGAACATTTAAAGGTTTAATCATGTTGAGTGTACATCTTTCTGAATTATACCTGATTTATTGATGTACCAAAACTTTCTCCAGATTTATTCCTGTAGTGCCTTGACCAATGGCATTATATACTCGATAAAACCAATAACCATGAGCTTAAGAACTGTAAAACCTCTATTTCCATATATTCGGACCACCATGCAACTTAACGACCTTTAGATGCCGGTTGGATTACCATAGATTTACTCTTAATCCTTTAAATCTAGGTCCACTAGATAAAATAAATGATCATCATTGTATTGAATTGAAAAGAAAGAAATGAATCACTTTTGGATAAGCATTATGATTCTTACATTTCTCGACATCAATTGATAAGATTAGTGATAAGGGAATTATTGAAAGAAAGACGATTTAATCCAGATTAGATGCTATAGCCAAGAAACCTCAGATGAAGTAATGGATAATCTGTTTTGAGATTGCTAGATGGATGGATATGAGTCATGTCTATAAAAGAGTACATGAGCAAGAAGTGAGAAGTACTAAGAGCAGCTAGTAAATAGTAGATAGCACTTTAACAGAGTTAAAGATGCTATATCGTTATGAATTTTGAAAAGGTAAAAGTTTTTAAAAGCATATCTAAGAGTGGATACAAGGATGAAGTAAAAAATTATGTCATTGACAGTATTCAGATTAGTATAAGTAATACTGAGTTATGCCCAATGTCAAGTAAGATGATTAAGTAAAAACCAAGTGAATCTGGCAAAATTAATGACATTATAAGCATACACCCTAATGCTTATAAGTAGACTTGGGATATGAAGTGAGTAACAATCACAAGATTCTTTTCGAGGTATATAATAGAGAAAACATGATAAAGCAGCATTGATAAAAGGGATGTAAGCTAATGAGTGTAATATGAAATTATTGGTATAAGCTAATGAGCTTTTCAGGATATGAGATTATTGACGATAGTCTTTGAAAAACTAAGAGGTAAAAGGGGAATAAACATGCTCTTAAGACCTTTATACCAAATTTCGCTAGTTCAAGCTCTTTTGGACTAGATGTCATAGTGGGTAAGTGTTATGAACAATGTCCGAATCGTATGGATGGATGAGAATTTGGATGCAACCTAATTGACTTGAGATGACAGACCTTGACGTAATTTTGAGGATGGATTGGTTGTCTCGACTCTACAAAGCTATGATGTGGATAAAAGAGGTTGTCATTCAAGAGCAAAGATGACACATAATTTAGTTTTATTAGAAGCACTGCCTAAGAAGTGAAACCTGATCCTCTCTATGCTAAAGGCTTGGAGATGCTTTGAAAAGAAAGGAGTTGGATATATGGTATTTGTGGTGGACGTTACCAAAGAAGCACCATAGATGGAAGATATTGATGTAATGCGTAAATTCCTTGATGTATTTCCAGGAGACTTACCTGGGTTACCATCTGATCGTGTGATTGAGTTCGTCATCGACTTGTTACCAAGATGATACCTATGTCTAAGGCACCCTATAGAATAGCTCCTACAGAGTTGAAGGAACTACTGACTCAACTACAAAATTAATTAGATAAAGGTTCTAATCAGCCAAGTATTTCATCACGGGGAGCACCAATGCTATTCGTAAAGAAGAAGGACGGTAATGATTGACTATGTATAGACTATTGGGAATTGAATAAGCTCACGATCAAGAACCGACATCCACTACCTCAGATCGATGACTTGTTTAATCAGCTACAAGGAGCAAAGGTAGTTTCTAAAATTGACCTTCGGTCAAGATATCATCAACTGAAGAATTTTGGACAATAATATTTCGAAGATAGCTTTCGAAACCAGGTACGGACATTATGAGTTCCTGGTCATGTCTTTTGGATTAACCAATTGTCACACCCCAATTTTGCACCATTCATAACAGTGTGATGAACCGCTAATAAACCAACGGTTCAACCAGGATCTCTAATAGGCGGTATCCATTAAAAATAAATGAACATCCACAACCATAATCAGAATAAATACACAATAGCAGAAGTCTTATAGTAAATGAACTGAGAACTCTAAATGTAATAATCATAATTAAAATATCAAGTTATTGTTGTATCAACTGAGACATAAATAAATAAAATATCAATTACATCCTTCTATAAATTCAAATAAAATTCTAATAGAATACGCGTGAGTTGCACTTGCATGAGGGGTCATGTGTAACCTCCAAGTCTTCAGCTTCCATTGCAGCAACATGCGCATACACCGGAGCATTCATATAATCTTCAACTGTAGTATCTGCATCATCAACTAAAAATATTCAACATCGAGAGGGTGAGCACACATCATGGCTCAATGAGCAAACAAAACAACGCAACATACATACGCATGCATTTAATTCATATCTTTGGTCTGGTAAATATGTTTGCAAAGTGCTATAGAAAGGATAGGTGGCCAAAGGTCACATTTATTGACGCCGCACCTCTATACACGAGTGTGTGAAGCCGTCCAAAGGTAACGTTTATTGTCGACCCACATGCACCCACCATGGACAATGTACACGCAAAGGTCACGTTTATTGCTGTACCCGTTGCCCATACTTACACGTAAGCCCCTGCTAGTGAGGGCTCACAAATTGGGCTCGCAACTAACCAATCCTAATGCCAATCAGTGTATCCAAGGCCTCACCCCAGCATCCCTCAATACGTCCGTAGAGATAGGGCTAAAGCCCCCCGGCAGAGTCAAAGACTACACGGTCCGAGACCACTTCCCCTCACACCCTACGACGTAATAGTTCTGCTAAGGTAATGGCGATACGACGGTGTCAGTGGACAAGACTTAAGTTATAGATAGAGCTGGAGTGCTGAGGCCCCGCCTATGACACCTCCCCCTGATACTCGCTCGCATCAAGCATACCAATCACACACATACATCCACATGCCTATTCCTATCATCATCATCATCATCATCATGTTATAAATAATAATTAAATATGCATGAACAGTAATAATAGAAATATTGGATAACATGTTGAATGCACATAACAATCATATACGCATAAAATCAATCATGGCATTGGACTCAAGAGTAAAACAGTTTATTATTAACCAATTAATTTAGGTCTTGTTCCCTCACCTTTACTTGATTGTAGGTGTAAGACCCGTGTCAATCTAACCCGGTCTTACCACCTTGAACCAGGTTTACCCATCATGGTTGAGTCAAATGGACCAAGGGCGTGAAGGAGATCGAGATCCCAAGTATCAAATCGACCCAAAAACACTTAAAATAGGGGAAGGGTCGCATACCCAGCTAAGCAGTGTTGGACCTCCCAAAACAGAGAGTTAGACCCTCGGTTTTGGAGGGAGGGTCGGACAGCTTAAGACCCTAGGGTCGACGGGATCATCGATCCTCCCATCGACCCTCGGTTTCTACCGAATATAGAAATTAGGAAATTTCTATATATTTCGATTGGGATTCTTTCCAAATCTCAATGGGACTTATTTAGGATGTTCCTACTCTATTTAAAGGACGTCCCTAAGCCACTTTCACTCCTTTCTCAACCCTAATCGAATTGAGAGAAAGAGAGAAGAAGGAAAAGAGGAAGAAGAAAGGGAAGGAAGAAAACTTAGCACAAAGGAGAAGAATTTCAGAGAAAAAGTTATGTTCTCAGGTATGGATACTAATTCCATTAATTTCTACTGACCTTAGGTTAGTAATTGTTGAGAGTGTGATCTCGGAGAAACCCAAACCATCAACCTATGGTTAGGTTTCCATGGAAAACCATAGAAAAATGCGTAAAAGCTATCTAGGTGGGTTATACATGGTTTCAGACCATGTAATGAACGTAGAATGGAATGTAGGAGCAAGCCATAGGATCCCAAACACGAAGAATGGATTAAAAGAGGGAATTGGACCAAAGTGCACCAAGGGTCGCACCAAGGGTCGATGACCATCCGACCCTAGGTGTTCCTGACCATTGACCCTCAGCATTCGGGAAGTCCAGAAACAGGGAAGGGTCGATAGACCCATCGACCCTAGCATCGACCCTACCTCCGACCCTCAGTTAACAGAGTAGTTTTAAATCTGGAATTAATTCTAATTAAATTCTATCGACTTTTTTAGGTCTTCTAGCAATATAATAACAATGTAAAGGTGATTTTAAAGCTTGAAAAAGTATCTTATAGCAAGCTAAGGTGAGGAACCTTAACCCCAAACTAAATTGGTTAATAATAAACTGTTTTCTATTTCTTGAGTCCTATGCTATGTTTGATTCTATGCGAATATGTTTGTAATGTGCATACAGCATGCCATCCAATATTTCCATTACTTGTTCATGCATATTTACTTTATTGTTTATAACATGATGATGATGATGATGATAGGAATAGGCATGTGCTTGTATGTGTGTGGTTGATGTACTTGATGCGAGCGAGTATCAGGGGAGGTGTGATGAGAACGTCAATAAACGTTAACCTTTGGCGGGTCTCAGCACTTTAGCTCTATCTCTAACTCAAGTCTTGTGCATTGACATCGTCGTATCGCCATTACTTTAGCAGAACTATTATGTCGTAGAGTATCAGGGGAGGTGGTCTCGGTCCTTGTAGTCTCTGACTCTACCGGGGGGCCTTAGCTCTATCTCTATGGACATTCTGAGGGATGCTGGGGTGAGGCCTTGGATACACTGTTTGACATTAGGATTGGTTAGTTGCGAGCCCAGTTTGCAGCCCTCTCTAACAGGGGCTTACGTGTTGGTATGGCACTATATAACAAGAAACGTAACCTTTGTTATATAATGTTCATGATTGGGTGCATGTGAGTTGACGATAAACGTGATCTTCGGGTAACGTCACACACTCGTGTATAGAGGCGGAGTCAATAAACGCGACCTTTGGCTACCTAAACCTTTCTATTGCATACTGCAAACTTATAAATCGGACCAAAGATATAAATTGACTTTTTGCATGCATATGTATTGTTGCATTGTTTTGGCTACTCACTGAGCCGTGTTGTGTGCTCACCCCTCGACGTCGAATATTTTTAGTTGATGATGCAGGTTATACCATTGAAGACTATATGAATGCGTCTGCGTACGAAAACGTGGCAGCGATGGAAGCTGAAGCTGAAGTGGATACACACGACTCCTCTTGCGAGTGCAACTCGTGTGTATTTGATTAGATATTTTATAGGTTCTTTATTGGATTTATTAAGACATGTATTTAATAATTAATTATCTCTTAGTTGAAAATAGAATAATTTTTTATTAAATTATTAATATCATTTAGTTTCTCAGTTCATCTTATTATAAGATTTCCGCTATTGTGTATTACTCTGATTATGATTACGGATGTGTGCAAGTTGGATAACGCGGGGATAGCCTATTTGAGATCCTGGTTGAACCGTTGGTTTATTAGCGGTTCATCACACCATTCTGAATAGTGCGGAATTGGGGTGTGACAACTTGGTATCAGAGCATCTCAGGCTTTGCCCGCCGACTAACATACATTCGAGACAATTGTGATCTGAGATAGGATAAATTAAAAGCTTTAATACAAACACACTGTAAGCACAAGTGATGATTGAGACCAATTTAAAAAGAGAATAATGCATCTATTAAAGGAAAAACAAGTTACATACAATGAGTGAGAGAAACAAAACGTATATACATAACTAAAGCAGAGTACAGTCCATAACCCGGACAGTTACTCTGTAGTACAAGGAAAAATAAAAGTACATTCAGGAAGCTGGAGGAGAAGGAGGAGGCGGTGCCTCACGGTCTCTGTCGTAGTCCTCAGCATAGACTCTAGTCAACCAGGCTATCTGAGTCTGGGTCTTCTGTAGACTAGCTGTGAGACCGGCTATCCTCTGATCAGTCGCACGCTGCACCTCTAGGAGCTCTCCCATCGGTGCGTTTGATGCGTGCTGGGCAGCCAACAGCTCATCCATCCTCAGATCAGGGTGATCAGATCTGCACTGAGCATCCCTGATCTCCTGCAGCATCTCCATCATGGCTGAAGGTGGAAGTGAAGGATCAGCCGAATGGGAAGGACCAGCCTCAGGTGCAGGAGCCGCCGCAGAAGAAGTACCAACTCCAGCCGCATGTGTAGGTGAAGGCGGTGGTATCGAGTCGAAGTCCATATACATACGGTCGTCATCGTCGACCGGATCCACACGAGCTCTAGCAGCAGCAGCAGCAGCAGCCTCAGCATCAGCCATCTCAACCCGAGTGTGAGGGCGCACCATCGCGTTCCTCTCCTCATTACTAACCTCAGCATCTCGCAGCCCCATCTTGCAGATAGCCTCCCAATCTAGAGGCGACGAGAAGGTCTTCTCCTGGATCTTCTCATCTACCAGATCCACCCCCAGACGGGTCAGTAGCACTGTAATCATGCGTCCATAGGGTAGATTACCCCTATGACGGGACAATGTAGCACTAATCATCGTCCGCATGATGATATATGGAAGGCAGACTAGCTGTTGAGTGCATATACTGTATATCAGGAACTGGGTCAGCTGAGACACCCTCTCATAGTGCCCACTCTGCAGGATCAGATTATGCTGGATAATCTTACAGAAGACCCGTGGAGCTGGACGTAGATAACAAGCTCTCATCTGCCAACGATCAGGACGGAGCAACTGGTTGTCGATCTCTGCCCTCATCTCCATCTCAACAAACTGTGGCTCTCCTGGCGCACAGTACACCATGGGGCCATCATAGGGAATGCCCAACAGATCGACCAGCTACCGATAATCAAAGAAATGTACACCCCCTTGACGTAACTGGTGATGCGCAACTCCTGACCATGCTCAACGTCATTGTAATTCCCCACCACCTAGAGATTACAATAGAACTGACACACCAAATCTGGACATGTGCACGCGTCGTATGTGATGACAGGGAACCACCCCATATCACCAAATGCTCCCTCTACATTGAACAAGGCTAGCTCAACCAAGTTCACCATGCGACCCCCTTCCATTTTCTTACGGGCATAGTCAACATACTGTGCCTTAGCTTCATTCGAATGGAAGCGAAGTGGATCACGCACTCTGGGTACTTTGGTACGAGCCATAGTATCTGCAAAATAAGAAAGAGAAGGGAAACAAGGAGTTAATAGAATAAAAATCTGAAATATGATATAATAACGACATAAATTGACCATAAAGCCCATTCCGCATCATATAAGTGGGCATAAGGACTTACGAAGGTTTAAACATATCCTAAGACCCACATGTAGTAGGAAAATTTAACGGACGATGTGCAATTTGAAGAAATTCAAGAAAAATCAAAATTTTTGACAAATTAGGGCAAAAAGAGAAAATTTCAAGTTTCTCGAAAACCAACCGATGAAACTCAAAAAATTTTGAGGGCTTTCGTTCCTCGAGACACCAATAACAAAAGCCCCCAATAAAAATCGAAATTTTACGGTTGGAAAAAGTTAATTTGGAAAATACAAGTTAAACGTGCGAAAACCTAGAAAAGAAAACTTAAAAACAAGTAAAAATGAGAGAACATACCTGTATGGATGACGTGGACGTCGAAACCCGGACTAAAATTGACCCACAACAGTAGAGTAGCACTGTAGCAACTCACAGAGGAGAGACGAGTCGAAACGGAGGAGGAATAGTGAGAAATGACCCAGAATCGGATCTTAAAAATCTGATTTTTGGTCCGAGGGTCGGACAATTCCACTAGCACAATCGACCCTCGAATCGACCCTCCCATCGACCCTCGGCTCTCGGGAATCTGACAGAAAACTAAGGGTCGGAACTGAGGGTCGGATACCCATCGACCCTCAACTCTCGGGAAGAACAGGTCATTCCCAGGGTCGGAAACTAAGGGTCGGACATACCAGCGACCCTCACCATCGACCCTGTATAGAAAAGACAACATTTTTTTTATAAAATGAGCTAGAATTGGAATTGATTATTGTTTAGCGTGCCTACATGAAATATAAATGACTTCTAACCTACTTGATGATTTTCAGGCACTACCAATCACAGAAAAGAATTATGTCTGGACGTAGGGTGACCCGACAGACCCGAAATGCAGTCCCACCACCACCACCCGTGGAGGAGACTAGTCAAGAGAACAATTATGCACCGGGTAATCCAGAACCGGCAAACCCTACAAATTTGCCACCTCCACCACCAGTGCTAACAACCGTGGTGATGAACTTGGCACAACAGCTGCAACAGATGCAACACGCGCAGGCTCAGATGCAGGTCGCCATGGGAATTATGTTCCAAGCCACTCAGGCCGCACCCTTGCACACTGGACAAGCTAGTGCAGCCCCGGTGGGTAACCACCCAGCTCATCAGACACCTCAACAACCGGCTGCACAGATTCCAGTACATGTACCGGAAGCAGCTCAAGGGAATTACCACAATCCACCCTATATGTTTGGGGCAAACCCCCAGAATCAGCTGGACCACTCCCGGCTAGTGGAGAGATTTTTGAAGATGAAACCCATAGAATTCAACGGCAAGCCGTCTGATCCATTGTGGCCAGCACACTGGATAGACGAGATGGAGAGAAACTTCCTCATGATGACTATTACAGAGGAAGAGAAGGTACTATGTGCCACCTTCATGCTCAAGGGCGAGGCACATCATTGGTGAAAATCCATGAAGACATATTTACTGACCAAGCACGCCCTACTGACATGGGCTATATATAAAGAAGCATTCTTCGAGAAATATTTTCCATGAAGCTTCAAAGATTTGATGGAGAAGGAGTTCCTGAGTCTTTATCAGGGACAGATGTCAGTGGATGCGTATCAACAACGTTATGAAGAGCTGTTTTTCTTCGCACCACTGAGTATGCAAGAAGAAGAAACCAAAACCCATAGGTTTGTCACGGGACTAAGAGGAAGCATCAGAGAAAATGTTCTGGGCTTAGAGAAGAAAATTTACAACGAAGCTATCCAGATTGCTCGAGTGATTGAATTGAGCCAGAAGGAGAGTTATTTTACTCAGAACAAAGGCATCAAAAGGCCAGCCGGAAACTCCTACAACGGAGGCAATAACAGGACGTATAAGCCTTTCCGTCCTCAGAATTTTAATGCTGCAACCAAGACTACCCAGCAGCTCAACCTCAGCCAAAGCCAAATTCTGAAGCCCCGAAGTGTTTTAACTGCAACCAGCCGGGACATATGGCAAGGGAGTGCCCTAATCCCAAGAAACAATTCCATCAGGGACATGTATACGCTGTTACGTCCGAGAATGCGGCCGCATCACCCGATGTGGTCACAGGTATGACTGAAACTTTTAAAGTTATAATTACATTGAATGAGCATGTAGACTAAGTAAAGAAAAATCACAGGTATTGAACCTATAAATGGCGTACCCGCCAGAGTACTCTTCGATTCCGAAGCTACTCATTCATTTATATCTGTGTCATTTGGAAAGAAGACAAAATTACCCATCAAAACATTAGACTACAAATTACTTATACGGCCACCGATGGGGTTAGAAGTGGAACTAGAGAAGGGTTATGGACCATGTCCAGTTCTCATTGGAGAGCAGACCTTAGATGCAACCTTGATACAACTTGAGATGGCAGACTTTGATGTCATCTTGGGAATGGACTGGTTATCTCGGCATTCTGCAAATCTATTATGTGCCGAAAAGAAGCTAACATTCAAAGACAAAGAAGGGGCAGAATTTAGTTTCTCGGGAACCAAACTTCCCCAGAGACGCAAGCTCATACTCTCAGCATTAAAGGCTAAGAAGTGCCTTGACAAGGGAGCAGTCGGGTATCTAGTGTCAGTGGTCGACCTAACCAAGGAAGCACCACGAATGGAAAACATTGATGTCGTGCGGGAATATCCTGATCTATTTTCGGAGGAACTAACCGGATTACCACCCGACCGTGCCACGGAGTTTGTAATAGACCTAATACCTGGAGCCGCACCCGTATCAAAAGCACCTTACAGGATGGCTCCTACGGAAGTGAAGGAACTGAAGGTGCAACTACAAGAATTACTGGACAAGGGTTATATTCGACCCAGTATATCTCCATCGGGTGCACCGGTGTTGTTCGTAAAGAAGAAGGATGGTAGCATTCGATTATGCATCGACTATCGGGAGTTGAATAAACTGACAATCAAGAATCGATATCCACTACCTCGAATCGATGACTTGTTCGATCAGTTACAAGGAGCGAAAGTATTTTCTAAGATCGATCTTCGATCGGGCTATCATCAGTTGAAGATTAAAGAAGGTGATATTCCGAAGACAGCATTCAGGACCAGATACGGACATTATGAATTTTTGGTTATGTCTTTCGGATTAACTAATGCACCGGCGACGTTCATGGAACTTATGAACCGAGTCTTCCATGATATGTTAGATACGTCGGTTATAGTGTTTATTGATGACATATTGGTATATTCCAAGGACAAGGAAATTCATATCAAGAACCTAAACGCAGCCCAACAGCGTTTAAGGAAAGAGAAGCTATACTCCAAATTTTCAAAGTGCGAGTTTTGGCTTAGTGAAGTCACCTTTCTAGGCCATGAAGTATCCGCTGAAGGAATCAAAGTGGATCCCAGCAAGATCGAGGCTATTGTAAAGTGGGAAGCACCAAAGAGTGTTTCGGAAATTAGAATTTTTCTGGGTCTAGCTGGTTATTATCGGAGATTCGTAGAAGACTATTCTCGGATTGCCGTACCTCTCACCAGTTTGACCAAGAAAGGTGAAAAGTTTGTATGGATCGATAAATGTGAGAAGAGTTTCCAAACACTGAAGACCAGATTGATATCCGCTCCAATTTTGACTATTCCTATTCCAGGACAGACGTTTACCTTATACACTGATGTGTCGGGACTGGGGACTAGGATGTGTGCTTATGCAAGGAGAGCAAGTGATTGATTATGCTTCAAGACAGTTGAAGGTACATGAGAAAAATTACCCCACTCATGATTTCGAGTTAACGGTAGTAGTACATGCTGTCAAGATATGGAGACATTACCTATACGGGGAGAAATTCCAGATTAAGTCGGACCATAAAAGTCTTATTTATTTAATCAGAAAGAGTTGAATATGAGACAAAGAAGATGGCTGGAATTATTGAAAGACTATGATTGTGATATCCAGTATCATCCGGGGAAAGCGAACGTAGTAGCGGATGCATTAAGCAGAAAAGCAATGATAAAATCTCAAGGAGAAGTTAGCACGACTGCAGCAATGTGTACCAACGGAATGGTATTCAATCATGGCAACGAGCAGTATGTGATAGATACAATGGATGAATCAGCCAACCAAGGGTTTATTCATCGGTTTTCAAATATGTTCGCGGCATTGAAGGTTATATCGGATATAGTGGATGAAGTGAAGACAGCTATCAAAACAGATCCTTATATGAGAACAGTACAAGAGGATATTGAGAAAGGTAGGACTAACCCTGAGTTCACCTTGGATGACGAGAAAGTACTAAAATACAAAGGAAGAATATGTGTACCTGAAACAGAAAGTATGGACATTAGACATCGACTGATGAAAGAAGCCCATACCACCATCTATTCGATACATCCTGGAAGTACAAAAATGTATCATGATCTGAAGAAACTATATTGGTGGAGGGGAATGAAAGTAGATGTAGCCAAGTTTGTGTCTCAATGCCTAAATCGTCTGAAGTTAAAGGCTGAGCGACAAAGACCCGCGGAACTGTTGCAGCCATTACCGGAACCAGCATGGAAATGGGACTGCATCACTATGGACTTCGTCATGGGACTACCATTGACTCCTCGAGTAGTTGACGCAGTTTGGGTGATTGTGGACCGTCTGACCAAAACAGCTCGCTTCTTACCTATACGACCTCAGTATACACTGGAAAGGTTAGCAAAGCTATATATGGATAATATTGTTCGATTACATGGTGTTCCAGAAAGTATTGTGTCCGAGAGAGATCCACGATTTACTTCCAAGTTTTGGAAAGGATTTCAAAAGGCTATGGGTACAACGTTGAAGTTTAGTACTGCATTCCACCCACAGACAGATGGACAGTCAGAGCGTACAATTCAGATTCTAGAAGATATGCTACGAGCATGTGTAATTGATTTCAAGGGATCATGGGATGAAAGATTACCATTGATCTAGTTCGCTTATAATAACAGCTATCAGGCTACTATACAGATGTCACCTTATGAAGCACTGTATGGCAGAAAATGTCGAACTCCCTTGTTTTGGAATGAAGTTGGAGAACGTAGTATTGTTGGACCGGAATTTGTTGAAGAGACTTGTCGAGTGGTCGACATCATCAAGGAAAGAGTGAGAACAGCTCAGAACCGTCAGAAGCAATATGCAGATACTCGACGTAGGTGATAAAGTATTTTTGAAGGTATCGCCTATGCGAGGATTGAAGAGGTTCGGACAGAAAGGGAAACTAAGTCCAAGATATGTCGGGCCGTATGAAATTCTAGCTAAGCGTGGAAAAGTGGCTTATCAGTTAGAACTACCACCATCTATGTCAAGTGTGCATGACGTATTTCACATTTCCCTATTGAAGAAGTATGTCAAAGACCCAACGCATGTTTTGACAGTGGATTTGCCAGAATTGACTGGTGATTTGACATTTAAAGTAACACCCACAGAAATCACTAGTCGAAAGGTTCAACGTCTACGCAACAGAGATATCTACTATGTTAAGGTCACATGGAAAAGTAGAGACATGGAAGAAATTACATGGGAAGAAGAAAATGCTATGCGGAAGCAATAGCCTCACTTATTTGATTCAGAAGGTACGTACAATTTCGAGGACGAAATTTTTATAAGTTGGGGGGAGTTGTAAGACCCGTGTCAGTCTAACCCGGTCTTACCACCTTGAACCAGGTTTACCCATCATGGTCGAGTCAAATGGACCAAGGGCGTGAAGGAGATCGAGATCCCAGGTATCAAATCGACCCAAAAACACTTAAAATAGGGGAAGGGTCGCATACCCAGCTAAGCAGGGTCGGACCTCCCAAAACAGAAAGTCAGACCCTCGGTTTTGGAGGGAGCGTCGGACAGCTTAAGACCCTAGGGTCGACGGGATCATCGACCCTCGGTTTCTGCCGAATATAGAAATTAGGAAATTTCTATATTTTTCGATTGGGATTCTTTCCAAATGTCAATGAGACTTATTTAAGATGTTCCTACTCTATTTAAAGGATGTCCCTAAGCCACTTTCACTCCTTTCACAACCCTAATCGAATTGAGAGAAAGAGAGAAGAAGGAAAAGAGGAAGAAGAAAGGGAAGGAAGAGAACTTAGCACAAAGGAGAAGAATTTCAGAGAAAAAGTTAT
Source organism: Protea cynaroides (assembly GCA_028583415.1). Taxonomy (NCBI): domain Eukaryota; kingdom Viridiplantae; phylum Streptophyta; class Magnoliopsida; order Proteales; family Proteaceae; genus Protea; species Protea cynaroides. The sequence goes on from CM053271.1 coordinate 79,253,722, forward strand.
CTTCTCAGGTATGGATACTAATTCCATGAATTTCTACAGACCTTAGGTTAATAATTGTTGAGAGTGTGATCTCGAAGAAACCCAAACCATCAACCTATGGTTAGGTTTCCATGGAAAACCATAGAAGAATGCGTGAAAGCTATCTAGGTGGGTTATACATGGTTTCAGACCATGGAATGAATGTAGAATGGAATGTAGGAGCAAGCCATAGGATCTCAAACACGAAGAATGGATTAAAAGAGGGAATCGGACCAAAGTGCACCAAGGGTCACACCGAGGGTCGATGACCATCCGACCCTAGGTGTTCCTAACCATTGACCCTAAGCATTCAGGAAGTCCAGAAAGAGGGAAGGGTCGATAGACCCATCGACCCTAGCATCGACCCTACCTCCGACCCTCAGTTAACAGAGTAGTTTTAAATCTGGAATTAATTCTAATTAAATTCTATCGACTTTGTTAGGTCTTCTAGCAATATAATAACATTGTAAAGGTGATTTTAAAGCTTGGAAAAGTATCTTATAGCAAGCTAAGGTGGGGAACCTTAACCAAAACTAAATTGATTAATAATAAACTGTTTTCTATTTCTTGAGTCCTATGCTATGTTAGATTCTATGCGAATATGTTTGTAATGTGCATACAGCATGCCATCCAATATTTTCTATTACTTGTTCATGCATATTTACTTTATTGTTTATAACATGATGATGATGATGATGATAGGAATAGGCATGTGCTTGTATGTGTGTGGTTGATGTACTTGATGCGAGTGAGTATCAGGGGAGGTGTGATGAGAACGTCAATAAACGTTAACCTTTGGCGGGTCTCAGCACTTTAGCTCTATCTCTAACTCAAGTCTTGTGCATTGACATCGTCGTATCGCCATTACTTTAGCAGAACTATTATGTCGTAGAGTATCAGGGGAGGTGGTCTCGGTCCTTGTAGTCTCTGAGTCTATCGGGGGGCCTTAGCTCTATCTCTATGGACATTCTGAGGGATGCTGGGGTGAGGCCTTGGATACACTGTTTGGCATTAGGATTGGTTAGTTGTGAGCCCAGTTTGCAGCCCTCGCTAACAGGGGCTTACGTGTTGGTATGGCACTATATAGCAATAAACGTAACCTTTGTTATATAATGTTCATGATTGGGTACATGTGAGTTGACGATGAACGTGATCTTCGGGTAACGTCACACACTCGTGTATAGAGGCGGAGTCAATAAATGCGACCTTTGGCTACTTAAACCTTTCTATTGCATACTGTAAACTTATAAACCAGACCAAAGATATAAATTGACTTTTTACATGCATATGTATTGTTGCATTGTTTCGGCTACTCACTGAGCCGTGTTGTGTGCTCACCCCTCGACGTCGAATATTTTTAGTTGATGATGCAAGTTATACCATTGAAGACTATATGAGTGCGTCTACGTACGGAAACGTGGCAGCGATGTAAGCTGATGCTGAAGTGGATACACACGACTCCTCTTGCGAGTGCAACTCGTGTGTATTTGATTAGATATTTTATAGGTTCTTTATTGGATTTATTAAGACATGTATTTGGTAATTAATTATGTCTTAGTTGAAAACAGAATAATTTGCTATTAAATTATTAATAACATTTAGTTTCTCAGTTCATCTTATTATAAGATTTCCGCTATTGTGTATTACTCTGATTATGATTACGGATGTGCGCAAGTTGGATAACGCGGGGATAGCCTATTTGAGATCCTGGTTGAACCATTGGTTTATTAGCGGTTCATCACACCATTCTGAATAGTTCAGAATTGGGGTGTGACAGTAGGTCCTCTTTCAAGCTTTAAGAATCAACTATATATCGATATTATATCACTAGAAGACCTAATCAAGTCGATAGAATGTAATTAGAATTAATTCGGACTTTAAAAAGCATACTATTAACTGGGGGTTGATGCCAGGGTCAGAGGTTCCATCGACCCTGGGTGTGACCACCTACAGTCTGGACTTCCCAAACACTGGGGGTCGATTGTTAAGGTCTGGTAGGGTCGATTGGCCATCGACCCCCATGCGACCCCCTGTGGGTTTCGTCAAATTTTCATCCTTCAGTCCATTCCTTCGTGTTTGGGGTCCTATGGCTTGCTTCTACAATCCATTCCACACATGTTCTATGGTCTAGATTCGTAGTTCATTCACCTATATGGTTTTTATGATTTACCCCATGGTTTTCCATGAAAACCTAACCATGGATGGATGATTTGGGTTTCTCCTAGATCATTCCCTCTTCACTATCCATTCTAAGGTCTGTAGAATTACATGGAGATAGTACCCATACCTGAGAATTAGGCTTGTCTCTCTGAAGCCTTCTCTTTGATCTTCTTCTCTACTTTCCTTCTCTTTTCTATCTCTTCTCCTTCTCTTCTCTTTCTCTATCCAATTAGGGTTCTAAAAGGAGTAAAAGCGGCTTAGGGACGTCCTATTTATAGAGTAGAAACCCCAAAAATAAGTCCCATTGAGATTAGGAAAGAATCCCATTGAAATTTAAAAAGTTTCCAAACCATGGTTTCTGTCGACAGACTGGGGGTTGATGAGGGGGTCGGAGATCCCGTCGACCCCTGGTTCTAAAATGTCCGACCCCCGGTTAAAAACTCAGGGTCTGACTTTTATACTGGGGGGGTCTGACCCTACCTTGCTAGGTATGCGACCCTCCCCCTATTTTTATTGTTTTTAGGCCAGTTTAATACCTGGGATCATGATCTCCCTCATGCACTTGATCCATTTGGCTCGACCATGATGGGTAGACCTGGTTCAAGGTGGTAAGACCGGGTTAGTTCGATACGGGTCTTACAACTCCCCCCTACTTATAAAAATTTCATCCTCGAAATTGTACATACCTTCTGAGTCAAATAAATGAGGATATTGCCTTCGCATAGCATTCTCTTCTTCCATGTGATTTCTTCCATATCTGTACTTCTCCAGGTGACCTTAACATAATAGATATCATGGTTGCGTACTCGTTGAACCTTCCGACTTGTGATTTCAATTGGTGCTACTTCAAATATCAAATCTTCAGTCAAATCAGGTAGATATACTGTCAAAATATGCGTTGGATCCTTGACATACTTTTTCAATAAGGAAATATGAAATACGTCATGCACAATTGACATAGATGGTGGTAGTGCTAACTGGTAAGCCACTTTCCCACGCTTAACTAGAATTTCATATGGCCCGACATACCTCGGACTTAATTTCCCTTCTGTCCGAACCGTTTCAATCCTCGCATAGGTGATACTTTTAAGAATACTTTATCACCCATGACGAATTCAAGGTCTCGGTGTCGAGTATCTGCATATTGCTTCTGACGATTTTGAGCTGTTCTCACTCTTTCTTTGATAATGTCGACCACTCGGCAAGTCTCTTCAACAAATTCTGGTCCAACAATACTACATTCCCCAACTTCATTACAAAACAAAGGAGTTCGACACTTTCTGCCATACAGTGCTTCATAGGATGACATCTTTATAGTAGCCTGATAGCTATTATTATAAGCGAACTCAATCAGTGGTAACTTTTCATCCCATGATCCTTTAAAATCAATTACATATGCTCAAAGCATATCTTCTAGAATCTGAATTGTACGCTTTGACTGTCCATTTGTCTGTGGATGGAATGCAGTACTAAACTTCAATGTTGTACCCATAGCCTTTTGCAATCCTTCCCAAATCTTTGAAGTAAATCGTAGATCTCCATTAGACACAACACTTTCAGGTACACTGTGTAATCACACAATGTTATCCACATACAGCTTAGCTAACCTCTCCAGTGTATACTGAGGTCGTATAGGTATAAAGCGAGCTGTTTTAATCAGACGGTCTACAATCACCCAAACTGCGTCAACTACTCGAGGAGTCAATGGTAATCCCATGACGAAGTCAATAGTGATGTAGTCCCATTTCCATGCTGGTTCCGATAACGGTTGTAATAGTCCGATCAGTCTTTGTCATTCAGCCTTTACTTTCTGACAATTTAGGCATTGAGACACGAACTTTGCTACATCTGCTTTCGTTCCTCTCCAACAATATAATTTCTTTAGATCATGATACATTTTTGTACTTCCAGGATGTATCGAATAGATGGTCGTATGGGCTTCTTTCATCAATCGGTGTCTAATGTCCAAGCTTTCTATTTCGGGTACACATATTCTTCATTTATACTTCAGTACTTTTCCTTTGTCCAAGGTGAACTCAGGGTTAGTTCTACCGTTTTCGATGTCCTCTTGTACCGTACTTAGGTAAGGGTCTGATTTGATAGTTGTCTTCACTTCATCGACTATATCCGGTATAATCTTAAAGCTGCGAACATATTTGAAAACCGATGAATAAACCCTTGGTTGGCTGATCCATCTGGTGCATCTATCACAAACTGCTCATTACCATGCTTGAATACCTTTCTGGTAGTACACATTGCGGCAGTTGTGCAAACCTCTCCCTGAGATTTTATCATTGCCTTTCTACTCAATGCATCGGCTACTACATTAGCTTTCCTTGGATGATACTAGATATCACAATCATAGTCTTTCAATAGTTCCATCCATCTTCTTTGTCTCATATTCAGCTCCTTCTGATTAAATAGATAAGTAAGACTTTTATGGTCTGATTTAATCTGAAACTTCTCCCCGTACAGGTAATGTATCCATATTTTGACAGCATGTACTACTGCCGCTAGTTCCAAATCATGTGTAGGATAGTTCTTCTCATGTGTCTTCAGTTATTTCGAGGCATAAGTAATTACTTGTTCTCCATGCATGAGTACACATGCTAATCCCAATCCTGACACATCGGTGTACAAGATAAATGGTTATCCTGGAATTGGGATGATCAAGATTGGATCTGATATCAATCTAGCCTTCAAGGTTTGGAAATTCTTCTCGCATTTGTCTGTCCAAACAAACTTCTCACCCTTCTTAGTCAAACTGGTAAGTGGTACGGCAATTCGGGAATAGTCTTCCATAAATCGTCGATAATATCCAGCTAGACCCAGAAAACTTCTAATTTCTGCAACGCTCTTCGGTGCTTTCCACTTTACAATAGCCTCGATCTTGCTGGGATCCACTTTAATTCCTTCAGCGGATACTACGTGGCCTAGAAATGCGACTTCCTTTAGCCAAAACTCACACTTTGTAAATTTTGCGTAGAGTGTTTCCTTCCGTAGTCCCTGCAGAGCGGCTGTCACACCCCAATTTCGTACTATTCAGAATGGTGTGATGAACCGCTAACAAACCAATGGTTCAACCAGGATCTCGAGTAGGCTATATCCGTGTTATCTAAACCCCATACATCTATAATCATAATCAGAGTAAATACATAATAGCGGAAGTCTTAAAATAAAATGAACAGAGAATCTATTGTGATATCAATAATTAAATAACAAATTATTTTGTATCAACTAAGACATAAATAAATAAATATCAAATACATGTATTTAATAAATCCAAATAGATAAAACTAAAAATCTAATCGAATACACATGAGTTGCACTCGCAAGAGATGTCATGTATATCCACTTCATCTTCAGCTACCATCGCTGCAACGGTCCCATATTCTGGAGCATTTATATAATCTTCAACGGTTGTACCTGCATCATCAACTAAAAATATTACACATCGAAGGGTGAGCACACATCACGGCTCAGTGAGCAAACAAAACAATGCAACAATACATATGCATGCAATCAATTCATATCTTTGGTCTGGTTTTACGTTTGCACTGTGCTATAGAAAGGATAGGTGGCCACCGCACCTCTATGCATGAGAGGGTGGATACGCCCGATGACTCTCACCGTCGCCCACAGCACCCATAATGAACATTGTACAACGAAGGTCCCATTTATCGATGCACAACTCCATACCAACAAATTAACCCCTGATGGCTAGGGCTGCAAACGGGGCTCGTTACTAACCAATCCTAATGTCAACCAATGTATCCAAGGCCTCACCCCAGAATCCCTCAGAGCACCTGTAGAGATAGAGCTAAGGCCCCTCGGTAGAGTATAGGACTCAAGGACCGAGACCCTCCTTGATGTCCTACGTCGCAATAGTTCTACTAAGGTAACAGCGATATGACGATGCTAATGCACAAGACTTGAAATAGAGATAGAGCTAAAGTGCCCGGATCAAACACCGCATAACACCTCCCCTGATGCCCTACTCGCATCAAGCACACTAACCACACACAAACACCCACATGCCTATTCCTAGCATCAATCACCATGTTATAAATAAACAAAATAAATATGCATGAGCAATAATAGCAGAAATATTGGATGACATGTTGAATGCACATTATAAGTAAATTCGCATAGAATCAAGCATGGCATTGGACTCATATAAATAAAAGTAGTTTATTATTAACCAATTAGTTTAGGTCTTGTTCCCTCATTTTAGCTTGCTAATAGATACTCTTCCAAGCTTTAGAATCACCTTTATATTGTTATTATATTGCTAGAAGACATAACAAAGTCGATAAAATTTAATTAGAATTTATTCTAATTTTTAAAACCATTCTGTTAATTGTGGGTCGGAGGTAGGGTCTGAGTTATGACCGACCCCTGGTCCGACCCCCCTAGTCTGGACTTCCAGAACCTTGGGGGTCAATACTCAGGGTCACTTAGGGTCGGATGGTCATCGACCCCCTGTGCGACCCCCTGTGGTTTTGGTCAATTTTCCTCCTTTTAGTCCATTCTTCGTGTTTGGGGTCCTATGGCTTACTCCTACAGTCCATTCAACATACATTCCATGGTCTAGAACCATGAATTATCCACCTATATAGCTTTTATGTATTCTCCCATGGTTTTCCATGGAAACCTAATCATGGGTTGATGGTTTGGGTTTCTCCGAGATCACACTCTCATCCTTATCTTACTTAAGGTCTGTAGAAATTCATGGAATTAGTATCCATACCTGAGAAGAATACCCCTTCTCTGAAACTCTTCTCCTTTTTGCTTTTTCTTCTCTCCCTTGCTTCTCTTCTTCTTCTATTCCTTCTCTTCTCTTTCTCTCAATTCAATTAGGGTTGTAAAAGGAGTGAAAGAGACTTAGGGACGTCCTATTTATAGGGTGGAAACTCCTAAACTAAGTCCCGTTGAGATTTGGAAGGAATCTAATCGAAATTTGGAAACTTTCCTAATTTCAGTTTCTAGTGGCAACTGGGGGTCGATAAGGGGGTCGATGATCCCGTCGACCCCTGGTTTCCTAAGGTGCCCAACCCCCTCTGTAAAACAGGGGGTCTGACTTTCTGTCTTGGGGGGTCCGACCCTCCCTTGCTGGGTATGTGACCCTCCCTTTAAATTAAGTATTTTTGGGTCGATTTGATACCTGGGATCACGATCTCCTTCACGTCCTTGGTCCATTCGTCTCGTCCATGATGGGTAAACTTGGTTCAAGGTGGTAAGACAGGGTTAGTTTGATACGGGTCTTACAACTCCCCCCTACTTATAAAAATTTCGTCCCCAAAATTATACGTACCTTCTGAATCAAATAAGTGAGGGTATTACTTTCGCATAGCATTCTCTTCCTCCCAAGTAATTTCTTCCGTGTCTCTATTTTTCCAAGTGACCTTAACATAATAGATATCTCGGTTGCATAGTCGTTGAACCTTTCGGATGGTGATTTCTGTTGGTGTTACTTCAAATGTCAAATCATCACTCAAATCCGGTAAATCTATTGTCAAAATGTGCGTTGGATCCTTGACATACTTCTTCAATAGGGAAATATGAAATACGTCATGCACACTTGATATAGATGGTGGTAGTGCTAACTGATAAGCCACTTTTCCACACTTAGCTAGAATCTCATATGGCCCGACATATCTTGGACTGAGTTTCCCTTTCTGTCTGAACCATTTCAATCCTCGCATAGGAGATACCTTCAAGAATACTTTATCACCTACAGCAAACTCAAGATCTCTGCGTCGAGTATCTGCATATTGCTTCTGACGGTTCTGAGCTGTTTTTACCCTTTCCTTGATAATGTCTACCACTCGACAAGTCTCTTCAACAAATTTTGGCCAAACAATACTACGTTCTCCAACTTCATTCCAAAACAACAGAGTTTGACACTTTTTGCCATACAGTGCTTCATATGATGACATCTGTATAGTAGCCTGATAGCTATTGTTATAAGCAAACTCAATCAGTGGTAACTTTTCATCCTATGATCCTTTGAAATCAATTACATATGCGCGTAGCATATCTTCTAGAATCTGGATTGTACGCTCTGACTGTCCATCTGTCTGTGGGTGGAATGCAGTACTAAACTTCAATGTTGTACCCATAGCCTTTTGCAATCCCTCCCAAAACTTGAAAGTAAATCGTGGATCTCTATTGGATACAATGCTCTTTGGTACACCGTGTAACCGAACAATATCATCCACATACAGCTTTGCTAACCTTTCCAGTGTATACTGAGGTCGTATTGGTATGAAGCGAGCTGTCTTAGTCAGACGGTCTACAATCACCCAAACTGCATCAACTACTTGAGGAGTCAGTGGTAATCCCATGACGAAGTCCATAGTGATGCAGTCCCATTTCCATGCTGGTTCCAGTAACGGCTGTAACAGTCCTGCGGGTCTTTATCGTTCAGCCTTTACTTTCGGGCAATTTAGGCATTGAGACACGAACTTAGCAACATCTACTTTCATTCCTCTCCACCAATATAGTTTCTTTAGATCATGATACATTTTTGTGCTTCCAGGATGTATCGAATAAATGGTGGTATGGGCTTCTTTCATCAGTCGGTGTCTATTGTCCACATTTTCTGTTTTGGGTACACATATTCTTCCTTTGTACTTTAGTACTTTATCTTCGTCCAAGGTGAACTCAGGGTTAGTCCTACCTTTTTCGATATCTTCTTGTACTGTTCTCCGATAAGGATCTGATTTGATAGCTGTCTTCACTTCATCCATTATATCTGGTATACTCTTCAATGCCGGGAACATATTTAAAAACCGATGAATAAACCCTTGGTTGGCTGATCCATCCATTGTATCTATCACATATTGCTCATTGCCATGGTTGAATACCATTTCGGTAGTACATATAGCTGCAGTTGTACTAACCTCCCTTTGAGATTTTATCATCGCCTTTCTGCTCAACGCATCCGCTACTACATTAGCTTTCCCCGGATGATACTGGATATCACAATCATAGTCTTTCAATAGTTCCAGCCATCTTCTTTGTCTCATATTCAACTCCTTCTGATTAAATAAATAATTAAAACTTCTATGGTTCGACTTAATCTGGAACTTCTCTCCGTATAGGTAATGTCTCCATATCTTGACAGCATGTACTACTGCCGCTAACTCCAAATCATGAGTGGGATAATTTTTCTCATGTATCTTCAACTGTCTCGAGGCATAAGCAATTACTTGTTCCCCTTGCATAAGCACGCATCCTAATCCCAGTCCTGACGCATCAGTGTATAGGGTAAATGGCTGTCCTGGAACAGGAATAGTCAAAATCAGTGCGGATATCCACCTGATCTTCAATGTCTGGAAACTCTTCTCACATTTATCCGTCCACACAAACTTTTCACCTTTCTTAGTCAAACTGGTGAGAGGTACAGCAATCCGAGAATAGTCTTCTACAAATCTCCGATAATAACCAGCGAGACCCAGAAAACTTCTTATTTCTACAATGCTTTTTGGTGCTTCCCACTTTACAATAGCCTCGATCATGCTGGGGTCCACTTTGATTCCATCAGCGGATACCACATGGCCTAGGAAGGTGACTTCACTTAGCCAAAACTCACACTTTGAAAATTTTGCATACAGCTTCACTTTCCTTAAACGCTATAGGGCGGCGTTTAGATTCTTAATGTGGGTTTCCTTGTCCTTGGAATATACCAATATATCATCAATAAATACTATAACTAACATATCCAACATATCGTGGAAAACCCGGTTCATAAGTTCCATGAAGGTTGCTGGTGCGTTTGTTAGTCCAAAAGACATGACCAAAAATTCATAATGTCCATATCTGGTCCTGAAAGCTATCTTAGGAATATCGCACTCTTTAATCTTCAGCTGATGATAACCTGACCGAAGCTCCATCTTAGAAAATACTTTCCCTCCTTGCAACTGATCGAACAAGTCATCGATCCAAGGTAGTGGATATCGATTCTTGATTGTCAGTTTGTTCAGCTCCTGATAGTCGATACATAATCGAACGCTACCGTCCTTCTTCTTTAAGAATAGTACCGGTGCTCCCCATGGTGATATACTGGGTCGAATATAACCCTTGTCCAGCAGTTCCTGTAGTTGCACTTTAAATTCCTTCAGTTCAGTAGGAGCCATTCTATAAGGTGCTTTTGATACTGGTGCGGCTCCCGGTATAAGATCTATCACAAACTCGGTGGCTCTGTCGGGTGGTCATCTTGGTAGTTCCTCTGGAAATACGTTGAGATAGTCCCGCACGACATCAATATCTTCCATTCGTGGTGCTTCCTTGGTTAGGTCGACCACTGATACTAGATACCCGATTGCCCCCTTTTCAAGGCACTTCTTAGCCTTTAGTGCTGAGAGTATGAGCTTGCATTTACGGGGCAGTTTGGTTCCCGCAAAACTGAATTCTACTCCTTCTTTGTCTTTAAATGTTAGCTTCTTTTCGGCGCATAATAGGTTTGCAGAATGCCGAGCTAACTAGTCCATTCCCAAGATGACATCAAAGTCTACCATCCTAAGTTGGATCAAGGTTGCATCTAAGGTTTTCTCGCCAATGAGAACTGGACATGGCCCATAACCTTTCTCTAATTCCACTTCTAGCCCCATCGGTGACCGTACAAGTAGTTTGTAGTCCAATGTTTTGATGGGTAAGTTCAGCTTCTTTCCAAACGACATAGATATAAAGGAATGAGTAGCTCCTGAATCAATGAGTACTCTGGCGGGTATGAGATTTATAGGTATGATACCTGTGATTTGTTTAAACTTAGTCTACATGCTTACACATTGTAAAACAACTTAAAGGTTTAGGTCATACCTGTGACCACATCGGGTGATGCGGCAGCTTCCTCAGACGTAACAGTATAAACTCGTCCTTGGTGTTGTTGCTTCTTGGGTTTAGGACACTCTCTCATCATATGTCTCACTTAATTGCAGTTATAACATCTTGGACTTTCAGTATTTGGCTTTGGTTGCTGCTGAGCTGCTTGAGTGGTCTTGGGTGCAGCGGTAAAGCCTTGGGCACGAAAAGGTTTAAATGTTTTGTTGTTCCCTGCATTATAAGTATTTTCGGCTGGTCTTTTTATGCCTCTATTTTGTGTAAAGTAACTTTCCTTCTGGCTCGATTCGATAACTCGAGTGATTTGGACAGCTTCATTATATATCTTCTTCTCTAAACCCAGGATGTGCTCTCTGATGCTTCCTCTAAGTCCCGTGACAAACCTACGGGTCTTAGTGTCTTCCTCTTGCACACTAAGTGGTGCAAAGAGAAACATCTCCTCATAGCGCTGTTGATACGCATCCACGGACATCTGGCCCTGATATAAACTCAGGAACTCCTTCTCCATAGCATCTCTGAAGCTTCGGGGAAAATACTTTTCAAATAACGCTTCTTTATAAATAGCCCAAGTCAATAGGGCGTGCTTGGTCAGTAGATATGCCCTGGTAGATTTCCACCAATGATGTGCATCGCCTTTTAGCATGAAGGTGGCACATAACACCTTTTCTTCTTCAGTAATAGTCATCATGAGAAAGTTTCTCTCCATCTCGTCGGTCCAATGTGCTGGCCATAACGGATCCGACGGTTTACCATTAAATTCCTTGGGCTTCATCTTCAGAAATCTCTCAACCAATCGAGAGTGATCCATCTGATTTTGGGGGTATGCCCCAAACATAGGTTGTTGATACTGATACTAAACCTGAGCTACTTCCGGACCAGGTACTGGGATCTGTGTAGCTGGTGGTAGAGGTGTTTGAGGTGCTGAGTGGTTACCCACCGGTGCTGCACTGGCTTGTCCAGTCTGCATGGGTGTAGCATGTGCGGCCTGGAACATAATCCCCATTGCAACTTGCATTTGAGCCTGTGCATGTTGCATCTGTTGCAGCTGCTGTGCTAGATTCATTACTACGGTTGCTAACTCCGATGGTGGAGGTGGCAAGTTGGTAGGATTTGCCTGATCTGGATTTCCTAGGGGTGCAACCTGTGGATTTCCCTGTGCATATATATTCTCCTGGCTAGATTCCTCCACAAGTGGTGGTAGAACTGCATTTCAACTCTGCCTGGTTACTCTACGTCCAGACATGTTTTCTTCTGAGATTGGTGGTGTCTGAAAATCATCAAAATAGGTGAGTCAATCATTTATACTACATGTAGGCACGCTAACCGATGTAAAATTCTAAAATTTTCAGCTCATTTTATGAAAAATATTGTCTTTTCTTTGCAGGGTCGATGGTGGGGGTCGATGGTATGTCCGACACTCAGTATCCGACCCTGGGAATGACCTGTTCTTCCCAAGAGCTGGGGGTCGATGTTGGGGTTGATGGGTATCCGACCCCCTGTCCGACCCCTGGTTCCCTGCCAAGTTCCCGAGAACTGGGGGTCGATGTGGGGGTCGATGGATGTCCGACCCCCTGGTCCCACCCCTGGTTTTCTTTCAGATTCCCGAGAGCTGGGGGTCGATCTGGGGGACGATCCGGGGGTCGATGATCCTGGTCGAATTGTCCGACCCCCAGACCAAAAATCAGACCTTTAAGATCCGATTCTGGGTTCATTCCCCATCATTTCTCTCCCGTTTCAACTCGTCTCCCACCTCTGAGTTGCTACAGTGCCACTCCTTTATTTTGGTCAGTTTGGATCCGTATTTCGACGTCCACATCATCCCTACAGGTATGCTTTCTCATTTTTACCTGTTTTTAGGTTTCTATTTCTAGGTTTTTGTCCATTTAACTTGTATTTTTCAAATTAAACTTTTTTAAAATCGTAAAAATTCGATTTTTATTGGGGGCTTTTGTTACTGGTGTCTCGAGGAACGAAAGCCATCAAATTTTTTTGAGTTTCATCGGTTGGTTATCGAGAAACTTGGATTTTTGCTCTTTTTGCCCTAATTTGTCGAAATTTTCAATTTCTCACAATTTCTTAAAATTGGACTTCATTAGCTAGAATTTCCTACTGTCTGAGTGTTATACGACATGTTGGAACCTACGTAAGTCCTCCTGCCCACGTGTCTGGATGACATGTGAGGCTTTTGGCCAACCTACGTCGTTATAATGTCAAAATTTTAGATTTTCTATCCTATTAACATATTATTTGTTTCTCTTTCTTATTTGCAGATATCATGGTTCGTACCAAGGTACCCAGAGTTCATGATCCTCTTCGCTTCCGTTCCAAAGAAGCCGAGGCACAATATGCCTACTTTGTTCGTAAGAAAGTGGAGGGAGGTCATATGGTGAACTTGGCTGAGTTAGCCTTGTTCAACGTGGAGAGACCCTTTGGTGATATGGGGTGGCTCCCTATCATTACCTACGACGCTTGCACACGCCCGGATTTAGTGCGATAGTTTTATTGTAATCTCCAGGTGGTGGGGAATTACAATGACGTCGAGAGGGGTCAGGAGTTGCGTATCACTAGTTACGTCAAAGGAGTGAACATCTCTTTTGATTATCAGCAACTGACCGACCTACTGGGCATTCCCTATGATGGCCCCATGGTTTATTGTGCTCCTGGAGAGCCCCAGTTCATCTCCACAGAGATGAGGGCTGAGATTGATAGTCAGTTGCTACGACCTGATCCCTGGCAGATGAGCGCTTGCTATATGTGTCCGGCTCCACGGGTCTTTTGCAAGATTATCCAGCATAACCTGCTCCCGCAGAGTGGCCACTACGAGAGGGTTTCCCAGCTGACCCAGTATCTGCTATACAGTATCTGCACTAGACAGCCTGTCTGCCTGCCATACATCATCATGCGGACTATGATCACTACTACTTTGCGCAGCCATACTGGCAACCTCCCGTACGGACGTATGATCACTATGTTGCTGACCCGCCTGGGAGTTGATTTAGTGGATGAGAAGATTCAAGAGAAAACCTTCTCGTCGCCTCTTGATTGGGAGCCTATCTGCAAGATGGGCTTGCGGGATGCCCAAGTCAGTGACGAGGAGAGGAACGAGATGGTGCGCCCTCACACTCCCATTGAGATCGCTGACGCTGAGGCAGCTGCTGCTGCCTCTAGAGTTCATGCGGATCCTGCCGATGATGATGACTGCATGTACATGGATGTAGACTTGATACCACCGCCTTCACCCACGCATGTCGACTGGATCTGGTACTTCATCTGCGGTGGGTCCTACACCTGAGACTGGTCCTTCTCATGCGGCTGGTCCTTCACACCCACCTTCTGATATGATGGAGATGTTGCATGAGATCAGAGAGGCTCAGCGTAGATTTGATCTGAGGATGGAGGAGTTGCTGGACGCTCAGCATGTAAAAGTGGATGAGCTGCTAGTCGCCCAACGCATATCAGACATGCGGATGGGAGAGCTCATAGATGCTCAGCGCCGGTCAGATATGCGTATGGAGGAGCTTTTAGGTCCTCAGCACGTGACTGATCAGCGGTTGGCTGGTCTCACAGCTAGTCTTCAGACGACCCAGACTCAGGTAGCCTGGTTGACTAGAGTCTACGCTGAGGATTATGAAAAAGATCGTGAGGCATTGCCTCCTCCTTCACCTCCGGCTTCATGAGTGTATCTTTTCCTTCTTCTTGTACTACAGAGTAACTGTCCTAGTTGTGGACTGTACTCTGTTTTAGTTATGTATATACGTTTGTTTCTTTCACATTGTATTAAAATTGTTCCCCCTTTAATAAATGTATTATTTTCTTTTCAAATTTGATCTCAAACATCACTTGTGCTTATAGTGTGTTAATATTACTATTTTTTCGTGATGTATGCTAGTTCAACAGACAAGGCCTAAGATGCTCTGATACCAAGTTGTCACACCCCAATTCCGTACTAATCAGAATGGGGTGATGAACCGCTAACAAACCAACGGCTCAACCAGGATCTCGAGTAGGCTATATCCGTGTTATCTAAATCCCATACATCCATAATCATAATCAGAGTAAATACACAATAGCGGAAGTCTTAAAATAAAATGAACTGAGAATCTATTGTGATATCAATAATTAAATAACAAATTATTCTGTATCAACCAAGACATAAATAAATAAATATCAAATACATGTCTTTAATAAATCCAAATAGATAAAACTAAAAATCTAATCGAATACACATGAGTTGCACTCGCAAGAGATGTCATGTATATCCACTTCATCTTCAGCTACCATCGCTGCAACGTTCCCGTATTCTGGAGCATTTATATAATCTTCAACGGTTGTACCTGCATCATCAACTAAAAATATTCGACGTCGAATGGTGAGCACACCACGGCTCAGTGACCAAACAAAACAATGCAACAATACATATGCATGCAATCAATTTATATCTTTGGTCTGGTTTTACGTTTGCACTGTGCTATAGAAAGGATAGGTGGCCACCGCACCTCTATGCACGAGAGTGTGGATACGCCAGATGACTCTCACCGTCGCCCACAGCACCCATAATGACCATTATACAACGAAGGTCACGTTTATCGATGCATAACTCCATACCAACAAATTAACCCCTGATGGCTAGGGCTACAAACAGGGCTCGCTACTAACCAATCCTAATGTCAACCAATGTATCCAAGGCCTCACCCCAGCATCCCTCAGAGCACCCGTAGAGATAGAGCTAAGGCCCCTCGGTAGAGTATAGGACTCAAGGACCGAGACCCTTCTTGATGCCCTACGTCGCAATAGTTCTGCTAAGGTAACGACGATACGACGATGCTAATGCACAAGACTTGAGATAGAGATAGAGCTAAAGTGCCCAGATCAAACACCGCATAACACCTCCCCTGATGCCCTACTCGCATCAAGCACATTAACCATACACAAACACCTACATGCCTATTCCTAGCATCAATCACCATCACCATGTTATAAATAAACAAAATTAAATATGCATGAGCAATAATAGCAGGAATATTGGATGACATATTGAATGCACATTACAAATATATTCCCATAGAATCAAGCATGGCATTGGACTCAAGTAAATAAAAGTAGTTTATTATTAACCAATTAGTTTAGGTCTTGTTCCCTCACCTTAGCTTGCTAATAGATACTCTTTCAAGCTTTAGAATCACCTTTATATTGCTATTATATTGCTAGAAGACCTAACAAAGTCGATAAATTTAATTAGAATTTATTCTAATTTTTAAAACCATTCTGTTAACTATGGGTCGGAGGTAGGGTCGAGTTATGACCGACCCCTAGTGCGACCCCCCCTAGTTTGGACTTCCAGAACCCTGGGGGTCGATACTCAGGGTCACATAGGGTCGGATGGTCATTGACCCCCTACGCGACTCCCTATGGGTTTTGGTCAATTTTCCTCCTTTTAGTCCATTCTTCGTGTTTAGGGTCCTATAGCTTGCTCCTACAGTCCATTCAACATACATTCCATGGTCTAGAACCATGAATCATCCACCTATATATCTTTTATGTATTCTCCCATGATTTTCCATGGAAACCTAACCATGGGTTGATGGTTTGGGTTTCTCCGAGATCACACTCTCATCCTTATCTAACCTAAGGTCTGTAGAAATTCATGGAATTAGTATCCATACCTGTGAAGAATACCCCTTCTCTACAACTCTTCTCCTTTTTGCTTTTTATTCTCTCCCTTGCTTCTCTTCTTCTTCTCTTCCTTCTCTTCTCTTTCTCTCAATTCAATTAAGGCTGTAAAAGGAGTGAAAGAGGCTTAAGGACATCCTATTTATAGGGTGGAAACTTCTAAACTAAGTCCCATTGAGATTTGGAAGGAATCCAATCGAAATTTGGAAACTTTCCTAATTTCAGTTTCTGGCGGCAACTGGGGGTCGATGAGGGGGTCGATGATCCCGTCGACCCCTGGTTTCCTAAGGTGTCCAACCCCCTCTGTAAAATAGGGGGTCTGACTTTCTGTCTTGGGTGCTCCGACCCTCCCTTGCTGGGTATGCGACCCTCCCATTATATTAAATGTTTTTGGGTCGATTTGATACCTGGGATCACGATCTCCATCACGCCCTTGGTCCATTCGTCTCGTCCATGACAGGTAAACCTGGTTCAAGGTGGTAAGACCGGGTTAGTTTGATACGGGTCTTTCAGCGGCGTTTAGATTCTTAACATGCGTTTCCTCGTCCTTGGAGTAGACTAATATATCATCAATGAATACAATAACCGACGTATCCAACATGTCGTGGAAAACCCGGTTCATAAGTTCCATAAAAGTTGTTGGTGCATTTTTCAATCCAAGAGACATGACCAAAAATTCATGATGTCCATATCTGATCCTGAATGCTGTCTTGGGGATATCACCATCCTTAATCTTCAGCTGATGGTAGCTTGACCGAAGATCAATCTTTGAGGACACTTTGGCACCTTGCAACTGATCAAACAGGTCATCGATCCAAGGCAATGGATCCCGATTCTTGATTGTCAGTTTATTCAGTTCTCGGTAGTCTATACTCAAGCGAACGCTACCATCCTTCTTCTTCACGAATAATACTGGCACTTCCCATGGTGATATGCTAGGGCGAATGTAACCCTTGTCTAGTAGTTTTTGTAGTTATACTTTCAATTCCTTCAGTTCAGTAGGAGCCATTCTATAAGGTGCTTTCGATACTGGTGCAGCTTTAGGTATAAGATCTATAACAAACTCTGTAGCTCGGTCAGGTGATAATCCTGGTAGTTCTTCAGGAAATATGTCTGGAAAGTCACGCACGACATCAATATCTTTCATTCATGGTGCTTCCTTGGTAAGGTCAACCATAGATACTAAATATCCGACTGCTCCTTTCTCAAGGCACTTCTTAGCCTTTAGCGCCAAGAGTATGAGCTTTCGTTTACGGAGAAGTTTGGTTCTCGAAAAACTGAACTCTGCTCCTTCCTTGTCTTTAAATGTCAGCTTTTTTCGACAGACAATAAGTTTGTAGAATGCCGAACTAACCAGTCCATTCCCAAGATGACTTCAAAGTCTGCCATCTCAAGTTGGATCAAGGTTGCATCCAAGGTCTTTTCACCAATAAGAACTGGACATGGTCCATAACCTTTTTCTAACTCCACTTCTAATCCCATAGGTGATCGTACAAGTAGTTTGTAGTCTAAGGATTTAAGGGGTAGATTTAACTTCTTTCCAAATGTCACAGATATAAAGGAATGAGTAGCTCATGATTCAAAGAGTAATCTGGAGGGAATGCCATTAATAGGTATGATACCTGTGATTTGTCTTGGTTTAGTCTACATACTCATACAATGTAATACAACTAACTAAAAATGTAAGTCATACCTGTGACCACATCAGGCGATGCGGCAGCATCCTCAGATGTAACCGCGTAAACTCATCCTTCATGTAGCTGTTTCTTGGGCTTAGGACATTCCCTTGCTATATGTCCCACTTGGTTGCAGTTAAAACATTTTATCCCTTTAGTAATTGGCTTATGTTGCTGTTGAGCTACGGGAGTAGTCTTGGTTGCAGCGGTAAAGCCTTGAGCACGGAAGGGTTTGAATGTCTTGTTATTCCCTCCATTATAAGAATTTCCAGCTGGCCTTTTTATACCTCTGTTTTGCATGAAATAACTCTCCTTCTGGCTCGATTCTATAACTCGAGCAATTTGTGCCACTTCATTATAGATTTTCTTTTCATGTCCCAAAACATGCTCTCGGATGCTTCCCCTAAGTCCCATGACGAACCTTCTGGTCTTTGTGTTAACCTCTTGCATACTAGTGGGTGCAAAGAAGAAAAGCTCTTCATAACGTTGTTGATATGCATCCACGGTCATCTACCCCTGATATAAACTCAGGAACTCTCTTCCATAGAATCTCTGAAACTTCTCGGAAAGTACTTCTCAAAGAACGCCTCTTTATAAATATTTCAAGTCAGTTGGGCGTGCTTTATAAGTAAATACGTCCTGGTAGACCTCCACCAATGGTGTGCATCTCCTTTCAGCATAAAGGTGGCACACAACATTTTTTCTTCTTCATTTAGTGTCATCATCATAAAATTTCTTTCCATTTTGTCAACCCAGTGTGCCGGCCATAAAGGATCTGCTGGCTTGCCATTAAACTCTCTGGGCTTCAGTTTCAGAAAACGCTCCACCAGTCTGGAGTGGTCTAGTGGCTGCGGGACATACACTCTATACATGGTGGCTGGTATTGATATCCACCTTGAGATATCTCAGGATTCGGTACTTGAGCCTGTATGATAGGAGTCTGAGGTGCATGGGGTGCTGTGTTACTCCCCCTTGGTGCTGTGCTTGCCTGTCCTACTGGCAATGGAGGTGTCTGTGCAGCTGGAGGAGTTATGCCTATGGTAGCTTGTATAGTAGCTTGTGGTTGTTGCATTTGTTGCAGCTGTTGGGCCAAGTTCATTACGACTGTGGCCAAGTCTGTAGGTTGAGCTGACAGATTTGTAGGATTTTCCTGCCCCTTTATGACGGACGGTGTCGTGTTCATGTTCCCTTGTGTTCCCGGTTGTGTCTTGTTATCTTCCTCCACAGGTGGTGGTGGAGTTATGGCTCTGTCTGGTTACTCTGCGTCCCGCCATTAATTAATCTGATAGTGGGATTGCCTGAAATCATTGAACACGAGAGACAATCATTAAATACTTCATTCTCATATTTTAAAACCACTAACAAATGCAAATTTCAAAATTTTCAGATCATTTTGTCGAAAATGCTGTGTTTTCACTGCAGGGTCGATGGTGGGGGTCGATGGGTGTTCGACCCTCAGTATGCGACCCTGGGAAATCACCCATTCTTCCCGAGAGCCGGGGGTCGATGGGGGGGTCGGAGGATGTCCGACCCAGGGTACAACCCCTAGTTCTCTGTTAGATTCTCGAGAGCCGAGGGTCGATGCGGGGGTCGATTGTTTTAATCGAATTTTCCGACCCCCGAACTAATTATATGATTTTTAAGTTCTGATTCAAAGTCCATTTCCCATTCTTTCTTCTCCGCTTCGACTCAACTCATCCCTCTGAGTTGCTACAGTAACAACTCCGATCCGTTGGTGGTTTGCACTCCTTGTTTCGTCGTCTACACCTCCACTACAGGTATGTCTTCTACCTTTTCATGTTTTTAGGTTTCTTTACCTAGGTTTTTGCTCGTTTATCTCGTATTTATCAAATTAAAATTTTTTCCAACCGCAAAAATTTGATTTTTATTGGGGGCTTTTGTTGTTGGTGACTCGAGGAACAAAAGCCCTTAAAAATGTTTGAGTTTCATCGGTTGGTTATCGAGAAACTCAAAATTCACACTTTTTGCCCTAATTTTGTCGAGATTTTGTATTTCTTGAAATTCCTAGCAATTCAATCTAATTAGTTGAAATTTCCAACTGTATGAGTCTCACAGGATAGTCTAGGATCTATGTAAGTCTGCCTGCCCACACGTATGGGTGAAAAGTGAGGCTTTTTAACCAATTTACGTCGTTATTATGTCGAAATTTTAGGTTTTTACTCTCTACTAATCTATTATTTGTTTCTCTTTCTTATTTGCAGATACTATGGCTCATACCAAGGTACCCAGAGTTCGCGACCGTCTTCGCTTTTGTTCTAATGAAGCCGAGGCACAGTATGCCCACTACGCTCGCAAGAAAGTAAAGGGTGGCTGCAAAGTAGACTTGGCTAGCTTAGCCTTGTTCAATGTGGAGGGGGCCTTTGGAGATATGGGATGACTTCCCGTCATCACCTATGATGCGTGTACCTGTCCTGACTTGGTACTCCAGTTCTACTGTAATCTCCAACTGGTGGGAGATTATAATGATGTTGAGAGGGGTGGTGAGCTTCGGATCACCAGCTACGTCAAGGGGGTTGATGTTTCATTTGATTATCGGCAGCTGGCCGACTTGTTGGACATTTCCTATGCTGGCCCCTTGGTATTCTATGCCCCTAGAGAGCCCCAGTTCTTTTCTCTACAGATGAGGGCTGAGATTGATAGCCAGCTCATCAGACCTGATCGCTGGTAGATGAAAGCGAGTTATCTGCGCTCAGATCCACGGGTATACTGCAAGATCATTCAGCATAACCTGATACCACAGAGTGGTCATTACGAGAGGGTCTCCCAGTTGACCCAGTATCTATTATACTGCATATGCACTAGGCAGCCCGTCTGCCTTCCCTACATCATCATGCGTACGGTGATCAGTGCCACGTTGCCCAGTCACACTGGCAACCTTCCTTATGGACGCATGATCACTACCTTGCTTACCCGCCTGGGGGTTGATTTATTGGATGAGAAGATTTAGGAGAAATCCTTCTCATCGCCTCTAGATTGGGAGGCTATCTGCAAGATGGGCATGCAGGATGCCCAGGTCAGTGATGAGGAGAGGAACGCGATGGTGCGCCCTTACACTCGAGTGGAGATGGCCGACACTAAGGCAGCAGCAGCAACAACCGCTGGAGCAGGGGTTCATGGGGATGATGACGACTAGCTATATATGGATGTAGATGTCATACCTCCATCACCTACTCATGCTACTGGAGCTGGTCCATCTTCTTCAGCTGGTCCTTCGGATGCAGCTGGTCCTTTGTATACTCCTTCTGATGACATGATGGGGATATTGCACGAGATACGAGAGGCTCAGCGTAGTCTGACTTGAGGATGAGAGAGCTTCCAGAAGCTTAGCGCTCGTCCGATCAGTGGGTGGGAAAGCTTCTGGTTGCTCAGCACGTGTCGGATCAGTGGGTGGGAGATCTTCAAGCTGCTCAGCACGTATCGGATCAACGGATGGGAGAGCTTCTAACTGCTCAACACATATCGGATCAGCAGACGGGAGAGCTGAGGGATGCTTAGCGTGTGACTAACCAGCGGCTGGCTGATCTTACAGCTAGTCTCCAGACGACCCAAACTCAGATAGCTTGGTTGACTAGAGTCTACGCTAAGGACTATGATAGAGACCGTGAGGCACCGCCTCCCCCATCACCTCCAGCTTCTTGATGTACTTCTTTTTTTTTCTTTTTGTATTTCAGAGTAACTGTCTGGACTGTGGACTGTACTCTGCTTTAATCATATATATATGTATAAACATTTGTTCTTCATTTTGATTATATATAGATTTGTTTCTCATTTAATAGATGCATTATTCTCTTTCAGTTTAGTCTCAAACAACACAGATGCTTATGGTGTGTTATTATTACATCTTTTAAATCTTTATCCTATCTCAGTTCACGACCATTTGTGAAAGTATACGGTTTCACAGATAAAGCCTGAGATGCTCTGATACCAAGTTGTCACATGCCAATTCTGCACCATTCAGAACGGTGTGATGAACCGCTAATAAACCAACGGTTCAACCAGGATCTCTAATAGGTGGTATCCATTAAAAATGAAACCGTGCACATCCACAACCATATAATCAGAATAAATACACAATAGCGGAAGTCTTATAGGAAATGAACTGAGAACTCTAAATGTAATAATCATAATTAAAATATCAAGTTATTATTGTATCAACTGAGACATAAATAAATAAAATATCAATTACATCCTTCAATAAATTCAAATAAAATTCTAATAGAATACGCATGAGTTGCACTCGCATGAGGGGTCATGCGTATCCTCCAAGTCTTTAGCTTCCATTGTAGCAACACGTGCATACATCGGAGCATTCATATAATCTTCAACTGTAGTACCTGCATCATCAACTAAAAATATTTGACATCGAGAGGGTGAGCACACATCATGGCTCAGTGAGCAAATAAAATAATGCAACATACATATGCATGCATTCAATTCATATCTTTGGTCTGGTAAATAAGTTTGCAATGTGCTATAGAAAGGATAGGTGGCCAAAGGTCACGTTTATTGACACCACACCTCTATACACGAGTGTATGAAGCCGCCCAAAGGTAACATTTATTTTCGACCCACATGCACCCACCATGGACAATGTACACGCAAAGGTCACGTTTATTTCTGTACCCGTTGCCCATACCAACACGTAAGCCCCTGCTGGCGAGGGCTCGCAAACTGGGCTCGCAACTAACCAATCCTAATGCCAATCAATTTATCCAAGGCCTCACCCCAGCATCCCATAATACGTCCAGAGAGATAGAGCTAAAGCCCCCCGGCAGAGTCAGAGACTACACGGTCCCAGACCACTTCCCCTCATACCCTACGACGTAATAGTTCTGCTAAGGTAATGGCGATACGACAATGTCAGTGGACAAGACTTGAGTTAGAGATAGAGCTAGAGTGCTGAGGCCCCGCCTATGACACATCCCCCTGATACTCGCTCGCATCAAGCACACTAACCACACACATACATCCACATGCCTATTCCTATCATCATCATCATCATCATCATGTTATAAACAATAATTAAATATGCATGAACAGTAATAATAGAAATATTAGATGACATGTTGAATGCACATAACAATCATACACGCAAAAAATCAATCATGGCATTGGACTCAAGAGTAAAACAGTTTATTATTAACCAATTAATTTAGGTCTTGTTCCCTCACCTTTACTTGGTCATAGATCCTCTTTCAAGCTTTAAGAATCAACTATATATCGATATTATATCACTAGAAGACCTAATCAAGTCGATAGAATTTAATTAGAATTAATTCAGACTTTAAAAAGTAAACTGTTAACTGGGGGTCGATGCTAGGGTCGGAGGTTCCATCGACCCTGGGTGCGACCACCCACAGTCTGGACTTCCCGAACACTGGGGGTCAATTGTTAGGGTCTGGTAGGGTCGATTGGCCATCGACCCCCCGTGGGACACCCTGTGGGTTTCGTCAAATTTTTATCCTTCAGTTCATTCCTTCGTGTTTGGGGTCCTTTGGCTTGGTTCTACAATCCATTCCACACATGTTCTATGGTCTAGAACTGTAGTTCATTCACCTATGTAGTTTTTATGATTTCCCCCATGGTTTTCCATGAAAACCTAACCATGGATGAATGATTTGGGTTTCTCCTAGATCATTCCCTCTTCACTATCCATTCTAAGGTCTGTAGAATTACATGGAGATAGTACCCATACCTGAGAATTAGGCTTGTCTCTTTGAAGCCTTTTCTTTGATCTTCTTCTCCACTTTCCTTCTCTTTTCTTTCTCTTCTCCTTCTCTTCTCTTTCTCTCAATCCAATTAGGGTTCTAAAAGGAGTGAAAGAGGCTTAGGGACGTCCTATTTATAGAGTAGAAACTCCAAAAATAAGTCCCATTGAGATTAGGAAAGAATCCCATTGAAATTTAGAAAGTTTCCAAATCATGGTTTCTGTCGGCAGACTGGGGGACGATGAGGGGGCCGGAGATCCCGTCGACCCCTGGTTCTAAAATGTCTGACCCCCGATTAAAAACTCAGGGTCTGACTTATACTGGGGGGGTCCGACCCTACCTTGCTGGGTATGCGACCCTCCCCCTATTTTTAATGTTTTTGGGCTAGTTTAATACCTGGGATCGTGATCTCCCTCACGCACTTGATCCATTTGGCTTGACCATGATGGGTAGACCTGGTTCAAGGTGGTAAGACCGGGTTAGTTCGATACGGGTCTTACACCAATGCACTAGCCAATTTTATGAAGCTTATGAACCGGGTGTTTCATGATATGTTTGACACGTCGATCATAGTTTCATTGACTATATATTGGTTTATTCCAAAGACAAAGAAAGTCCTATAATGAATTTTAGAACAGGTTTTCACAACAGCTGAGAAGGGAGAAGCTTTATGCGAAGTCCAAGAAATATGAGACTTGATTAAACTAAGTGATCTTCTTAGGTTACATAGTATCATCAGAAGGGATTAAAGCAGACCCCAGTAAGATAGAAGAAATCATATGATAAGAAGCGCCTAAGAACATTACAAAGATTAGAAGTTCCTTGGGTTTAGCTAGTTATTACAGATGATTCGTGGAGGACCACTCTAAGATTACAATACCTCTTACCAAGCTAACCAGGAAGGGAGAGGAGTTTATTTGGACTGACAAGTGTGAAGAATGTTTCTAGATTCTAAAAACAAGGTTGATATCAGCTCCAATCTTGATCATTCTGGCACCAAGTAAACCTTTTACCCTATACACTGATGCTTTCAGATTGGGTCTAGGATGCAGGTTGATGTAAGGTAAACAAGTGATTGTTTATGCTTTAAGACAACTGAAGGAGCATGAAAAGAATTACCTGAGTCATGACTTGGAGTTAGCGGCAGTGATTCATGCAATCGAGGCTTGGAGACATTATCTATGTGGAGAAGAATTTCAGATTAAATAGGATTGCAAGAGTTTTATTTATCTCCTCACCTAGAAAGAGTTGAACATGAAGCTAAGGAGATGGTTGAAACTCCTGAAGGATTAAGACCGTGATACGCAGTGTCACTCGAGCAAGGCTAATGTAGTAGTTGAGGCTTTGAGCAAAAAGGGGAATAATGAAGCCAGAAGGAGGAATTAGTATGAATGTCGCCTTCTGTTCCATAGCAACAGATTTAGGTTTAGCGAAAGAGCAGTATATAATAGAAACTCGTGATGATCCAATTGAGTGAGAACTTATGGATGATTTTTTTTTGGGTAGGTAGTGGCCCCAAGGAACTTATGGATGATTTATGGAGCAATAATTCCTCTCTTGCGTTCACAACGTTAAAGATCATCTCTGATTTAATGGACGAAGTAAAGCAATTCTGTTAGATTCGTATCTAAGAACAATGCAATAAGATTTAAAGAAAGGAAAATCTAACCCTGACTTACTTTGGATGCAGAGAATGTCCTGAGATACAGAGGATGATTATGCATACCTGAAAGTGAAAAACGCTGATTATAGAAACAAAATAATGCTAAAAGCCTATTCCATTCCGTATTGGGTACATCCTAAAGTACCAATATATGTCACGACCTGAAGAGATTATACCGGTAGAGAGGAATGATAACAGATATGGATTAGTACGAGTTTAAATGTCTAAATTGTCAGAAAGTAAAGGTTGAAAGACAAAACCAGCAGGCTGACCATAACCACTATTGGAGCTAGCTTGGAAGTGGAACTACATTACAATGGACTATGTCACTAGTTTACCACTGACTCTCAGATCGATTGACGTAGTTTGGGTGATTGTTGATCACCTTATGTAAATGACTCGTTTCATTGCTATACGACCTTGGTGTGCTTTGGAACAGCTAGCTAAGCTATATGTGGATAATATTACTATATTGAATGATATGCCTAGGAGCATAGTATCTGTCAAAGGCTCACGCTTTATCTCAAAGTTTTGGAGGGATTATAAAAGGCAATGGGAACGAAGTTGAAGTTTAGTACCGCATCTTACCTTTAAATCGACTAACAGTCGGAGTGGACTATACAGATCCTAGGAAGTATTCTCCAAGCCTGTGAAATTATTTTTAAAGGAGCTTGGGTTGAGAAGTTACCGCTGATTGATTTTTGCTACCAAACTACCATGTAGATGTCACCTATGAAGTATGGTACGGTAGGAATGTCAAATTTCTCTGTTTTGGAATGAAGCTTGGGAATGAGGAATTGTAAGACCTAAGTTTGTTGAAGAAACCTGTCAGGTAATAGACAAGATTAAAGGAAAGGGACCAAGACTGCTCAAGGTTGTTAAAAGAGATGCAAAGACCTCGAGTTCGCCATAAGTGACAAAGTGTTTTTGGAGATATCACTTATGTATGGTTTAAAACGATTCAACAAGAAGGGAAAGTTGTATGCTATATATTGTCACACCCCAATTCCGCACTGTTCAGAATGGTTTGATGAACCGCTAGCAAACCAACGGTTCAACCAGGATCTCAAGTAGGCTATCCTCGCGTTATCTAAACTCCTACACATCCGTAACCATAATCAGAGTAAATACACAATAGCGGAAATCTTATAATAAAATGAACTGAGAATCTAATGTGATATAAATATTAAATAGTAAATTATTCTGTATCAACTGAGACATAAATAATTATCAAATAAATGTCTTTATTAAATTCAAATATAGAAACCTAAGAAAATATCTAATCGAATACACATGAGTTGCACTCGCAAGAGGAGTCATGTGTATCCCCTTCAGCTTCTGCTTCTATCGTCGCCGCGTTCCCG
The DNA here is from genome assembly GCA_028583415.1 of Protea cynaroides. Classification (NCBI taxonomy): domain Eukaryota; kingdom Viridiplantae; phylum Streptophyta; class Magnoliopsida; order Proteales; family Proteaceae; genus Protea; species Protea cynaroides. The sequence goes on from CM053271.1 coordinate 79,280,846, forward strand.
TACGCTGGAGCATTCATGTATTCAACAACTGTATAACCTGCATCATCAACTAAAAATATTCAACGTCGAGGGGGTGAGCACACATCACGGCTCAGTGAGTAGACAAAACAATGCAACAATACATATGCATGCAATCAATTCATATCTTTGGTCTGGTTTATAGTTTGCAATGCGCAATAGAAAGGTTGGGTGGTCAAAGGTTAACGTTTATTGACCCCGTCTCTATACACAGGGTGTGGAAGTCCGCCCGAAGGTTAACGTTTATCGTCGTCCCCATCCACCCTAATCATGATATTATACAACAAAGGTTAACGTTTATTGCTATATAATACCATACCAATACGTAAGCCCCTGTTAGCGAGGGCTTGCAAACTGGGCTCGCAACTAACCAATCCTAATGCCAAACAGTGTATCCAAGGCCTCACCCCAGCATCCCTCAGAATGTCCATAGAGATAGAGCTAAGGACCCCCAGTAGAGTCAGAAACTACAAGGACCGAGACCACCTCCCCTGATACCCTACGACATAATAGTTCTGGTAAAGTAATGGCGATACGACGAGGCTAATGCCCAAAACTTGAGTTAGAGATAGAGCTAAAGTGCTGAGACCCGCCAAAGGTTAACGTTTATTGACGTTCTCATCACACCTCCCCTGATACTCGCTCCAATCAAGTACACCAACCACACCCATACAATCACATGCCTATTCCTATCATCATCATCATCATGTTATAAACAATAAAGTAAATATACATGAACAAATAATAGAAATATTGGATGACATGTTGTATGCGCATTACAAACATATTCGCATAGAATCAAGCATGGCATTGGACTGAAGAAAATGGAAAACAGTTTGTTATTAACCAATTAGTTTAGAGTTCTGTTTCCTCACCTTAGCTTGCTAATAGATACTTTTCCAAGCTTTATAATCACCTTTATATTGTTATTGTATTTCTAGAAGACAAAACAAAGTCGATAGAATTTAATTAGAATTAATTATCAATTTAAAAACCATTCTGTCAATTGAGGGTCGGAGGTAGGGTCGGAGTCCTGATCGACCCTGGGTGCGACCCTCTCCAAACTCTGAACTTTGCGAACACTGAGGGACGATGGTCAGTATCACCTAGGGTCGGATTGTCATCGACCCTCGGTGCGACCCTCGGTGCACTTTGGTCCAGTTCCCTCTTTTTGTCCATTCTTCGTGCTTGGGATCCTATGTCTTGCTCCTACATTCCATTCTACATTCATTCCATGGTCTGAAACCATGTATAATCCACCTAGATAGCTTTCATGTAATCTCCCATGATTTCCCATGAAAACCTAACCATGGGTTGATGGTTTGGGTTTCTCCGAGATCACACTTTCATCAATATCTAACCTAAGGTCTGTAGAAACTCATGGAATTAGTATCCATACCTGAGAAGAATACTCCTTCTCTGCAACTCTTCTCTTTTGGCTAACTTCTCTTCCTTGTTTCTCTTCTTCCTCTTTTCCTTCTCTTCTCTTTCTCTCAATTCGATTAGGGTTGTGAAAAGGAATGAAAGACTCTTAGGGACATCCTTTAAATAAAGTAAGAACATCCTAAATAAGTCCCATTGAGATTAGGAAAGAATCCCAATCGAAAATTAGGAAATTTCCTAATTTCTATTTCTTACGGTAACCGAGGATCGATGGGAGGATCGATGATCCCGTCGACCCTAGGATTCAAGATGTCCGACCCTCCCTTCAAATTTGAGGGTCTGACTTTCTGTTCTTGGAGGGTCCGACCCTCCTTGGCTCGGTATGCGACCCTCCCTTAAAATTAAGTGTTTTTGGGTCGATTTGATTCCTGGGATCTCGATCTCCTTTACGCCCTTGGTCCATTTGACTCGACCATGATAAGTAAACCTGGTTCATGGTAGTAAGACCGGGTTAGATTGACACGGGTCTTACAAATCCCCCCTACTTATAAAAATTTCATCCTCGAAATTGTACGTACCTTCTGAATCAAATAAGTGAGGGTATTATTTTCGCATAGCATTTTCTTCTTCCCAAGTAATTTCTTCCAATTTTCTACTTTTCCATGTGACCTTAACATAATAGATATCTCGGTTGCGTAGTCGTTGAACGTTTTGACTGGTGATTTCAGTTAGCGTTACTTCAAAGGTCAAATCTTCAGTCAATTCCAGAAAATCTATTGTCAAAACGTGCGTTGGATCCTTGACATACTTCTTCAATAGGGAAATGTGAAATACATCATGCACACTCGACATAGATGGTGGTAGTGCCAACTGATAAGCCACTTTACCACGCTTAGCTAGAATTTCATATGGCCCGACATATCTTGGACTTAGTTTCCCTTTCTGCCCGAACCTTTTTAATCCTCGCATAGGCGATACCTTCAAAAATACTTTATCACCTACAACGAACTCCAGATCTCTGCGTCGAGTATCTGCATATTGCTTCTGACGGTTCAGAGCCGTTCTCACTCTTTCCTTGATAATGTCGACCACTCGGTAAGTCTCTTCAACAAACTCCGGTCCAACAATACTACGTTCTCCAACTTCATTCCAAAACAAAGGAGTTCGACACTTTCTGCCATACAGTGCTTCATAAGGTGACATCTGTGATGTAGCCTGATAGCTATTGTTATAAGCGAACTCGATCAAAGGTAACTTTTCATCTCATGATCTTTTGAAATCAATTATACATGCTCATAGCATATCTTATAGAATCTGAATTGTACGCTCTGACTGTCCGTCTGTCTAGGGGTGGAATGCAGTATTGAACTTCAATGTTGTACCCATAGCCTTTTGCAATCCTTCCCAAAACTTGGAAGTAAATCGTGGATCTCTATCAGACACAATGCTTTCTAGAACACCATGTAATCGAACAATATTATCCACATACAGCTTTGCTAACCTCTCCAGTGTATACTGAGGTCGTATCGGTATGAATCGAGCTGTTTTAGTCAGACGGTCCATAATCACCCAAACTGCGTCAACTACTCGAGGAGTCAGTGGTAGTCCCGTGACGAAGTCCATAGTGATGCAGTCCCATTTCCATGCTGGTTCCGGTAATGGCTGTAACAGTCCTACGGGTCTTTGTCGTTTAGCTTTTACTTTCTGACAATTTAGGCATTGAGACACGATTTTGGTTACATCTGCTTTCATTCCCCTCCACCAATATAGTTTCTTTAGATCATGATACATTTTTGTACTTCCAGGATGTATCGAATAGATGGTGGTATGGGTTTCTTTCATCAGTCGGTGTCCAATGTCCATATTTTCTGTTTCTGGTACACATATTCTTCCTTTATATTTTAGTACTTTCTCTTCGTCCAAGGTGAACTCAGGATTGGTCCTACCTTTCTCGATATCTTCTTGTACTGTTCTCAGATAAGGATCCGATTTGATTACTGTCTTCACTTCATCCATTATGTCCGGTATAATCTTCAATGCAGCGAACATATTTGAAAACTGATGAATGAACCCTTGGTTGGCTGACTCATCCGTTGCGTCTATCACATATTGCTCATTGCCCTGATTGAATACCATTCCGGTAGTACACATTGCTGCAGTTGTGCTAACCTCTCCTTGCAATTTTATCATTGCTTTCCGGCTTAACGCATCTGCTACTACGTTCGCTTTTCCCGGATGATACTGGATATCACAATCATAGTCTTTCAGTAGTTCCAACCATCTTCTTTGTCTCATATTCAATTCCTTTTGATTAAATAAATAAGTAAGACTTTTATGGTCTGACTTAATCTGGAATATCTCTCCGTATAGGTAATGTCTCCATATCTTGACAGCATGCACTACTGCCGCTAGCTCCAGATCATGAGTGGGATAATTTTTCTCATGTACCTTTAACTATCTTGAAGCATAAGCAATTACTTGCTCTCCTTGCAAAAGCACACATCCTAGTCCTAGTCCTGACGCATCAGTGTATAAAGTAAATGTTTGTCCTGGAACGGAAATAGTCAAAATCGGAGCGGATATCAATCTGGTCTTCAGCGTTTGGAAACTCTTCTCACATTTATCGATCCACATAAACTTTTCACCTTTCTTAGTCAAACTGGTGAGAGGTACGGCAATCCGGGAATAGTCTTCCACGAATCTCCGATAATAACCAGCGAGACCCAGAAAACTTCTAATTTCTGAAACGCTCTTTGGTGCTTCCCACTTTACAATAGCCTCGATCTTGCTGGGGTCCACTTTGATTCCTTCAACGGATACTACATGGCCAAAGAAGGCGACTTTACTTAGCCAAAACTCACACTTTGAAAATTGGGCATATAACTTCTCTTTCCTTAAACGCTGTAGGGCAGCATTTAGATTCTTGATATGAGTTTCTTCATCCTTGGAGTATACCAATATATCATCAATAAATACTATCATCGACGTATCCAACATATCATGGAAAACCCGGTTCATAAGTTCCACGAAAGTTGTTGGTGCGTTCATTAATCCAAAAGACATGACCAAGAACTCATAATGTCCGTATCTGGTCCTGAAAGTTGTCTTAGGAATATCACCCACTTTAATCTTCAATTGATGATAGCCCAATCGAAGATCGATCTTAGAAAATACCTTTGCTCCTTGCAACTGATTGAACAAGTCATCGATCCGTGGTAGTGGGTATCGATTCTTGATTGTCAGTTTATTTAACTCCCGATAGTCGATGCATAATCGAACACTACCATCCTTCTTCTTCACGAATAACACCGGTGCTCCCCATGGTGATATACTGGGACGAATATAACCCTTGTCCAGTAGTAATTGTAGTTGCACTTTCAGTTCCTTCAGTTCCGTAGGAGCCATTCTATAAGGTGCTTTTGATACGGGTGCGGCTCCAGGTACAAGATCTATCACAAAATCTGTGGCTCGGTCGGGTGGTAAACTTGGTAGTTCCTCCGAAAATACGTCGGGATAGTCCCGCACGACTTCAATATCTTCCATTTGTGGTGCTTCCTTGGTTAGGTCGACCACTGACACTAGATACCCGACTGCCCCCTTCTCGAGGCACTTCTTAGCCTATAGTGCTGAGAGTATGAGTTTGCATCTACGGGGAAGTTTAGTTCCCGTAAAACTGAATTCTGCTCCTGCTTGGTCTTTAAATGTTAGCTTCTTTTCGGCGCATAGTAGGTTCACAGAATGCCAAGCTGACCAGTCCATTCCCAAGATGACGTCAAAGTCTGCCATCTTAAGTTGTATCAAGGTTGCATCTAAGGTTTTCTCACCAATGCGGACTGGACATGGTCCATATCCTTTTTCTAATTTCACTTCTAACCCCATCGGTGACCATACAAGTAATTTGTAGTCTAATGTTTTGATGGGTAAGTTTATCTTCTTTTCGAATGACATAGATATAAATGAATGAGTAGCTCCATAATCAAAGAGTACTCTGGCGGGTGCGCCATTTATAGGTACGATACCTGTGATTTATTTTAACTTAGTCTACATGCTCACACAATGTAATTACAACTTCAAAAGTTTCAGTTATACCTGTGACCACATCGGGTGATGCGGCCGCATCCTCGGATGTAACAACATATACCCGTCCCTGATGGAACTGCTTCTTGGGCTTAGGGCACTCCCTTGCCATATGTCCCGGTTGGTTGCAGTTATAACACTTTGGACTTGCAGAATTTGGCTGTGGCTGAGGTTGAGTTACTAGAGTAGTCTTGGTTGCAGCATTAAAATTCTGGGGGCGGAAAGGCTTATATGTCTTTTTATTGCCTCCGTTATAAGAATTTCCTGTTGGCCTTTTGATACCCCGGTTCTGTGTGAAATAACTTTCCTTCTGGCTCGATTTAATAACTCAAGCTATTTGGACAGCTTCATTATAAATCTTCCTTTTTAAGCCCAGAACATGCTCTCTGATGCTTCCTCTCAGTCCCGTGACGAACCTACGGGTTTTGGTTTCTTCTTCTTGCATACTCAATGGTGCGAAGAAAAATAGCTCTTCATAACGCTGTTGGTACGCATCCACTGACATCTGCCCTTGATATAGACTCAGAAACTCCTTCTCCATAGAATCTCTGAAGCTTCGTGGAAAATATTTCTCGAAGAAAGCTTCTTTATAAACAGCCCAAGTCAGTTGGGAGTGCTTGGTCAATAGATAGTCCCGGGTAGATTTCCACCAGTGATGTGCATCGCCTTTGAGCATGAAGGTGGCACATAATACTTTTTCTTCCTCTGTAATAGTCATCATGAGGAAATTTCTCTCCATCTCGTCTATCCAGTGTGTTGGCCATAATGGATCAGACGGCTTGCCATTAAATTCCCTAGGCTTCATCTTCAAAAATCTCTCCACCAATCGAGAGTGATCCAACTGATTTTGGGGTATATGCCCCAAACATATGGGGTGGATACTGGTAATTAACCTAAGCTGCTTCCGGAGCCTATACTGGAATCTGTGCAGCAGGTTATTGAGGTGTCTGAGGTGTTGGGTAGTTACCCACCGGTGCTGCACTGGCTTGTCCTGTCTGCATAGGTGCAGCTTGAGTGGCTTGGAACATAACACCCATCGCAACTTGCATCTGAGCCTGTGCGTGTTGCATCTGTTGCAGCTGCTGAGCCAGATCCATCATTACGGTTGCTAGCTCTGGTGGTGGAGGTGGCAAATTTTTAGGGTTTTCCTATTCTGGATTACCCGGTGCATAATTATTTTCTTGACTGGTCTCCTCCACTGGTGGTGGTGGTGGAACTGCATTTCGGTTCTGTTGGGTTACCCTACGTCTAGACATAATTCCTTCTGTGATTGGTGGTGCCTGAAAATTATCAAAATAGGTGAGAAGTCATTTATATTTCATGTAGGCACGCTAACCGATATAAAATTCCAATTCTAGCTCTTTTTTTTTTAAAGAAAAATACTGTCTTTTCTATGCAGGGTCGATGTTGAGGGTCGATGGTATGTTCGACCCTTAGTATCCGACCATGGGAATGACCTGTTCTTCCCGAGAGCTGAGGGTTGATGTGAGGGTCGATGGGTGTCCGACCCTCAGTTCCGACCCTTGGTTTTCTGTCAGATTCCCGAGAGCCGAGGGTCGATGGGAGGGTCGATTCGAGGGTCGATTGTTCTTGTGGAATTGTCCGACCCTCAGACTAAAAATCAGATTTTTAAGATCCAATTTTGGGTCATTTCTTATTATTTCCCTCCCGTTTCGACTCGTCTCTCCCCTCTGAGTTGCTACAGTGCCACTCCACTATTTTTGGTCGGTTTGACTCTGGGTTTCGACGTCCATGTCATCCATATAGGTATGTTCTCTCATTTTTACCTGTTTTTAGGTTTTCTTTTCTAGGTTTTTGTCCATTTAACTTGTATTTTTCAAATTAATCTTTTTTCTGACCGTAAAAATTTGGTTTTTATTGGGGGCTTTTATTATTGGTATCTCGAGGAACGAAAGCCCTCAAAAATTTTTGAATTTCATCGGTTGGTTATCGAGAAACTCAAAAATTTGTCATTTTTGCCCTAATTTGTCAAAATTTTCGATTTCTTGAAATTTCTTCAAATTGGTCTTCGTGGGTTTCCATTTCCTACTGTGTGAGTGTCGTAGGGTTTGTTGGAACTTAAGTAGGTCCTCTCGCCCACGTGTATGGTACAAAGTGAGTCTTTTGGGCAACTTACATCGTTAATTTCAGATTTTTTTTACCCTATTAACTCCTTGTCTCCCTTTCTCTTTCTTATCTGCAGATACCATGGCTCGTACCAAGATACCCAGAGTTCGTGATCTGCTTCGCTTTCGCTCTAATGAAGCCGAGGCACAGTATGCCGACTATGCCCGTAAGAAAGTGGAGGGTGGTCGTATGGTGAACTTGGCTGAGCTAGCCTTGTTCAACGTAGAGAGGCATTTGGTGACATGGGGTGGCTCCCTGTCATTACTTACGATGCGTGCACATGTCCGGATTTGGTGCGCTAGTTCTATTGTAATCTCCAGGTGGTGGGCAATTACAATGACGTTGAGCATGGTCAAGAGTTACGCATCACCAGTTACGTTAAAGGGGTGCACATTTCTTTTGATTATCGGCAACTGGCCGATCTGTTGGGCATACCTTATGATGGCCCCATGGTGTACTGTGCGCCTGGAGAGCCACAGTTTGTTTCTATGGAGATGAGGGAAGAGATTGACAATCAGCTGCTACGACCTGATCGCTGGCAGATGAGAGCCTATTACCTGCGTCCAGCTCCACGGGTCTTCTGTAAGATTATCCAGCATAATCTGATTCCACAGAGTGGGCACTATGAGAGGGTTTCTCAGCTGACCCAGTTTTTGATCTATAGTATCTGCACCAGACAGCCTGTCTGCCTTCCCTACATCATCATGCGGACCATGATTAGTGCTACATTGTCCAGTCATAGGGGTAATCTACCCTATGGACGCATGATTACAGTCCTACTGACCTGTCTGGGGGTTGACCTGGTAGATGAGAAGATCCAGGAGAAGACCTTCTCGTCGCCTCTAGATTGGGAGGCTATCTGCAAGATGGGTATGCGGGATGCCTAGGTTAGTGATGAGGAGAGGAACGCGATGTTGCACCCTCACACTCGCATTGAGATGGCTGACGCTGAGGCCGCTGCTGCCACTGCTAGAGCTCATGTGGATCCTGTCGATGATGACGATCGTATGAATATGGATGTCGACCACCGCCTTCCCCTACACATGCGGCTGGAGTTGGTACTTCTTCTGCGGTGGCTCCTGCACCTGAGCCAGGTCCTTCTCATCCTGCTGGTCCTTCACTCCCACCTTCTGACATGATGGAGATGTTGCAGGAGATCAAGGAGGCTCAGCGCAGATCTGATCTGAGGATGGAGGAGTTGCTAGACGCTCAGCGTGTGAGAGAGGATGAGCTCATAGTGATCCAGCGGGCGACTGATCGGTGGATAGCCGATCTTACAGCTAGTCTCCAGACGACCCAGACTCAGGTGGCCTGGTTGACTAGAGTCTACGCTGAGGATTATGACAGAGATCATGAGGCCCCGCCTCCTCCTTCACCTCCAGCTTCTTGATTGTACTTTATTTTCTTGTACTACAGAGTAACTATCCGGGTTGTGGACTGTACTCTGCTTTAGTTGTGTATATACATTTTGTTTCTCTCTCTCATTATATGTAACTTGTTTCCCCTTTAATAGATGCATTATTCTCTGTCTAAATTTGGTCTCAATCTTCACTTGTGCTTACAGTGTGTTTATATTACTATTTTTACTTTTATCCTATCTCAGTTCACAATTGTCTCAAATGTATGTTAGTTTAGCGGACAAGGCCTGAGATGCTCTGATACCAAGTTGTCACACCCCAATTTTGTACTGTTCAGAATGGTGTGATGAACCGCTAGAAAACCAACGGTTCAACTAGGATCTCAAGTAGGCTATCCCCGTGTTATCTAAACTCCCACACATCCGTAATCATAATCAGAGTAAATACACAATAGCAGAAATCTTATAATAAAATGAACTGAGAATCTAATGTGATATAAATATTAAATAGTAAATTATTCTGTATCAACTGAGACATAAATAATTATCAAATACATGTCTTTATTAAATTCAAATAAAGAAACCTAAGAAAATATCTAATCGAATACACATGAGTTGAACTCGCAAGAGGAGTCATGTATATCCCCTTCAGCTTCTGCTTCCATCGTCGCCACGTTCCCGTACGCTGGAGCATTCATGTATTCTTCAACTGTATAACCTGCATCATCAACTAAAAATATTCGACGTCGAGGGGGTGAGCAAACATCACGGCTCAGTGAGTTGACAAAACAATGCAACAATACATATGCATGCAATCAATTCATATCTTTGGTCTGGTTTATAGTTTGCAATGCGCAATAGAAAGGTTGGGTGGTCAAAGATTAACGTTTATTGACCCCGCCTCTATACACAGGGTGTGGAAGTCCGCCCGAAGGTTAACTTTTATCGTCGTCCCCAATCACCCTAATCATGACATTATACAACAAAGATTAACGTTTATTGCTATATAATACCATACCAACACGTAAGCCCCTGTTAGCGAGGGCTTGCAAACTGGACTCGCAACTAACCAATCCTAATGTCAAACAGTGTATCCAAGGCCTCACCCCAGCATCCCTCAGAATGTCCATAGAGATAGAGCTAAGGCCCCCCGGTGGAGTCAGAGACTACAAGGACCGAGACCACCTCCCCTGATACCCTACGACATAATAGTTCTGGTAAAGTAATGGTGATATGACGATGCTAATGCGAAAAACTTGAGTTAGAGATAGAGCTAAAGTGTTGAGACCCGCCAAAGGTTAACGTTTATTGACGTTCTCATCACACCTCCCCTGATACTCGCTCGCATCAAGTACACCAACCACATACATACAATCACATGCCTATTCCTATCATCATCATCATCATGTTATAAACAATAAAGTAAATATGCATGAACAAATAATAGAAATATTGGATGACATGTTGTATGCACATTACAAACATATTTGCATAGAATCAAGCATGGAATTGGACTCCAGAAAATGGAAAACAGTTTGTTATTAACCAATTAGTTTAGAGTTCTGTTTCCTCACCTTAGCTTGCTAATAGATACTTTTCCAAGCTTTATAATCACCTTTATATTGTTATTGTATTGCTAGAAGACCTAACAAAGTCGTTAGAATTTAATTAGAATTAATTCTCAATTTAAAAACCATTCTGTCAACTGAGGGTCGGAGGTAGGGTCGGAGTCTTGATCGACCCTGGGTGCGACCCTCTCCAAACTCTGAACTTCGCAAACACTGAGGGTCGATGGTCAGTATCACCTAGGGTCGGATGGTCATCGACCCTCGGTGCGACCCTCAGTGCACTTTGGTCCAGTTCCCTCTTTTTGTCCATTCTTCGTGCTTGGGATCCTATGGCTTGCTCCTACATTCCATTCTACATTCATTCCATGGTCTGAAACCATGTATAATCCACCTAGATAGCTTTCAAGTAATCCCCCATGATTTCCCATGAAAACCTAACCATGGGTTGATGGTTTGGGTTTCTCCGAGATCACACTCTCATCAATATCTAACCTATGGTCTGTAGAAACTTATGGAATTAGTATCCATACCTAAGAAGAATACTCCTTCTCTGCAACTCTTCTCTTTTGGCTAACTTCTCTTCCTTGCTTCTCTTCTTCCTCTTTTCCTTCTCTTCTCTTTCTCTCAATTCGATTAGGGTTGTGAAAAGGAGTGAAAGAGGCTTAGGGACGTCCTTTAAATAGAGTAGGAACATCCTAAATAAGTCCCATTGAGATTAGGAAAGAATCCCAATCGAAAATTAGGAAATTTTCTAATTTCTATTTCTTACGGTAACCAAGGGTCGATGGGAGGGTCGATGATCCCGTCGACCCTAGGATTCAAGATGTCCGACCCTCCCTTCAAATTTGAGGGTCTGACTTTCTGTTCTTGGGGGGTCCGACCCTCCTTGACTGGGTATGCGACCCTCCCCTAAAATTAAGTGTTTTTGGGTCGATTTGATACCTGGGATCTCGATCTCCTTCACGCCCTTGGTTCATTTGACTCGACCATGATAGGTAAACCTGGTTCAAGGTGGTAAGACCGGGTTAGATTGACACGGGTCTTACATATATATTTTGGACTTTATAAAATTTTGGAGAGATGTGGAAAGGTAGTACATTAACTCACATTATCGCCATCCATGTCTAGTGTGCACAACGTATTTCGCACGTCTCTATTAAAGAAGTACGTTGGAGATCCATATCATGTATTGACTGTGGATCCACTGGATTTGATAAAAGACTTAACTTTTGAAGTGGTACCAGCCTAGATAAGCAATTGGAAGGTACGACATCTCTGGAGCCAGGATATTTATTATGTGTTGGTAACCTGGCAAAGCCAAGACGTGGAAGAGGTTACATGGGAAGAGGAAAATGCATTGCGAAAATAGTATTCCCACATATTCAACTCGTAGGTACATCTAAATTTAGAGGACGAAATTTTTGTTAAGGGTAGTGGAGTTGTAAGACACACTCCACTAACTTGTTCTAACCACGTAGTGCCAGGTCTTTCCATCATAGCTATACCAAGTGGACTGATCGTGTGAAGATGGATCACAAACCAGGTATAAAAATTGACTCAACACCCAAAACTATATGCATATGGTCGGATACATGGGTAGGTATGATCGACCAAATGGTAAGAATGAAGATCTCGGATCCAGGACCCTGCGGTAGATGATTTTGACCCAACGATCGATTGGTTCTGCGACCGTAGCCATCGACCGTGAGAACCAGATCAGACTCCGAGTTGAAAACTTTCCTAATTTGAGGAGGAGTTCTTTCCTAATTGAAAGAGGACTCTATATGGAGGTTTTCCTCTATATAAGGGACATTCCTTAGCCTCTCTTACTCTTTTATAACCAAAATTGAAACTCTAAACCTAAGAAAGAAAGAGAGAGAGGAAGAGAGGGAGAAGGAGATTTAGAGAAGAAGGCTGAGAGGAAGGTTTTGCAGAGAAGAGTTCTATCTCTCTATAGCAACCTTAAGGTATGGACTTGACTCTGTAGGATAGATCAGATAGGGTAGGTTCCATTCCATCAAGTTGATGTGTTGAATTTAATGTAATGATTTCGGTTATGGAATTTCTATGCAAAACCATGAGAGAATAGGTTAGGGATAATTGATAAGGTTAAAATATGATTAAAAGCCATAGAATGATCTTAGGGTGAATCCCATTGATGATCCATGAGGAGAAACTCATATGAAAAATATAAAAATCAACCAAACTACATATGGTCGCAGCTATGGTCGACCATAAGATGAGAAAAGTATCGACCACAGCTATTCGGAAAGAATTCAGGAAACATATGGTCATAGGTACGATCACATGTAATGTGACCATAGGGTATCGACCGTATGTCCTACGGTGGGATATATTTCTACCATAGCATCGACCATAGGATCGATCATAGAATAACAACAAGTATATTTTAAGACCAAACAAGGTTTTTGACTATTGTAATTTGATAAACTTGAACCCTAACTTAAATACATTAATTGTTTAGGTTCCTAATAGATTTAAAGTGACTTCCAGACCTTGGGAGAGGAACAAACATCAATCAAAGGTGAAAGAACAAGACCAAAACTAATTAGATAATAATAAACTATTTATTTATTTGATTCCAATGCCATGATTGATTCTATGCTTGTATGCTTGTAATGCATCTCACATGTCATCCAATATTCCTACTATTACTATTCATGCATATTTAATTCTGTTTGTTCATAACCTGATGATGATGAAGATGCTAGGAATAGGCATGTGATTATATGTGTGTGGTTAGTGTGTTAGATGCGAGTGGAGCATCAAGGGAAGGATGTGGCATGGTGGTCTCTAACCTCGTCACCAGACTCTAGCTCTAACTCTATCTCTACTCAAGTCTTGCCCACTAACATCATCGTATTGCCATTACCTTAGCAGACTTATTACGTCGTAGGGCATCAGGGGAGGTGGTGTTAAACCGTGTGGTCTCTGACTCTACCAAGGGGCCTTAGCTCTATCTCTATGGACGTATTGAAGGATACTGGGGTGAGGCCTTGGATACACTGTATGGCATTAGGATTGGTTAGTTGCAAGCCTAGTTTGCAAGCCCTCGCCAATAGGGGCTTACGTATTGGAATGGGTAGGGCATCAGGGGAAGTATTGGCGGTGTTTGATTTGGACACTTTAGCTCTATCTCTATTCCATGGTGGGTGCATATAGAACGACAATGGTGTTTGATCCATTGGGCGGATTCACACACTCGTGTATAGAGGAGCAGGGGCGACCAAACCTTTCTATAGCACATTGCAAACTTAAAAATAAGACCAAAGATATGAATTAAATGCATGCATATGTTTATTGCATTATTCTGTTTTCTCACTGAGCTCAAGTTGGAAAGCTGACCCTCGCGCGCACAATTCTTTTTAGTTTCTGATGTTGCAGGTGTTACCATTAAAGATTATATGAATATGCCAACTTATGGACAAATGGCGGCTATGGATGTGCAAGCTGTGGAGGACAATTATGACTCATCAAGCGAGTGTTTCCATCATGGTTACACTTGGTGTTTTATTCTCGTATTTTGATAGTTGTACTAGATGTTAATTATGTTTTGGTTACTTGGAGATAACTGGATTATTTAATTATTTATCATTGTAGACACTCAGTTCATTATTAATAAAACTTCTACTATTTACTCAATTATCTCTGATTGTTACTGTGGAATGTGTTTTGGTTTAACATAGTTGGCATAGCCTATACGAGATCCTAATTTGAACCATTGGTTTTCATGTTGGTTCATCACACCATTGGTTAGTCCAAAATTGGGGTGTGACAGTTAGGATAGGTGCAGAGACTAGTCTTGACTTTAGAGTCTGAAAGCACTTCTCACACTCATCCATCCATATAAATTTCTCTCCCTTCTTGGTTAGCCTGGTGAGTGGAATGACGATCCTTGAATAGTCTTCCATAAATCTCCGATAGTAACCAGCCAAACCCAGGAAGCTACGAATCTAAGCAACCGACTTCAGTGCTTCCCATCCTACTATAGCTGCTATCTTGCTTGAATCTACTTTGATATCATCCATCGATACTACATGACCCAAGAAAGCCACTTCCTTTAGCTAAAATTTACACTTCTTGAATTTTGCAAAAAGCTTCTCCCTTCTCAGCCTTTGTAGGGATGTTCTCAAGTGGGTTGCATGCGTATCCTTGTCTTTTGAATACACCAATATGTCATCGATGAATACGATGACCGAAGTGTCCAACATGTCATGAAACACTCGGTTCATCAGTTCCATAAATGATGCTAGGATGTTGGTCAACCCGAACGACATCACAAGGAGCTCATATTGCCCATATCCTGTCCTAAAAGTAGTTTTCGAAATATCTTCAGCCTTGATCTTCAATTGGTGATACCCAGATCTAAGATCAATCTTGGAGAAAACCTTTGCACCTTGCAACTGATCGAACAGATAGCCAATCCTAGGCAAAGGGTATCTGTTCTTGATGGTTAACTTATTCAACTCTCGATATTCGATACATAGACATACGCTACCGTCCTTCTTCTTCATGAACAATACTGGTGCTCCCCTCGATGATATGCTTGGTCGTACGAAACCTTAACTAGAAATTCTTGTAGCTAAGTCTTTAACTCTTTCAACTCTATAGGAGCCATCCTGTAAGGTGCCTTAGACACCGGCACCGACCCTGGCTTAAGGTCTATCATGAACTTTGTGGAGAACTAGAACCTTCTCTGTAACTTTTCCTCCCAGCCTTCTTCTCCAGACCTCCTTCTCTTTTTCTTCGTCTCTCTCTTTTAATTTGGGTTTTAAAAGAGTGAGAGAGGCTAAGGGACGTTCTATATATAGAGAGAAATTCTCCATATAGAGTCCCACTTTAATTAGAAAAGAGATCTCTTAGTTTAGGAAAGTTTCCAAAACTCGAAGTCAGTCTCATCATTGTGTGGTTGCAGAATCCGTGGACCACACATCCCAAATATGCGACCACATATTGGATTTTGAGTGGTCTCTCTATTTTAAGGTGTGGTTGACCATTCTAGCTCAGGTATGCGACCATACATTCTAAATCCACTGGTTTTGGATCAATTTACATACTTAGCCTTGTGGTTTCTTCGCTCACTTGGTCCACTTGGTCCTACCATGATAGTGTAAGCACCCCATTTTTGCCACTCATGTCTACAAGGCTTAAATTATCTCAATAAGCTGAAAGGGAAGCAGAGCAAGGGATTGTGTGGGACCCACCCCAATGTCACTCTCGTGTCATTTCCCTTTAGGTTGGATACCCCTTGTACATAGACCCTATTAGGGCCTAAATCCTAGGTCAGGTTAGAAGTTTTACATACCTCACCTAGAATTTGCTTTAATTTCATCAACTTCCTTGGTGGTACTATACTTTCAAGTTACCCAATCCCAACTTCGTGATTAATTTCATGTTCACCTCCTTTTCGTTGTGTTTTCTTTGTACCCATTACGGTGAATTTGTATACCATTTTGGGTCCAAGGCTAACAACATCGGCCAAGCGGGGATGATAGGGGTATTTCTATCGAGTAGGCTTTGTCTCTGTTGATACCAATCTGACAAGGATGAAATAGTCTATTGCCTATATAAGTATGCACCATAAAGAGTAAAGGGAAAAAGATTATATATATATATATATATATATCTCCAAGTGCATAAAGAAACCGTGAAGTGGAAAGAATGAGGGAGAAAGTGGAAAGAGAGAGAAAGAAAGTGGAAAAAGGGAGAATGTGGAAAGAGAGAGAAATGAAGATAAGATTAAAGAGAAAAAGAAAAAAAGTTTAAAAGTAAGAAAAACCGTGGCTAGCTAAGAAGCTAAGTCTTAGCTAGCCACGGCTTGCATTCAGAAACCGAAAGAAAAAGAAGAAAAAAAAAAGAAAGATTAGCAGAACAAGAGGAAAGAAATCAGAGAGAAAGGAGAGAGAGGAAAAAATTTGGTTTTCGACCAAAGAGGAATCAAAATAGTGGGGGGCTAGAGGTTTCAGTTTAAGGAGGAAGAGATTATTTTTTTGGTTTCGATTTTTTGGAGAGAGGGGATTGGCGATTTTTTTCCAGAAAAAGGGCTTTAGGGTTTTGATCTTGGAAAAAGGAGATTGCGAATAGGAGAATGGAGCACAGAGGAGAAAAGGAGACTTATAGAGCTTGTTCTTGACCACCTCAAAGTTTAGTTGAAGCTTAGATTGGGACTTCAATTTCTAGATTAGCAAATAACTCATTGGTTTACAAGTATGTATTTAAATTTTCCATTCACACATTTTGATTGATTGAAAATGGATACCATGTTTTGTTCCTGGCATGTATGCAATTTTCCTAATGATTGACTGGTTTTGAATTGCTTGTTTTTTTTTTTTTGAGATCTCGATGATCGAATGGCTTTGCATTGCTTTTGTGAGATCTGTATACTGTCCAAGTATTGTTGGGGGAAAATATCCGCTGGAAGCCAATCACAGAAGGTAACCACGTGGCATCCATTTCAACCACAGGATATGACTACGTGGCGGTCATCCAGGACGTTGAAAAAGAAGGTATTATGGTAAATCTTAAAAGATGTCTAAGTTCAACCCCTCCCTGATCTGACACAATCTGGAGGTAATGACTAGACAGGGGTAGCTAGGCCATCGATGGGTCACTATCAATGGTCATAAATGCCAACAACAACCATTAATGCTAAATACTTTGATCTGACCTGCCGGATCAGAAGATCTCGATTTGAATAGATGGAAGGTGAAATATCACGTGGAAACAGAACCATGACAGAGACAATCATTGGGAACCCCAAAGAACCTGGCCCACAAAGGGGTCGAAAAGCAATCCTAAGGGGTCGAAAGGTGGCTGACATGATGTAATGATCTGTACCAGGGGGTTGAAAGGTGGCTGACATGATGTAATGATCTGTACCAGGGGGTCGAAAGGTGGCTGACATGATGTAATGATCTGTACCAGGGGGTCGAAAGGTGGCTGACATGATGTAACAACCTGAACTAGGGGGTCGAAAGTCTACTGGCCTACTGTACCCTATATAGTCAAATCACAACAGGTGGCTGTCAGGAACTAAACGGGTCTCAAAAAAAGAGGTTTATAATTTATTAAGTATATATATGTAGTCCTGGAAGGGAAAAAGGATAAGATGGATGGAAAAAGTATTCAAGGAAAGAGTTCCATCTCTCTTTGGTAGTTTCTTTCTTCTGTCTCCTCTACCACTATTCTACCAACTATCTGTGACTAATGCATGTTCTTGGAATCATTGGGAATGCATTCAACTAATCACACCTCAGGAATCCCCTCTTTAAGGAGCTCTTGAATCTTTTTAAGAGTTCCATACTGTCTATTTTCCCCTTTACGGATTCCATCGACAACACTTTGGCGCCCACCGTGGGGCCTGACGTGTTTCATTAGTTTGAATCTCCCTTTGTTGTCACCATATTCCATTCTCTTTCTCATCTATCCTAAAATTTTTTTCCAAATACTAATATGGCACCGGCGGGAAGGACAGAAAGCTCTTACAACTTGCGGGAAACTCAAGCCAGAAGGGCTGAAGCACATATGGCTAGAAATCTGGAGGAAACTGATGCGGTTCCAGATCCTCAAGATATGTTTCATGAGGAACCAGAAAATGAAGGAGCAGGCGGATCTAACCCGGATCCGGCCCAATATGTTTCTAGGGAGTAGTTCGATGTGTTAGCTCAGCAGTTGGCAGCTTTGACTGAGTTGCTACAACGACGGTCGACAGGGATACCAACAGCTTCGATACCCCCGGTGGATGTGCCGAAAGTTCCATCAAGATCACCACAATCCAGGCGATCTGTACCACATGTTGTGTCCTCTGGACCTCAAGGAGAAAGCTCGTCAGTGGACTCGTATATTTGGCAGGGTCGAAGCAGACGATGGGGAGACCCTCTGTCCCAGTCTGTCCCCGGGGTTGACCCTACTGAAGTTATAGAAAGCAGTCAGGAGTCTTTGGGTGTTTTTCGCCGTTCGACAGCCTCTCGACAAAGGGGGTCTAGCCAAGGTGCCAGATGGGTTGGAGTGGGAGCACCCACCGAATCAGAGGTAGCATGAGAGGCCCAAAGGAGGGTCGATGAGGCTAGGCGAGCCTAGGAGGATGCATATGCACGAGTGGATGCTTCCCGGTGGGCCCATGTGGATCTCCAAGCAAGGAACTAGGAAGCTAGGAGACTCCAGGAGGAATCTCAAGCCCGAATTGAAGAAGCCCGACGTATTCGGGAAGAGGTTCAGGTTAGAAGAAATGCCCCCCAGGCCGAACGGGGGGCGGCTGCGCCATCTGTCGCCGCGCCATCGATTGCAGTACCAGCCGTAGCGGTACCAACCACAAATAGCTCTCAGGTGGGGAACGAGAACACTGAGAGGTTGGAGCGCCTTGTCAAAGAACTCACCAACCCCGTGCAGCAGGTGGAGAGGGGAGTCGACTTAGCGGCTTTGCATGAGTATGCCACGGAGATAGCCTTGGCGGATGAAGTCATGAACTATCCCCTGCCCACCAATTTTATTGTCCCAAATGTGGGATGGTATGATAGCAAGACGGACCCAGAGAGGCACTTGGATAACTTTAAGGTAGGAATGGTCATATATGGCTATCATGATGCCTTCTGCTGTAGAGCCTTCCCATCCACCTTGCAAGAAGCTGGGAGAACCTGGTTCAACAATCTCCCTCCAAGGTCAGTAAGCACCTTCAAGGAGCTTAGCAGCCTGTTCCTCTCCCACTTTTAGGGGAGTCGAGTACAGAAGAAAAATCTATCCCATCTGATGGCAATCCAGCAAGGGGAGAAGGAGCTGTTGCGACAGTTTATTACTCGTTTTCTTGGAGTAGCGGGAGAGATCAAGGACCTACAACTGGATGTGGTTGTTTCTACCCTGTCGAAAGCATGCAGAGATCCCCAGTTAGTTTTCTCTCTCAACAAAAAGCATCCTCGGACCCATGCGGAGATTTTCAGCCGCTGCGATCGATATGCTTCTAAGGCAGAGGCAGTGGTGGAATTGTCGACACCTGCCAGTGCGACCCCCACGCTGGTGGAGAAAAAGAAGAACGAGGCCCCAGAGAAAGTCCCGAAGGAGGGAGAGACCAGCAAAAAATCCAAGAAGGAGTTGTATCCCATTCGACCCCCCCAAGAATTCACACCCCTCAATCGAACCATGACGGAGATACTGAATATTAAGAGAGGTGATACCTTGCTGGTTCCACTACCTCCCATGATTGCTCGACCGGAGGAGCAGAACCGTCGATTATACTGTGCGCATCATCGAGATCATGGCCATGACACTAATTCATGCTGTCATTTAAAAACCCTGGTGGAAGATCTTATCCAGCATGTAAGGTGGATAGAATTTATGGGCCCAAGGGCCGAAGTGACTCAACTAGAACCTACTGTGATTCTTCCCCCACCTCCTCCGGCCAGAGCACCATAAAATAGAAGAGAAAGGGTCAATCGCGCGCCCCCACCTCCTCCCAGATCACCCCCGAGGGGATTTATGGGCCAGATCGATCTAAGCAACGAAGGATTACAAGAATGGAGAAGTGGACCCCCAGCACCTGGGGTCCGAACAGTTCAAGAAAAGAGTCCCCCACGTAAGACGATGGGACATGCAGGTCCGGAACAAGATTTGGGGTTAGAAGATGATGAATATGTCACACTCAGTCAGCCTGAGTGTATGATGGTGACTATGTGGCCGGAACATATGCGGCGGGAAGTGCTCCCAGTTGCCATCGAACCAGTGGAGGACGGAGCATCTAAAGGAAAGCAACCTCGAGGAGAAGCAGAGGACTTGAGGGAATCATCTTCTAAAAATTCAGGTACGATGGGTACATTTATTTCGAAGATGATGATTTGATTGATGTAGTTACTCCCCACGATGACCCCTTGGTTATTAAAATGGCCATCGAAGAAGAGTGGGAAGTGAGTCGTATTCTGGTGGACACGGGGAGTGCATGTGAGATCCTATACTACGACACCTATCGGACGCTAGGCTACAAAGATGAACAGTTGCGACCCATTCGGTACTCTCTTTTGAGGTTTAATGGAGAAGGAGTACAAGTGAAAGGAGCTATCCAGATCGATACTCGGTTGGGAACCTATCCAACTCGAGTAAGTATTATCATGAAGTATATGGTGGTCAACACGCGGTTGAGTCATAACGGTATCCTTGGAAGAACTGGCCTAAATAAGCTGCGAGCCTGCCTGTCAACGTATTACTTGCTGATGAAGTTCCCAACTGAGTGGGGGGTGGGGAGTTGCAAAGCAGACCAGTCGGTTTCCAAGAAATGTCACGCGGCATCACTGGCGGCCCTGGATTTAGATCAACCTGTGCGAGTGATACAATTGGAAGAGTACCATGATGACTTTCCTACTGAGCGGACTACCCCTGTCGAAGACCTTATTACGATACCCTTCAAGGAAGAGCAGCCTGAAAAGACCTTTCTGGTGGGATCTACTATTCCAGAGAAGCAGAGGCAAGAACTCATCGAGTTCTTAAGAGAAAATTCAGACGTCTTTGCATGGACATCGGAGGCTATGCCAGGGATTCCATGGTCTACCATAGAGCATCATCTCCAGATAGATCCACACCAGTGCCTCGTGTGACAGAAGAAAAGAGTAGTGTTAATAGAAAAGCAAAAAATATCGACCAGGAGGTTGAATAGTTATTGAAAGCTGGGTTCATTAGGGAAGTATACTATCCCGACTGGTTGGCAAATGTTGTGTTAGTGCCTAAAGCAGATGGGCGGTGGAGAGTATGTACTGATTTTACAGATCTTAATAAAGCATGCCCAAAAGATTCCTACCCCTTGCCTCGGATAGACCAGCTCATCGATGCAACTGTAGGACATGAGCTTCAATCCTTTCTGGATGCTTATTCAGGATACAATCAAATAAAAATGGCCAAGGAAGACAAAGAGAATACTGCCTTCATTACTAATAAAGGCACCTATTGCTACAATGTAATGCCCTTCGGACTAAAAAATGAAGGGGCAACATATCAATGACTTGTCACCAAGGTCTTTGAGAAGCAAATCGGAAGAACAATGGAGGTATATGTGGATGAGTTCCTAGTCAAGACAGTGAAGGCAGAGGATCACTTGACAAATCTATAGGACATTTTCAAAGTGATAAGGAAAAATTCCATGCGACTTAACCCGGCAAAATGTGCTTTCGGCGTGCAGTTTGGTAAGTTCTTAGGCTTCATGGTTTCCTAGAGAGGGATCGAGGCCAATCCCAGCAAGATTGAGGCAATCCAGAGTATGAAAGCACCAACCACGCCTAAACAAGTTCAAGTCCTCACGGGTCGACTTACAGCCCTGGGGCGATTTCTATCACGATCCGCAGATAGATGTCTTCCATTCTTCAAAACTCTGAAGGGGTCAAAACCGTTCGAGTGGACGGCTGAGTCCGAGGAGGCATTTCGGGGACTCAAGAGGTACCTTTCCTCACCACCTTTACTAATCAAGCCTGAGACTGGAGATACGTTGCTACTTTATCTGGCGGTCTCACCGTGTGCCATCAATGGGGTATTGGTTAAAGAGGTGGACCGCGTTCAACATCCGGTATACTACGTCAGTAAAGTCTTACTGGACGTAGAAACTAGATATCAATCCATCGAGAAGTTAGCATTGGCAGTAGTAGTTTGTGCTCGCATGCTACGACCATATTTCCAATCTCATTCCATCGTTGTGCTGATGGATCGATCAATAAGCAAGTTTTTGGCCAGAGCAGATGTGTCAGGGCGAATGACCAATTGGGCAGTTGAGCTGGGGGAGTTTGATATTAAGTTTCAGCCATGGACGACTATTAAGGCGCAAGCATTGGCAGACTTGATCGAAAGCACCCTGCCAAGAGGTGAAGAAGAAAGAGCAAATCCAAAGCGGGCCCTCGAAGAGGCAAAGGTTAAAATTTTTCTCGGCCCTGAAGAACCTTCCTGGGTCATGTATATAGATGGAGCCTCTAACCAAGAAAATGCGGGAGCGGGCATTGTACTTATTAGCCTCGAAGGATTCAAGGTACTCACATCAGTGCGTTTCGGGTTCTCAACAACCAACAATGAAGCAGAATATGAAGCCCTCGTCGCTGGGCTTAGGCTTGCGAGAAAAT
Source organism: Protea cynaroides (assembly GCA_028583415.1). Classification (NCBI taxonomy): domain Eukaryota; kingdom Viridiplantae; phylum Streptophyta; class Magnoliopsida; order Proteales; family Proteaceae; genus Protea; species Protea cynaroides. The sequence goes on from CM053271.1 coordinate 79,303,477, forward strand.
TAAAGGTTACTCGGTTGCAAGTATATGGCGACTCACAGGTAGTCGTAAGGAAAGTCACGGGCGACTATGAGGCTCGACAGAGCCGCTTGGCTAGATACCTGGCCCTCGCGAAACAACTCATCGAACCTATGGAGAAGTTTGTAATAACTAGTGTGCTGCGTGATCAGAATGCGGAGGTAGACACACTATCTCACCTCAGGTCAAGTGATTTGAGTAGCTTCGATGTACCTGTATATATTGAGCATCTGCCAGACCCTAGTATCGACCCCATGGGAGAAGTTCTGCTTGTTGATGTGGAACCGTGGTGGATGGATCCATTGCTCACTTACTTGCGGGAGAATGTCTTGCAGGAGGATAAGAAGGAGGCTCGACGCATCCTAACTCAGGTAGGGTCGTATGTCATTCAGGATGAGGTACTATACAAAAAATCCCATACTTTTCCATTACTTCGTTGTATCCCGCCCTCGAGAGCAGAGTATGTTATGGCAGAAGTACCCGAGGGAATTTGTGGGGCTCACCAGTGTGGGCGCACCATGTGTTTCAAAATCATCAGAATGGGATACCATTGGCCCCATATGATGAATGATTGTGAATGGTATGCTAAAAGTTGTGAAGCATGCCAGAAATATGCTCCTATATCCCACTACCCGTCTACGCAGCTACAACCCATCCCCGCATTTATTTCTTTCGCAATCTGGGGGATGGACATACTAGGGCCATTTCCGAAAGCTACGGGCAGTTGTAGTATATACTGGTGGCAATCGACTACTTCACCAAATGGATCGAAGTGAAGGCAATGGCGAAGGTCACGGTGCATAAAGCAAAGGAGTTCTTCAGATTGGAAGTTCTATACAGGTATGGAATCCCACAGGTGCTGATCACTGATAATGGCCCGCAGTTCTCAAGTCAAGTATTTCGGGGGTTTTGCCGGGATCATAATATCGGACACTGTTTTGCCTCGGTAGCACACCCAGAAGCTAATGGGCAGACAAAAGTTACTAATCGCACCCTGCTACATGGGTTAGCCAGGCGAGTAGTAGAACAGAGGGGGAAGTGGGCGCAAGAATTGCCAAGTGTGGTTTGGTCGTATCGAACTACACAGCGGACTGCCATGGGAGCCACTCCTTTCAAATTGGCTTCTGTTTTGAAGCTTTCATTCCTGTCGAAGTAGTGGAGAAGAATTACATGGTGCTGAAATTCCAGGAGGAAACTAATAAATATATCTTATTGATGGACTTGGATTTAATAGAGGATGTTCGTGAGACCGCTCGATTGCGAGTGGCAGCCTAACAACAAAAAACAACGAGATATTACAACTCCAGGGTGAAGAAGAATACGTTTCAAGTGGATGACTTAGTCTTATGAGCAACGACCATTACCGCCCCCACTCAGCAGGGGAAGTTGGCCCCAAATTGGGAAGGACCATATCGGGTTGTAAAGGTTACAAGGCCTGGGTCATACCATCTGGAAACCATGGAGGGATCTACCCTACCGCACACTTGGCATGCAAAAAATCTTAGAAGATACTATGTGTAAGATATTCATTCTCCCATTCAATAAAGATTTACTTATGTTAAGGCCTAGAGGTCTCGAAAAAGAAAAGGCCTAAGGGCCTCGAAAAAGAAAAGGCCTAAGGGTCTCCAAAAAAGAAAAGGCCTAAGGGTCTCGAAAAAAGAAAAGGCCTAAGGGTCTCGAAAAAAGAAAAGGCCTAAGGATCTCGAAAAAAGAAAAGGCCTAAGGGTCTCAAAAAAGAAAAGGCATAAGGGTCTTGAAAAAAGAAAAGGCCTAAGGGTCTCGAAAAAGAAAAGGCCTAAGGGCCTCGAAAAAGAAATGGCCTAAGGGCCTCGAAAAAGAAAAGGCCTAAGGGCCTCGAAAACGAAAAGGCCTAAGGATCTCGAAAAAAGAAAAGGCCTAAGGGCCTCGAAAAAGAAAAGGCCTAAGGGTCTCGAAAAAAGAAAAGGCCTAAGGGTCTTGAAAAAAGAAAAGGCCTAAGGGTCTCGAAAAAAGAAAAGGCCTAAGGGTCTCGAAAAATAAAAAGGCCTAAGGGCCTCGAAAAAGAAAAATGCCTAAGGGTCTCGAAAAAAGAAAAGGCCTAAGGGTCTCAAAAAAAGAAGAGGCCTAAGGGTCTCGAAAAAGAAAAGGCCTAAGGGCCTCGAAAAAGAAACGGCCTAAGGGCCTCGAAAAAGAAAAGGCCTAAGGGCCTCGAAAAAGAAAAAGCCTAAGGATCTCAAAAAAAGAAAAGGCCTAAGGGCCTCGAAAAAGAAAAGGCCTAAGGGTCTCGAAAAAAGAAAAGGCCTAAGGGTCTCGAAAAAAGAAAAGGCCTAAGGGTCTCGAAAAAAGAAAAGGCCTAAGGGTCTCGAAAAAGAAAAAGGCCTAAGGGCCTCGAAAAAGAAAAAGACCTAAGGGTCTTGAAAAAAGAAAAGGCCTAAGGGTCTCGAAAGAATAAAGTAAGGGTTAATGGTTGTACGATATCAAAGTTAAGGAAGTTTATCAAGTTTAAATATCGTAAAGTCAGGGGATAGTGGGGAATCACTCACACCAATAAGTAAGACAAGGTATGAAAGCAATATATATATATATATATATATATATATATATATATATATATATATATATATATATATATATATATATATATATGGCCAAACTGTGTACATGTACAGACCAAAGGGTCTAAAAAAAAAAGAGAACTAGCATCCTTCAGAGGGGCGTAAGTCTTTGGAGGCCACATCAGAAGTGTTCGATGGGGCCGAAGGAGCAGGAGTTGGTTAGGCTACTTCTGGTGGAGCCGGAAGAGAGGAAGAAGCTACTTCGAGTGGAGCAGGAGCAGAGGAAGATGCCACAGGAGGAGCCAAACTTGAAGAGCCTGCAAGCTTGTCCCGGATCACTTTTTGCATCAGCTGGACCTGAGAGAAGTCAAAGGAGGGCAAGAGGGCAGACTACTCCGAATGAACTACAATCAGAGCCTCACGAATGGCTCTGGCCCTTTCTCACCGGAACATACCCTCCATGTCCTCCGAATCTAGCAGGGCCTTCAGTGTTGCTTCCTGGCTACTCGACAGCAATGATCGAGCCTGAGTCAGTTCCTCTGTCAAGCTAACAACAGTGGCCTGCAAGGCAGTTAGCTCGTTCCTTAAGGCATCTTCAGTCATGGAGGCTTGAACCACATCGACCGATAGCTCATCCTTCTCCGACTGCAGCTTCTCTTTTTCCATAATCTAGGTGTCTCGAGCAGTTTGCAGATCCAAGATTTCCTTCTCCAGCTGAATTGTAAGCTTGCTGTTGGTGAAGGCCTGCTCACGCATGACTTCATTCGAAAGCCGCGTCTCAGATAGCTCCTTCTTGGTAGTCTCGTACACCTTTCCCTGAGAAGTGTACTACTCGTCCAGCCGTTGGTATCTGGATTTTTCTTTCGAGAGCCATCTTCGGTTCTGGTCGAGAGATGTCTCCAACACCCGATGCTTCAGTTCCACCTCTTGGCTTAACTCATCAGCCTTTAAGAATCTTTCCTCGGCCTCCATGAGATTCTCGTCCGCCACCTTCAGCTGACCCTCCATCTCTATCTTGGCAGTTATGGCCGCATTACGCTCAGTTTGTGCTGTGACCATCAACCTTTCACTCTCCTGTGCAGCAGCCTGCACCCCCATCAGCCTCTCCAGCGCAGTCGATAGCATCCTATGGTAATGGTTCGACCTGCATATTAGCTGAGACAAGACAGATATCACAAGAATGATGTCAGTACAGTAATGTGCATAGAAAAGAAGAAAACAAACGAGGTAGAAAGACATACCTAATAAATAGCTGTGCTCTGATCCCGGTCGATGACCTCTAAGGGGATGGCCCAGAGTGTCTAGGCGTCTGACGGAAGCCATGCATGGTGAATGATTTCTCGTGCCACCGCATGATTTTGGAGCCCGATATCCGCGGCATGTACCCTCCAAGAAGGTGCAAAGGGAGGAAGACCTGCAAGGGCAGAACTGGGCCCAGGGGGAACTGATGAGCTGGAGGGTAAGGAAAGGGGGTCGACCTCCATCGAAGAGTTGGGGGCCATTGAAGAAGGTCCTTCGGATGGAGGAGGAAGAGATGTTCAAGGGAGGTCCTGGGAAGAAATGGCCAGGATGACTGGGGAGGGAGTAGAAGAAGAAGAAGGAACAGGAACAGATACAGAGGTGGCAACCCCTGAGTCGGGGGTTACCGTAGGAGGGGCAGATGAAGAAGGAACCGATGAAGAATCGTCAACCACAGACTCGGGGGCTGCCGTTGAAGGAATAGAAGGGGATTGGGGGGAAGGAAGAGGCTCCTCATTACCTGGAGAAACTGGTGGAGGAGGATCGACTGGTGCCGGCTCAGCAGGTGGCACAGGGGAAGGTGAGATTAGGTCTTCTCTGGGGAGAAGCACCTGCAGGGCTGGGGGCCCAGGGGGGGACCCTCGACAGCACATCCTGAGGAGTATCCTCGGGGATGATACGACGAGGGACCCTAGGATTCAGCCTCCTTCGCTTCAGCCGGTGCATTGTCTCCGCAACTGTGGTAGTGTCTTCATCGCCACTCTCTAAAAAAGAGATGAAAGGAAAATTATTAGATCTCAAAAAAAAAAAAATCAACTCCACCAGGGGCTTACCATCCTCATCATCCACCTTGATTACAGGAGGTACAGTAGCCGTTGAAGGCGAGGGGTCGATGGAAGGTAGATCCTACGGGACTTCTGGTCTGGCTGGAAGGTTTGAAGGCCCAGGGTCAGAAGAAGAAGGGTCTGCTTTAGGCGGGCCACTGATCGAAGGAAGAGGAGAAGCGCCTTCAGCCGCGTTCTCCAAAACCGCCAGCTTATGGGCCACGGCGAGTGCTATCTCTTCTTTTTCCCGTTGCTGATGCCTGAACAGCTCCATCCCCATCAGATTCTCCCAGATGCTGTCATCTAAATCCTCCACTGTAGAACAAGGTAATAGAGAAAGTTTTTTAATCAAACTGCCAGAAAAGAAAATTGAGGTTAGCAGAATTCCAAACTTACTCAGACCATATGGGTATAGGAATTGATTTTTGGATAGATTCCTGAATTGAATGGCTCTCCCTCGACTTGTCACCCGTTCGAGGGTCTCCATTTCGAGCGATGTCAGTAGAGGTTCGACCCCTACTGCAGAAGGGTGGATGAACTGCCACCGGTTCCCGATGGGGTAATACTGCCTACCCTGCAGAGTATGACCCCTCTTTATCAAAGCCTTGAAGAATTTCTCTTTCCAGTGGGGGACCGATGAGGGAGTGGTCTCGATCATGGCCGGGACTATGTCCAGGTTTCGACGAAAGAAATAATAAATTCCGTTAGGAATTTGTGGCTGGTTTGGGCGATGGGGCCAGAACAGAACCCCTACATCAAATAGAAATTGAAAAAATCTTAAAGTAGGAGGTTCCCGACACCTAAGGAAGAAGATGAATAAGGAATGAATATGGGCCCAAGAGTTGGGGGTAAGCTGAGTAGGGGCTAAACCATAAAACCCTAGGAGTTCGAAGACTAAAGGATGGCAGGGGAAGCGGAAGCCGGAGAGGAACATGTTTAGATTCACCACCATTTTGTGGGAATAAGCATGACATGCTTGGTCTTTCAATGTGGGGGTCACTAAATCTACTGACCTAGGCACGCGAAAAGTAGCCCTAAGGTCATGCAGTTTAGAATCAGTCATCAAGGACTTCACCGTAGAAGCCCCAAAGTGTGGACCGACATCCTCGGGGGAAGTCGAGGGAATTTGCTCGGATTGACTGGTAGAAGCCTCCCCCCTCTGAGCAAACCGTGGAGGTGATCTGCGCAGAGTGGGCTCAGAGGACCGACCAATAACAGCTTTGTCTCGAGCCATTGGGGGTTTGATAGAAAGCAAAAGTAAAAGGGAAGTCAATACTTACTTAAATCACACGGCCGGATTCTACAAAGACGACTTGCCTCAAAGTGGCCAGAGGAAGCAGAATCGAGTGAAGAATCGAAGGAAGGTGTCGCGGCAGAAGCTTGAGCAGAGTTCGAATGTGTAAAGAAGGAAAGAAGGAAGAAGAGAAGATACTTATAGATTCGCAGACAGATGGGCTCTAGCTAGGAAGACATAATGATTCTCAAACGAAGCGACGGATAGTGAAGGGACAGGCACAACTCTTGATGGGGAAGCGACGCGTGGACGGTTACGATGTGAGGGTGATCAACAGTTGAAAAGCAACGGTCCGATTGGATTTAAAATGGCCCACGCACCGACTCGGGGGGACGTGCATTCAAATTTTGAAAAACGGGACAAAAATCATAAGGCTGAAAAAAGGTGGCGGAAAAACTGTCATGCATTCATGAGAAGATATTTTCCGCGGTAGATGTGTCTCCTCCGGACGAAACGACTCATGGAGGAGACAAGGGGGTTCTGTTGGGGGAAAATATCCACTGGAAGCCAATCACAGAAGGTAACCACGTGGCATCCATTTCAACCACAAGATATGACTACGTGGCGGTCATCCAGGACGTTGAAAAAGAAGGTATTATGGTAAATCTTAAAAGATGTCTAAGTTCGACCCCTCCCTGATCTGACACAATTTGGAGGTAATGACTAGACAGGGGTAGCTGGGCCATCGATGGGTCACTATAATGGTCATAAATGCCGACAACATCCATTAATGCTAAATACTCTGATCTGACCCGTCGGATCAGAAGATCTCGATTTGAATCGGCGGAAAGGTGAAATATTACTTGGAAACAGAACCATGACAGGGACAATGATTGGGAACCCCGAAGAACCTGGCCCACAAAGGGGTCGAAAAGCAATCCTAAGGGGTCGAAAGGTGGCTGACATGATGTAATGATCTGTACCAGGGGGTTGAAAGGTGGCTAACATGATGTAACAGCCTGAACTAGGGGGTCGAAAATCTACTGGCCTACTGTACCCTATATAGTCAAATCACAACAGGTGACTGTCAGGAGCTAAACGGTTCTCGAAAAAAGAGGTTTATAATTTATTGAGTATATATATGTAGTCCTGGAAGGGCAAAAGGATAAGATGGATGGAAAAAGTATTCAAGGAAAGAGTTCCATCTCTCTTTGGTAGTCTCTTTCTTCTGTCTCCTTTACCACTATTCTACCGGCTATCTGTGACTAATGCATGTTTTTGGAATATTGGGAATGCATTCAACTAATCAAACCTCAGGTCCCTCTTTAAGGAGCTCTTGAATCTTGTTAGGAGTTCCCTGTCTGTTTTCCCCTTTACGGATTCCATCGACAACAAGTATAAAGGTGTTTATCATTGTTGTGTTTGTCCTCTTTCTGTCCATGTTGAAAGAATATCATTTTATGAGTATCTTGCTATTCAAATGAGACAGGATAACCATTAATCTCATATGCATGTTTGCTGCCCATGGTGGACAGAATGATACTTCTGGTTCTTTAGTTTTCTTGATGTGACTCATGAGGATGAAAATGGTAGATGATGGTGATACTACTGCTGTCCATCTAGTGGATTACTTATCCCATAGCTTTCTTTTGCTGTCAGTGTATTTGAAATGAGTTTTTCTTAAGAATGTGCCCTTTGCCCAGGTTGGACAGATTTGTGATATTTATTCCCCATGGATTGTTGCTGTCTACATGGACAGGTTTCTTGTGAAAAGCTTTATCAATCAGCTTCCCTTGGTTTAGAATTGTTTTCCATGAAGGAAAAATTTTGTTTTCTTATTTGAAAGATAGCGATGTGGTTTTCCATAAGGAAAAATGTTGTTTGCTTGTCTGTGTGATAACTATGTGGTTTTCCTTTGGAAAAATTTTGTTTTTGTCTTTAAGATTGATATCTATTTTTACAATGAAAGAGAAAAATTCTGGTTTTATTCTAAGTGATATCTACGAGGTGTTTCAATGAGTAAAAATTCTGATTTCTTGTCAAAGTGACATCTATGTGGTTGTAATGGTAAAAATTCTGGTTTCTTGTCAAAGTGATATTTGTGTTTGGTTTCAATGGTGAAAATTCTGGTTTCTTGTCAAAGTGACATCTATGTTGTTTCAATGAATGAAAATTCTGTTTTTCTTGTCTAAAAGATATCTATGTGATTTCAAGGAGGAAAATTCGGGTGATATTTATGCTTGTTTGCATGAAAGGAAATTCAGGTTTACTTTAAGAGTAACATTTATGCTTGTTTGTGTGATGAAATTTCTGGTTTTCCTAAGATTGATGATTTATTTGTTTGATTGCCTAAAAAGTTTATGTTTTCCTAAGGGTGATAGCTCACATGGTTTCCATGAAAGAAATAAGAAATTGTTTGCTATACCATCTGCTGCCTACATAAACAGAAATTGTCATTCTTGTTAATATCATTTTGCTGATCATATGGGGTAGAAAGAATGTATCAGATTTCCTAATATCAATTGCTGTCCACATGGATAGAAATTATCATTTGCTTGTTAGCAACCTTTTTCTGCCCATATTGATTGAATAAACTGGATTTGAATAACTCATTATTGTCGAAGTTTAAAATACCATGATGTAAATGCTTGCTTATCATGTCTAGTGACATCCATCTTTTGAAACATTGAATATATTTGTTTGATATCTTTAGAAATGTTTTGTGGAAATCTCACATGTGTTGTTATTGCCATGTTTTGACATCTCTATCATTGGGAATATATACTGTCATGATTGAAAACATTTTTTTTTTGGGAAGGTTGTCACATAAATGAATCTTAAAAATGAAATGATAGGGATAGGCAACCCTGGTAAACCTAAAAATGGAAACAAAAGGGGCAGGATACCCTAGAAAACCTGAACAATTGAACAAAAGGGACAGGACACCCTAGAAACTCTGAACAAATTGAATGTAGGGATAGGCAACCCTGGTAAACCTAATAGGGATAGGTAACCCTGGTAAAGCTAAAAATGGAAATAATAGGGATAGGCAACCCTAGTAAACTTAATAGGGATAGGCAACCCTGGAAAACCTAATAGGGACAGGCAACCCTAGTAAACCTAAAAATGGAAACAATAGGGATAGGAAACCCTGGTAAGCCTAATAGGTATAGGCAACCCTAGTAAACCTAATAGGGATAGGCAACCCTAGTAAACCTATTAGGGATAGGCAACCCTGGCAAACCTAATAGGGATAGGCAACCCTAGCAAACCTAATAGGGATAGGCAACCCTAGCAAACCTAATAGGGATAGATAACCCTGATAAACCTAGAAGAGAAGGCAATTCAAACTACATCGTACCTGATTTTTAGGTCAAACCCTAGAATAGGTAGGCAATTTGGGAGTCCCAAATACGGTACCAAGCCACCCATCAACCATTCATCTAGCATAAACTTCAACTTGAACAAAGAATCTAATTGAAGCACTTGCATAAATCACATCCATAATCTTTAATCACACGACCCATTTTGAACTAGGTTTTGGACTTGATTTCCAGGATTGGAATACGTAAGTAGTTTGAGATGGACGTCTCAGATTCAGTCCAAAACCGAACCATCTTTGGTCCAGTTCACTACATAGTACTGTATATTAGATTGCTTGTTTATTTGCTTTAAGACATATTTGGCTGAACCCTAGGTTAGCAAAACTTAGCAACTTGGTTTAGGACATCTCCCCCATTGAACTAGTCACCCAGTTGACTAAGCATAGTCAAAATTAGAGTCTAAGAAAAGTTTAAGAGGCCGATATTGATAGCGGTTTGGGTGCCTAACACCTTCCCATAACCGTACCTTAAATACTTACCCAATCTCTTGTGGACCAAAGAACTAATACATTGGGTCATGAGTTAATAGAAGTCTTACTTTAGGGTGAGATTATATTTTTTAGAGGTCCTAGAGCTTAATCTAGGTGGCAACTCCAATAAGACATTGATCTTCATTGATACCATTCATTCCGAGGAGGATTTCTGTAGGACCCATACGCCACGAACCCGGTCTAACCTTACATTTCGTGTCATGACCCGTCTACATATCATGGTCGAGCCAAGTAGACCAAGTGTGTGAAGAAAAACCAAGACCCAATATGAAAATTTACTAAAAAACAGTCAAAATGAGGGTAGGGTCGCATGCCTAAATAGGAAGGTCCGACCCCCATCGACCCCCACCATCGACCAGTGACCAGGGGTCACAGGGGATCTCGAATTATCCGATCCCCCCATCGACCCCCGGTAATCGATAAAAACAGCATGAACCAAAAATTAGGAAACTTTTCTAATTTCAATTGGAACCTTTCCTAAACTCAATGGGACTTATTTTGGGAGATTTTACTCTATAAATAGGACACCCCAAAGCCTCTTTCACTTCTTTTACAACCCTAATTGGATTGAGAGAAAGAGAAGAGAAGGAAGAGAAGGAGAAGAGAAGGAAAGTGGAGAAGAAGACCAAAGAGAAGGGATTCAGAGGAAGAAGCATACTTCTCAGGTATGGATACTATCTTCATGAATTTCTTAAGACCTTAGAGTAGATAATGAAGAGGGGATTATCTAGGAGGAACCCAAATCATCTACTCATGGTTAGATTTTTATGGAAAACCATGGGGGAAATCATGAAAGCCATATAGGTGAATGAACCACGATTCTAGGCCATAGAACATGTATGGAATGGACTGTAGGAGCAAGCCATAGGACCCCAAACACGAAGAATGGACTGAAGGAAGAAAAATTGATAAAACCCACAGGGGTCGCATGGGGGGTCGATGGCCAATCGACCCTACCAGACCCTGAGCATCGACCCCCAGTGTTCGGGAAGTCCTGAATAGGGGTGGTCGCACCCAGGGTCGATCAAGACTCCGACCCTAGTATCGACCCCCAGTTAGCAGCATGCTTTTTAAAGTCGGAATTAATTCTAATTAAATTATATCGACTTGGTTAGGTTTTCTAGAAATATAATATCGATATATAGTTGATTCTTAAAGCTTGAAAGAGGACTTACGATCAAGTAAAGGTGAGGAAACAAGATCTAAATTAATTGGTTAATAACAAACTATTTTTATTTCTTGAGTCCAATGCCATGCTTGATTTTATGCGAATATGTTTGTAATGTGCATTCATCATGTCATCAAATATTTCTATTTATTGTTCATCCATATTTACTTTATTGTTTATAACATGATGATGATGATGATGACAGGAATAGGCATGTGAATGTATGTGTGTGATTGGTGTACTTGATGCGAGCGAGTATCAGGGGGGTGTCATAGGCCGGGCCTCAGCACTCTAGCTCTATCTCTAACTCAAGTCTTGTGCATTAGCATCGTCGTATCGCCATTACTTTAGCAGAACTATTACGTCGTAGAGTATCAGGGGAGGTGGTCTCGGTCCTTGTAGTCTCTGACTCTACCAGGGGGCCTTAGCTCTATCTCTATGGGCGTTCTAAGGGATGCTGGGGTGAGGCCTTGGATACACTGTTTGGCATTAGGATTGTTAGTTGTAAGCCCAGTTTGCAAGCCCTCGCCAGCAGGGGCTTACGTGTTGGTATGGCACTGTACAGCAATAAACGTTAACCTTTGTTGTACAATGTTCGTGGTAGGGTGGATGGGGACGACAATAAACGTTAACCTTTGGGTGGACTTCCACACCCTGTGTATAGAGGAGGGGTCAATAAATGTTAACCTTTGACCACTGAACCTTTCTATTGCGCATTGTAAACTACAGACCAGACCACAGATATGAATTGATCGCATGCATATGATTGTTGCATTGTTTTGTTTTCTCACTGAGCTCAAGTTGAAGAGCTGACCCTCGTGCGCACAATTCTTTTAGTTTCTGATGTTGCGGGTATTATGATTGAAAATTGTGTCAACACGCTAACATATGAACATGTGGCGGCCATGGTGAGCAAGCTGCGGAGGACGAAGATGGTTCGTTAAGCGAGCGTTTCAGCGGTGGATACGTTTAGTGTTTAGTTTTCGTTTTTGGATATTCTAATATGTATTAAATTATGTTTTAGTTACTTGAAAATAAATGAAATATTAATTATTTATCATGATTAGACCTCAGTTCATTATCTGTAAGACTTCCGCTATTTACTTTATTACCTTTGATTAATGTGGAATGTGTTTTGGTTTATCGTATGTGGGATAGCATATTTGAGATCCTGGTTGAACCGTTGGTTTATTGACGGTTCATCACACCATTTCGAATGGTGCAGAATTTGGGTGTGACAACTTCTCATTTTCTTCATAGACAGGAAGACCTGATACGACACGGTTAGACTGAGTTAGTAGAGTGCGGGTCTTGAAGGATGAACTCCTTTCCTTTATCATCCTTGAAAACGAGCTTCTTCTCAGCACAGCGAGCTTCTTCTCGGCACATAATAAACTAGCCAAATGTTGGCCTAACCAATCCATCCCCAAGATGACGTCAAAGTCTACCATCTCAAGTTAAACCAAATTTGCTTATAGGTTTCACCCATCAATATAAACTGGGAATGGCCCATAGTATTCATTCAAAACAACTTCCAATCCCAATGGAGAACGAACTATCAAGTTTGGGTTAAGGGCATGACAGGAAACTCTAACTTCTTCCCAAAGGATATAGAAACGAAAGAATGTGTTGCCCCAGAGTCAAAGAGGACTCTAGCGGGTACACCAGCTATATCTACAGTTCCTGGAGTTTAATTAACCCTTAGTCTACATGCTCACGCATAATCATGCAGTAAACTGAATAGCAGGGAAGAAAATCATACCAGCAACCACATCAGGTGATGCGGCTGCCTCCTCAGTGGTGACTGCAAACACCTTTCCTTGTTGCAGTGGTTGCTTCTTAGGTAGGGTGCAAGTCCTCCCATAATGGCCCGTTTGCTGGCAATTAAAGAATTTAATGTTGGTATTCTGTCTAGCTACCTGCTGTGGTGGTGCGGTAGCAATCCTTTCTGGCATCACAGTATTCTGAGCCTTGTAAGGCTGGAAGGGTCTAGTGTTCCCTCCACCAGATGCCTCAGTAGTAAGCCTCTTCAATCCCCTATTTTGAGCAAACAAGTTGTCTCTTTGGCTTGATTCGATCACTCATGCTATCTGTACAACTTTGTTGTACACTTTATTTTCCAAGCCCAAAACATGCTCCTGAATACTTCCTCGCAATCCCATAGTGAACCTATGGGTCTTTGTTTCCTCCTCTTGCATGATAGCTGGAGCGAAGAAGAACATCTCTTCATACCTCTATTGGTATGCATCCATGGTCATCTAGGACTATTATAGGTTGAGGAATTCCTTCTCCATCTGATCTAGAAAACTCTTCAGAAAGTACTTGTCGAAGAACGCCCCTTTGAATATTTCCTAGGTGATTTGGGTGTACTTCATCTCCAAGTCTGGTTGGGTAGAATTCCACCAGGCATTGGCATCTTCCTTGAGCATGTGTGTAGCAAACAACACCTTCTTGCCCTCTCTACAAGTCATTAGACGAAAGTTCATTTCCATCTCAGCAATCCACTGTGCTGGCCACAGTGGTTTCCCTGGCTTCCCTGAAAAGGTAAGGGGTTTCAACTTCAAGAACCTGTCCATGCTAAGGTCGTTCTGTCCTGGCACAGTCACTTCGTACCATGGTGGTGGATACATGTACCCCCTTAATAGGTGGGTGCTATCGGAACCTGCTATGGTGGTTGCAGATTCTACTCTTGACCCATCAGTCCAGTACTATCATCCACCGATATTGAGGTATTATTCCCTACAGACTCCAGCATACCATCTGTAAGAGTATGCCTTGGTGGTCTGAACATCTTTAGCATCTCAATCAAGAACGCCTTCTGTTGTGCTTCCATCTGGTAGACCAGATTTGTTACTATGGTTTCCGAATTTGTGTAAGGAGGGCCAGACAATTTGGTTGGTGCCCTGTGATCATCCCCTTCTCCACCATTCCTCATTGGTGTCTTGTCCCTATCATCTCTCATTGGGTTTCTTTCCTTTGGGTTTAGGTTTTGTTCACCAATATTTCTTGTTTCCACATTTCCTCGGTTTGATGCACCCTTGAGTGGGGACGTTTTCGTAACCTCTGCGACCATTTTCGCCTGCCATCTCAGACTAACTTTTTCCTGGTTGGATCTGAGTGAAAGACATAACACATGAGATATTTTGAATAGTTACTTTTATCATAATAGTGTTAGTCTTAACAAATTCGAGGCAAAAATCTCAATGGAAACATTAAAATCCAAAATTTGTAATTTTCAAAATTTTTCTGGGCAAAATTATCCTGTCCGGTCGCAACATACCCATTGCGGCACTGTAGAATATGGTGCGACCGGTATGTCCAAGCAGACAATTTTCTTGGTCTACTCGACAGGTACCCTTGATGTACCGGTCCCATGACTGTGTAACTGGTATAGTCGATTGGACAAAAAAAAAATTTCATGGACCGAGAGATACCAGTCGATGGTCTCAGGGGTACCGGTAGACTAGTATGGCGCAAACTGTTAACCAATATGCCTAAAAAGGCTTTAAAATCTCAATTATGACTCATTTCACATTTTTTCATTTCTTCTTCTCCGGTGGCGATTCTTCTCTAAGTTGGTGAGTCTCTATAGTTTTGCTGAATAACTTCAAAGCGATTTCCCTCCATGCAAGAGTCTCATCAACACTTCTAGGTAACTTTCTTCCTCTTCTCATCCCTTTTTTGTCGTTTTCTCTTCCATTTCATGCCCAAATCCAAATATATCTTGATTACTACTATTCTAACCAAAGGAATTTCTTCTCTTTGCTTTAGAAATGGTTTTGGGACCTCTATGGGAAAAAGCCCTCAACTTATTTGAGGTTTTACTATATGGTTTGCTCAAAATTGGATTTTTGGTGGTTTTGACCTAGGTTTTACCCAAAATCAAATTTTTCCCTGAATGTTCGAATTTCTTGCTTTGTTTGATGTTTGATTAGTCTCTACTTGTCCCTATGTGATTACGTATGTCCTCTTACCCAAATTTTGGGTGAGTTCGAGGTCTTTGCTTAAAATGTTGTAGTTATGCTGCTAAATTTCCAAAAATTTTGACTAATTTATGTTATTTGGATTTGTTTTGTAGATTACACTATGTCTAGGCATCGCGGTGAGGGTAAGCATGCCTATGCTCCGGGTTTAAACTGACCACACCCGCCTGCCCTACTATTCGATGAGAGATAGTTTTGGTCAGCGCCAGCAAGACCTATTTCCCTTGGTTCGATGACAAGAACATTGAGTCCGACCATTGTGTCAACTTGGCACAACTTCAACAGTTTGATTTCGAGGCTGCTTTTGATGCTCTAGGGTGGTTACCTATCATCTCCTATTCGGTAACTACTTAGCCCAACCTGGTGAAGCATTTCTTTGCTAATTTAGAAGTCGAAGGGGATCTCAACAACTTTGAACATTGCCAAGACATCTGCATCACTAGCTTGGTCAAAGGTGTGCCTATCTCATTTAACACTCATCAATTGGCTGACTTATTGGGAATTCCAAATGATGGTGATGTAGTGTACTGCACCCCCAAGGAGAATGGATATCTCACTAAGGAGATGTGCACTGAGATTGCTGCTCAAATTCTCACCCCTGGTATGCCAATGCTAGTGGCAAACCTTTGTCCTGTTCCTAGGGTGCATTGTCATATTGTCTAGCATACCATCCTTCCCCAAAGTGGTCACTAAAACGAGGTGTCTCAGTTGACCCAGTTCCTCACATACTGCTTAGCCACCAGGGAACGTGTTTGCTTGCCATACATCATCATCAGGACCATGGCACATGCTACCATGCCTAATCTGACGGGTAACCTTCCTTATGGTGGCCTCATTACTACAATCATGCAGCGTCTACTTGTAAACATGGAAGGTGAGGTTGCCGTCGAGGATACTATGTGCTCCAACATTGACTGGGATGCCATTGTTAGGATGAGGATCGATAATCTACCCATCAGTAACGAGAAATTAGAAGCCCATCCAAGTCCACTTAGGAGGGTAGAAATAGCGGCAGCAATGTCAGCAGCAGCAGCTAATGCAGCTTATGCGAAAGAGGTAGGGGACGATGAGGATGAGCATATAGAGGATGCTCACATTCCTACACCACAACCCATGGCCAAGATTCCTCATGATGGTGCTACTTCTAACCCAGTACTACCACATTTACAGGCCATTCGAGCCAACCAGACAGCTTTGTTCTATACTCAACAAAAGACTGGTCAGCGGTTGGCTAGCCTGTCACAGAGCTTCTAGTATACACAGGAGCAAGTACACTAGATGAGGCATGCGTTCGATCAGATTTTTGATATCTTTGACCCGATGCCACCTATGTCCCCACCCCCATGATGGATTATTTACTTTTCCTCTCAGTTAATAGTACAATTATTTTATAACAGGGTAACTATCCGATTTGCGGACCATACTCTTTAGTATAATTTACAGTTTATTTTCAAAGTTTTACTTTTACTTTTTAATACTGTTTTCTACCTAAAACATAACTGCTTTATTAATTTCATCTTTAATATAGTATAGTATGCTCTTTCTCATCTAGTCTCACGCATCAAACAAGTGCTTAAAGTGTGTTTTTATTAAATCTTTTAGAATTTTCCTATCTCAGCTAATCGACTCTGTTAGGTGCTTGTATGGTCTATTGGACAGAGCCTTAGGCTTTGATACTAAGTTATCACACCCCAATTTTGACTGAACCAGAAGTGTGAGTGAACCGCCACTAAACCAACGGTTCACACCAAGATCTTAATAAGACTGTGTCCACTTACACAAACCATTACACATAACCATAATGAGGATATACTAATAACTCAACAGAAGTCTTTAATTAAATGAACTGAGTTATACATTGTAAAATATATTTAAATCATTATTCAATAAACCAAAATGTAAATATACTCTTATTACATTGTTTTATAAATCCAAAACCAAAAGTAAACAACTAAAGAATAATACTAGAGGTACACGCAGTAAGGGCACTCGCATGATGCGTCATGCTCATCTTCCCCTGCTTGCACATCTAAAGCAACAACAGTTCCATATGCTAGTGCAACAATGAAGTCCTCCACCGTATAACCTGCATCAACATCTAAAAATGGTGTCTACACAAGGGTGAGCTCATAACTTAGCTCAGTCCAAAAACCAGACAATGCAACAAGCAATATGCATGAGTAACATTCACATTTGGTCTGGTATACTTGCACAGTACTATGGTAAGGATAGGTTACACTCTACACCTCCATGCACGAGAGTGCGAGCATGCCCAACAGATCACACACCGTTGTCGCCCCACATCACTTACTCTAGTATAGAGATAGAGTTAAAGTCTGATGGGCAGGCTTCACCTCCATCCCACGTCCTCCCCCTAATACCCTACACCATATCAATACCTATACCCCTATTGGTGAGGGCTTGCAAGTGGGTTCGTCAGTAACCAATCCTACATGTCATCATAGTATCCAAGGCCCTATCCCAGCACAGCTCCCTATGGCATAGATATACGGCTCGAGTCTAGCGGTCAAGCCATAGACCACAATGTCACGTCCTTCCCCTGATACCCTACCCATACCAAGCATGCTAAGATAGTAGTAATACGAAAATGTGCTAGTGTGAGGAATGATCCCAAACCCCAGGCCCTTTCCATTCTACATACCAACAAAAACAATCACATGCCTAATAATGACATCCGAGCATAGCAAGTATGCAAGAATAGAATATAATAACTGAAAGTAAAGATGACCTGTGAATATGCATAAGCAATACTCCATAGAAACAAGAGTAGTTATTAGCAATGTTTTATTATTATTAGTTAATTAGAGTTTGGGTCCAATTCCCATACCTAAAGCTTGATTGCTAGCCTCCTCTGCATTACCGAGTCCAACTTCACTGTTAAAAGGTCCTACATATCGTTAGGGTTTGGCTAGAATTAGATTCCATAGGTTTACGTTGGAAGGAAACCAACTAGGTCAGAAAATCAACCTATTTTGGACATACCGGTTGCATATACTGATCACGACACTGTGGAGAATGGTGTAACTAGAATAGTCGATCAGATGGCCTTGGCAAACTTCTCGAGAGGGTACGATTACCATTCTGGTCACATATACTGCCACCAGTATAGTCGACAAGTATACCTCCGTAAGATCACCGACAAGGTTTCATCTTCCATCGATATTCCAACTTTGTTTCCAGGGTTCCTCCTATGTTTCTAGGCCTGAGCAACATACTGGGTTTGTTTTATCTTCCATTCAGGGTCGTACTTTCTGATGAACCTTAGCTTAGAATTCAAATCTAGGGTTTATTAACTGAATTAGGGTTTAATGGTAAAGTAAAGTTTTGGATCAATACCTAGCCTTACATGGTATTGATCAACATCTAAAACAACCTAAAACTAGAGAAAGGTATAGCACTCACCGTTGGTCTATGAATTATGGTGTTCTTTTTCCAACGGAGTCTTCTCTACTACCTTCCTTAGCTCTTTTCTCCTCTCAAGTCATTCTTGTCTCTAGGGTTTGTGAGAGTCAACAAAGAGAATCTAAGGAGGTTTAAAAGACCATATATAGGCTAGGGTAGGTTTTAGGAGAGTTTCTATCACACCCCAATTTTGAACCAACCAGAATGGTGTGATGAACCGTCTATGAACCAACGGTTCAACTAGGATCTCGTATAGGTCGTGTCTATTTTATTAAACCAGATACAACCACAACCATAGTAAGAGTAAATAAACAATAGTAGAAGTCTTTAATATAAATGAACTGAGTATCTAACAGTGATAACATAATTAATTATCCAATTATCTCCAAATGACTAAAGGCATAAAATAAAATAAAGTAATCTATTACATGTTCTGATAATCCAACAAATAAATCTAATAAAAAACACATGAGTTGTGTAAGACCCGTATTGAACTAACCCGGTCTTACCACTTTGAACCAGGTCTACCGATCATGGTCTAACCAAATGGATCAAGTGCGTGAAGGAGATCACGATCCCAGGTATTAAACTGACCCAAAAACACTAAAAATAGGGGGAGGGTCACATACCCAGCAAAGGAGGGTCGGACCCCCCCAGTATAAAAGTCAGACCCTGAGTTTTATACCGGGGGTCGGACATTTTAAGAACCAGGGGTCGGCGGGATCTCCGACCCCCTCATCGACCCCCAGTCTATCGACAAAAACCGTGATTTGGAAACTTTCCAAATTTCAATGGGATTCCTTCCTAATCTCCATGGGACTTATTTTGGGATTTTCTACTCTATAAATAGGATGTCCCTAAGCCTCTTTCACTCCTTTTAGAACCCTAACTGGATTGAGAGAAAGAGAAGAGAAGGAAAGTGGAGAAGAAGATCAAAGAGAAGGATTCAGAGAAACAAGCCTAATTCTCAGTTATGGATACTATCTCCATGTAATTCTACAGACCTTAGAATAAATAGAGAAGAGGGAATGATTTAGGAGAGACCCAAATCATCCACCCATGGTTAGGTTTTCATGGAAAACCATGGGGGAAATCATGAAAGCCATATAGGTGAGTGAACTACGGTTCTAGACCAAAGAACATATGTGGAATGGATTGTAGAAGCAAGCCATAGGACACCAAAAATGAAGAATGGATTGTAGGAGGAAAAATTGACTAAACCCACAGGGGGTCGCACGGGGGGTCGATGGCCAATCGACCCTACCAGACCCTGATAATCGATCCCCAGTGTTCGAGAAGCCCAGACTGTGGGTGGTCGCACCCAGGGTCGATGGAACCTCTGACCCTAGCATCGACCCCCAGTTAACAGCATGCTTTTTAAAGTCTGAATTAATTCTAATTAAATTCTATCGACTTGGTTATGTCTACTAGTGATATAATATCGATATATAGTTGATTCTTAAAGCTTGAAAGAGGACCTACGATCAAGTGAAGGTGAGGGAACAAGACCTAAACTAATTGGTTAATAATAAACTATTTTATTTCTTGATTCCAATGCCATGATTGATTCTATGCGTATATGCTTGTAATGTGCATTTAACATGTCATCCAATATTTCTATTATTACTATTCATGCATATTGGTGTGGGCAACGTGTTGGTGTGGGCAACCGGTACAGCCATGCAGTTTTCATGGGGTGTATATTGTCCATGGTGGGTGCATGTGGGATGACAGTGCCGTTTTCATTGGGTGGTTTCACACACTCGTGTATAGAGGTGAGGCGGCCACCGAACCTTTCTATAGCACATTGCAAACTTATAAACCAAACCAAAGATATGAATTGAGTGCATGCATATGTTTGTTGCATTATTTTGTTTGCTCACTGAGCCATGATGTGTGCTCACCCTCTCGACGTCGAATATTTTTAGTTGATGATGCAAGTACTACAGTTGCAGATTATATGAATGATCCAGTGTATGCACGTGTTGCTGCTGGACACTGAAGACTTAGAGGTTGCGCATGACCCCTCATGCGAGTGCAACTCATGCGTATTCTATTAGGATTTATTTGAATTTATAAAATGATGTAATTGGTATTTTATTTATTTATGTCTCAGTTGATACAACAATAACTTGATATTTTAATTATGATTATTACATTTAGAGTTCTCGGTTCATTTACTATAAGACTTCCACTATTGTGTATTAATTCTGATTATGGTTGTGGATGTGCATGGTATTATTTTTAATGGATACCGCCTATTAGAGATCCTGGTTGAACCATTGGTTATTAGCGGTTCATCACACCGTTCTGAATGGTGCAAAATTGGGGTGTGACAAGTTACACTCGCATGACGAATCATGCGACTCCACAATAGCTTCCACATCCATCGCAACAACATGTCCATACATTGGTGCATTCATATAATCTTCCACGGTAGGACCTGCATCATCAACTAAAATATTCGACGTCGAAAGTGTGAGCACACACCATGACTCAGTGAGCAAACAAAACAATGCAACAAACATGCATGCATTCAATTCATATGTTTGGTCTAGTTTATAAGTTTGCAATGTGTAATAGAAAGGATTGGTGTAATCCGTACCTCTATACATGAGTGTGTGAAGCCGCCCAATGGATCAGACACCATTACTGTCCCACATGCATCCATCATGGAATAGAGATAGAGCTAAAGTGCCCAGATCAAACACCGCATAACACTTCCCCTGATGCCCTACCATACCAACATGTAAGCCCCAATTGGCGAGGGCTTGCAAACTGGGCTCACAACTAATCAATCCTAAAGTCAAACAGTGTATCCAAGGCCTCACCCCAGCATCCCTCAATACGTCCATAGAGATAGAGCTAACCCCCCCCCGACAGAGTCAGAGACTACACAGTCTGAGACCACCTCCCTTGATGCCCTACGACGTAATAGTTCTGCTAAGGTAATGGCGATACAACGATGGCAGTGGACAAGACTTGAGTAGAGATAGAGGTAGAGTTTGGTGACCAGGATGGACCATAATGTCATGTCCTCCCCCTGATGCTCCACTCACATCAAGTACACTAACCACACACATACATTCATATACCTATTCCTAGTATCATCAACATCATCTTGTTATAAATATACAGAATTAAATATGCATGAGCAGTAATAACAGGAATATTGGATGACATGTGAAATGTACATTACAAGCATACAAGCATAGAATCATTCATGGAATTGGACTTAATAAATAAAATAGTTTATTATTAGCCAATTAATTTAGGTCTTGTTCCCTCACCTTTGGTCGGTGGTTGTTCCTCGTCCAAGCTTTGTAAATCACTTTTAGACCACTTGGAAACATAACAAATTTATTGGTTTTAATTTAGAACTTATTTCCATTAATTCAGATTTCCAGAAGTTGAGTGGTCGCAGGTGCGGCTGTACCTGTGGTCTCAGTTTCTGCGACTACAGGGTGTGTGGTCTCAAGGTGTGGTCGCATATCATGCGACCACACATGCGACCACACCCTCCCTGAAACTTCCCCGAGGGCTTGTGGTAGCTATGTGTGGTTGCATATCATATGTGACCACACCCTCCCTGGAATTTTCCCGAGGGTGTGTGGTCAGTAATGTGTGTCTCGTGTGGTCGCATATCATGCGACCTCACATGCGACCACACCCTCCCTGGAATTTTCTCGAGGGTGTGTGGTCAATTATGTGTGTCTTGTGTGGTCGCATATCATGCGACCACACATGTGATGGTCTACTTTTCACTCTCAGCTCAATTCCTTCATGTTTTGATTCCTTGGCTTATCATCATGATCCTTCCTATGAATGTTCTATGGCTTAAAATTCATATTTTACACAATCCATCATCCTAATAGATTTTCTCCATGGATCTCTTAGAATTTGTCCATGGTTTGATGATTGGGGTCTCACTTTGAATCACTATCTCCTTCATGATCTATTCTAGGCAGTCAACTGATAAGGGGGATGGTTTCATACCTTAAACTTGTTGAAGATTCAGAGTTCTCTCTAAATTTCCTTCTCTTAGTCCTCCTTTTCAATTCTTTTTCTCTTCCGCCTCTTCTCTTTCTCTCTCTTTCAGTTTGAGTTCTAAAAGGATGAAAGAGACTAAGGGACGTCCTATATATAGAGGAAAACCTAACATATAGAGTCCTACTTAGATTAGGAAAGAACCCCCTTTGGATTAGGAAGGTTTCCTAATCACGGAGTCTATCTGACTTCATGTGGTCGCAGGTGGGGTCGCAGGACCCATCCATCACACAGTCAAAAACTTGCGACCACACGTCCCAGAATTTTGTGGTCGCATTATTCCGAAGTGTGGTCGACCACACCTGTTTAGGTATGCGACCATGCACTCCTAAATAGGTGGTTTTGGGTTCAATTTCATACCTAGCCTTGTGGTTACTTCACGCACTTGGTCCACTTGGCCCGACCATGATAGGAAGACCTGATACAAGGTGGTAAGACCAATTAGTACGATACGGGTCTTACAACTCCCCCCCCCCTCTTATTATAAATTTCCTCCTCGAAATTTACACATTCCTTCCGAGTAAAAAATGTGAAGATATTGCTTTCTTATATCATTCTCTTCTTCCCATGTGATCTCTTCTACATCTTGGCTCTTCCAAGTAACCTTAACATAATAAATGTCATGATTGCGTAGACGTCGAACCTTTTGGCTGGTAATTTCAGTTGGTGCTACTTCGATTGTTAAATCATCAGTTAGACCTGATGGATCCGCTGTTATCACGTATGTTGGATCTCTGGCGTACTTCTCCAGTAATGAGATATGAAATACACCATGCACACATGACATAGATGGGGGCAGTGCTAACTGATACGCCACTTTCCCAAGTTTAACTAGTATCTCATATGGCCCGACATATCTCGGACTTAGCTTCCCTTTCTAGCCGAATAGTGTTAAACCTCGCATAGGTGATATTTTCAAGAATACCTTATAACGTACGACGAATTCAAGGTCTCAACGTCAATTATTTGCATACTGTTTCTGACGGTTCTGAGCTGTTCTAACTCTTTCCTTGATAATGTCGACTACTCGACAAGTCTATTCAACAAACTCTGGTCCAACAATACTCCGTTCTCCAACTTCATTCCAAAACAAAGGAGTTCAACACTTCCTATCATACAGTACTTTATAGGGTGACATCTATATAATAGCCTGATAGCTGTTGTTATAGGCGAACTCGATCAACGGTAGTTTCTTATCCCATGATCCCTTGAAATCAATAACACAGGCTTGAAGCATGTCTTATAAAATCTGAATAATACGCTCCGACTGTCCATCTTTCTGAGGATGGAACGCAGTACTGAACTTCAAAGTTGTACCCATAGCCTTCTGTAATCCTTCCCAAAACTTTGAGGTAAAGTGTGAGTCTCTGTCGGACACAATGCTTTCAGGTACACCATGCAATCTGACAATATTATCCACATATAGCTTGGCCAACCTCTCTAGGTTATATTGAGGTCGTATAGCTAGGAAACGAGCTGTCTTAGTTAAACGATCCATAATCACCCAGACCGCGTCAACTACTCGGGGAGTCAATGGTAATCCGGTGATGAAATCCACAATGATGCAATCCCATTTCCATGCTGGTTCTGGCAGTGGCTGCAATAATCATGTAGGTCTTTGCCTTTCAGCCTTTATCCTCTGACAATTTAGGCATTGAGACACAAATTAAGCTACATCCACCTTTATTCCTCTCCACCAATATAGCTTCTTCAGATCATGATACATCTTCGTACTTCCAAGATGTACCGAATAAGCGGTGGTGTGAGCTTCCTTCATTAGTCTGTGTCTAATATCCAAGTCTTCATTTTCAGGAACGCATACTATTCCTTTGTATTTTAGTACCCTTTCAACGTCCAAGGTGAACTCAAGAGTAGTCCTATCTTTTTCAAAATCTTCTTGCACTGTTCTCAGATAAGGTTCTGATTTAATAACGGCTTTCACTTCGTCTAATAGATCAGGTACAATTCTCAATGTAGAAAATATATTTGAAAACTGATGAATAAACCCTTCTTTGGTTGATTCATCGGGTGTATCTATCACGAACTGCTGATTACCATAATTGATTACACTCCCTGTGACACATGCCACAGTATTTACACTAACTTCTTCTTGGGATTCTGTCATATAGCTTTCCTGCTCAGTGCGTCAGGAACTACATTAGTTTTTCCTAGATGATACTGGATATGACAATCATAATCCTTTAGCAATTCTAGCCATCTTCATTATCTCATATTTAACTCCTTCTGATTAAAATGATGAGTGAGACTCTTATGATTTGATTTAACTTGAAATTTTTCTCCATACAAATAATGCCTCCATATCTTGATAGCATGTACTACTGTTGCTAATTCCAAGTTATGAGTGGGATAGTTCTTCTCATGCGTCTTCAGTTGTCTTGAAGCATACGCAATTACTTGTTCTCCTTGCATAAGTACACATTCTAAACCTAACCCAGACGCATCAGTGTACAAGATAAATGGTTGTCCTGGGATCGAAATAATCAAGATGGGAGCTGATATCAATCTAGTTTTCAATGTTTGAAAACACTCTTCACATTTATCGGTCCAAACAAACTTTTCTCCTTTCTTTGTCAGACTGGTGAGAGGTACGGTGATTCTAGTGTAATCTTCTACGAATCATCGATAATAACCAGCTAAACCTAAGAAACTTTTAATTTCTACAACATTCTTAGGTGCTTCCCATTTTACAATAGCTTCAATCTTGCTAGGACCCACTTTAATTCCTTCAGCAGATACAACATGGCCTAAGAAAGCGACTTCATTTAGCCAAAACTCACACTTTGTAAATTTGGCGTAAAGCTTCTCTTTTCTTAGCCGCTGCAGAACGACTCTTAGATTTGTGACATGAGTTTCTTTGTTCTTGGAGTAGACTAATATGTCGTCAATAAACACAATGACTGACGTATCCAACATATCATGGAATACCTGATTCATGAGTTCCATAAAAGTTGCGGGTGCGTTGGTTAATCCAAAAGACATGACTAAAAATTCATAATGTCCATATCTTGTTCTGAATGTTGTCTGTGGAATATCACTTTCCTTAATCTTCAACTAATGGTATCCTGACCGAAGATCAATTTTGGAGAACACCCTAGCACCTTGCAATTGATCGAACAAGTCATCGATCCGAGGCAACGGGTACTGATTCTTGATTGTAAGCTTATTTAATTCTTGATAGTCTATACACAGTCGAACACTACCGTCCTTTTTCACAAACAATACCAGTGCTCCCCATGGTGATATGCTGGGTCTGATATAACCATTGTCTAATCTTATATTTGTACCTTCAATTCCTTTAGTTCAGTAGGAGCCATTCAATAGGGTGCTTTAGATACTGGTGCGGCTCTGGATATAAGATCTGTAACGAACTCTGTCGCTCGGTCGGGTGGTAGTCTTGGTAGTTCCTCAGGAAATACATCCAAAAAGTCACATACAACATCGATATCCTCCATTTGTGGTGCTTCCTTGGTGAGGTCGACCACGGATACTAGATACCCAATTCCTCATTTCTCGAGGCATTTTCTAGCCTTTAATGCAAAGAGAATGATTTTTCGTTTATAGGAAAGTTTGGTTACCACAAAACTAAACTCTACTCCTTGTCTTTAAATGTCAGTTTCTTTTCTGCACATAATAGGTTTACAGAGTTCCGAGCTAACCAATCCATTCCCAAGATAACGTCAAAGTCTGCCATCTCGAGTTGAATTAAGGTTGCATCCAAAATCTTTTCGCCGATAAGAACTGGACATGGTCCATAACCTTTTTCTAGTTCCACTTCTAATCCCATAGGTGAACATACCAGCAATTTATAGTCTAAAGGTCTGAGGGGTAGATTTAGCTTCTTTCCAAATGACACAGATATAAAAGAATGAGTAGCTTCATAATCAAAGAGTACTCTGACGGGTATGCCATTAATAGGTACGATACCTGTGATTTGAGTTAATTTAGTCTATATGCTAACACAAGGTAATACAAAATGAAAGGTTCAGGTCATACTTGTAACCACATCAGGCGATGCGGCAGCATCCTCATATGTAACTACATAAACATTTCCTTGTTGTAGTTGCTTCCTAGGCTTAGGACACTCCCTTGAATAATGTCCTATTTGATTACAGGTAAAGCATTTTACTCCCTCACTATTTTGCTTCTGTTGAGGTTGGATTGTTGGAGTAGTCTTGGCTTAGCATTGAAGCCTTGAGTATGGAAGGGCTTAAAGGTCTTTTTGTTCCCTACGTTATATGAATTTCCATTAGGCCTTTTGATACCTCTGTTCTGAGCAAAATAACTTTCCCTCTGGCTCGATTCCAGTATTCGAGCAATTTGTACCGCTTCATTATAAATCTTCTTTTCTAGTCCCAATACATGCTCACGGATACTTCCCCTAAGTCCCATGACGAACCTTCAGGTTTTAGTATTTTCCTCCTGCATGCTAAAGGGAGCAAAGGAAAATAGCTCTTCATAACACTGTTGATACGCATCCACAGTCATCTGTCCTTGATACAGACTCAGAAACTCTCTTTCCATCGCAACTCTGAAACTTCTAGGAAAATACTTCTCGAAGAATGCTTCTTTATAGATAGTCAGGTCAATTGGGTTTGCTTCATTAACAGATAACTTCGAGTAGACTTCCACCAATGGTGTGCATCGCCCTTCAGCATAAATGTGGCACATAGCACTTTTTCCTCTTCATTTACAGTCATCATCATGAAGTTTCTTTCCATCTCGTCGATCCAATGAGCTGGCCACAAAGGATCCACTGGCTTGCCATTAAATTCCTTAGGCTTCATCTTCAGGAAACGCTCGATCAGTCGAGAATGGTCCAACTGATACTGAGCATATGCTCCATATATGGGCGGTTGATACTGGTAATTGCCTTGGATGTATATGCCTTGAGCCACTTTAGGGTTTTGTACTTGAGCTTGTACAAATGGCATTTGAGGTGATTGAGGTACCGTGTTATTCATAGTTGATGCTTAGGGCAGAGTGTTGCTACCCCCTCGTATGGTACTAGCTTGTCCCGTCGGTAAAGGTGTAGTAGTTTGCAGCTGGGAAAGCCATTCCCATAGAAGCTTGCATGTTGGCTTGCACTTGTTGTATTTGCTGCAACTGTTGTACTAGGTTCATCACCACAGTAGCCAAATCTGTAGGTGGGGTTGGCAAGTTGGTTGGGTTAGCCTGGTCATTGACTCCTGGCGGTACCACATTCTGATTTTCTTATTCCTCAAAGTTTTCATGGCCATTTTCCTCCATAGGTGGTGGTGGTGGAATTGGGTTACGTCCTCTCTTGGTTATTCTTCGCCCAACCATTTACTATTTCCGACGGTGGTAGTGTCTGAAAGTCAAAGAACTTATGAGGCAATCACAATATACGTTATTCTCATGTCAAAATCCAAATAAACAAGGTAAAATTTCAATCTTTAAAGTCATTCAATCAAAACAGAGTATTTTTCATCGTGTGGTCGATGATGGGGTCGCAGTATATGCGACCATAAGGTATGCGACCACACAAACCCTGTCAGCTCATCGAGAGCCTATGTTAGATCATGTGGTGGCACTATATGCGACCACACAAAACCTATCAACTCACTGAGAGCCTGTGGTCGATCATGTGGTTGATCGTGTGGTCACATTTTTGGTCAAATTTTGCGACCACACGACCCCAAATCAGGTTTTTAAACCTAATTTTTGGAGACATTCTCCATTTTTATCTTTTTTCTTCAACTCAACTCACCTCTACTGAGTTGCTACAGTGTCGACCACACAAATTTGGTAATTCTTTCATCGATCCACGACCTATGTTCCGTTCTTCCAAGTATGTTCCCTACTCTTTCTCTTTTTTAAGCTTTCATACCTAAGTTTTTCTCCATTTATAGGGTTTTCTTCAAATTACTATTTCTCTGACCGTAAAAATTTGTTTTTTGGGGGGCTTTTGCTATTGGCCACCCAATGGATGAAAGCCCTTAAGAAAATTTGAGTTTCATCGGTTAGTTTATTAGAAACTTGAAAATTCCCACTTTTGACCTAAATTTTGGGGTTTTTCCCAATTGTCAAAATTTCTTCAAATTCGACCTACCTAGTTTAAATTTTCAATTGTATGAGCCTTGCAGGATGGTTTGGGACCTATGTAAGTCCTCCTGCCCAACTGTTTGGGTGAAAAGTGATGATTTTGGCCAAATCACACCGTCATAATGCCAAAATTTTGAATTTTTACTATATCTGATGTATTGCTTGTTGGTCTATGTCTTTGCAGATAACATGGCTCACACTAAGGTCCCCAGAGTTCGTGATCCCCATCACTTCCGATCTATTAAAATAGAAGCACAGTATGCTCGGTACGAGCGTAAGTAGGTGGAAGGGGGTCGTTGTGTCATCTTGGCCAACCTAGCCCAATTTGATATGAAGGGAGCTTTCGGTGATGGGCTGGCTCCTTGTGATTCTGTATGAGGGCTGCACCTGTCCTGAGTTGGTGAAATAGTTTTATTGTAACTTACAGGTGGAGGGTGACCCAGAGGACATAGATAGGGGTAGAGATCTCAGGATCACCAGTTTAGTTAAAGGGGTGGAGATCTCCTTTAAGTGCTAGGAGTTAGCTGATCTCCTGGGTATCTCAAATGATGGTCCCTTGGTATACTGCGCACCCAAGGAACCCTAGTTCCTGTCAGTGAGAATGCGCACAGAGATTGACAGCTAGATTCATAGGGATGATAGTTGGTAGATGAAGGCAATCAACCTATGACCAGAACCCCGAGTGTATTGCAAGATCATCTAGCACAACCTGATTCCCCAGAGTGGACACTATGAGAAGGTTTCACAGTTGACCTAGTACCTTCTATACTGCATCTGCACTAGGCAACCTGTCTGCCTTCCTTATATCATTATCAGGACCATGCTCCGTGCCACGATGCTTGGTCTGGTGGGTAACCTACCCTATGGGTGTTTGATCACCACTCTACTCACTCGCCTGTAGGTCGACTTAGTCGATGAGAAGATTTACGAAGACACTTTTTCGACTGACCTTGACTGGAAGGCCATCTGTAGGATGGGGATGCGAGATGTGCAGGTCAGTGATGAAGAGAGAAATGCTATGATGCGTCCGTGTACTCGAGTAAAGATAGAAAACACAGAGGCAGCAACATCAGCAACAGTAAAGGTCGACGAGGGTGATGATGAGGAGGATGATGATAGGATGTTCATGGACATGGACGCCATACCTCCTCCATCACCACAGCATTCTACTGGAGCTGGCCCTTATCGGGTTTCTTCCCACTCAGCTGGTCCTTCTCACCCACCACCAGATGACGTAATAGGGTTGTTGCGTCAGATTCGGGAGGCCCAGCGTGCTACTGATCAATATGTGGCAGATCTGGCAGCTAGTCTCTAGCTTATGAGGGTATATGTAGAGGATTATGATCGAGAACGTGAGGTACCTCCTCCTCCAGCACCCCCAGCTCCATGATGCCTTTATTTCTTTTTACTATATACTACAGAGTAACTGTCCGGATTGTGGACCGTACTCTGATTCGGATATATGTTAGTTTTATTCTCATTTGATATATACATAGAACTTGTTTCTCCTTTTCATATGTGGATTATTCTCTGTCTTAGTTATTGTCTCATACAACACAGGTACTTATGGTGTGTTCTTACTAAAGCTTTTAAATTTTATCCTAACTCAGTTCACGAACTCTTGTGGAAGTATACAGGTTTAGTAGACAGAGCCCGAGAGCTCTGATACCAAGTTATCACACCCCAATTCTGAACCAACCAGAATGATGTGATGAACCGTTATGAACCAACGTTTCAACTAGGATCTCGTATAGGCCGTGTCTATTTGATTAAACCAGATACAACCACAACCATAATCAGAGTAAATAAACAATAACAGAAGTCTTTAATATAAATGAACTGAGTATCTAACAGTGATAACATAATTAATTATCTAATTATCTCCAAATGACTAAAGGCATAAAATAAAATAAAGTAATCTATTACATGTTCTGATAATCTAACAAATAAATCTAATAGAAAATACATGAGTTGCACTCGCATGACGGATCATGCGACTCCACCATAGCTTCCACATCCATCGCAGCAACATGTCCATAGATTGGTGCATTCATATAATCTTCCACGGTAGGACCTGCATCATCAACTAAAATATTTGACGTCGAAAGGGTGAGCACACATCATGGCTCAGTGAGAAAAGAAAACAATGCAACAAACATATGCATGCATTCAATGCATATCTTTGGTCTGGTTTATAAGTTCGCAATATGCAATAGAAAGGATTGGAGGCCACCGCACCTCTATACATGAGTTTGTGAAGCCACCCAATGGATCAAACACCTTTGCCATCCCACATACACCAATCATGGAATAGAGATAGAGCTAAAGTGCCCGGATCAAACACCGCATAAGACTTCCCCTGATGCCCTACCCATACCAACACGTAAGCCTCTATTGGCGAGGGCTTGCAAACTGGGCTCGCAACTAACCAATCCTAATGTCAAACAGTGTATCCAAGGCCTCACCCCAGCATCCCTCAATACATCCATAGAGATAGAGTAACCCCCCGACAGAGTCAGAGACTACACGGTCCGAAACCGCCTCCCCTTATGCCCTACGACATAATAGTTCTGCTAAGGTAATGGCGATACAACGATGTCAGTAGACAAGATTTGAGTAGAGATAGAACTAGAGTCTGGTGACCAGGCTAAACCATAATGTCACGTCCTCCCCCTGATGCTCCACTCGCATCAAGTACACTAACCACACACATACATTCACATGCCTATTCCTAGTATCATCATCATCATCATGTTATAAATATACAGAATTAAATATGCATGAGTAGTAACAACAGGAATATTGGATGACATGTGAAATGTACATTATATGCATACAAGCAAAGAATCATTCATGGCATTGGACTTAATAAGTAAAACAGTTTATTATTAGCCAATTAATTTAGGTCTTGTTCCCTCACCTTTGGTCGGTGGTTGTTCCTCGTCCAAGCTTTGTAAATCACTTTTAGACCACTTGAAAACCTAACAAATTTATAGATTTTAAATTAGAATTTATTTCCATTAATTCAGACTTCTAGAAGCTGAGTGGTCGCAGGTGCGACTGCACCTGTGGTCTCAGTTTCTGCGACTACAGGGTGTGTGGTCGCAAGGTGTGGTCGCATATCATGCAACCACACGTGCGATCACACCCTCCCTGAAACTTCCCCAAGGGTGTGTGGTCTCTATTTGTGGTCGCATATCATGCGGCCACACATGCGACCACACCCTCCCTAGAATTTTCTCGAGGGTATGTGGTCGGTAATGTGTGTCCCGTGTGGTCACATATCTTGCGACCACACATGCAACTACACCCTCCCTAGAATATTCCCGAGGGTGTGTGGTCAATTATGTGTATCTCTTGTGGTCGCATATCATGCAACCACACATGTGATGGTCGATTTTTCACTCCCAACTCAATTCCTTCATGTTTTGATTCCTTGGCTGATCATCATGATCCTTCCTATGATTGTTCTATGGCTTAAATGCATATTTTACACAATCCATCATCCTAATAGATTCCCTCAATTGATCTCTTAGAATTTATCCATGGTTTGATGATTGGGGTCTCACTTTGAATCACTATCTCCTTCATGATCTATTCTAGGCATTCAACTGATGAGGGGGATGGTTTTATACCTTAAACTTGTTGAAGATTCAGAGTTCTCTCTGAATTTCCTTCTCTTAGTCCTCCTCTTCAATTCTTCTTCTCTTCCTCCTCTTCTCTTTCTCTTTCTTTTAGTTTGAGTTCTAAAAGGATGAAAGAGGCTAAGGGATGTCCTATATATAGAGGAAAACCTAACATATAGAGTCCTACATAGATTTGGAAAGAACCCCCTTTGGATTTGGAAGATTTCCTAATCACGGAGTCTGTCTGACTTCGTGTGGTCGCAGGTGGGGTCGCAGGACCCGTCAACCATACAGTCAAAAACTTGTGATCACACGTCGCAGACTTCTGTGGTTGCATTATTCTGAGGTGTGGTCGACCACACCTGTTTAGGTATGTGACCACACACTCCTAAATAGGTGATTTTGGGTTCATTTTCATACCTAGCCTTTGATTCCTTTATGCACTTGGTCCACTTGGCCCGACCATAATAGGAAGACCTGATAGAAGGTGGTAAGACTGGTTCGTACGATACGGGTCTTATAGTTTCCTACATAAGGTAAGTCTCTAGGATTGGGATTTGGTAAGCAGGACCCATAGAGATCCGTTTTCGAATCTAACAAGTATGCACGCACAGACATACCGGTCAACTAGTATGATAGACTGGTACCATAGACCAATATGTCTTATGACACGTCTATTTCGTCTATTTTTGTAGTATTTTCATACCTGACTTTGTGGTTCGTACCTCCGCTCTTCCCATCTGGTCCGGTTATGATTGGAAGACCTATCAGGACATGAAATATAGGTTTAGATCGAGTTCGAAGAGTGCGGGTCTTATAGTAATACCCTTATTTAAAAAGGAAAGTCTAGTTTATCATTCAGTATTTTTTAACCCTACCCCCAAATCATCTTCTTCTTCCTCTCTATTGCCGTTCCTATCGCCGGAATCGGCATTGGGTTTGCATATGGGGGAGGGAAGCAGTTGCCACCACTACAAGGGTTAGAGAACACCAGCTGCTGCTCTTCCGGAGAATGGTAACTGTCGCTGCTGCACTTGTAATTCTTCTAGAACCCATGCCAGAATAATCCAAATTACCTGGAAAATTTGATTTCTAAATGTAAATTTGTGACAGGATTTTGGCTCGCCCACCCATTTCTTAATCCGGCTTCCTTCCAGCTCTGATGGAGACTAGGGAAAGACCCACTTGTCCAAGAGGTATCGAGAGAAGTCTAACTACCTAATCTTGTAAAGGGTCTTTAAAGAAGAATTGAGTGATGTGGATGAGGAAGCACCAACCTTGTAGGGGAAATCAAGGGAAAGCAAAGTTGACCATAAGGCATCTTCTCTGGATAATCTGTTGAAGCATCTACAAGAGATGGAAATGCTGTAGAGGTCCTTGTAGTTCAATTTCGAGTACTCAATTCCCAACTCTAAGATTCTTCTCTAGATTTCGTCCAACAAAAACGACATTTTTTCCCCAACCTTTTGAATCTAAGAGGAAAGAAAAGAAAATACAAGGATCTCGATCGAGACGGAATTCTACAAAACCCCAACTGGAATATGATGGATCAATAACAAGGGAAGCATGAAGGAATTGACGTTATCTCATCATCTTCTACCTTCTCAGGGGAATCCCGAATCACTCAATCGCATCACCAGGCTATTAAACTATGACCCTTGAAAGGATGAAAATTTTCATTTATTCTGTATCACAGTTCATAATCAAAAGCTTAATGGTCGAGTTTCAAAAATCAGAGGATTAGCAACTTTGTCCTAGATTTTCAGGTTGAAAGGATTTTACTTCTTTCATGGAAGAAGAAGACATTCAGAGAAGTCACCAACGTTGTCGCAAGGAAGAAGAAGGGCCCAACGATATGTGTAGATCCATGTTAGAAATGTTGGATTCCAAATTCAAACATCCAGTGAGGACGATGGTCTTGTATAGGGTATAAACGAAAAGGGTATAAACGTCTAGAAAAAATTTCAACTCTCTTCCATCAGTTAATGTATTAACGTATGGGAATTTTAGGTGGTAGTTGATGTTTTTAAAAGACTTGGGAGGTAGGTAATGTTTCTCAAAGTATTTAGGTAGCACGAAAAATTTTCCCTTCCTTCGATATTACTTCTCTCTCCACCTTCTCTTTAAACCATCTTTCATGGGCCACCAAGTGGGATGATTGGGCTTCTTTTAGTGCCATGTGGAACTCTATGTGCTACCTAGGGGACCATTAAGTTACTAGACGGGTATTGACTGGGTATGAATCGAGTTGACTAGGTTTAACTATCTGTAAGCACCCCATTTTTGCCACCCTCTGCATAAGTGAACCAATATGGCAGGTTTCTAGCCTTTAACCCAAAGATTTGTGATTCTCTACTAACCCCACAGTAGGGTCATGGGCTATTATCTACTTGGATGAATATGTTATGAAATTATCTTTGAAATGAGACCGGAATCATCAAATTCTGACTTCAAACAAGGAAGATATCGCAGCTTGAAAGTGCAAGGGCATTTACGTAATTATCGTATGATACATGGATTATCATTTAAACTTCAAGACATCATATCTTGGTCATCTAATATCGAAATCAGATGATTCAATGGCCAATATTCCTTATTTTCAGTCCTCTTCAAAGTGGACATGAAAAATCTCGAGTATAAGTCACCAGTAGGCCACATGTAAGCTTTCATGCAAAATTATCGTTAGAACATCAAAGCTTAATATCATTGTCGTTCTACGTTGGATTCAGATGATTCCAAGGCCATTATTCTTCATTTGTAATGTTCTACAAAGTGGATGAAAAAAAATCTTGGGTAAAAGTCTCCAAAGGGTCCCATGCAAAATTACACATGGAAATGGTCATTTAATCTTCGAAAATTCATATTTTGGTCATCCCATATCCAAATCAAGTAATTTCAGCTTCTTTATTTTCCATTTTTAGTATTCTACAAAGTGGATGTAAAAAATCTCGGGTAGAAGTCCCTGAAGGATCCCATGCAGAATGGTCAGCTAAATTATCAATAATTGGCCTGCTTAAACTTCATAAATTCATAAGTTGGCCATTTTATTTCCAAATGAGATGATTCAAGTCCCAATATTCCTCATTTTTAATGTTCTACAAAGTGAACACAAAAAATTTAGAATAGATGCTATCAAAAAATTCCATATGAAAAGGTGACAGAAATGGACTATGAAATGTCAACCTTAGTCCAAACCAGCTTATTCCAGCATAGTCTAACTTAGCCCGACCCAGCGCAGACCAATCCATACCAAGTTATGTCAGTCTATATGCATGCATATCTTTTATATGTATATAATCTATAATATATTTTTGTATATAATATATATATATATATATATATATATATATATATATATATATATATATATATATATATATATCTTATGGATATATTATATGTATTAATACATTTATATAATATATATACATATATATTATAAGAAAGAGAGTGGAAAGTGAGGCAGTGGATAGAGAGAGGAAAGAGAGGCCATAGGAAAGAGAACGAGAGAAAGAAAAAAATGGAAAGAGATAGAAAATAAAATAAAAAAAGAAAAAAAGAAAAGATCCCCCTTCATGTTTTCTAGAAAGAAAACGAGAAAGAGAGAGGGAGAAAGAAAAAAAGAAAAGGAAGGAAAGAGGAAGGAAAGAAAAAAAAAAAAAAAGAAGAAGAAAAAGAAAAAAAGAAAAGAAGGAAATGTTTTCTAAGAAAGAAAATGTGGAAAGAGAGGGAGAAAAGAAAAAAGGAAGGAAAAGAAGGAAGAAGAAAAGGAAAGAAGAAAGAAAGGAAAGAGAAAAGGAATTTTTTAGAAGAAGGAAAGAGAGATAGGAAAGAGAGAAGGGATTTTCTAGAAGAAAAAGGAGAAAAAGGAAAGAAAGGAAGAAGAAAAAATGTGGGAAGGAAGAAAAGAAAAGAAAGAAGAAAAAATGGAAAGAAATGATTTTCTAGAAGAAAGAAAAAGAAGAAAAGGAAGGAAGAAAGAAGAAGGAAAGAGGAGGAGAGGATTTTCTAGAAGAGGGAGAGAGGGAAAACGTGTAGAATAGAGAGGGAGAAGAGAAAAGGGAAGGAAGAGAAGAAAGGAAAGAAGAAAAAATGAAGAAAAAAAGATTTTCTAGAAAATAAAGAAAGGAAAGAAGGATATTCTAGAAAAGGAGAGAAAAAATATAAATAGGCAAGAGAAGAGAGAGGAGGGTCTCTTTTTCTAGACCATAGAGATAGGAGAACGTGAGTGAGAGAGAGAAAACGTAAGAGAGGGAGAAAGAAAGAGAAAAGAAAAGAGAAAAGAAAGAAAAGAGAAGAAGAAAAGAGAGAAAGACAAGAGAGAGAGAAGCAAAAGAGAGGAAAAGGAGGATTCGCATTCAAATGGGGTTGATACAACCTCCAATCACCCTTCATCGATGGTTTCGCTCGATTTGAGCACAAGGTTAGTACTCTAAACAAATGTAGAGGCCGTTAGAATGCTCGAATGCCAATTTTGCTTGAAAAGGCTAATTTCTATGAAATCTCAATCATGAACGCTCTATTACATGCTTGTTAATGTTTGGATACTTATGTCTAACATTTTTCATGAATGATAATTTATCTAAGCTAATCAATGATGAATTTTTGAATGACATACAATGATGTTTGATGTGTTTTGCAAATTTCATAAAGTGGTTTTCTGATCTAAAAATTATAGATTTAGGATTCAAATTTAGGACGTACATCACATATATTTTTTCTAAGATTTTGAAGTCTAAATTTTTATGGAAGTCTCTCTGATATGTTAGAAGACTACCCTAAAAATTTTGGTTCATTTGGAATTGGAAAAATATATCAAAAAATTTGTCTTTTACATTGCTATTTTTCTCGGATGTAATGCAATC
This sequence comes from Protea cynaroides, assembly GCA_028583415.1. Taxonomy (NCBI): domain Eukaryota; kingdom Viridiplantae; phylum Streptophyta; class Magnoliopsida; order Proteales; family Proteaceae; genus Protea; species Protea cynaroides. Next base: position 79,340,393 of record CM053271.1, read on the forward strand.
CTGAATCAGAAAGGCTCTAGACAAAGGTCTTATGACCATAATAAAAAAAACCACTTAATATGAACTTTTTAGACATGAAAGTATTCTAAAAAATGGCACTATTTCTGTATTTTTTCCAATTTTTTAATGAATTGATATCAATTTTTAAGTGCATAGTACTCTGATTTTGAATCTGTCATGATGTACTGATTTGCATGATTGAAAAGAGTCATTTTTCACAAAGAAAATATACTGTTTCAACTTGTTTTTCTTGATTAAATTTTAGATCAGATAGTTATCTACATAGACATATATCTGTATTTAATTTTCATTAAGAATAGAATTTTATTTGGAATTTATGGTGCAACTACTCAAAAATCTAGAACAGATTTGACCAGTGCACATGTTTAGTCTTAGGGCATGTCTTTGACCTATTTTTTATTTCTACTGGGATTCAACTCCTTCATATGGAATATAATATATTAAGTCATCTTTCTATGAAAAAATGTTGAGCTTGATTTGAGTTTCAGAAGACCTACTTATGGTCATTCTTGTGTAATGTGACAAATCTGAATACAATTCATAGTTTTGTCCATTATCTGAAACCTTGTGTCACAATTTTAATAGTTTTGAGTCATTAATCTTGCCAAATTCCTTCATAAAAGTTATAATTTTTTCAAAGAACATTAAACATATATTTTTTTTGATAATTTTGCACTTTAAAAAAAAAAAAAGGGTTTCATTGATGTCTCATTCATTATAACATCAATGATTGTTTAAGTGAATTCTGTCATATTTAGATAAATGGCTATATTTGGAGCATTCATATGCTTTGTTTGGATTTTGCATACCATGCTTGCCACTTTCTATGTGTTGCTGTTTTTGGTAGAATAGATAAATTTTTACCATATTTTAGTAAAATCTTAATAATTACTATTTTTAAGTCTTACTATGCTTAGAAAATAGCATATAAGATCTTTCTTTTTTTTGAAAAATTCATGTCATATATGCATTCTATGATTGGTACTTACCATATTGATATATAGATGAATATTAGATCTTGCATATTAGATCTTGTCATTAGATCTTACCATGCTTAGGTCTTGCCATATTAGATCTTGCCATGCTTAAATCTTTCCATATTAGGTTCTTGCCTTATTTGCAATACATGCCATATAAGAGAGATTTTCATAATCTTACTATATGATATGATAGTTACCATAAATATCATACATGCCATGCTTACAATATTCTTTTTTGACAATAATTTAATTTATGCTGCACCCTAGTTGAACTGCCATATCTGTACACCTAGCAAACATATTAGGTGTGGGGACGTGCATTTAGGCACCCACATTCTTGGGAAGGGTATAATGGGAATAATAAAAATCTTAATAAAGAAAGAGAATGTTTTGCGAAACCTTCCAAAATTAGAATTCAGGATGAAAAGGGTAACTGAGGATGATTTTCACCTCTTAGTAAACCCTAAACCTATAATAGGTTCTAAACCCTAAACCTATAATAGGTTCTCACATTTTAACCGAGAACAGGTTATAATTTTTCGAACTACGTAGATTCTGATTCCTAGGGCAAACCCTAGGATACGTAGGCCATTTGGGAGAAACTCAAATTCGGATCCAAACCTTAATCCACTTGGATTATCCATAGATCCACTAGGATATTTACCCATATTTTGACCCAAATAGGGTTATCCACATTCCAACCCAGATAGGGTTATCTACATTCCAACCCAGAAAGGGTTACCCACATTCCGACCCAAATAGGATTATCCACAGTCCAACCCGTAATGGATTATCCATATTTTGTCCCAAATAGGGTTATTCTTAGATCTACTAGGACTATCTATCAGTCTACATGGACTATCCAGATCCTAACCCATAGGGTTTCTCATCCATTCAAGCATAAACTTCAACTTGAACAATGAACTTAATCATGCACAAGCATAAATCACATCCATAAACTTTAATCACACCTGAACTACGATGGTGAACCTGATTTTCAGAATAATTTTGTAATATGTAGGCAATCTGATTGATACAGATTCGGTTCAATGATATCAAACCACTTGGTTTGGTTTGGTTTAACAGATAGAGTCTTGCATAGGAAAGGTATAGGAGACTGATTTCGATCGGGCGGTTTGGGTGCCTAACCCCTTCCCATAACCGTAACCTGACGCTTACCCAATCTCTGATGGACCAGAAATCCAATCTAAGGATCATGAGTTAATCGAAATCTTACCTTGGGGTGAGATTTCACATTTCTAAGGTCCTAGACCTTAATCTAGGTGGCGACTTCCAAGATTTTCCTTCTTTGTCCTCACAGAGGCGACTTCACTTGGGATATAAACGTCAAACTCCTAAATGAAAACTTTCCTTGTGTAAATTGGATGCTTGCTCTTAGGATACTATATTTATGCTTATATCATATTGTTTTGGGGGGAATGGGTTCAGTCACACATTCGTGCGAGTAGCCGAACCGGGTCCCAGGCATATGGGGCAGCCCACTAGGCAAAACACACAACCTTGGCCTGTACTTTGTGAGACCATGACCGGTGAGCAGCCTCTAATGAGCGTTTCTTGGGTCTGTCTGAGAATGCGTTATGCTACTCCATGTCGCTTGGATCCTTGCAACATAGTATATAAAGGGATTGGGGGCCCATTATTCATCGTGCATTCGATGATAGGTTACCCCGTCCTTGTCAAGGTGACCTTTTCTGTCCTAACCCAGATTGTAGCCCAATGATTGTTATTTTTGGTTCATCCCTAAACCAACCCAGTAAAATCTACTTAACCATAACATCCATGTTCAAGACGTCAAAGTTCTGCCCCTTTTTGTCCTCGATTGGTCAACATGTTAGAATCTACACGATGAACATCTTGAACTCTCACCCATTGGGAGTATGAGGTATGTATACACCTGTTCTACATCATAGTAGACGGTCACTATACACCCTCCATTAAGTAAGCTCGATGTGTCAAATCTCTCATTGTTAACACGTTGATTTTGAAAAAACGAACAGAAAATCCCTATCAAGACATAGATACCATGGTCAAAAAAAAATTTACTAGTTTGTTCATCTATGAACCACTTTTGCTAACCATCCCTAATAAGGACGACGGATTAATATATCCATTTCAATTTCATCGAATTCGGTAATCCAATTGGCCAGACCTTGGTACCACTGATTATCTATTTTGGAATCATGAGGTCCCAAGACTGAACACATGGCTTAACCAGATTCAACTAAATTGACTCGGATAATGTTTACCCAATTGCCCTTATAAGGGAGCTAACATTGTTTGGTTAAGTCATCCTTGATTGTGCATGTGACTTCGTCCATTCCTCTAGATGTCTAAAATCTTGATATTTCTCCATTGGGTTTCAATGCCTTTGGAAAAGAGAATCAAGCTGCAACCATATCCACCCTTTTAGGGTGAGAGTCCCCTACAATTAGGAAATTGTCTTGATCTCCCACCTTGAGATCCATCCATGTAATCTTTCTAAATGAATCAATGAAAGTCATAAATCTAGATCTTGATTGAACATCAAATTTTGTAAGAAAAAAGGCCACCAGATTTGGGAACACAATCAGTAACTTAGTCAATCTGGTCCAATAGAGCATTCAATTTAGGCAGCGACAAGCACCTATCCCTGAGAAAGTTTACAATATTCTTGTACAATTAGTCCTTGGGCTTACTCAAATATCATATTCAGTTCATCTCATAATTAAAGAGAGATTCAGCCCCTAGGCAAATTCAATCACTGTTCTCAATGTACCTTAGAATTAAGGAAATGATTCTTTCCCTAGGCAAATCCAATCATAGTTCTTGACTCATCTTTGGATTAAGGAAAGATTCTGTCCCTAGGCAAATCCAATCATAGTTCTCGATTCATCTCTGAATTAAGGAAAGATTCAGCCCCTAGGAAAATCCAATCATAGTTCTCGATTTATCTCAGAATTAAGGAAAGATTTAGTCCCTAGGGAAATCAAATCACCATTCTCCATTCACCTCTGAAATAAAGAAAGATCCAGCCCCTAGGCTAATCCAATTATTGTTCCCTATTCACCTCTAAATTAAAGAAAGATTCAGCCCCTAGGCAAATCCAATTATTGTTCCCTATTCACCTTTGAATTAAGGAAAGATTCAGTCCCTAGGCAAATCCAATTATTGTTCCCTATTCACTTTTGAATTAAGGAAAGATTTAGCCCCTAGACACATCCAATCATTGTTCCCTATTAACCTTTAAATTAAGGAAAGTTTCAGCCCCTAGGCAGATTCAATCACATCCAGTTCATCTCAGAATCAAAGAAATATTCAGCCCCAGATTCAACCACCATTTTTGGTTCATCTCAAAACTGAAGAAAGGTTTAACCCCTAGGCAGGTTCAATCATCACCTCCCAGATCATGTTAAAATATAGAAGCATTCGGTCCCTAGGCTATTTATCCTTCACCTCCTGTTTAAGGTTCTGATTCATGTTAGAACTAGGAAAAGTTCCATTCATCTAAATTCAATTAGCCACTAGGCTTATCCAACCATCAACATTAGTTAGGTTCCGATTCATATCGGAACTAGGAAAAGTTCCATTCATCAGAATTCAATTAGCCACCAGGCTTATCCAACCATCAACTTTGGTTAGGGTTCTGATTCATGCCGGAACTAGGAAAAGTTTCATTCATCTGAATTCAATTACCTACTATGCTTATCCAACCATCAACTTTGGTTAGGGTTCTGATTCATGTTGGAACTAAGAAGAGTACCATTCATATGAATTCATTAGCTACTAAGCTTATCCAATCATCAACTTTGGTTAGGGTTCTGATTCATGTTGGAACTAAGAAGAGTCCCATTCATCTGAATTCATTTAGCCACTAGGCTTATCCAACCATCAACTGTGGTTCAAGTTCTGATTCATCTGAATTCAATTAGCCACTAGGCCGGTCCAACCATAAACTTTGGTTCAGGTTCTGATTCATGTTGGATTTAAGAAGAGTCTCATTCATCTGAATTTGATTAGCCACTAGGCTCATCCAACCATCAATTATGGTCCAGGATCTGATTCATGTTGGAACTAAAAAGAGTTCCATTCATTTGAATTTAATTAGCCCCTAGGCTTGTCCAGCCATCAACTCCAGTTCAGGTTCCAATTCATGTTGGAACTAAGAAAGGTTCCATGTAAGCATGAGTTAGCCTCTAGGCCTGTTCGACCATTACCTCTGGTCCATGTTCCATTTCATGAAGGAATCGAAGAGAATTTTAGTCATTTCAACTCAATCAATCCACCATCTCTAGCAATTAGAGTCCAATCCATGATTGTCATCCTTGGCCTCTATCAATCGGAGCCCAACTCAAGCAATCCTTGACTCTAGCAATTAGAGCCTAGTCCATGACTGTCAATTTTGGTCTCTATTAATCAGAGATCAATTCAAAGTCAATCCTGATCTCTATCAATTAGAGACCAGTTTAAAGTTAACATTGTCTCTATCAATTGGAGACGGATTCAAAATTAATCTCTGGCTCTGTAAATTAGAGCCCGATCCATGTCCATCATAGTCCAGTGCTACAAGTTAGGATCACTCTCAGGAATGGTGAATGAGAAGCATTCTTCATTACCTGTCAATAATGATCAATTCTAGATTCTGGAATCATCAGGAAACCATGAACCTTCAGCTATGATAGTGCTATCCCATCGCGGGCATTTCTACCCTATTGGCCAAGGAAATGCTAGAATCCAAAGAGTTGCCCTCATATTTCTTATTATTTAAAGAAAAAGAATGGAATTTTTCTGAGCAGTAGGGTAGACCAAAGATGAGATCCGATATGCACCAGGCTAGGATAGGAACCAGAATCACGGCTAGGGAATGGTTTAATGATGAAACCCTTAACCCCTAAACCGAGGAATGAACCAGATTGACCTTGGACCTGAATTGGGTATGGTTCAATGAGGAAAGCCCTTGAGCCCTAAGTTGGGCATGAACCAAATTTACCTTGGACCCAAGTTGAGTGCGGTCCAATGAGGAAAGTGTTACACCCCAATTCTGCACTATTCAAAATGGTAAGATGAACTGCTAGCAAACCAACGGTTCAACCAAGATCTCGAGTAGGCTATATCCTCTTTATCTAAACCTCATACATCCACATTCATAATCAAAGTAAAATACACAATAGCGGAAGTCATATATTAAAACAAACTGAGAAATCTAGATGTGATAATCATATTTAAGTAGCAAATTATTCTGTATCAACTAAGACATAAATAAATATCAATTACATGTCTTTACTAAATCCAAATAATGAAAATAAAATCTAATCGAATACGCATGAGTTGCACTCGCAAAAGGAGTCATGCGTATCCACTTCGTCTTCAACTTTCATCGCCGCCATGTGCCCGTACACTAGAGCGTTGACATAATCTTCGATGATAGTACCTGTATCATCAACTAAAAATATTCGACCTCGAGAGGGTGAGCACACATCATGGCTCAGTGAGCAAACAGAACAATGCAACAATACATATGCATGCATTCAATTCATATCTTTGGTCTGGTTTAAAGTTTGCAATAGGTAATAGAAAGGGTTGGAGGTCAAAGGTTAACGTTTATTGACCCCTCCTCTATACACAAGGTGTGGAAGCCCGCCCAAAGGTTAACGTATATTGTCGTCCCCATCTACCCTACCATGAACATTGTACAACAAAGGTTAACGTTTATTGTTGTACAGTGCCATACCAATACGTAAGCCCTTGCTGGCGAGGGCTTGCAAACTGGGCTCACAACTAACTAATCCTAATGCCAAACAGTGTATCCAAGGCCTCACTCCAGCATCCCTCAGAATGCCCATAGAGATAGAGCTAAGGCCCCCCGATAGAGTCAGAGACTAGAAGGACCGAAACCACCTCCCCTGATACTCTACGACGTAATAGTTCTGCTAAAGTAACGACGATACGACGATGTTAATGCACAAGACTTGAGTTAGAGATAGAGCTAGAGTGCTGAGGCCCGGCCTATGACACCTCCTCCTGATACTCACTTGTATCAAGCACACCAACCACACACATACATCCACATGCCTATTCCTATCATCATCATCATCATCATTATCCTGTATAAACAAGAATTAAATATGCATGAACAGTAATAATAGAAATATTGGATGACATGTTAAATGCACATAACAATCATACACGCATAAAATCAATCATGGCATTGGACTCAAAAGTAAAATAGTTTATTATTAATCAATTAGTTTAGGTCTTGTTCCCTCACCTTCACTTGATCGTAAGTCCTCTTTCAAGTTTTAAGAATCAACTATATATCGATATTATATCACTAGAAAACCTAACCAAGTCGATAGAATTTAATTAGAATTAATTTGGACTTTAAAAAAGTATGCTGCTAACTGGGGTCGATGGTAGGGTCGGAGGTTTGATCGACCCTAGGTGCGGCCACCCCTATTCTGGACTTCCCGAACACTGGGGGTCGATGCTCAGGGTCTGGTAGGGTCGATTGGCCATCGACCCCCCATGCGACACCCTATGGGTTTTGTCAAATTTTCTTCCTTCAGTCCATTCTTCGTGTTTGGGGTCCTATGGTTTGCTCCTACAGTCCATTCCACACATGTTCTATGGCCTAGAACCGTGGTTTATTCACTTATATGGCTTTCATGATTTCCCCCATGGTTTTCCATGAAAACCTAACCATGGGTGGATGATTTGGGTTCATCCTAGATCATTCCCTCTTCTCTATCTATTCTAAGGTCTGTAGAATTACATGGAGTTGGTATCCTTACCTGAGAATTAGGCTTGTTTCTCTGAAGCCTTCTCCTTGATCTTCTGCTCCACTTTCCTTCTCTTCTCTTCTCTTTCTCCTTCTCTTTCTCTCAATCCAATTAGGGTTCTAAAAGGAGTGAAATAGGCTTAGGGACGTCCTATTTATATATTAGAAACTTCTAAAGTAAGTCCCATTGAGACTAGGAAGGAATCTCATTGAAATTAGGAAAGTTTTCTAATTTTTGGTTCGAGCTGTTTTTACAGACTACCGGGGGTCGATAGGGGGTCGGAGATCCCGTCGACCCCTGGTCCTTAAATGTCCGACCCCCCATGTAAAACTGGGGGTCTGACTTTTATAATGGGGGGGTCCGACCCTCCCTTGCTGGGTATGCGACCCTCCCCTTATTTTGAGTATTTTTGGGTCAGTTTAATACCTGAGATCGTGATCTCCTTCACGCACGTGATCCATTTGGTTCGACCATGGTGGGTAGACCTGGTTCAAGGTGGTAAGACCGGGTTAGTTTGATACGGGTCTTACAGAATGTCCTTGAGCCCTAAGTTGGGCATGAACCAAATTGACCTTGGACCCAAATTGAGTGCGGTTCAATGAGGAAAACCCTTGAACCCTAAGTTGGGCATGAACCGGATTGACCTTGGACCTAAATTGAGTATAGTCTAATGAGGAAAGCCATTATGCCCTAAACTAGGGCATGAATCAAATTGACCTTGGACCCAAACTGAGAGTGGTCTAATGAAAAAATCCATTGAACCCCTTAAGATGAGACATAAACTAGTCTAATCTTGGACTCAAAATGGTGTACTGCAATGGCGATACCCCTTGCTCCCCAAGCTAGGGCATAAGCTAGAATGATTTTGAACTCAACTAGAAGCGTTCCATTGATGAATCCACTGAACCCCAAACTGGGGCATGAACCAGAGTAACCTTGAGCTTAAAGAGCAATAGTCCGGTTATGAATGGATCCCAAACTGAAAAAAAAAAAAGGTAAGAACTGTATTGGAACCCTAAAAGGTAGGCATCTTGCACCTATTGATAGAGGGGCATGATGAGTCCTGCTGTTAGAGGTATGAAGGAAGATTTATTCCCACAACGATTAAAAGGGATCGTCGAAAGCGTTATGCCCAACTAGAGCCTCTTGGATGAACTAGTTGTTTCAACTTTCTATTATTGGTATTCGATAGGTCATCCATGTCTAGGTCCAAGATTGATATGCTTGTTGACATGTCTAGACCAATCTATCCTGTAAGTAAAAGAAAATCACCCCGTTTGGATTTCAAACTCTGTGCTTTGTTTCTTCCATACATTTTCTCTCAAATTCATACATCCTCCTATGTGCGCAGTCAATTCTGACTCTGAGGATGATTGAAACGATGAGCCATCTCTTGAACTTCTACGCCACCTGGCCTCTTAAGAAAGAAAGGTCCAACCCGTCTGGGAAAGCTTTAAATGATCAATCAGGAGACACAAGAGTACTCTCAAGAAACATGTATTGGAGAAGTTTTCATTTGTTCTACATATGAAAAGATTCCAAGGAAAGCATTAGATGGTAACAGATCATATCAACAGGTCAGCCAATCAGTACAAATGAGTGGAGGATAGATGTGCCACCAAAAAGATGGAAATACCAAAGTTCTTACAAAGTACATATTCTACGAGCAAAAGACACATGATGAATGATCCATCTCAAAATCAAAGAATGAGGTCATAAGAATACCAAAAAAGAAGAAAAGAAAAAGAAAATTCAAGCCTATGTTTTATCTACATCAATAATGGGTGATAGTCACATCAGACAGAAGGTGATGATTAACTTCTAGAGGACAGCATACGGATTCACCATTCAAATAAAATCAGATCTATATGAGCAGTCACAAATGTTCATAAAGTTTACAGAAGATCAGAGTACTAATTGGGGCAAAGATGTTCTATCTGATTGAAAATGTTTGGAAGAAGAAGATTCAAATCCAATATTGAAAGTCATGATTCAACTTTGCGATCAAGTGAAACACTGCATTATGTGGCCTCCACATCCAAAAAAAAAAAAGAGAAAAAAAGAAAAGAAAATAGTAAGATGTTGAATGGCATTGGATCTCGACAGTAAGCCAATTGTACCTCTCACTTCAAGAGGATGGTAGTTCCAATTAAAGCCTAATAGCAAGTTCGATCGTTCGTCGAGATTCACAGCATGTTGGACCGGACTTTTGATTTTGGCCAATTACATCCTGCCTTTACAGGAGGCAATTTCATCACTTCTTCATCATCAGAGAAAGATTTCTCATTGGCATTGGACTCTTTCGCCCATCCATCAATCTGACGGCCTTCTAAGGAGTCTCTATCACAAGCCCTTCTTTTGATTATCAGTTTTCATGGCATTGTATCTCGTGATCATGTCATCATTTTATATAAAAATTCATGAATCTAGTTGGAACTCTCATCTGTCATTCTTACATCCGATGGCTTCCCAAGGTTCCTATAAGCCCTTCATTTCTCAAGCCAATAAAATAGGATCTTCTCGATAAGATAAACCCATTCTACATAAACAACCAAACATTCTCCCAATGGTAGACCCATGTGGACAGTTTTACATCAGTCCTCCTGGACCATCAACATCAATACTCGTCAACAAACTTAAAGGTTTCAAGCCCAGATATGATCGCGACTAATTCGGCATCTCGATGTAGCTTGTTGAGACACGTGTTCCATCTGAACATCTCCAAGAAAGGAAAACATAATTTGACACCATTTTTAATTTTGGTGTGGGACTGCATTTCCCTAAGGTCGCTTTTAATGAAAATTCAAATAGCTGCCCGCCTATCAATGTGTGTAGGTGTCAACTTAAACAGTGGGGCAAGGCTACCCATTTATCATGAAAGTCATGCCGTTCGGATTTCCCCTAAGGGTTTTAGACCATTGGATAGGACCATAATTTTGGCAATATCCTCACCATATTAGGACTCTTTATTCAACCCAAGATGGGGTTTGCAGAAAGAGAAAAAAATAAATAAAAATAAAAAAAAACCTCAGCAAGGAAAAGCAACCCAAGAAACCTCAATGGGCAACCCATAATACCTCAGTGGGGATAGGCGATCTGATGCAATCCTAAAGCATTGCCCTCATTGGCCCTTCATAGAAAAATTCAGTGGTTCATATGGATAAGTGTCATACCCAGTCTACCCTCCATAAGGAAAGGAACCCCTCTTGCTCTCCAGTGAATCATACTCGGAGGAGTTGAACAAACCATCATCTGTTGGGCTCCATAGCATTGCTTTTCAACAGAATTATATCTTCAAATCCTGTTGTCACTTTAGGGAGAGAAAAAATTCTCATGGCTTGGTTACGGATGTAGCCAAATTCATCAAATCATCAGTTCCCTCATTTTTCAAGATTCAAGAAGGGCTTATCTAAGAAGTCACTTTCTGCAATCAATCTGTCAATCTTCCCTTGACCTTGGAAGCATGGTCAAATTCTTGATGCAATCCAGATTCAACCAAATTCTAACTCTGTTAGGTTACCCGTTTCCTTCTATCTTGCCCCTAGCACACTATAGTAGCGGTCTGTCACAACATCCAGACAATGGGGCATAGATATAACCTATGTAGAGGAATTGAACTTGATCATGAGCATTACATCTAGGATCCATTTGTCTAGTCTGAAGTCACTGACTTTCCTAGTCAATAGAAGTAGGTCTGTCCAAGTTGGTTTTTGCCAAATTCTCAGTTCTCCCAATCATGTGATGAAGAAAAGCCAATGTAGTCGCTCACCTGTTAGGATCTGGTCACCAAATTCTCTGAAGGAACACTTCGAATCCTTTGCTCCTCATGCCTACTTTGGGGTCATGGTTCATTCATCTTTAAAAATTGGCATAATAATGTTGCAAAGCCCTGAGCTTTTCATGAGCCTAGATCAAGGGCCAAACCCATGTCACATTTCATCGTCACTTGGCTGTTCTACCAATTTGGTCTACCATAGTGCACAATTAAAGAACTTAGTTGACCAGATGCCCCTTGACAGTTTAATACCAAGGTCAATCAATAAAATCACATTGGTTAGAGATTGCCAAGCTCCCCTCATTCTTGTCCAAAATCCTCGTTAGAATTTCTTTCAATCCAAAATCCAACAACACCAATGTTCGCTGAAGAAAATCATCACTTTCAAATTACATGGAACCCTTCCAAGGGAGCAACCAAGTCATCACTACCATACTAAAATTGTGTCAAACTTTTAGTACTAGGTCATAAATGGAAAATTTCAAATCTAGTTATCATGCCAGCAAAGTCCATGACACCATTTCCATTGATGTCATGTTTTATGCCTTCACCAATAAAGCAGGGGCAAAAACCTTGGAAAACTGTCAACGAATTCACCATCATTTCAAATATGTCTAGCACTTTATAGGTTCAAAGTCAAGAGACTTCCAAGATGGGCCAGATTTCAACCCTAAAGGTTCAAAGTCAACAAAGACTTCCTGTGTAGGTCACTTTCGAGCATCCTAAAGGTTCATAGCGACAAAGCTACTTAAGAGGATATTCTAGTTTCCATTCTCGAAGGTTCATAGCCATAGAGCTTCCAAGAAGGATATTCTAATTTTCAATCCCGAAGGTCCAAAGTTGTTAGGAACTTCAAAGAGGAGTCATTCAGTATCACCCTATAAGTGACCTTCTGAGTTCTTGCTCATTTCAGTATCACCCTATAAGTGACCTTCTGAGTTATTGCTCATTTTAGAATCAATAGCAAATTCCTCACCCTAAAAGTGACCTTCTATGTACTTGCTCATTTCATAATCAAATGCAAAACCCTAGCTCATCTAAAGTTCAAATAAATCTCAACTTATTAGTGAATCAAATGTAGAGCCCTAGCTCATTCAAAGATCAAGTCAATCTCAACCTATTAGTGAATCAAATGCAGAGCCCTAGGTCATTCAAAGATCAGGCCAATCTCAACCTATAAGTGAATGCAGAGCCCTAGCTCATCTAAAGCTCAAATCAATCTCAGCTTATTAATGAATCAAATGCAGAGCCCTAGCTCATCCAAAGATCAAATTAATCTCAAATTATTAGTGAATCAAATGTAGAGCCCTAGCTCATTTAATGATCAAGTCAATCTCAGCCTATAAGTGAATGCAGAGCCCTAGCTCATCCAAAGATCAAATCAATCTCAGATTATTAGTGAATCAAATGTAGAGCCCTAGCTCATTTAATGATCAAGTCAATCTCGGCCTATGTCACACCCCAATTTTGGTCTAACCAGAATGGTGTGATGAACCGCTAAATAACCAATGGTTCAACCAGGATCTCAAATAGGCTATCCCCGCATTATCCAAACTTACACACATCCGTAATCATAATCAGAGTAAATACACAATAGCGGAAGTCTTATAATAAGATGAACTGAGAAACTAAGATGATATTAATAATTTAATAGCAAATTATTCTGTATTCAACTGAGACATAAATATTAAATATCAAATACATGTTTGAATAAATCCAATAAAGAAACCTATAAAATATATAATCAAATACACACGAGTTACACTCGCAAGAGGAGTCGTGTGTATCTACTTCAGCTCCAGCTTCCATTGCTGCCATGTTCCCGTATGCAGACGCATTCATATAATCTTCAACAGTATAACCTGCATCATCAACTAAAAATATTCGATGTCGAGGGGTGAGCACACATCACGGCTCAATGAGTACCCAAAACAATGCAACAATACATATGCATGGAAAAATCAATTTATATCTTTGGTCTGGTATATAAGTTTGCAGTATGCAATAGAAAGGTTTAGGTAGTCAAAGGTCGCGTTTATTGACTCCCCCTCTATACACGAGTGTGTGACGTTACCCGAAGATCACGTTTATCGTCAACTCACATGCACCCAATCATGAACATTATATAACAAAGGTTACGTTTATTGCTATATAGTGCCATACCAACAAGTAAGCCCCTGTTAGCGAGGGCTGCAAACTGGGCTCGCAACTAACCAATCCTAATGCCAAAAAGTGTATCCAAGGCCTCACCCCAGCATCCCTCAGAATGTCCATAGAGATAGAGCTAAGGCCCCCCGGTAGAGTCAGAGACTACAAGGACCGAGACCACCTCCCCTAATAATCTATGACATAGTAGTTCTGCTAAAGTAATGGCGATACGACGATGTTAATGCACAAGACTTGAGTTAGAGATAGAGCTAAAGTGCTGAGACCTGCCAAAGGTTAACGTTTATTGACGTTCTCATCACACCTCCCCTGATACTCGCTCGCATCAAGCACATCAACCACACGCATACAAGCACATGCCTATTCCTATCATCATCATCATCATGTTATAAACAATAAAGTAAATATGCATGAACAAGTAATAGAAATATTGGATGGCATGCTGTATGCACATTACAACATATTCGCATAGAATCAAGCATGGCATAGGACTCAAGAAATAAAAAAAAATAGTTTGTTATTGACCAATTTAGTTTGGAGTTAAGGTTCCTCACCTTAGCTTGCTATAAGATACTTTTCCAAGCTTTAGAATCACCTTTACAGTGTTATTATATTGCTAGAAGACCTAACAAAGTAGATAGAATTTAATTAGAATTTATTTGGAATTAAAAACTACTCTGTTAACTGAGGGTCGGAGGTAGGGTCGATGCTAGGGTCGATGGGTCTATCGACCCTTCCCTCTTTCTGGACTTCCCGAATGCTGAGGGTCGATGGTCAAGAATACCTAGGGTCGGATGGCCTATCGACCCTGGGTGCGACCCTTGGTGAACTCTGGTCCAATTTCCACTTTTAATCCATTCCTCGTGTTTGGGATCCTATGGCTTGCTTCTACATTCCATTCAACATTCATTCCATGGTCTGAAACCATGAATCATCCACCTAGATAGCTTTCATGCATTCTCCTAGGGTTTTCCATGAAAACCTAACCATGGATTGATGGTTTGGGTTTCTCTGAGATCACACTCTCAATAATAACTAACCTAAGGTCTGTAGAAACTCATGGAATTAGTATCCATACCTGAGAAGATAAATTTTTCTCTGAAACTCTTCTCCTTTTTGCTAAGTTCTCTTCCTTCACTTTCTTCTTCCTCTTTTCCTTCTCCTCTCTTTCTTTCAATTCGATTAGGGTTGTGAAAGGAGTGAAAGTGGCTTAGAAACGTCCTTTAAATTGAGTAAGAACATCCTAAAATAAGTCCCTTTGAGATTTGGAAAGAATCCAATCGAAAATCTAAAAATTTCCTAATTTCTATTTTCTGCGGTAACCGAGGGTCGACGGGAGGGTCGATGATCCCGTCAACCCTAGGGTATAAGTTGTCCGACCCTCCCTTCAAAATTGAGGGTCTGACTTTCTGTTTTGGGAGGTCCGACCCTGCTTAGCTGGGTATGCGACCCTTCCCCTATTTTAAGTGTTTTTGGGTCGATTTGATACCTAGGATCTCGATCTCCTTCATGCCCTTGGTCAATTTGACTCGACCATGATGGGTGAACCTGGTTCAAGGTGGTAAGACCGGGTTAGATTGACACGGGTCTTACAACTCCCCCCAACTTATAAAAATTTCATCCTCAAAATTGTACGTACCTTCTGAATCAAATAAACGAGGGTATTGCTTGCGCATAGCATTATCTTCTTCCCATATAATTTCTTCCATGTCTCTACTTTTCCATGTGACCTTAACATAGTAGATATCTCTGTTGCGTAGACGTTAAACCTTTCGACTAGTGATTTCTGTTGGTGTTACTTCAAATGTCAAATCATCAGTCAATTCTGGCAAATCCACTGTCAAAACATGCATTGGGTCCTTGACATACTTCTTCAATAGAGAAATGTGAAATACGTCATGTACACTTGACATAGAAGGTGGTAGTGCTAACTGATAAACCACTTTTCCACGCTTAGCTAGAATTTCATATGGCCCGACGTATCTTGGACTTAGCTTCCCTTTCTGTCTGAACCTCTTCAATCCTCGCATAGGCGATACTTTAAAAAATACTTTATCACCAACAGCGAACTCCAGATCTCTTCGTCGAGTATCTGCATATTGCTTCTGACGGTTCTGAGTTGTTCTCACTCTTTTCTTGATGATGTCGACCACTCGACAAGTCTCTTCAACAAATTCCGGTCTAACAATACTACGTTCTCCAACTTCATTCCAAAACAAGGGAGTTCGACACTTTCGGCCATACAGTGCTTCATATGGTGACATCTGTATTGTGGCCTGATAGCTGTTATTATAAGCGAACTCGATCAATGGTAACTTTTCATCCCATGATCCTTTGAAATGAATCACACATGCTCGTAGCATATCTTCTAGAATCTGGATTGTACGCTCTGACTGTCTGTCTGTCTGTGGGTGGAATGCAGTACTGAACTTCAATGTTGTACCCATAGCCTTTTGCAATCCTTCCCAAAATTTAGAAGTAAATCGTGGATCTCTATCGGACACAATACTTTCTGGTACACCGTGTAATCAAACAATATTATCCACATACAGCTTTGCTAACCTTTCCAGTGTATATTGAGGTCGTATAGGTATGAAGCGAGCTGTTTTAGTCAGACGGTCCACAATCACCCAAACTACGTCAACTACTCGAGGAGTCAAATGGTAGTCCTGTGACGAAGTCCATAGTGATGCAGTCCCATTTCCATGCCGGTTCCGATAATGGCTGTAATAATCCTGCGGGTCTTTGTCATTCAGCCTTTACTTTCTGACAATTTAGGCATTGAGACACGAACTTAGCTACATCTGCTTTCATTCCCCTCCACCAATATAATTTCTTTAGATCATGATACATTTTTGTACTTCCAGGGTGTATCGAGTAGATGGTGGTATGGGCTTCTTTCATCAGTCGGTGTCTAATGTCCATACTTTCTGTTTCAGGTACACATATTCTTCCTTTGTATTTTAGTACCTTCTTGTCATCCAAAGTGAACTCAGGGTTAGTCCTACCTTTCTCAATATCTTCTTGTACTGTTCTCAGATAAGGATCTGCTTTGATAGCTGTCTTCACTTCATCCACTATATCCGGTATAATCTTCAATGCCGCGAACATATTTGAAAACCGACGAATAAACCCTTGGTTAGTTGATTCATCCGTTGTTTCTATCACATACTGCTCATTGCCGTGATTGAATACCATTCCGTTGGTACACATTGCTGCAGTCGTGCTAACTTCTCCTTGAGATTTTATCATTGCTTTTCTGCCCGCTACCACGTTCGCTTTTCCCGGATGATACTGGATATCACAATCATAGTCTTTCAATAGTTCCAGCCATCTCCTTTGTCTCATATTCAACTCCTTCTGATTAAATAAATAAGTAAGACTTTTATGGTCCAACTTAATCTGAAATTTCTCCCCGTATAGGTAATGTCTCCATATCTTGTTCGCATGTACTACTGCTGCTAGCTCCAGATCATGAGTGGGGTAGTTTTTCTCATGCACCTTCAACTGTCTAGGCATAAGCAATCACTTGCTCTCCTTGCATAATCACACATCCTAGTCCCAGTCCCGACGCATCAGTGTATAAAGTAAATGTCTGTCCTAGAACGGGAATAGTCAAGATCGGGGCGGATATCAATCTGGTCTTCAGTGTTTGGAAACTCTTCTCACATTTATCGGTCCACACAAACTTTTCACCTTTCTTAGTCAAACTGGTGAGAGGTACAGCAATCCGAGAATAGTCTTCTACAAATCTCTGATAATAACCATCTAGACCCAGAAAACTTCTGATTTTCGAAACGCTCTTTGGTGCTTCCCACTTCACAATAGCCACGATCTTGCTAGGATCCACTTTGATTCCTTCAGCGGATACTACATGCCCTAGAAAGGCAACTTCACTTAGCCAAAACTCGCACTTTGAAAATTTGGCATATAGCTTATCTTTCCTTAAACGCTGTAGGGCTGCGTTTAGGTTCCTAATATAGGTTTCCTTGTCCTTGGAATATACTAATATGTCATCAATAAATACTATAACCGATGTATCCAACATATCATGGAAAACTCGGTTCATAAGTTCCATGAATGTTGTCGGTGCATTAGTTAATCCGAAAGACATAACCAAAAATTCATAATGTCTGTATCTGGTCCTGAATGCTGTCTTTGGAATATCACCTTCTTTAATCTTCAGTTGATGATAGCCTGATCGAAGATCGATCTTAGAAAATACTCTTGCTCCTTGTAACTAGTCAAACAAGTCATCGATCCGAGGTAATGGATATCGATTCTTGATTGTCAGTTTATTCAACTCCCAATAGTCGATACATAATCGAACACTACCATCCTTCTTCTTTATGAACAACACCGGTGCACCGCATGGAGATATACTGGGTCGAATATAACCCTTGTCCAGCAGTTCTTGTAGTTGCACTTTTAGTTCCTTCAGTTTCGTAGGAGCCATTCTATAAGGTGTTTTTGATACGGGTGCGGCACCAGGTATAAGGTCTATCACAAACTCCGTGGCTCGGTCGGGTGGTAATCCGGGTAGTTCTTTCGGAAATACGTTAGGATAGTCCCGCACCACGTCA
Source organism: Protea cynaroides (assembly GCA_028583415.1). NCBI lineage: Eukaryota > Viridiplantae > Streptophyta > Magnoliopsida > Proteales > Proteaceae > Protea > Protea cynaroides. The sequence continues at coordinate 79,358,694 of CM053271.1, forward strand.
ATATCTTCCATTCATGGCGCGTCCTTGGTTAGGTCGACCACGGATACTAGATACCCGATTGCTCCCTTCTCAAGGCACTTCTTAGCCTTTAGTGCTGAAAGTATGAGCTTGCGTCTCCGGTGAAGTTTGGTTCCCGAGAAACATAATTCTGCTCCTTCTTTGTCTTTGAACGTTAGCTTCTTTTCGGCGCATAATATATTTGCAGAATGCCAAGCTAACCAGTCCATTCCCAAGATGACAACAAAGTCTGCCATCTCAAGTTGTATCAAGGTTGCATCTAAAGTCTTCTCTCCAATGAGAACTGGACATGGTCCATAGCCTTTCTCTAGTTCCACTTCTAACCCCATCGGTGATCGTACAAGTAATTTGTAGTCTAATGTTTTGATGGGTAATTTCGTCTTCTTTCCAAATGACACAGATATAAATGAATGAGTAGCTCCAGAATCAAAGAGTACTCTGGCGGGTATGCCATTTATAGGTACAATACCTGGGATTTATCTTTACTTAGTCTACATGCTCATTTAATGTAATTACAACTTTAAAAGGTTTCAGTCATACCTGTGACCACATCGGGTGATGCGGCAGCATCCTCTGATGTAACAGCATATACCCGTCCCTGATGTAACTGCTTCTTGGGCTTTGGGCACTCCCTTGCCATATGTCTGGGTTGGTTGCAGTTAAAACACTTCAGGACTTCAGAAATTGGCTTTGGCTGAGGTTGAGCTGCTAAAGTGGTCTTGGATGCGGTAGTAAAATTCTGAGGACGAAAAGGCTTATACGTCCTGTTATTGCCTCCGTTGTAAGAATTTCCGGCTGGCCTTTTGATGCCTCTGTTCTGAGTAAGGTAACTCTCCTTCTGGATCGATTCTATAACTCGAGCGATCTGGACAGCTTCATTATAAATTTTCTTTTCTAAGCCCAGAACATGTTCTCTGAAGTTTCCTCTTAGTCCCGTGACAAACCTACGGGTTTTTGTTTCTTCTTCTTGCATACTCAGTGGTGCGAAGAAAAACAGCTCTTCATAACGCTGTTGGTACGCATCCACTGACATCTGTCCCTGATAAAGACTCAGGAACTCCTTCTCCATCGAATCTCTGAAGCTCTGTGGAAAATATTTCTCAAAGAAGGCTTCTTTATATATAGCCCAGGTCAGTAGGGCGTGCTTGGTCAGTAAATATGTCTTCGTGGATTTCCACCAATGGTGTGCGTCGCCCTTGAGCATGAAGGTGGCGCATAGTACTTTCTCTTCCTCTGTGATTGTCATCATGAGGAAATTTCTCTCCATCTCGTCTATCCAGTGGGCTGGCCACAATGGATCAGACAGCTTGCCGTTGAATTCTCTGGGTTTCATCTTCAAAAATCTCTCCACTAGTCGGGAGTGGTCCAGCTGATTATGGGGGTTTGCCCCAAACATATAGGGTGGATAGTTGTAATTCCCTTGAGCTGCTTCCGGTACCTGCACTGGAATCTATGCAGCCGGTTGTTGAGGTGTCTGATGAGCTGGGTGGTTACCCACCGGGGCTGCACTAGCTTGTCCAGTGTGCATGGGTGCAGCCTGAGTGGCTTGGAACATAATTCCCATGGCAACCTGCATCTAAGCCTGTGCGTGTTGCATCTGCTACAGCTGTTGTGCCAGATTCATCACCACGGTTGTTAGCTCTGGTGGTGGAGGTGGTAAATTTGTAGGGTTTCCCGGTTCTGGATTACCCGGTGCATAGTTATTTTCTTGACTAGTCTCCTCCACTGGTGGTGGTGGTGGGACTGCGTTTCGGGTCTGTCGGGTCACTCTACGTCCAGACATAATTCTTTTCAGTGATTAGTGGTGCCTGGAAATCATCAAAATAGGTGAGAAGTCATTTATATTTCATGTAGGCACGCTAACCAATAATCAATTCCAATTCTAGCTCATTTTATAAAAAAAATGCTATCTTTTCTATGCAGGGTCGATGGTATGTCCGACCCTTGGTATCAGACCCTAGGAATGACTTATTCTTCCTGAGAGCTGAGGTTCGATGCGAGGGTTGATGGGTATCCGACCCTCAGTTCCGACCCTCGATTTTCTGTTAGATTCCCGAGAGCCGAGGGTCGATGGGAGGGTCGATTCGAGGGTCGATGGTTCCAGTCGAATTGTCCGACCCTCGGACCAAAAATCAGATTTTTAAGATCCGATTCTGGGTCATTTCTCACTATTCCTCCTCCGTTTCAACTCGTCTCTACTCTCTGAGTTGCTACAGTGCTACTCTACTGTTTTTGGTCGGTTTGACTCCGGGTTTTGACGTTCACGTCATCCATACAGGTATATCCACTCATCTTCACCTGTTTTTAGGTTTTCTTTTCTAGGCTTTTGCACATTTAACTTGTATTTTCCAAATTAAACTTTTTCCAACCGTAAAAATTCGATTTTTATTGGGGGCTTTTGTTATTGGTCTCGAGGAACGAAAGCCCTCAAAAATTTTTGAGTTTCATCGGTTGGTTATCGAGAAACTTAAAATTTTCTCTTTTTGCCCTAATTTGTCGAAATTTTTGATTTTTTCTTGAATATCTTGAAATTGAGCTTCGTCAGTTAAAATTTCCTACTGTATGTGGGTTGTAGGATATGTTTTAACCTACGTAAGTTCTCATGCCCACTTGAATGGTGAGAAATGGGGCTTTATGGTCAACTTACGTCGTTATTACATCAAATTTTGGATTTTTATCCTATTAACTCCTTGTTTCCTTTCTCTTTCTTATTTTGCAGATACTATGGCTCGTACCAAGGTACCCAGAGTGCGTGATCCACTTCGTTTCCGTTTGAATGAAGCTGAGGCACAGTATGCTGACTATGCCCGTAAGAAAGTGGAAGGGGGTCGCATGGTGAACTTGGCTGAGCTAGCCTTGTTCAATGTAGAGGGAGCATTTGGTGATATGGGGTGGCTCTCTGTCATCACATACGACGCGTGAACATGTCTAGATTTTGTGCGTCAGTTCTATTGTAATCTTCAGGTGGTGGGAAATTATAATGACGTTGAGTATGGTCAGGAGTTGCGCATCACCATTTACGTCGAGGGGGTGCACATTTCCTTTGATTATCGGAAGCTGGCCGATCTGTTGGGCATTCCCTATGATGGCCCCATGGTGTACTGTGCGCCGGGAGAGCCACAGTTTGTTGAAATGGAGATGAGGGCAGAGATCGACAACTAGCTGTTATCCCCTAATCGCTGGCAGATGAGAGCTTGTTACTTGCGTCCAGCTCCACGGGTCTTCTGTAAGATTATCCAGCATAATCTGATCCAGCAGAGTGGGCACTATAAGAGGGTCTCTCAGCTGACACAGTTTCTGATATACAGTATCTGCACTCGCCAGCCGGTCTGCCTTCCTTATATCATCATGCGGACGATGATTAGTGCTACATTGTCCGGTCATAGGGATAATCTACCCTATGGACGCATGATTACAGTGCTACTGACCCGTCTGGGGGTGGATCTGGTAGATGAGAAGATCCAGGAGAAGACATTCTCGTCGCCTCTAGATTGGGAGGCTATCTGCAAGATGGGGCTGCGAGATGCTGAGGTTAGTGATGAGGAGAGGAACGCGATGGTGCGCCCTCACACTCGGGTCGAAATGGCTGATGCTGAGGTTGCTGCTGCTGCTGCTAGAGCTCGTGTGGATCCGATCGATGATGACGATCGTATGTATATGGACGTCGACTCGATACCACCGCCTTCACCTACACATGCGGCTGGAGTTGGTACTTCTTCTGTGGCGGCTCCTGCACCTGAGGCTGGTCCTTCCCATTCGGCTGATCCTTCACTTCCACCTTCAGCCATGATGGAGATGCTGCAGGAGATCAGGGATGCTCAGCGCAGATCTGATCTGAGGATGGATGAGCTGTTGGCTGCTCAGCACGCATCAGACGCGTGGATGGGAGAGCTCCTAGAGGTGCAGCGTACAACTGATCAGAGGATAGCCGGTCTCACAGCTAGTCTACAGACGACCCAGACTCAGATAGCCTGGTTGACTAGAGTCTATGCTGAGGACTACGACAGAGACCGTGAGGCACTGCCTCCTCCTTCGCCTCCAGCTTCCTGAGTGTACTTTTATTTTTCCTTGTACTACAGAGTAACTGTCTGGGTTGTGGACTGTACTCTGCTTTCATTATGTATATACATCTTGTTTCTCTCTCTAATTGTATGTAACTTGTTTCCCCTTTAATAGATGTATTATTCTCTTTTTAAATTTAGTCTCAAACATCACTTGTGCTTATAATGTGTTAATATTACTATTTTACTTTTATCCTATCTCAGTTGACTATTGTCTCGAATGTATGTTAGTTCGGTGGGCAAGGCCTGAGATGCTCTGATACCAAGTTGTCACACCCCAATTTTGGTTTAACCAGAATGGTGTGATGAACCGCTAAATAACCAACGGTTCAACCAGGATCTCAAATAGGCTATCTATCACACCCCAATTTTGGACTAACCAGAATGGTGTGATGAACCGCTAATAAACCAACGGTTCAACTAGGATCTCAAATAAGCTATCCCCGCGTTATCCAAACTTACACGCATCCACAATCATAATCAGAGTAAATACACAATAGCGGAAATCTTATAAATAAATGAACTGAGAACTAAGATGATATCAATAATTTAATAGCAAATTATTCTGTTTTCAACTGAGACATAAATATTTAAATATCAAATACAAGTCTTTATCAAATGCAATAAAAAAAACCTATAAAATATCTAATCAAATACACACGAGTTGCACTCGCAAGAGGAGTCGTGTGTATCATCTTCAGCTACAGCTTCCATAGCTGCCACGTTTCCATACGCAGACTCATTCATATAGTCCTCAACGGTATAACCTGCATCATCAACTAAAAATATTCGACGTCGAGGGGTGAGCACACATCACGGCTCAGTGAGTAGCCAAAACAATGCAACAATACATACGCATGCAAAAAGTCAATTTATATCTTTGGTCTAGTTTAAAGTTCGCAGTATGCAATAGAAAGGTTTAGGTAGCCAAAGGTCGCGTTTATTGACTCCGCCTCTATACACGAGTGTGTGACATTACCCGAAGATCACGTTTATCGTCAACTCACATGCACCCAACCATGAACATTATATAACAAAGGTTACGTTTATTACTATATAGTGCCATACCAACACGTAAGCCCCTGTTGGCGAGGGCTGCAAACTGGGCTCGCAACTAACCAATCCTAATGCCAAACAGTGTATCCAAGGCCTCACCCCAGCATCCCTCAGAATGTCCATAGAGATAGAGCTAAGGCCCCCCGGTAGAGTCAGAGACTACAAGGACCGAGACCACCACCCCTGATACTCTACGACATAATAGTTCTGCTAAAGTAATGGCGATACGACGATGCCAATGCACAAGACTTGAGTTAGAGATAGAGCTAAAGTGTTGAGACCCGCCAAAGGTTACGTTTATTGACGTCCTCATCACACCTCCCCTGATACTCGCTCGCATCAAGCACATCAACTACACACATACAAGCACATGCCTATTCCTATCATCATCATCATCATCATCATCATGTTATATACAATAAAATAAATATGCATGAACAAGTAATAGAAATATTGGATGGCATGTTGTATGCACATTACAAACATATTCGCATAGAATCAAGCATGGCATAGGACTTAAGAAATAAAAAACAGTTTATTATTAACCAATTTAGTTTGGGGTTAAGGTTCCTCACCTTAGCTTGCTAATAGATACTTTTCCAAGCTTTAGAATCACCGTTATAATGTTATTATATTGCTAGCAAACCTAACAAAGTCGATAGAATTAGTTAGAATTAATTCTGAATTTAAAAACCATTCTGTTAACTGAGGGTCGATGCTAGGGTCGATGGGTCTATCGACCCTCCCCTCTTTCTGGACTTTTCGAATGCTGAGGGTCGATGGTCAGAAACACCTAGGGTCGGATGGTCATCGACCATCGGTGCGACCCTTGGTGCACTTTGGTCCGATTTCCACTTTTTAATCCATTCTTCGTGTTTGGGGTCCTATGGCTTGCTCCTACATTCCATTCTACATCCATTCCATGGTCTGAAACCATGTATAATCCATCTAAATAGTTTTCATGCATCCACCTATGGTTTTCCATGAAAACCTAACCATGGATGGATGGTTTGGGTTTCTCCGAGATCACTCTCTCTCCAATAACTATTCTAAGGTCTGTATAAACTCATGGAATTAGTATCCATACCTGAGAAGATTAATCTTTCTCTGCAACCCTTCTCCTTTTTGCTAGGTTCTCTTCCTTGCCTCTCTTCTTCCTCTTTTCCTTCTCCTCTCTTCCTCTCAATTCAATTAGGGTTGTGAAAGGAGTGAAAGTGGCTTAGGGACGTCCTTTAAATAGACTAGGAACATCCTAAATAAGTCCCATTAAGATTTGGAAAGAATCCCAATCGAAAAATATAAAAATTTTCTAATTTCTATATTCGGCAGGAACCGAGGGTCGATGATCCCGTCGACCCTAGGGTCTTAAACTGTCCGACCCTCCCTCCAAAACTGAGGGTCTGACTTTCTATTTTGGGAGGTCCGACCCTGCTTAGCTGGGTGTGCGACCCTTCCCCTATTTTAAGTGTTTTTGGGTCGATTTGATACCTGGGATCTCGATCTCCTTCACGCCCTTGGTCCATTTGACTCGATTATGATGGGTGAACCTGATTCAAGGTGGTAAGACCGGGTTAGATTGACACGGGTCTTACACTATCCCCGCGTTATCCAAACATACACACATCCGTAATCATAATCAGAGTAAATACACAATAGCGGAAGTCTTATAATAAGATGAACTGAGAAACTAAGATGATATTAATAATTTAATAGCAAATTATTCTGTATTCAACTGAAACATAAATATTAAATATCAAATACATGTCTGAATAAATCCAATAAAGAAACCTATAAAATATCTAATCAAATACACATGAGTTGCACTCTCAAGAGGAGTCGTGTGTATCTACTTCAGCTCCAGCTTCCATTACTGACACGTTCCCGTACGCAGACGCATTCATATAATCTTCAACAGTATAACCTGCATCATCAACTAAAAATATTCGACGTCGAGGGGTGAGCACACATCACGGCTCAGTGAGTAGCCAAAACAATGCAACAATACATATGCATGCAAAAATCAATTTATATCTTTGGTCTGGTATATAAGTTTGCAGTATGCAATAGAAAGGTTTAGGTAGTCAAAGGTCACGTTTATTGACTCCGCCTCTATACACGAGTGTGTGACGTTACCCGAAGATCACGTTTATCATCAACTCACTTGCACCCAATCATGAACATTATATAACAAAGGTTATGTTTATTGCTATATAGTGCCATACCAACACGTAAGCCCCTATTAGCGAGGGCTGCAAACTGGGCTCACAACTAACCAATCCTAATGCCAAAAAGTGTATCCAAGGCCTCACCCCAGCATCCCTCAGAATGTCCATAGAGATAGAGCTAAGGCCCCCCGGTAGAGTCAGAGACTACAAGGACCGAGACCACCTCCCCTGATACTCTTTGACATAATAGTTCTGCTAAAGTAATGGCGACACGACGATGCTAATGCACAAAACTTGAGTTAGAGATAGAGCTAAAGTGCTGAGACCCGCCAAAGGTTAACGTTTATTGACGTTCTCATCACACCTCCCCTGATACTCGCTCGCATCAAGCACATCAACCACACACATACAAGCACATGCCTATTCCTATCATCATCATCATCATGTTATAAACAATAAAGTAAATATGCATGAACAAGTAATAGAAATATTGGATGGCATGCTGTATGCACATTACAACATATTCGCATAGAATCAAGCATGGCATAGGACTCAAGAAATAGAAAAAAAACAGTTTGTTATTAACCAATTTAGTTTGGAGTTAAGGTTCCTCACCTTAGCTTGCTATAAGATACTTTTCCAAGCTTTAGAATCACCTTTACAGTGTTATTAGATTGCTAGAAGACTTAACAAAGTCGATAGAATTTAATTAGAATTTATTCGAAATTAAAAACTACTCTGTTAACTGAGGGTCGGAGGTAGGGTTGATGCTAGGGTCGATGGGTCTATCGACCCTTCCCTCTTTTTGGACTTCCCGAATGCTGAGGGTCGATGGTCAGGAATACCTAGGGTCGGATGGCCTATCGACCCTGGGTGCGACCCTTGGTGCACTCTGGTCCAATTTTAACTTTTAATCCATTCCTCGTGTTTGGGATCCTATGGCTTGCTTCTACATTCCATTCAACATTCATTCCATGGTCTGAAACCATGAATCATCCACCTAGATAACTTTCATGCATTCTCCTAGGGTTTTCCATGAAAACCTAACCATGGATTGATGGTTTGGGTTTCTCCGAGATTACACTCTCAACAATAACTAACCTAAGGTCTGTAGAAACTCATGGAATTAGTATCCATACCTGAGAAGATAACTTTTTCTCTGAAACTCTTCTCCTTTTTGCTAAGTTCTCTTCCTTCACTTTCTTTTTCCTCTTTTCTTTCTCCTCTCTTTCTCTCAATTCGATTAGGGTTGTGAAAGGAGTGAAAGTGGCTTAGGAACGTCCTTTAAATAGAGTAGGAACATCCTAAAATAAGTCCCTTTGAGATTAGGAAAGAATCCAATCAAAAATCTAGAAATTTTCTAATTTTTATTTTCTGCGGTAACCGAGGGTCGATGGGAGGGTCGATGATCCCGTGGACCCTAGGGTATAAGTTGTCTGACCCTCCCTTCAAAATTGAGGGTCTGACTTTCTGTTTTGGGAGGTCCGACCCTGCTTAGCTGGGTATGCGACCCTTCCCCTATTTTAAGTGTTTTTGGGTCGATTTGATACTTGGGATCTCGATCTCCTTCACGCCCTTGGTCCATTTGACTCGACCATGATGGGTGAACCTGGTTCAAGGTGGTAAGACCGGGTTAGATTGACACGGGTCTTACAGCCTATAAAGTGAATGCAGAGCCCTAGCTCATTTAAAGATCAAATCAATCTTAGCCTATAAATGAATCAAATGTAGAGCCCTAGCTTATTTAGAAAAATAATCTCAGAATCTCAATCAAAAGAGCCTCAGTTCAATCAAAGAAAACACATCAAGTCTTACATCCAGACAAACCAAAGCCGAGTCTAAGCTCGTATAATCAGCCTTGTATTCTCAGCCTAGCTCTATACAAGAAGAGTATCCAAGCCTACAAATCAGCCTTGTATTCATAGCCTAGCTTCATACAAGAAGAGGTTTATCAGCCTACAAATGGATCAAGCTGGGTCCAAGCCCGCACATACCTTGCATCATGAGTTCCACCTCAGCAAGAAGAGGTTCCCAGCCTATAAATGAGCCTTGTATTCACAGCCTAGCTCTGTACAAGAAGAGGTTTATCAGCCTACAAATGGATCAAGTCGGATTCAAGCCCGCGAGTACCTTGCATCATGAGTTCCACCTCAGCAAGAAGAGGTTCCCAGCCTACAAATGAGCCTTATATTCACAGCCTAGCTTCATACAAGAAGAGGTTTATCAGCCTATAAATGGATCAAGTCGGGTTCAAGCCCGCTAGTACGTTGCATCATGAGTTTCACCTCAGCAAGAAGAGGTTCCCAGCCTACAAATGAACCTTGTATTCACAGCCTAGCTTCATACAAGAGGAACAATCATCAATTTTCCAAGAAAAACAAACCTTCTTACCTGTCGAACTATGTTCTGGGCTTGATTTCTAGGACACCCTTAGAATACGTAGGCAGTTTAGGACAAATTACCCTAAGTGCAGCCCAATAAGCAATCTTACTCATATCCCAAAAATAGGATTCTTTTATCTTTAGCCTTCAATTGGTAACAATCTCGGCTAAAGAGGGGCATCTGTAAGCACCCCATTTTTGCCACCCTCTACATAAGTGAACCAATATGGTAGGTTTTTGGCCTTTAACACAAAGATTTGTGATTCTCTACTAACCCCACAGCAGGGTCATGGGCTATTATATACTTGGATGAATAGGTTGTGAAATTATCTTCGAAATGAGACTAGAATCATCAAATTCTGACTTCAAACAATGAAAATATCACAGTTTGAAAGTGTAAGGGCATTTACGTAATTATCCTATGATGCATGCATTATCATTCAAACTTCAAGACATCATATCTTGGTCATCTGATATCGGAATCAGATGATTCAAAGGCCAATATTCCTTATTTTTAGTCCTCTTCAAAGTGGACGTGAAAAATCCCGGGTAGAAGTCACCAGTGGGCCCCATGCAAGCTTTCATGCAAAATTATCATTAGAACTTCAAAGCCTCATATCTTTGTCGGTCTACATCGAATTCAGATGATTCCAAGGTCATTATTCTTCATTTGTAATGTTCTACAAAGCGGATGAAAAAAAATCTTGGGTAGAAGTTTTCGAAAGGTCCCATGCAAAATTACACATGGAAATAGTCATTTAATCTTCGAAAATTCATATTTTGGTCACCCCATATCCAAATCAAGTAATTTCAGCTTCTTTATGTTCCATTTTTAGTATTCTACAAAGTGGATGTAAAAAATCTCAGGTAGAAGTCCCCGAAGGATCCCATGCAGAATGGTCAGCCAAATTATCAATAATTGGTCTGCTTAAACTTTATAAATTCATAAGTTGGCCATTTCATTTCCAAATTAGATGATTCAAGTCCCAATATTCCTCATTTTTAATGTTCTACAAAGTGAACGCAAAAAATTTAGAATAGATGCTATCGAAAAATTCCTTATGGAAGGGTGACAGAAATGGACTATGAAATATCAACCTTAGTCCAAACCAGCTTAGTCTAACTTAGCCCGAGCCACCCCAGACCAATCCAGACCAAGTTATGTCAGTCTATATGCATGCATTTCTTTTATATGTGTATAATATATAATATATTTTTGTATATAATATATACAAATATATATATATATATATATATATATATATATTATGGATATATTATATGTATTAATACATTTATATAATATGTATACATATATATTATAGGGAAGAGAGAGAAAAGTGAGGCCGTGGATAGAGCGAGGAAAGAGAGACCATAGGAAAGAGAATGAGAGAAAGAAAAAAAGGAAAGAGAGAGAAAAAAATAAAAAAAAAAGAAAAAGAAAAAAAGAAAAGATCCGCCTTCACGTTTTCCAGATAGAAAATGTAAAAGAGAGAGGGAGAAAGAAAAAAAGAAAAGGAAGGAAAGAGGAAGGAAAGAAAAAAAGTAGAAGAAAAAGAAAAAAAGAAAAAAAGGAAATGTTTTCTAAGAAAGAAAACGTGGAAAGAGAGGGAGAAAAGAAAAAAAGGAAGGAAAAGAAAGGAAGAAGAAAAGGAAAGAAGAAATAAAGGAAAGAGAGAAGGAATTCTCTAGAAGAAGGAAAGAGAGAAAGGAAAGAGAGAAGGGATTTTCTAGAAGAAGAAGGAGACAAAGGAAAGAAAGGAAGAAGAAAAAACGGGGGAAGGAAGAAAAGAAAGGAAAGAAGAAAAAAAGGAAAGAAAGGATTTTCTAGAAGAAAAAAGAAGAAGAAAATGAAGGAACAAAAGAAGAAGGAAAGAGGAGGAGAGGATTTTCAAGAAGAGGGAGAGAGGGAAAACGTGTAGAATAGAGAGGGAGAAGAGAAAATGGAAGGAAGAGAAGAAAGGAAAGAAGAAAAAATAAAGAAAAAAAGATATTCTAGAAAAAGAAGAAAGGAAAGAAGGATCTTCTAGAAAAGGAGAGAAAAAAATATAAATAGGAAAGAGAAGAGAGAGGAGGGTCTCTTCTTCCAGATCATAGAGAAAGGAGAACGTGAGTGAGGGAGAGGAGAATGTGAGTGAGAGAGAGAAAACATGAGAAAGGGAGAAAGAAAGAGAGTAGAAAAGAGAAAAGAAAAAAAAGAGAAGAAGAAAAGAGAGAAAGAGAAGAGAGAGAGAAGCAAAAGAGAGGGGAAAGAGGATTCACATTCAAAGGGGATTGATACAACCTCCAATCACCCTTCATCGTTGATTTCGCTTGATTTGAGCACAAGGTTAGTACTCTAAACAAATTTAGAGGCCGTTAGAATGCTCGAATGCCAATTTAGCTTGAAAATGGCTAATTTCTATGACATCTCAATCATGAATGCTCTATTACATGCTTGTTAATGTTAGGTTACCTATGTCTAATATTTTTCATGAATGATAATTTGTCTAAGCTATTCAATGACAAATTTTTTAATGATATACAATGATGTTTGATGTGTTTTGCAAATTTCATAAAGTGATTTTCTGATCTAAAAATTCTAGATTTAGGATTCAAACTTAGGACATACATCACATGTATTTTTTCTAAGATTTTGAAATCCAAATTTTTATGGGAGTCTCTCTGACATGTTAGAAGACTACCCTAAAAATTTCGGTCCATTTAGAATTGGAAAAATATATCAAAAAATTTATCTTTGACATTGTTATTTTTCTCGGATGTAATACAATCCTCCATTAGAAAGCCTCTAGACGAAGGTCTTATGGCCATAATCAGAAAATCCACTTAATATGAACTTTTTAGACATGAAATTCTTCTGAAAAATGGTACTATTTTTGTATTTTTTCAATTTTTATTGAATTGATATCAATTTTTATGTGCATAGTATTCTGATTTTGAATCTGTCATGATGTACTGATTTGCATGACTGAAAAGAGTAATTTTTCACAAAGAAAATATATTGTTTTAACTTGTTTTTCTTCATAAAATTTTATACCAGACAGTTATCTACATAGACATATGTCTGTATTTATTTTTCAATAAGAATAGAATTTTATTTGGAATTTATGGTGCAACTGGTCAAAAATCTGGAACAAATTTGACCGTGCACATGTTTGGTCTTAGGGCATATCTTTGACTTGTTTTTGCTTTCTGTTGGGATTCAACTCCTTCATATGAAATATAATACATTAAGTCATATTTCTATGAAAAAATTTTGAGCTTGATTTGTGTTTTGAAAGACCTACTTATGGTCATTCTTGTGTATTGTGACTAATCTGAATACAGTACATAGTTTTGTCCATTATCTGAAACTTTGTGTCACAATTTTGACAGTTTTGAGTCATTAATCTTCCCAATTTCTTCATAAAACTTACAATTTTTTCAAAGAACATTGAACATATATTTTTTTTGATAATTTTGTATTTTAAAAAAAAAAAAAAGGGTTTCATTGATGTCTCATTCATTATAACATCAATGATTGTTTAAGCGAATTCTATCATATTTGGATAAATGGCTATATTTGGAGCATTCATATGCTTTGTTTGGATTGTGCATACCATGTTTGCCACATTCCAAGTGTTGCTATTTTTGGTAGAATAGATAAATTTTAACATATTTTAGCAAAATCTTAATAATTACTATTTTTAAGTCTTACTATGCTTAAAAAATAGCATATAAGATCTTTTTTTTTTTTTTAAATTCATGTCATATATGCATTCTATGATTGGTACTTACCATATTGATATATAGATGCCTATTAGATCTTCCGTATTAGATCTTGTCATATTAGATCTTGCCATGCTTAGGTCTTGCCATATTACATCTTGCCATGCCTAGATCTTACCATATTAGGTTCTTGCCTTATTTGCAATACATGTCATATTAGGGAGATTTTCATAATCTTACTATATGATATGATAGTTACCATAAATATCATACATGCATGCTTACAATATTCTTTTTTTGATAATAATTTAATTTATGCTGCACCCTAGTTAAACTGCCATATCTATACACCTAGCAAACATATTAGGTGTGGGGACGTGCATTTAGGCACCCACATTCTTGGGAAGGGCATAATGGGAATAATAAAAATCTTAATAAAGAAAGAGAATGCTTTGTCAAACCTTTCAAAATTAGAATTCAGAATGAAAAGGGTAACTGAGGATGATTTTCACCTCTCAGTAAACCCTAAACCTAGAATAGGTTCTTAACCCTAAAACTAGAATAAGTTCTCACATTCTAACCTAGAACAGGTTATCATTTTTCAAACTACGCAGATTTTGATTCCTAGGGCAAACCCTATGATACGTAGGCCATTTGGGAGAAACCCAAATTTGGATCCAAACCTTAATCCACTTGGACTATCCATAGATCCACTAGGATATTTACCCACATTTTAACCCAAATAGGGTTATCCACATTCCAACCCAGATAGGGTTATCTACATTCTAACCCAGAAAGGGTCACCCATATTTCGACCCAAATAGGATTATTCACATTCCAACCCATAATGGATTATCCATATTTTATCCCAAATATGGTTATTCTTAGATCCACTAGGACTATCTATCAGTCCACATTGACTATCCAGATCCTATCCCATAGGGTTTCTCATCCATTCAAGTATAAACTTCAACTTGAACAATGAATTTAATCATGCACAAGCATAAATTACATCCATAAACTTTAATCACACCTGAACTACGATGATGAACCTGATTTTTGGAATAATTCTGTAATACGTTGGCAATCTGATGGATACAGATTCGGTTTAATGATATCAAACCACTTGGTTTGGTTCGGTTTAACAGATAGAGTCTAGCATAGGAAAGGTAATGGAGACCGATTTCGATCCGGCGGTTTGGGTGCCTAACCCCTTCCCATAATTGTAACCTGATGCTTACCCAATCTCTGATGGACCAGAAATCCAATCTAAGGGTCATGAGTCAATCGAAATCTTACCTTGGGGTGAGATTTCACATTTCTAAGGTCCTAGACCTTAATCTAGGTGGCGACTTCCAAGGTTTTCCACTTTGTCCTCACACTATCTTCTCCAAGTTTAACTACGTTTAACTTGGCTTGACTAGGTTTAGCTAGGTTGACTAGGTTTTGACTGAGTTGAATGGGTTTTGATATAGTTGACTGGGTTGACTAGGTCCTAGCTGGGTTTTGATTGGGTCGGTAGGTTTAACCAATTCTGACCAAGTTTGAGTAGTCCGCTGGGCTTGGATGGGTGACATTTAGCCATATGCATGATGTTTTGTGGAAACTTGACTCTAAACGACCCTAAAAGGGGCCAAAATTGGTTGTACCATTTTAGTTAAGCGTGCTCAGACCATAATGGGTAACCCCGGGGAAGTCATTATTCACACCTTCTCCGATTCTTTCAAAATTTTAACTGGAGATGCTGAGCAACTCATAATGACCAGAAATGGGCACTGTATTGAAAAATGACTTTGGATGAGTCAGAAAAAACAAGTTTGACCTCCAGAGCACTAATAAGTGCAAATGGGTTAAAATGGAAAGTACAGACCCAGGACTACAAGGGAAGGTTTGGATTGACTATAAATGGGATAGTTGACTAGATTTGACCAACTTTAAGTAAGTTTGACTAATTTTTCCCAAAATAATCAAAATACCCCTGAAGTGGTAATTGAATGTTTTTAAGCCCAACGATGACCCCGAATGGCCTATATAAGGCAGTTTTGACCTTTTAGGGGGGGGCAAGTGACCAAGGATTATTTATAAAAGCTTTCTAACCTAACCTAGGATTTGGGCATTAGAAGAGGCATTTAGGGAAACTTGTGACCTAACCTAGGATTTTGGCATTAGGAGGGGCATTTATGGAAACCTGCTAACCAAATGACACAGGGGATCTATTTATGGCATGTTTCTAACCTAAGGGATATATAGCATATGGAGATGGTTCTAGGGTTTGGTTCTACATTCCTTCATGTTCAGTCTCCTTCTTTAGTTATGAGAGAGATTTGTACTTGCAGAAAGGATGGCAAAAATGGGTGCTTACACTTGCTTGTCTATTTCTCACGAGCTCAAGTTTGAGAGCTCACCCTCTCGTCGCCCTTTTTTCAGTATGCAGGTACTCTTATGATGGATCGGGCAAGCATTTCGGATACCTCCAATTCAACACCACTAGGAAAACAGGCTATGGAAGTATCACAACATGAAGCAGATTAAGTCTGTGATGTGGATGTGATAGATTAGCAGCAGAACCAGAGAATTCATTATTCTTCTTATTTCAGTTATTAGTTAATTACCCATTTGGACCCAATAGTATGGGATATGTTTAGGAATGATTTTGTTATGGTTTGAGGAATAAGAATAATATCTAAGCAAATGTTATTTAAATTATTATTTATTAATAGAGCTCAGTATTACTTAATTATTTCTACTAGCGTATGTACTCGGAACAATGTTTTTGTGGCATTGGATTGGGCGTGGTTAGTTTTGGTGTACTCAGTGTATTGATTATGGGTTAGATCGCCATTAAATGTCATATCAGTCCAGTCATGTTCCAAACTTTTACATATTGTAAATTTGGGGTGTGACACAGAGGTTTGCCTTGAGTCACTCACGTTTACACCTATAATGATAATGTGATTCATTAAATATTGCATGGTCATTGTTAATTAGATGATTAATAATCATCGATGCTCTTATGTGCCATCTCGCAATGCTGAAGGGGAGTTCTATTTACTTATCGGCTTGTCCAATTGTAGTATCTGGTTGGAAGACTACAACCAGAACTCCCTCCAAAACTGGGCTTTACCTCTTCTAGATGGGTTCAGAGGCCTGCCCAGTCATAGATGCTATCGACCGGTTCTATTATTGGACCTTCCCAAAATCCTACTAGAATTGTCTGTTTATGTGTGTGATTGAAAAATCGTGCATCTGAACCAGCGTCTGGACCTTTCCGAAAGCTGGATTTAGGCCCCTGGCCATGTCTGGTTGCACGGGTTTTGCGACTGGACCTCCCTCCGGAGCTACTTCTGGAAAACCTCCATTGTAGATCCATCGAGGGCCTCAAGGTCCAAGTGTTAGGGTTAAGATTCAACCCTTTCCAAGGTTGGGTTCCTTGCTAGATGGGAATGTGATTCCTCCAATAGGTTTGATCCTCCCTTCACTATGGGCGAAGTACTATGGCTCGGTCGAAGTGTTTGACTGAAAGTCTCCCTTAGGTTTTCCTTCATCTCTTCATTTGAGACAGAGAATTCTGTCATCCATGAACGTTAGGAAATGAAACTTCTCTCATTTTTAGAAAAGGATGGTATTCCCTTAATTTCCTATGTTCTTACGTGCCATTAAAGAGAGGAGAGTCTTACTAATGACAAGGGTAGAAGGTAGGATGACCAGAGCTCCAAGTTTTGTTTTCTCCCGACGGCTCCTTCTTCCTCTCTTCTCCTTCGATTCACAATGTAGATGCATCAAAACTTTCTCTTTGGGTTAGAGAGTGTGTGCTTACAAGAGAGGCTCAATAGGGGGAGATCTAATTAGTCTAGAGTCCCCTCATAGAGTGGAACTCTAATTCGAAAGGTCTTTTGAAATATTCTCACCACATGTCCATGTGTAAAGAATTTGGGAAACTAATCTCCTTCTCATATAAGGTTTAGTGGATTAGGGAGTTATCCCACATGGTTAGACTTGGGGAAGGAAAGGATATGCTTTTTACCCCTTTCCATCCCCATTTCGGAGTATACAACCCAAGAGGGTCGTACCCGTAGACTGTATAGTTGTAGGGTCCAGTTGCACCTGCTACCAAACAAGCTAATTTTCCCCGTTACGTGGTCTATTTTGGTCTAGTTTGATTTATCATTGGATATCATACCTGGTTTCTATGATGTACATGTTGGTACAAATTACTCCGTCATTGATTCAGTCCGGTTCATGGTAAGAAGACCTGTTATGAGTCAAAAATTTCAATTAGAATGGGTTTTCAGCATACATGTCCTACAAATCACCATAGGAGATGTTCAGAGGTTGGGATTAACCTCTCATGGCCTTTCCAAGTCCTAGAATCAGAGATAAGCATTCCTAGGACTTAACTCAGTGTTATCCTTCCTTGCTTTTGTTGAATAGTATAACCTACACCCAAAATCCCCTACTGACCCATATTTCTTCTATACCAACTCTTCCCCCTGTCAATTGACGTAATCAACAGGGACCCGATGGATACATCTAGAGCATAGGTGAGTCTTTAAATCCATACCTAAAGTATAATACTAGACCTTAGGTGGGCCCAGCATGCATCCCAATACGTGGGGCTTGAAGAACTAATGTCGGGGCCACGTTTTGGCCCTATCGACAGATGAGTCACCCGACTCCCTACCACCGGCTTATCCGCAAATGGCACATTCTCTATCACACCCCATTCCTAATGTATTGGTACTATAGATTGCAACGGGATCTCCTTATCCTACTAGGGCATTAGAAATCCCCTTCCAGGATCACATGTCACCATATACCACATATCAATCCCCAATAAAAACTCACAAGATTATCAGAGTAATTTAAATATTTCCAATTAAACAATTTATCAAAAATTAAGACAAACATTAGCGGAAGTCTTATAATTTAAAATACCTTATTAATAAGCCGACATACTAGAGGTTCAAATTCCAAATTATCCAAGTTCCAAAATCTAGATCCACAATATCCAAAATAAATAAAAACATTGTTTAAAGTTTAATCCTTCAAATAATTGTATCCCCAAATAAATAAATCCCAAATTCAAAAGACAGAAATCGTAGGAACAGCCTAAGCCCACGAGTAGTCACTATGAATCCCCCTAAGGATTACGAATATCTTCCTTATGTTTGTTGTCCTCATCCTCTACACCGGATGAAAAGCTACTCGAAGCATCGAATTAAAAACCTGCAATATCTAAAATAATTTATGCACACAAAGGTAAACTCAACCACCGAGCTTAGCAAGAAAATTAAACATGCAATAAGAAAATGCATGCAACTATCAACTACAGTCAAATAAGATAATTGTAACTGCCAGCTCAAGACAACCCATGCACAGAAACTCCAGGCTGCACGGGTTTCCTCAGAATGATGCCGCCTCACTTGGTGTATAGAAACATCCCCCATGTATGGGTCCATTGTTTTGGTCCACACTGACCGTAACTCATCCCAAGTCCACCTCGTGGCACTTTAGGAAGTGATAATCCCACTAGTCAACTAGCCCACCCATCCACACTATGTCAGGAATGGGGAGTATCGTAGTTATGTTCATACCACCCTTTATTGAACTCATGCCATTACATAACCCCCTAATGGCAAAGGGTACAGTTATACGGGTGATTAATGCTCAACTAGCCATGTCCACCTAATTAGTCATATTACTGGACCATAACATTGCCAAGTTTCCAACCTTGTTCAAGCCTCCACATAGGACATCGTGACATGTCTAAGTTACATATGGTCAATGCAAAGCAGCACCGCTAAAAAGTGGTGCAAGCGTCCCATTCCACCCACCTTCCTCCTTACCAACATAACCAAACATCATGAATCAATCACGGATCAGTCGCTTTCATGGAAAGATAGCAAGTGCTCAATCCACTCACCCTCCAA
Source organism: Protea cynaroides (assembly GCA_028583415.1). Taxonomy (NCBI): domain Eukaryota; kingdom Viridiplantae; phylum Streptophyta; class Magnoliopsida; order Proteales; family Proteaceae; genus Protea; species Protea cynaroides. The sequence goes on from CM053271.1 coordinate 79,378,013, forward strand.
TCCCTGCCAGCACTGCTGACCCCAAATGCAAAGATGTATATGCATGAGAAAACAGAATAGGATATTAGATGTCATGTTATCACACAAGTCATGTTATCAATCTCATAGCATCATACAGCATGAATAATAAAGATACACACATCTCCAAAATGTTTGGTTCCCTTACCAAAGACTAGAGGAAAAGACTATTGTAATCTCGATATAGTAGCTTCCTATCCAAGCTTTCTTCGTAACTCTATCAAGATCATATACACATTATTAATTATCATTCAGGTTTATTCATCTTTTGCTTTAAGCTTATTATAGAGTTATCAACTTGTCTGATATTCATGCCTACTGTCTACTATCTATTTATCATAGCATAGCATTAAGCATTGATTACTGATTATGGCTTAAGGTACTTTTAACTTGTAATAAACATGTTGTCCTTATGAGATAGGTCATGCATGGATTGGCACTCCACAAGACAGCATACTCGTTAATCAGTTGTTGACATATCTTGGTTATAATACTAAGAAGGACTTCTTTTAACAAGGTCAAGGGTATTCTAGCACCTTAGCAGGGGTCCTAAGGCTAAGTAACAGCTATTGGCCTAGCATGGGAAGGTGCAGCAACCAAAATAGAGTGTGGTTGGTGGCTACGGCCATACCTTACCAGGTGCTAGGCATGCGGCTGATGGTCACAGCCACATGCTTTTGCATGGTTGTGTAATTGTGCCAATGCTTATGGAGTGTTGCCTAGTCCCAATAGGTTGGGTTTATGGCCTCAAACTACAGAAGTGATGTGAGTAGGTAACATTTAAAATTCATACATCATTTCATTACGTTAATACTAAAAATGATGGAGAAAACATATTGATAATAACGTGGTTTCAAGCTCATAACTAGGTTAAAATAAATCACAGTATGCTATTGGCCAAATTGGGCCAAGATCCAACGTAAGAATGCATGTGGCTGGTGCCATCAACCACACATCACGACTGCTAGGCTATGCAGCTTGTCTCTGCGGCCATACATCAAAACGTGGCCAGATATCTGTAATTTTTCTCTGGGACTTTGCCCAGATTTTTCCATGGGTGTTTAAGGAGTTTGGGGTCGTGGATCATTGTCTACTTCACTCTATGAATACCATTTCTACTCAATAAATAGCCAAGATTCTGGATCTGTCATATAAACTTCTAGATCCATTTTCCACTCATTGAATCCACTTTAGTATTATGATCCAGGTCTCCTATGGTCACTTTAAGGCTAGTAAGTCCACTACTTAGTTCATAGGATTCATTAACATCCATCTCTTCTTTTACCTTATGCACTACTATTCACGATCCGGTCTCGTGGACAATAGCTCACATGGTTTCAAGCCTAACCATCATTGATGAATTGCATTTCCTCCATGGATTTAGTCATGGAAACTTCCCTCTTCGAAATACATTCCCATCCATTATTATTGGGAAGGTTACTGATTTACCAATCAGAGCAAGGGAAAAACTTATAGTGGCTTGTCCCGTCAAGTTCTCCGACAAGTGATCGTTGTTCCAGTTCTTCGACGAGTTCATGGTTGCAGAGGTAAGTTGCTCCTTATTCTCCTTCTTTCTCTGCACTCTTCTTCTACCTCTTTATTCTCTCTCTCTCTCTTTCTCTTTTCCTTTCTCTTTCTCTTCTCTCTCTTTATTGGCCGGTATTCAGAGGAAGTTCTTCCTCTCTTCTCTTCTTCTTTTTCCTCTCCTATCTTTCTCTCTTTTCTCCCTTCTTTCTCTCCTCTCTCAAATTCATGCGTTAGAGTTTTTCTTCCACAAATCTCTTGGTTTGGTATGGTTGGAGATGGATTTGGCATCTCCATGAAACTAAGATGGAAGGGAGGATAATCACCCTCGTTCCTTTCCTTATTTGGACCACTGGTAATAAGACTTCCATGATTGGAAAAGGTTTGAATTCAAATCATTGGGTCCCGTGACTATTGGTCTCGATTCAGATTCTCTCCTGGAGGTGTGGCTGCACTGTGTGTGGATGGTGTGCAGCCGCACCACATCTTTCTCCAATCAGACCTCTATTTTGGTCGGCCAGCTTAGGTGTGTGTGCTGATTGTTGAGGGGTGGCATTGGTTGGGTCCAAGACCTCCCATAGTGCTATGTCATGTGCTCTAATGACATATGAAGTTCAAGATTATGGCTTTGGTGTCACCTCTTGGCCATGTCATCATCTTTGGCTGTGTCGGCTCGATACGTTTGCACATGGGAAGACTCGCCACATCCCAAAATGGTCAAATTGGAATGGGATTTGGGCACGGGTCTTACACACTCTCTCTCCCTGGTTTCCTATAAATAAGGGCTAAAACCCTCATTTGGGGTTTTAGCCATTTGGTAGAGTGAGGGTGTGTTGTGTTGTGCCTTTAGGGAAAAACTTGGAAGAAACTTGGAGGAAGCTTGTGAGGCTACATTCACTCTCAAAGGTTAGTCTCCCCCTTTCCTTTAAGTCATGTTTGGGTTTCTCACCATCATGATGGTGGTTGGACACCATTAATGGAGGCCACCAAACCCTAGGTTTATGGTTAGGAACCCACATGCCTTCAATGAAGGTGTTTATGATTCTAATATTACTACAATGAGTGGGGAATGTGTTCCCCACCATTCATTCACCTATGGAAGATGTTGGGGAGGCATCCTCCCCATGTTTACTTCATCATTCCTTGCTAAGTCTGGTTTCTAAGACTCATCCGGCGGATGGGGGAAATCCCTTGCCCCCCCCCGTCTCCCGTATGGTAACGAAATATGGTCTGGCTTGTGGATGGGGCTGGTAGGGCCTTCATCCACTACCAAACTCCATACATAAGAACTTTACTGGTTGAGCTCAGCTGACGGACTAGCCGATGGCATGTTCTGCCTAATAGCTTCCCCCAACTAAGCTCTTGGGGTCGACTTACCACAAAGGGCTGGCTTATGCCATTTGGTAGGGACCCGATAGAACCCCAAAGCCAGCAGAGTGATCCACTGACTTGGTCCACCAGCTCACTCACAGTAGGTTTTCAAGGCTCAGTTGGCAAATAAAACCGGCAACACCTACCGCTGGTACCATCTACCGCCTTGGTTACTGATAGCCTATTTGACTGGTCTAAGTCTTTGGGGACTAACCATAGGGTTCCTGGTTTGCCTTGGGACCCATATTGGGACATTTGTAACATGTCCAATATGGTTTAAAAGCTATCTAGCACATATAATAATACTTATGCAAATGAATAGGTATACCAACGCAGGTAGCTAACAAAGCCTAATACCGACTTCTAGGTTCTACAGCACAAGTGGTGCCTACAGGTGAGGGGTCAAGTCCATAGTTTTAGGACATAAATTGTATGTCTATGATGATATGATCTGATAATATATCATCTCTTAAATATGTATATGAGCATGCATTTGCATAATAACAACTATGGATGTTTGATGTGGAGGATGGTTGTGTATTGGTCTGTGTGACATATGTGTACCAAAGGGATCAATGATGCATGGTCACACGGACCCTGATTATATTGGTAGCATCTTAGTGGGGATATGATGACCCAAGGAGACTGTGGACCGAGGATCTTGTGAGGACATATGAGGAAACCCTCCCTCCTCAGGAATATCAAGAAAATCAGTTTAGAGTCACCACCTAGATTAAGGTCTAGGACCTAAGATATAATCTCACCATATGGTAAAACATCTATTGACTCATAACCTATAAGATTGGTTTATTGGTCTGCACAAGATCGAAAAAGAATTCAGGGTACGATTTTGGGAAGATGTTAAGCACTAAACCACCCGATCGAGATCGGCCTCCTATATTTTCCTTAGACTTTAATTTTGACTGTGCTTAGTCAATTGGATGACTAGGGTTAATGGGAAATGTCCTAAACCAAATTGCTATATTCTTCTAATCTATAGTTTAGCCAATCATGTCTTAAAGCAAATAAACAAGCAAGTGTTGTAAGACCCACACCCGAAATCCTCACAATATGGATCTCTCTATATTGGCTCTTACCGTGTCAATACTTGGCACCTTGACTTTCAACCCTCCATATGATGATTGGGTCAAACTCTAGGATTCCCTAGTGATGGTAGAGTGTGGGGAATGATGTCGAAGAAACTTAGAAAGCATCCCACCAAACCGGACCCATAAAACTAATCCTATAACCATTTTAAGCCCAACCAGAGGCACAACCGGATGAACGTTCCTCCAGTTGACTGCAACTGGTTGAACATGGATTTGAGTCTTTCTCTCTCCATGGGTTCTATAAAAATGAGGACCCAACCTCTTTTCCTTCTATTTGGAACCATAGAGAGTAAGAGTGGGAGAAGAAGAGAAAAGGAAGAAGAACTTAGAACTCAAAGCTCCAAGCCCTAGTCCCAATCTCCTTGGAGGTAAGTTCAATGGGCCCTCCTCTTTCTTCCTTGTTTTTATTGCAAAGGCTTGGTGGTTAAGCTCCATTAATGGAAACTCCATTAACAACCTAGAAAACCTAGGGTTGTGTTCACCCACTTCATATGGAGTTTAATGGAGTCATAAATGGCTCCTGGTCTACCTAATAATGGTGGGAAGATGATTCCCACCAACTAAAATGGATATCATGAAGTGGAAATAAAATCTCCATTAATAGAGACTAAGCTTGACCTAGAAAACCTAAGTTGTCTCCTCTTCCATGAATGGAGTCAATGGAACCATAAATGGTTCCCATTGAATGTATAAACGGTGGGAAGATGATTCCCATCAACTAAATGAAGGTAAGATCATTGGGAATCAAAGTCCTTAAGCTCGGAGACCAATTTCTATTCGTGACCTAGTTTCTGGTTTCCTAACTAGTGGCATGTAACCGGTGTCACAGAACTGGTGGCATGGAACCGGTGTCACGGAACCAGTGGCATGGAACTGGTGTCACCAAATAGCAGCACAGAACCAGTGGCACCAAACCGGTGTCACAGAATTGATGGCACCGAATCGATGGCACAGAACCGACGACACTAAACCTATGTCATAGAATTGGTGGAATAAACCGGCGGCATGAACAGGTGGCACGAATCGATGGTAGGAACCGAAGGCAGAGCTCGATGATATGCCACCTGGCAGAGCCTCTAGAAAATCTTCTGGAACCCCCACTATTGTGATAGTATATGAAGCAAATGATCTACTAGATACCTGACCATCCAATTCATCCTCTTGTTCTGTTTACTAAGAAATGACTAAGTGTTAACCGTCCTACTGTACCATAGGAACAATCAACCAATTTCATCCTCTGATTTAGTCTATTTTGACTTATAAGCCTAGTAATGGTTAAGAAGACCAACCCTTTGATTCTTGGCCTATCTTGGGACCCGTGTATGGACACTAGGACTTGTCCATGCTAGTTTAAAAGATATTCACCAACCTAATAAAGCATATATAATTAATTAAGTAAAATACCACGGGTAGTGGACGAAGCCGTCTATTGGCTTCAAGGTTCTTTAGCACAACTGGTGTCTATAGATGAGGGGTCGGGTCACATAAAGTTTGAGCATGTGCTTGTTGTATGTTTATGGTTGTTTTTCTTTTATAACATGTTATCCAATGAAATGTATATAACTATTCATGCATTTTCATATAACTAAAACTATGTATGTTAATAATAATAGTTATATTGGTAAAGGCATGGTGAACCATGGGAGTAGGGATCCGGGGTCTCTGCAAGGTGGTAGTTGTTGATGTTATTATGTGCATAACCATGTATGATGGTGTGTGTGACGTACTAGAGTACGGGCATGCGTATCATGTTGGTGTGTTGATATCCTAGTAGAGACATGATAATCCATGAAAGTGGGGATCCGGAGTTCTCTGTTGGGATGCCACCCATGTATGGTGGTTCATGTAACAAGTGTCCTCATGAATCACGTTGGGAATGGTTGTACCTTAGTGAAGGCAAGACAAACCATGGGAATGGGGATTCAGGGTTCTCTATTGGGTGCAGTCTTTGTTGGGACCATGTATGATGGGCGTGTAGAGTTTGAGAGTACAATAAACGTGCCATGTTGGCACTCTATGCTCTAGTAAGGACACGGTCAGTCCATGGGAGTGGAATAGGGATTCCTGTTGGAGTATAATTTTATTTACTGCATGCACATGCCATATTGGGTGATTGATTGATTGAAGATGATTGTGTGTGGGGAATATGATCATGTAGCATGTGGAAGCACGATACATGGCCATATGTCCGGTTACACCTTAGTGGGGACATGGTCAGTCTATCGGAGTGGAACGGGGATCTCTGCTGGGGTGTAACCCCATTTATAATATGCTCATGCATCATACATCAACTTGGTCAAATAACTTGTGCTTTAGTGAAGGATGGACAAGCTACTGATTATCGAGGAGTGCTCGAATAAGGGGTGTCATTGATTCATTGAGGGGTGCTCAGGATCAATGACGATTTACTCATGGGTTGTGCAAAGCCACTGTTCATCAAGGAGTGCCTCGGGATTAATGGTTATTCACTCATGGGATGCAATTGAGCTAGGGTATAGGTCGACCATGATTGCATATACATTTGATGGCCACTCACAATTACTTGTCTATTTGCTTCTGTACTACATTCATTAAATTGTTTCATAGGGTTGCATTGGATACCTGACTTCTCGTTGAGCTGGGATGGGAGCTCACCTCTCGATTTCAAAATCTTTTTAGCTTTGGTTGCAGGTACCTCTTTTGTGACGGTTGATAAGGATCCTATTGATGTAGAGATAACATCTCTTAGTAGAGGGCCATTGAGGGGTCATGTCGAGAGCTCTACCTATAAAGATTGTGTTTATGGGACCTGAGTCAGCGCCTTGCTTCCATGATTTTGATGTTTGTAGATAGATGCGGTTTGGTCTATCTACAATATTTTATTTAAATTTAATCTAGTTATTTAGTATGGGGTATATATAATATGAATATTACTTGTGAAATAATTTGTAAGACGTAATAGACTTATTATGTAATGATAACATTAGAAGCATTTGTTCTATATTATAATTCTACTGTAACTCTTATAAATTCCATTGTAATTATTATTAATTATTATTGATTATGTTAGATATTGTATGCATAGACTGTGGGGTTTGTTTGGTAGATCACTTTGGTTGTCAATCCCTGAAAGATTCGGGTTGTCTCATGGATGACTCAGATATCACACTCGATTCCCCAGAATGGGCTATGACAAGTGTAAATTGTACAGATCAAATGATGGTCCAGTCTTCGACCAAATTTGAGAATATTTTCAAATTACCTATGTATCCCTTGAGAGTTTGTCTCTTGAGAATTAAGTCCAAAAACATAGTTCAAATGGGTTGAGTGTGATTAGAGATTATGGATGTGGCTTATATATGTGCTTCAATTAGATTCTTTGTTTAAGTTGAAGTTTATGTTTCATGGATGGTTCAGATTGAATTTGATGGTCTGTGGGCTATAGTACCATATTTGAAAACTCTCCCAAATTTCCTATGTATTCTAAAGGTCCTGAAAATCTGGTACAACATAGCTCAAAAGATGTTGTAAGAGTATGGTTTGTCAATAGGACCTAGGGGTGACCTAAGTTCCCACCATTATTGATGTCAATAGGATCCAGGGGCGACCTAAATTCCTACCATTATTCTTTTCAATAGGATCTTGGGGTGACCTAGACTCCTACCATTGTTGTTGTAAATCCATCTTTAGGTTTATAGGGTTTCCTATCTCTTTTTGTTTTGTGCTTTCTATTTTAGGGTTTCACTTTCCTTATTTGTTGTGTGCTTTCCATTTTAGGGTTTTCATTTTCCATAATTGTTGTATACTTTCCATTTTTAGGGTTTTACTTTCCCTATTTGTTGTGTACTTAAGATTTATGAGAGGTGTATCTTTCCAAACATAACAAGTGTATCATTCTAAATATGGCAGGTGTATCTTTCAAATCTAAACGTGGCAAATATTATGTAGCATCTCAACAAGGCAAGAAATCATATGAAAATCCAGACTTAGTGAGTGGGCATTTCAAGTTTAGCATGTGAGTATATATGGCATGTGAGCAATCCAAATATAATAGGCATGTGAATGTGTGAATATAACATGTGAGTCAAGAAAAGTATGTGTATCACATGTATTGAAACCATATTTTAGATCTATGGTTGAGATTTAATATGAATCTCATGTTAACCATGTATCAAGTACGGTTGGTTGATGGTAGAATGGTGATGGTAGTTGCGATGGAGTTAAAGGTGAAGGTCTGCATTAATGGTGTAATTGGTTGAAGGCAATAGGTGAGGTCTGTGATGCAAGTTTGGTGGTTTATGGCAGTGGGTTTCAATGGCGTTGTGATGGAGTTGAAGAAGGTTGCAGTAGGGTTGCAATAGGATTGAAGGAGGTTGTAGTAGTGGGTAGTCGGCGAAAGGGAGGAGTAGAGGGGATGGTGGTTGGGTGGTAGGGGCAGCAGCAGGGTATAGGTCGGCGACAATGGTCTCGCTGGTGGGTTGATGGGTTGATAGTGTTGCAGGTGGGTTGAGTTGCAGGTGTTGCAGGTGGGTTGAGTTGCAGGTGTTGCAAGTGGGTGGTGAGCAGGTGTCGCAGGTGGGTGGTGAGCAGATGAGTTAAAGGAGGGTGGTGATGTCATCGATGGGTAAGCAGCAAGGTGAGGATGATGAACTCGATGCGTGAGCAAGTCGTGTAGTAGGGGTAGGTGAGATGATGGTGTGGGTGGTGATTAGGTGAGATTACAATAGATCGGTGGTAGCGGGTATGTTGCAGGTTAAGTTACGGGTAGGGTGATGGAGCAGTATAGTTAGGTATGGATTAGGTCTGCAATGTGGTAGAAGGGGGGGGGTCGATGGTGATACAGGTGGTTATCACAAGATATTTCAGAAGTAATGAGATGGGGGTAGTCATAGGGTGCAGGTTGTAATGGCAGGTAGGAGTTAAAGGTTGTCGGTGAAGGAGGTGGTAAGAGGTCACAATGGTTGATGGGAATAGCAGATCGGGCTGCCGTAATGGTAGTAAGGTTAATGGTGGTAAGGCGGTCTCTGACGTGGCAATAGTGGGTCATCGGTGGTCATAGGGTTGTAGTAGGGATGTAACAGGTGTCGATGAAGGTCGTCGTAGGAGGCGGTAGGTATCGAGGGTGGCATGGTAGCAGGGAGTAGGAATTAGTGGTTGAGGTGATCTGCGATGTTGTCGTTGAAGGGTGATGGTAGCATGGCTCACTCTCTATAAGTTTTTCCTCTCTCTCTCTCTCTCTCTCTGCTCACTCTCCTCTTCTCTTCTCCTCTCAATTCGTCTCTCTGTCTCTTAGTTCTTCTCCCCCTTTTTTTACTCTTCCTCTCTGTCTCTCCTCTCTATCTCATTTTCTTTCTCTTTTTTTCAGTCTTCTTAATTTGTCCCTAATTTCTTCTCTTCTCTCCTTCCCTCTTTCCTGTCTTTCTTCTTCAATCCTTTTTTCCTTTCTCAGCACTCTCCATTTGGTTAAGCTCCCCCTCTTTCTTTCCTTTCTAATCTCTTTCCTTCTCTACTCTAAACCCTACCTTCCATTTTTTTTCTTTTTTCTTTTTCTTAAACCCTCCAATGATCTACCCAACTCTCTTTCCATAATTAGCCGAGATCCTTTCTTTTTAACCCAATCTCTCTATCGACCTTCCCTTCCCTTCTCAACTTCTTCTTTCCCTTTTTTGCCCTTTTTTTCCTTTCCATATATGTACACTTATACATATAGTATATAATATATAACATATAATATATAATATATAATATATAGTATGATGCATACAATATACAATACATAGTATAAGATACATGCACTTGTACATACAGATTGAATTGATTTGGTTCGGACTGGCCTGGGGTTAGACTGGTTTGACCTGAACTAGTGTGGTCATGTGGATCGAGCTGGGTTGGACTGAAACAGATTTTCCTTTTCTCTTTCTTCCATTTTATGTGGCATTTTGGCTTTCATTTCTTTATGGAATTTTTTGGTGAGCTCTATCCTGGATGTTTCTCTCACATTGAAGGGGACAAAAAATGGGGAATATTGGCACTTGAATTGTTTGATTTGGATGTCAGATGATCAAGATATGAGGAAATGAAGTTCAATCGATCCAATTTACGACAATTCACTCAATAAATCCTCAATTACAATAATTTACAAAAAGCCCCTAGATATTTAATGCACTTTTCAGAAACCCCCTTTATACTTATTATCCGACTAAAATTGCAATATCTTATTCGTTTAAAGTGGAAATTGAACAATTCTGGACTCATTTTGAAGGTAATTCCATGACCTATGCATCTACATAGGTTGCAGCCCATGACCTTGTTGTGGGGCTTGCCGAAAAGACCTTGTTGTGGGGCTTGCCGAAAACAGCCTCAAAGTTGTAACTTCAAAGCCAAACTCTGAATTAGGATCCCTAACCTTGTCATATGTGTTCACCTAAACTCCTGCATACTGTGGATCACTTCGCGCCAGAATATCGTAGGGAGCATGCAGGGATTGATTGATTGATAGATTTAGGAAAATTTCACTCAGCTCCCCTGTACTTTCCTTTATTTTCATAGACCTTCCCTTCTTTGCTGTCTCCACATCAGTATGACTCTATTTAGCAAGAGATGGCAAAAAATGGGGTGCTTACAGATCTTTGTTGGGATGCAGCCCTTTTTTTTATGAACATGTATGCATAAGCTAGGAATTAGGTGGTTGCATAACCCACAGTTCTAAACCCTTGCCAATAGAGGGTTATGTGTTGGCAATATACATATTCTATTACGGAAGGTGGCAACCCTTGATCCGTGGATCTGAGGCTATTCACTTGTAGAAGCAATTTGGAAAAAGAGACTTTGGCATCCAGCTTCTACCCTAGCCCGATACAGGAGAGTTGAAATCCATTGATCATAGGTGGAGCTGAAAGCTACGTTGGACTTCTCAATATGGAACCTTATAAAACCAATACCAATGACTTAACATTAGATCGCATTATATTCATTTGTGCATGGCATATGATACCTGATTTCCTTACTGAGCTGGGATGGGAGCTCACCCCTCATATCAATATGTATTTTCATATTCTAATGCAGGAGATTTCTTTGTTGCTGATTTCATGGAGACCCTTATTGCGGGTGATGTTTCTGCTAGCGAGGACTTCTCTAGTGAGCATGCTGAGGGCTATGTCTATAGTGACTGCATTTAAGGCAGATGTTACTCCTCTCTCTCTCTCTCTCTCTCTCTCTCTCTCTCTCTCTCTCTCTCTCTCTCTCTCTCTCCTGGATATTATATTTTTTATAGATAGATCCTTGTACAGTCTATCTATGTAGGATTTTGATGCACTGATACTCACTCTTGGGAATGTATTTGTATATTTTGGATATTGATATAATATTTGGAACAATGGTGTATATTCATAACAACTTTAATTTATGTTATGATAGCATTTAGATGGCATCTGTTTAATTATTGATTTACACTTCTACTATTATTATTAATCTGATTAGTTTACTTGATTTTTATAGATAATATTACATATGTCGACTGTGGATTGGTTTGGTAAATCACAGTAGTTTTGTGGATCCTGGGTCAATTCGGGTCACCTTATGTGTTGACACGAGTATCACGCTATAAGCACCCAATTTTTGCCTTACCAATCTCTCTCAACACTCGTCAATCATCCTAGAACCATCTTGTGTGATCCCCTAACACTAAGAATTCTCACCTTTCATAAATACCCTTCCTAGTGTCCAAACCCTAGGTAGAGTCCAAAGTTTTCATAAATACCCCTCCTAGTGTCCAAACCCTAGGCAGAGTCCAAAGTTTCCATGAATACCCATCCTAGAGTTTAAATCATAAGTAGAATTCAAAGTTTACATAAATAGCCTCCCTGAGTGTCATATTCCCCTTATGTTAAAAACCTTCCATAAATAGCTTACCTGTTCACTTTCCCCATAGAAGATCAAAACTATCTTATTCGGACCATTTGGAATCATATCCAAGCCCAAAACCATCATATACCACTTTAGGGGCATTTTGATCATTTTGGTCAAAGTTGGTCAAAGTTGGTCAATCTTGGTCAAATCTAGTCAACTGGCCCATATACAGTCACTCTAGACCTTCCCTTGTGTTCTCAGGTCCATACTTTTAATTTTAGCCCATTTGCACCTATTAGTGCCGCGGAGGTCAAACTTGTCTTTTCTGACTCATCCAAAGTCATTTTTCATCACAGAGCCCATTTTTGGCCATTATGAGCTGCCCAGTATCTCTAGTTAAAATTTCAAAAGAATCGGAGAAAATACAAAAAAATGACTTCCCAGGAGATTACCCATCTTGAAATTACCCCAGCCCGAGCACGTTTAACTAAAACGGTACAGCCAATTTCAGCCACTTCTAGAGCCATTTAGGGTTAAAAAAAAAAAACTGCACAATATCATGCACATGGCTAAATTGCACCCATCCAAGCCTAGCGGACCAGTCGAACTTGGTCAAAAGCTGTCAAACTCGCCGACCCAGTCAAGACCTAGTCAACCCAGTCAACTTGGTCAAAAGCCATCCAAAACCTGGTTAACTCAATCAAAACCTAGTCAAACCTTGTGGAAATGGTTAAACCCAATAAATTTGGTTCATACATAGTCAATCCAGCCTAGTCACCTAGCACCTCCCTAGGTGTTATGTCGAGTGACATAAGGCACTGAAAGATTTCATGTCATCCCCTTGGTGGTCCATAAGTGATGAAAGAGAGGATGGAGGTTATAAGAAAAAGACAAAATAAAAAAAAAAGAGGACAAAAAAGATTAAAAAAATAAAAAAGAGGGAATAAAAAATAAAATAAAAAGAAAAGTATTTTCTCTTTCCCATGGGTTTGGAGAGAGAAAATCTTTCCAAAACCATGGGAGGAGAGATAGGGTCAGGTATTTGTAGTAGCATGTCGAATGCACCAATTTTAATTAAATATTTCTTTACTGTCTTGATTAATAAATGTAAATAGGGCAAGCAAAGGTCAATTCCACAGAAAGTGATCTGATCAAAATTTATATTCTACTCAAACTATATATATTAATTAATGCTAAGCAAACACAATAACGAAGGGTGTTTTGGTTGGTTGAATCAAATTGAAAGTAAACAGGCAGAATTTAAATAGAAAAATAATTAGATGAGAATATTCAGTTCTTGGTTTAGTATCCACCCACACATGCAATGAGTAAAATTAATCGCAACGTTGTTCTCTTCCTTCCAATTAGAATTAAGACACTAGATAATAATACGCTCTGTTACCCGAGTTTCCCCTTAAGTATCTCTACTGAAACAAGCTCTTCAGAGAGATCTAACCATTGAACAACACTAAATAAGCTCTCAATGTTTAATTCAACGGCAGCATTAAGAGAGTGGAAAATAGATCAATCTAAGCAACAATCACACACAAGCGAGGATTATTTAACTTAGGTTATATTATTTACAATGATGAGATGAAAACTTGGACATAATCATTAACTACTGTTTGGTACTTCTAATTAGAACCAAGATGATTATGTATCACAAATTATAGATCTATCAATTAATATTAATCTAATTGATTCAGCAGGTCATTACTAAATTATTCAGACAAATATCATAAATAAAGAAAAAAGAATAACATAAGCAATTCCAATAAAAGAAAAATGAATAAAAACGTTACTGAATAGAGATTATACCATTGAGTTTGGGCTTCAAAATCCCCTTGAATTGAATGAAAAAATTAGTCAGACACTACAATCCTTTCAGAGAGAAAAATTTTCAGCAAAAGAGAGAGAGAGAGAGAGATTCATTATCTTCAACACTAGTGTTCTATATATAAAACATGACAATCTTTTATAACTTAGAACTCCTTCTTTGTATAGGATTCATTCTCTATTTAGAATTCTGAAATTGTAAAGTCTCATTTTTTCCTCGAAATCTTCTATTATAGGTTTTCTAACTTGATTAGGAGACTCTTTATGGAATTTTCATCCACCATTGAATTCTTCAATCAGATCGTACGGCTCCTCCAATTTGGATTCGGATTAGATTTTTGTGTCATACTTTGAGGCAACGTTTGGAGGACCAAACGAACTTAGATTTTTCTCCATAATACTATTCTAAAAAAGTTGAGACGTCCTCCACAACTTTACTGAACATAACTTTTCAATTTTGAAACTCTTTCCACATCAAAAACCTGCATGAAGCTTAAAATGTCAATATTAAGAATGTTGGAATTTTTCTGTCTTTTACAATTAATTCACAAAGTCTCTAAAATATGTTAAACTTATAAAATTTATTATATTCAATTCAATTAGGCATAAAATATATTAAAAACATAGTGCAAAGGAAATAAAAATATAGAAATTATATACTTATCAAATACCCCCACACTTAGCTTTTGTACGTCATTAGGCAAAGAAAAAATATAAAAATAAAATCTTAACTCACGTTCTTAGGAATCACAATTGCACTTAGCACATGCAATAAGCCTTTAAACCCCTAGGCCACCCCTATTGGATGAATTGTGTTTCGTGAGTATTTTCGGAGGATAAACACACAAAATTCATATAAAAATTTTAAACTTTAACTTTGGTATTTAGGAAAAAGAATATACACACATCCTATTAGTCAAGACATTTAATTTGGGATCAAGAAACAGGGAAACCCCCGCACTTAAATTTTATTACCTCATATGATTCAAACACTAAGCACGTATTTTTAATTAGAGAATCTTGTTATATCTTTCAAACATACATTTCCTTAAAGTAAAACCTATGGTAGCACACTAGCAACTAAGACCCTAGATTTAGAGCCTATTTGACCATATTTAGATATCAACACTTACATTTCATATTTCTTTTCTACACTCTTCCTCTCTAAGCTACTCCACTACAGTTGACTTAAGAATTGCAGGTGGTTATGCATTCCATGTTACTTATGTAACTTTGGTTTTTGCATATATCCTCAAGGACATTGATGCTAGAGAGTACTTTTTTTTTTCAAGAAATCTCATCCAAGGAATTTCAATCAAGATACCTCGCTTCTTGAGGCAGAATGTCCTATCTAGTTCCAAGAACATAAACTCTTATTAGTATCTCTTTTTTTTTTTTTAAGAAGGTCCCAGCTTTAATCAAAGGCTTAAATTACCAACTATAACTATAAAAGATTCATACCTTGAGGTCAGGTAATATATATTTTCTAACTCGAACCTCAAGATACAAAATTAGGTATTATCCTCGCGTAGGTTTTTATTACTTTGCATGTGATGGTGTCCTAAGTCTCTCTCTCCTTCCGCTTTTGTGTCAAAACCATAAAAAGAGTATATGACTTTACCAAAAATCAATGTTAAAAATGTTAAAAATTTTCAATAAAAACTACTCTCAAAGCACATTGACACTAAAAGAAACTAAAAATAAAAAATAAAAATAAAACTAAGTAAAACATAAGACTCTAAATAAAACTAAATTTCCTATGACAGATCCTAATTTCTCACCCCACACTTAAATCTAATTGTCTTCAATGGAAAATAAGAATGCAAAATAAAGCAATTAATAGAGAAAAGAAAGGCAAATTTATTTTCTTGGGTTTCCTCCCAAGCAGTGCATTTGTTTAACGTCGTTAGCCCAACTAGTTTTGTCCATCACTACTCATAAGTAGGATCTGCTAGTCCTACTTCTTCAATTTTTCCTATTTGAAAACCATCATAGTAAAGTTTAAGTCTATGACCATTCACCTTAAACATCTTGTTTGTTTGCAAGATTTTTATTTCCACGGCACCATAATGAAAAACATTAATCACAACAAAAGGGCCAATCCAACAAGAACGCAACTTACCTGGAAATATCTTTAACTGTGAATAAAAGAGAAGAACTTTCTAGCCAATAATAAAATTCTTCCTAGAAATCATCTTGTCGTAAAAGGCCTTGGTTTTTCCTTTGTAAATGCTAGAGCTCTCGTAGGCATCATTCCTCAACTCCTCAAGTTCTTATAGTTGCAACTTCCTTTGAACACAAGCATCAGTCATATTCATATTGCAATGCTTAACTGCCTAGTATGCTTTGTGGTCTAATTCCACCGGGAGATGACACGGCTTACCGAAAACCAATCTGTATGGAGACATTCCAATGGGAGTTTTGTAAGCAGTCCTATAAGCCCAGAAGGCATCGTCGAGTCGCAACTCCAATCTTCCCTATTAGGATTTACCATTTTTTCTAAGATAGACTTTACCTTTCTATTGGACACTTCAGCTTGGGCATTGGTCTGTGGATGATAAAATGTGGAGACTTTATGTATAACTTGATTTTTGGTGGGCCCCACAGCAAGGTCATGGGCTACAACCTACATCAATGCATAAGTCATGAAAATACCTTCAAAATGGGATATGAATCGCTCAGTTCTGATGTCGAACGAAGAAGATATGACGATTTTAGTCTGGGAATAAGAATAAGGGTATTTTCTAAAAATTAATAATAATCATCCAAGGGCCTACATGAAAATTATCATAAGTTTAATTATTTAAACTTCTTTTCTCATATCTTGCTCATTTGACTTCCAAATAAAGTGATTCCAGTGCCATTATTTCTCAGTTTTGGTGCTCTACAAAGTGGACATGAAAAATCTAGGGCAGAGGTCTCCGAGGATCCCATACAGAGTCGCAAGCCGATATGCCCATTTTAATTTCAATTCCTCATAATTTTATTATCAGAAGTCCAAATCAGGTGATTCAAGTCTCAATATGTTTCATTTTTTGTGCTCTAAAAAGGTGGACATGAAGGATTTTAGGCAGAGGTCTCCGAGGCATCCCATGTAGAGTTGCTATCTGAATTATTGTAAATTGACATGTTTAAACTTCAAAAATTCATAAGTTGATCATTTTACATCCAAATGAGGTGATTCAAGCTCCAGTATTTATCATTTTTAGTTTTCTACAAAGTAAACATAGAAAATTTAGGGCAGAGTCCGTCAAAAGATTTCATGTGAAATGGTAGTGGAAATGGCCTATGAAATGATAGAGAGAAAAAAATCAATCTTGACCCAACCCAGCTCAACCCATATCAGTTTAACCTAGTCAACTCATGTCAATCCACCCCAAACAAGCCAGTCCGGCTCAGTCAACCTTAAACAGATCAACTCAGCCCTAACCAGTCAGGATCAAACCGGTTCAGTCCCATTTGCATATACTTTATACATGTGTTATTATATTGTCATATATTATATAGTAATGTATATGTATATTATTATATATATTATTTGTATATTATGTATATACTTTGATGGAAATCTGAGAGGATGAAAAATAGGAAAGAAATAGGCTGATTTCTAAATAGAAAGAATTGAGAAAAGGAAAGGAGAGAATCGACCATAAGGAAAGAGAGAGAAAATGACTGACTGGTTAAGGAAACAGAGAGAGAGCCATGAAAAAAAAAAGGAAAATCTAATAAAAAAGAGAAAGATCTGATAGAAGTAAAAAAATATATAAAAAAAAAGAGAAAGAGCCAATAAAAGGAAAAAATAGAAAACAGGAAAGAAATCAGGAGAGTCAGTGGGGAGAATTAGAGAAAATAAGGAAAGGAACAAAAAAAAAGGAAAGAGAGATAGAGGGAGTCGGTGGGGAGAATTGGAGAAAACTTGGAAAGAAACAAAAAAAAAAGAAGAAGAAAGAATAGAAAAGGAGAGACTCGGTGGAGAAGGAAAGAAATAAAAGAAAAAAAAAGGAAAAAAAGGGAAGGGGAGAAGAGTCGGTGGACTCTAAAATAGAAAAAAAAGAAAAAAAGAAAGGGGAGAAAAGATTCGATAAGGAAGAGAGAGAGGGGAGGTCGGTGGAGATTAAGGGGAAAAAATCAGAATAGGAGAGGAGAGTCGGTTAGAGACTAAAGGTGGGAAAAAAAGGAAAGACGAATAGAGAGAAGGAGAATAGAGAAGAAGAAGAAGAAGGAAAAGGGAAGAAAAAAAAAAGGAGAAATCTAAGAGGATTGGAGTGCAGGCCAGAGAGAAGGAAAATAGAGAAGAAGAAGAGGAAGGAGGAGGAGGTGAAGGTAGCTGCTGAGAGATCGCCTGCAACTCTAGATAAGCCGCCCTCCACCTTCCTTTGTTTTGTATTGATTTTTATCTCTCCCCCTCAATCTCCTAGCACCCCACTATACTAAACCTCTACTGAATTTCATCAACCCACTGTTAGACCTCACCTATGGCACCCTCCTTTTTTATTTCAAGATTGAAATTGTGATTAATTGTTAGCTCATGATTTAATCTAATTTGGTTGGATTTTGATTAATTGATATGCAATTTGTTAAATTAGATGATTGATTTTTGATCGTGTGACGAATTTGATCCCAATGGACGTTCGATTTTTTATCAATTAATCCCATCACATGCGAAAATTAAATAAAATTGATTCGATCATATAGAATTTTGATAAAATCGATCATAATAATTTTGATGAAATTGAAATTCATCCGATTATGGCATTGTGATGAAATTGAAATTGATCCGATCATATGGAATTTTTATGAATTGATCCGATTGTGGAAAACGAATGGAATTGATCCAATTGTGATGAAATTAAATTTGATCCAATTATGGTATTATGATGAAATTGAAATTGATCCGATCATATATGAAATTTTAAATGAAATTGATTGATCCCATGTGTTTAGAATTTTGATGAAATTGATCGATCTCATATGCTTGGAATTATGATATAAATAAAATTGGATCATTGATCTTTGAATTTAATGAAATTGGATTATGGCCATTGATCTTGAATTTAATGTGATTAAATCATGACCTTTGATTTAGGATTTTTAATGTGAATGAAATCTAGATAATTGATGATTGAATTCAATGTGATTAAAAATATGACCATTTGATGTTGAATTTTTACATGATTAAATCTTTGCCATTGATCTTGAAATTTGATGTGGTTTAATCTAGCCATTTTTATCTAGAGTTTCTGATATGATTAATTTTGAGCCATTGGAAGATTAATTTTTATTTGGATCATGAGAGAATATTAATTGTGAGTCATTTGATGTTTAATTTTGATTTGGATCTTATAATGAAATGAATCTAGCCATTGATCATGAGTGATATGAAATATACACCATTTGATCTTGATCATGAGCATCTTATTTGAATCTGAACCATTGGATTGACATCATGAGTGATATAAATGAATCTAATCCATCGGATTGTCTTGATGATTGATGTAAATGAATATAAACCGTTGGATCTTCATTATGAATGACTTAGAGGAATTTGAACGGATAGATTATCATTTTGGAGTGATATGAGCCGTTGGATCTTTATTGCGAGTTATTTTGAGTGATCTGAACAATTGGATTACCATCTTGAGTGATTTGAACCGTTGGATTACCTTTTTGAGTGATTTAATTAAATTTGAAAGGTTAGATTGACCTCATGAATGATTTAAGTGAATCTGAACCATCGATCAAATATGATCTTGATCACATTGATGATGATCGATTACATCAAATCTGAGTAGTCGATCAAATATGATCTTAGTCACATTATTGATGATTGATGCTTGATCAATGCTCTCACATGTTTGCTGCTATATTGATTCATATGCTTTATTGCCATACTTGAGATGATATATTGTTACTTGCTATATTTGAATGATATTTGTTATTGGTAATAATTTAATTTCTGCAACACCCTAGTCGAACTGCCATATCTGTACACCTAAAAGACATATTAGGTATCGGGACGTGCATGTAGGCACCCACATTCACGGGAAGGGTAAGAATAAAAAAATTATAAATTTTAATAAAGAGATATGAAGCTTAGCCCAACAAATGCTAAATTAGGGTTTTAGGTCAAGGGTAGCTTAGGATGATCCCTACCCTTCAACTAATCTCCTCTAGGATATAGAGAACTAGATAGGTGTGAAGTAGATCGTTCCATAGAGCATTTAGGTTTCCCAATTTGATATTGAAAGAAGAACATGAATGAATTGAATCTGCATTCCGAACTACGCGGATCTTGATTTTTAGGACAGAATCCTAAGATACGTAGGCAGTTTGGTGAGATTTCCAAACACGACTCCACACTCTGATCTTGAAAGAATACATCAATGATTGAATTGTTCTGAACTACGTGGATCCCGATTCTTAGGGCAGAACCCTAAGATACATAGGCAGTTTGGTGAGACACCCAAACACAGTTCCTACATTTCAATCTGTATAGATTAATAAATTCTAGCCTTCCTAGACCAAGGTAGAGTACACCTGAGTGGCTTTAGGATTATAAATTCTAGGCTTCCTTAGACCAAGGTAGAGTGTACCTGAGTGGTTTTAGGTCAGAAAATTTTAGTATCCCTAGACCAAGGTAGAGTACACCTGAGTGGTTTTATGTCAACAAATTTTAGTATCCCTAGACCAAGGTAGAGTACATCTAAGTGGTTTTAGGATAATAAATTCTAGCCTTCCTTAGACCAAGATAGAGTACACCTGAGTGATCTTAGAATACTATCCATTTTAGTCTTCTTAAATCGTGGTAGAGTACACCTGAGTAGAATACTATATCCTTTAGTCTTCTTAGATCAAGGTAGAGTACACCTGAGTGATCTTAGAATACCATCCATTTTAGTCTTCTTAGACCAAGGTAGAGTACACCTGAGTGGTCTTAGACATACCCTTTAGTCTTCTTAGATCAAGGTAGAGTACACCTGAGTGATCTTAGAATACTATCCATTTTAGCCTTCTTAAATCAAGGTAGAGTACACCTGAGTGATCTTAGAATACTATCCATTTTAACCTTCTTAGATCAAGGTAGAGTACACCTGAGTGATCTTAGAATAGTATCCATTTTCATCTTCTTAGACCAAGGTAGAGTACACCTGAGTAGTCTTAAACATACCCTTTAGTCTTCTTAGATCAAGGTAGAGTACACCTGAGTGATCTTAGAATACTATCCATTTTAACCTTCTTAGATCAAGGTAGAGTACACCTAAGTGGTCTTAGAATACTATCCATTTTTATTTCCTAAACCAAGGTAGAGTACACCTGAGTGGTTTTTGGAAATCCATATCCACAACCTATCACAACGAACTATGTTGTACCTGATTTTCAGGACCTCTGAAATACATAGGCAACTTGGATGACCTCTCCAAGTACAGTACCACATATTAGTATCCTTAGGTCCTCCACATCCATATCCATATCATATCCTATCCATATTCACTTCAATCCACATTAGGCTATCTTTAGATTCAATCTCAATCATCATCAAGCATAAACTTCAACTTGAACAATTGAATCTAAGAAAGCTTAAGCATAAATCACATCTATAAACCTTAATCACAATCCGTTCAAACTATGTTATAGACTTGATTTATAGGATTAGGATACGTAGGAAATTTGAGATGTCTTGGACGTCTCAGATTCAGTCCATCACCAAACCATCTTTGGTTTGGTTCACTGTATATTACTTTTCTTATTTATTTATTTTTGAGAACATGTTTGGCTAAACTCTAGGTTAGAAGAATTTAGCAACTTAGCATAGGATCCCCGATGAGCCATAGTCAACATCCATTGATCATGAGTAGTCAAAAACATAGAGTCCAAGGAAAGTAGAATCACATAGGAGGCCGATTTTTGGATCGAACTGTTTTGGGTGCCTAACACCTTCCCAAACTGTACCTTGAACGCTTACCCGTTCTCTAATAGACCAAAGCTAATATATTCAAATGAGTCAATAGAAGTCTTTACTTATGATGAGATGACATTTTTATAGGTCCTAGACCTTAATCTAGGTGGTGACTCTAAATTTTTTTTCCTCCAATCAGAGATGGGTGAAATAGACCTTACCTTTTTGTCCTCACATAGCTAAACCCAGGAAAATTTGTATCTCGACAATGTTCTTAGGTGCTTCCCACCCTACAATGGCTTCTATCTTACTGGGATCAACCTTTATCCCATCAGATGACACTATGTAACCCAAGAAAGTCACATCATTCAACCAGAACTCATGCTTCTTGAATTAGCCATAAAGCTTCTTCTTTCTCAACCGTTGTAAAGCTGCCTTAAGATCCTTTACTTGAGTTTCCTCATCTTTGGAGTAGACCAAAATGTCATCTATGAAAACTATGACTAAGGTATCCAGCATGTCATGGAATATCCAGTTCATGAGTTCCATAAAGGACACAAGTGGTGTTGGTTAATCCAAAAGACATAACTAGGAATTCATAATGTCCATATCTGGTTTTGAAGGCTGTCTTTGGAATGTCACTATCCTTTATCTTCAACTGATGATATCTTGACCGAAATTGATCTTAAAGAACACCTTCACGCCTTGCAACGAATCGAATAAGTCATCGATCGAAGGCAATGGATATCGGTTTTTGATAGTCAGCTTGTTAAACTCTCAGTAGTCTATACACAGCCGAACATTACCATCCTTCTTGACGAATAACCCTGGTGCTCCCCATGGCGATATGCTTGGTTGGATAAAGCCCTTGTCCAATAACTCCTGCAACTGAGTCTTCAATTCCTTCAATTTAGTAGGAGTCATTCGATAGGGTGCTTTAGACACTGGTGCTGATCCAAGTAAATGGTCGATTATGAACTTCGTTGCTCGATTGGGTGGCAATTTAGGTAGGTCTTCTAGGAATACATCTAGAAATTCATGCACTACATCCATATCTTCCATCCAAGGTGCTTCCTTGTTGATATCCACCACAGATATGAGATAACCAGTTTCACCCTTCTCGAGGCATCTCTTCGCCTTAAGTGCAGAGAGAATAAGCTTCCGCTTCTGAGGAAGTTTGGTTCCAACGAAACCAAATTCTACACATCCTTGCCTTTAAATGATAACTGCTTTTCTCTGCAGTGTAGACTTGCGAAATGTTGAGATAGCTAGTCCATTCCTAAGATGACATCAAAGTCTACCATTTCGAGCTGAAGTAGATTTGCATCCATACTCTGGCCATTAATAAGTACTGGACATGGCCCATAGCATTCATCTAACACAATCTTTATTCCCATAAGAGATCTCATTAGAAGTTTGTGGTCTAAAGGTCTGATGGGTAAGTCCAATCTCTTTCCAAATAAGATGGACACAAAGGAATGGGTAGCCCCATAATCAAAGAGGACTCTGGCAGGTATACCGGCTATGGGTACAGTACCTATAGTTTTACCTATGTTTTAATCTACATGCTCATACAGAAGTACTATAAATTAAAGGGTTAAATCATACCTGTCACCACATCAGTTTATGCAGCGACATCTTTAGAAGTTATGGCAAACACCTTTCCTTGCTGCAATTGCTTCTTTGGATGAGGGCATGTCTTGGCATAATGCCCCATTTGTTGGCATTTAAAACATTTGATATTCGTTATCAGTTGTCTAGGCTGTGGCAGGACAGTCTGAGTCATCTTGGCTGCTTTAGCATTGTCCTATGTCCTAAACGGCTCAAAATTCCTTGAGTTTCCTCCATTGTATGTATTACCATTTGGCCTCTTCATTCCACGATGCTGAACAAGGTAGCTCTCCTTCTGACTAGACTCTAGCACCGCCTCATTATATATTTTTTTTTCCAATCCCAGCATATGATGTTCTCAAATGCTTCCCCTCAGTCCCATGGTGAACCTTCGGGTCTTGGTGCCTTTCTTTTGCATACTAGTAGGAGTGAAGAAGAACAACTCTTAATAATGCTATTGATAGCATCAACAGATATCTGTCCTTGCTACAGACTTAGAAATTCCTTCTCCATTTGATCTATGAAACTTCTGGGAAAGTATTTCTCAAAGAATGCCTCCTTGAAGATATCCCTAGTCAGCTGCAGGTACTTGGTCAAGAGATATGTACGATTTGACTTCCACCAATGGTTCGCATCCTCTTTCAACATGAAGGTTACACATAGTACCTTCTCTTCTTCAGTGATGGTCATCATGAGAAAGTTCTTCTCCATCTCATCAATTTAGTGAGCAGGCCATAAAGGATTTGACAGCTTGCCTAAAAATGTTTGAGGCTTCATCTTCAGGAATTGTTCTACAAGCCTTGAGTGATCCTGTTGCCCATAAGCTCCATACACCGGTGGTCGATACTGATATCCGCCTTGATACGCACCTAGTTGCGTACTAAGATTCTGAATTGAAGTGTTCAAAATCTGGTCATGCTATACCATAGGAGCTACGTTACTGCCGACGGGTACCGTATTAGTCTATCTTGGTGGTATAGGTGTAGTATTGGTAGTAGGAGGTGTAAGACCCGCACTCCATGAACCCGATCTAAACCTTGAATTCATGTCGTAACAGGTCTTCCAATCATTACCGGGCTAGACTAGATGAGCGGATGACAAACAGGTACGAAACAGACCATTTATGTACGAATTTTATTCATACCGATCGATGGTACTGGTCTTGGTATCGGTCAACCGGTATAGCCTGTGCGGCAGACTACGAAGATCCAGAACCGGATCTCTACGGGTCCCACTTTCCAAATTCCGAACCCTAGGACTTTCCTAATCCTAGGAGGCTTCCTAAACCTAAACCTAGCCTATATAAACCCCTCTAAACCTCCTAGAATCCCTTCCATTGATCCTCACAAACCCTAGAAAGGAGAAAGAAGCTGAAGAAGGAGGAGAAGCTAGGAAGGAAAGGGAAGAGCCGACATTGCCGTTCGACGAAGAACACCTTACCGCCAGTCGACGGTAAGTGCTTAAACCTTCTTTTACATTATGACTCTAAGATGGTTAGTTTTCTTTGATCAATGCCATGCAAAGAAGGTATTGATCTAAACCCTATTTTGCTGATAAACCCTATTTTGCCGACAAACCCTAATCTAGTCGGTAAACCCTATATTCGAGTTCTAGGTTGAGATCATCAAAACTAGGACTTGAATGGAATTGAAAATAACTCTAACTCAGTATTCAAACCAAGAATGTGTAGGAGGATCCCTAGGGTCAATAGGGGAGGATCGAGGGCAGTCGAGAACTGGACGTATGGTCTTCCAGAGACATACCGGTCGACTATACCGGTTGCACCCAATGCGACCGGTACTACGACCGGTACCTTCCAGGGGGCTGGTTTGTGGGGACCGGCTGACCATACCGGTCGTAGGTTTCCCCATAGTGTTGCGACTGGTACCTGTGACCGGTCAGCCTTGTGAGAAGTTTTGTAATCTCGTTGGTTTTTCGACCAACGTAAAACCTAAGAAAAACTATTCTAAGTTTACCTTAATATCATGTAGGACTTTGTGATAGCACGTTTGGAACTTGCGACGTGGAGCAAGATATCAAACGAGCGTCAAGTAAGGGAATCTGACCTAAACCCTAATAATTAATGAATAGTAAAACGTTGTTAATAACCCTGATTCTATGGATTGATGTTTGTGCATTCTCGCATGTCATCCTTTACTTTCAGTTATTATTATTGTTCATGTATACTTGCTATGCTAGGTTGTGACTGTTAGGTATGTGATTGTTTTCGTTGGTTTGTGGAATGGAAAGGGCCTGGGGTCTGGGATCATTCCTCACACTAGCACCTTTCGTATTGTTCTGTCTTAGCATGCTTGGTGCGGGTAGGGTATCAAGGGGAGGACATGGCACTGTGGTCTCCATCCTAGCCACCAGACTCTAGCTCTATCTCTATGTCGTAGGGAGCCATGCTGGGATAGGGCCTATTGTGATGACATGTAGGATTGGTTAGTTGTGAGCCCAGTTTGCAAGCCCTCGCCAATAGGGGCTTACATGTTGGTATGGGTAGAATATCAAGGGAGGTGTTGGTGTTGTTTGATCTGGACGCCTTAGCTCTATCTCTATTCCATGGTGGGTGCATGTGGGACGGCTGTGGTGTTTGATCCACTGGGCTGCTTTACACACTCATATATAGATGTGCGGTGGCCGCCAATCCTTTCTATAGCACATTGCAATCTTAAAATCAGACCATAATGTGAATGTTACTCATGCATATGTTTGTACAATTGTCTGATTGTCTTACTGAGCTAAGTTGTGAGCTCACCCTGTACATATATACATGTTTTTAGTTGTTGATGCAGGATACATGGTGGAGGATAACGTGGACGCTTCAGTGTACGGTGGCATGACTACTTTGGATGTGCAAGTAGGAGAGGATGAGCATGACGCTTCATGCGAGTGCCCTTTCTGCGTATACCTTTAGGGTTTTATTTTATTTATTTTAATTATTTTCAGTTGAGATGAAGTTGATGTGAAGGTATTTATTTAAGTTTTGGTTATTTGAATAATTGAATATTTTATTTAATTTCTCAATAGATTACTCGATTCATTTTGTTTAAGACTTCCGTTGTATTTATTATATTCTGATTATGGTTATGTACAATGGTTTGTATGAGTGGACACGGTCTTATTAAGATCCTGGTGTGAACCATTGGTTCAGTGACGGTTCACTCACACTTCTAGTTCAACCGAAATTGGGGTGTGACAACTTGGTATCAGAACTCTTAGGCTCTGTCCAACAGACCATATTTGCACTTAATTGAGTCGATGAACTGAGATAGGAAGAATTTAAAAATCTTAATAAAAACACACCCTAAGCACTTGTTTGATGCCTGAGACTATATATGTAAGAGCATAACACACTATATTAAATATGGAATTATCAAATACACATGCTCTAGATGGAAAACCATAAACTTCTATTAAAATGCTAAAATGTTAAAAAGTGATAAGTTAAAAGTGCTACAGGGTACAGTCCACAAGCTGGACAGTTACCCTGTTATATAAACTGTACTGTGAAGAGAGGAGAAAAAAATAAGAACTCTATCATGGGGTTGGGGGCATAGGAGGAATAGGATCGGCAATATCATAGTCCCGCTCATAGGCGACCCTGAGCCAGTGCACCTGCTCCAGAGTGACTCGGAGGCTGCGAGCCAAGTGCCCCAAGTCACAGCTCATCTCACGCTGAACGTCCCTGATCTCTGTGAACATACCCATCACGGTGTCGGGAGGAGGCTGAAATGGTCCCGCTACATATGTGGGCTGTGGTGCTGGACATGGAACATCCTCCATCTGATCATCGCCACCCACATCATCACCCTCTGCCTCTACTGCATGAGCAGCATTGGCTGCTGCTGCTATTGCTGCCGCAACTGCTACCCTCCTGAGTGGGCGAGGATGAGCCTCTAAGTCCTCATCGCTGATCAGAAGGTTTTCCATCTGCATTCGAAGGATGGCATCCCAATCGATGTCCGAAGTCATAGTATCCTCAATGACGATCTCACCCCTCATGTCCACTCGTAATCGCCGCAAAAGAGTGGTGTTGAGTCAATCGTAAGGAAGGTTGCTGGCCTGACCGGGCAGAGTAGCCTGATGCATGGTCCTGATGATGATGAAGGGAAGACAGACTCGCTCCCCAGTGCAGACGTAGTAGGTCAAGTACTGAGTGAGCTGAGACAACTCACTGTAATGGCCGCTTTGAGGCACAATGTTGTGCTGGATGATGCGACTGTATACCCGAGGCACAGGTCTCAAACTAGCAACCTTCATGGGCACTCCAGGATTAAGTAGCTGCTCCGAAATCTCCTGGCGCAGATTGTCTGTTAGAAAGCCCTTCATCTTAGGGGCACAGTAGACTAAGTCTCCATCATTGGGAATCCTTAGGAGATCGACGAGCTGGTGAGTGTCAAAAAAGATGGGGACACCCTTGGCGTAGCTAGTGAGGCGGAGTGCCCGACATTGATTGAAGTCATTAACATCTCCCTCAATCTCCAGATTGGCGTAGAAATGCTTGACAAGGTTGGGATGGGTGGTTACAAAATAAGTGATGACGGGCAACTAACCGAGTCTATCAAAAGCGGCTTCCACATCAAACCACTAAAGCTGCTCCAGGTTTACCCGTCGCCCTAACTCAATATTCTTTCCCTCGAACAAAGGAAAGCAGGCTTGCGCTTCCTCGGAACGAAACCACTGCTCATCGAGCTGTGGAACAGGTGGGTGAGGAAGGTGCATGCCAAGACCGTATGAGCGTTTATCGACACCTCTGCGCGGAGCCATTGAAAACTGCAAAACAAAGAAAAATAAAGAGAAATGGGTTAAAATTTTAGAAATTTCGGTAGCATAACGACAGTAAATCAAGCAAAAGCCTCGAACTCACCCAAAACTTGGGGAGGAGGACTTACATAACCCCCAAACACTTCATAGAATCCAAACATCCCTCAAAACAACAAGAAATTTAGGAATTTTCAGAAAAATTCGATTTTTGGCAAAACCTACTTCAAAAACATAAAAATTTGATTTTTTTCAAAAACCGTTCGGTGGAACCTCAAATTGGTTGAGGGCTTTTGCTCATAGAGGTCCCTAAACCCTTTCTAAGCTGAAGGAAGAGAGTTCCTACGGTTGGAAATTCCTAAACAAAGAAAACCCTAGTTTTCGGGCTTGGGACCAAAGAGAAATGATATGAAAATGATGAATGGAAGGAAATAACTTACTTGGAGGCAATGTTCTAGGCCTTGATCGGAAGAAAACAGCTTCTAAGATCACCGGTCGGACTGTAGCAACTCAGCAAGCCAGAGAGGAATCGCCATTGGAGAGGAAGAAGAAAAGAAAAGTGAGATTCTCACTTTTCACGATTTTAAAGCCATTTTGGGCATACCGGTCGACGATTTTGCCCATACCAGTCAACCGGTACCTCCCTGGTAAAGTCGACCGGTACCCCTCGGTCAGGAGAGAAATCCTAAGCGGTCAACTATACCGGTCGCTCCATACCCTACAGGGTACCGACCGGTACCCCTTGGGAATCTGAGAAATTTTGTTCGCCTGGACGTACCGGTCGCACTACCTTACACAGTGCCACGACCGGACAACCATTCAAAGCCAGAAAATTTTGGGAAAAATTTGTAAAATTCCAATTTAAGTTTCCGTTACGATTTTTTGCCTTGCATTGTTAAAGACTAACACTATTATGACTATTCGATTACACCTCATGTGTTTTGCCTTCTTCTCAGATCTAAGTAGGAAAATTTATCTGTGATGGTAGGCGAAAATGGTCGTAGAGGCTCACGAAGGCGTCACCACTCCAGGGTACACCAAGATGAGGGCAATGTGGAAACAGGATCGGTTGAAGAGCAAAACCTAAATCCGGAGAGTGGAGAAGGGCAGATTCCCAGGGCACCGATAAATTTACCAGGCCCTCCTCACACTAACTCCGAGACAATTGTAACAAACTTAGTTTTTTAGATAGAAGCTCAGCAGAAAACATTCCTGAACGAGATGCTGAAGATGTTCAGGCCACCAGGATATATTCCTACAGAAGGTACGCCTGAGTCTGGAAGAAATAACACCACACTGCCAATGGATGGTAGTACTGGGCCGATGGGCCATGGATAGAATCTACAATCACCACACCAATTTCCATCGTCATCTGCCTATCAAGAAGTCTACTCGTACCAACCACCATGGTACGAAATGAATGCATAGGGGCAGAATGACCTAAGCCTAGTGGTGGATATGTTCTTGGAGCTGAAACGCCCTACTTTCACACAAAAACCAGGGAAACCACTGTAGCCTACACAGTGGGTGTCTGAAATAGAGAAGAACTTCCATTTGATGACTTGTATGGAAGATGAGAAGGTATTGTTTGCTACGCACATGCTTAAGGATGATGCAAATGCCTGGTGGAGTTCTACCCGGTCATACCTAGAGGTAAAGCACACTCAGATCGATTGGGCAACATTCAAAGGAACTTTCTTCGATAAATACTTTTCGAAGAGCTTTAGAGATCAAATGGAGAAGGAATTTCTCAATCTACAACAATCTCAGTCAACTGTTGATGCTTACCAGCAAAGGTATGAAGAGCTGTTCTTCTTCGCTCCGACAAGCATGCAAGAAGAAGAAACCAAGACCCGTAGGTTCACCATGGGATTGCGAGGAAGTATCCGAGAGCACGTCTTGGGTTTGGAAAAGAAGATAAATAATGAGGCTGTGCAGATTGCCAGGGTAATCGAATCCAGTCAAAGAGACAACTTCTTTGCTCAGAACAGGGGACTAAAGAAGCCTGCTACTGAGACTTCAGGTGGAGGCAATACTAAACCATTCCGTCCATAGAGGGCTCAGTCCACTGTGGTGCCTGCAAGGAACACTACTGCACCACCACCGCCACAATTCGCTAGACAGAATCATAAAGTTAAATGTTTCAACTGTCAGCAACTAGGTCATTTTGCAAGGACCTGCACTCTACCTAAGAAGCAACCGCCACAGCAAGGAAAGGTATTCGCAGTCACCACTGAAGGCAACCGCATCACCTGATGTGGTCACTGGTATGATTTCATCCCTTACTATTTGGCTTACTATTTGTTGTGTGTGAGCATGTAAAACTAAGGGATAATTAATTTTAGGAACTGTAAATATAGCTGGTATACCCGCCAGAGTACTTTTTGACTCTAGGGCAATGCACTCCTTCGTTTCTATTTCTTTTGGGAAGCGAATGGAATTACCTATCAAGTGTTTGAACCCAAGCTTGATAGTCCTCTCTCCGTTGGGAGTCGATGTGGCATTGAATGAATACTATGGGCCATGTACAGTTAGTATTAAGGGCCGAAACCTAGAAGCAAATCTGGTTTACTCGAGATGGCAGACTTTGACGTCATCTTGGGAATGGATTGGCTAGGCTATCATTCGGCAAGATTATTATGTGGTGAAAGGAAACTTGTGCTCAAAGATGAGAAAGGTAAAGAGTTTAGCTTCACTGGGACCAAGTTACCTAGGAAGCGAAAGTTGATCCTCTCCACCCTAAAAGCTAAGAGATGCTTAGAGAAGGGAGGAGTTGGGTACTTAGTGTCCGTGGTCGACATGACTGCTGAGGTGCCAAAGATGGAAGATCTAGACGTGGTACGAGAGTTTCCAGATGTATTTCTAGAAGATCTCCCAGGTCTACCTCTAGACAGGGCTACAAAGTTCATGATAGACCTGATGCCAGGGCCGGCGCCGATGTCTAAAGCACCATACAGGATGGCCCCTACAAAATTAAAGGAGTTGAAGAACCAATTACAAGAACTATTAGATATGGGTTTCATACGACCAAGCATATCACCATGGGGAGCACCTGTATTGTTCGTTAAGAAGAAGGACAGTAGTGTACGTGACTACAGAGAGATGAACAAGTTAACCATCAAGAACCGATATCCTTTACCAAGGATCGATGATCTGTTCGATCAGTTGCAGGGTGGAAAGGTTTTCTCGAACATTGATCTTAGATTAGGGTATCACCAATTGAAGATCAAGGTTGCAGATATTCTAAAGACTCCTTTGAGGACAAGGTATGGACATTATGAGTTCCTTGTAATGTCATTCGGGTTGACTAATGCTCCAGCGTCGTTCATGGAACTGATGAACCGAGTGTTCATGACATGTTGGACACTTCAGTCATCGTATTCATTGATGACATATTGGTCTACTCACAAGACAGGGAGACTCATGCAACACATTTAAGAGCAGCCTTACAACGACTGAGAAGAGAGAAGCTTTATGCTAAGTACTAGAAATGTGAATTTTGGCTGAAGGAAGTGGCCTTCTTGGGTCACGTAGTATCTGTAGACGGTATCAAGGTAGATCCAAGCAAGATCGTAGCTATAGTAGGATGGGATGCACCGAAGTCAATTGTAGAGATCCGTAGTTTCCTTGGATTGGCTGGTTACTATAGAAGATTCGTGGAAGACTACTCAAGGATCGCCATTCCACTTACCAGACTAACCAAGAAAGGAGAAAAATTTATATGGTCAGATGAGTGCGAGAAATGCTTTCAAACATTGAAGTCAAGACTAGTCTCTGCACCTATCTTGACCATCCCAGCACCAGGCTTACCGTTTATCCTATATACGGTTACCTCAGGGTTGGGTCTTGGATGTGTATTGATGCAAGGAGAACAGGTGATTGCCTACGCATCTAGACAATTGAAAGAGCATGGGAAGGATTATCCTAGACATCATTTGGAGTTAATAGCGATTATACATGCAATCAAGACTTGGAGACACTACCTTTGCGGTGAAAAGTTTCATATTAAGTCAGATCACAAGAGCTTAACTTACCTTTTCACTCAGAAGGACCTGAATATGAGACAGAGAAGATGGCTGAAATTATTGAAAGATTATGATTGTGACATCCAGTACCATCTGGGTAAGGCAAATGTTGTGGCTGATGCCTTAAGCCGAAAGTGGGCATCGAAGCTTGAGACAGGACCTAGTACAAATGCTACATTGTGTGCTGTAGCTTCAAGCTCAACAGAAAATGATGAAGAGTATATATTAAAAACTGCAGGAGATCCAGTGGAATAGGGCTTAATTCATAAGTTCACATTGATGTTTGCAGCCTTGAATATCTCATCGGATCTCATAGATGAGGTCAAAGTAGCAATCCTACGAGATCCACACCTCAAGACTGTACAAGGAGATCTAGAGAAGGGTAAAAGCAATCTTGACTTTACCTTGGATTCAGACAAGGTACTCAGGTATCGTGGACGCTTATGTATACTTGAGAGTGAGAACTCAAATATTAGAGATCGAGTTATGACAGAGGCTCATTACACCTCATATTCGGTACATCTAGGAAGCACCTAGATGTACCATGATTTAAGAAGATTGTATTGGTGGAGGGGCATGAAAGCAGATGTAGCTCGGTTCGTATTCCAATGTCTGAATTGCCAACAAGTTAAAGCTGAAAGGCAGAGACCCACAGGTTTGCTACAACCACTATCGGAGCCAGTATGGAAGTGGGATTGTATCACAATGGATTTCGTCACTGGCCTACCCTTGACACCAAGGTCAGTGGATGTAGTTTGGGTTATAGTCGATCGACTTACCAAGACAGCTCGATTCATCGCTATCAGACCTCAGTATACCATGGAGAAGCTGGCCAAGCTATAAGTGGATAATATAGTCAGACTTCATGGCATCCCAGAAAGTATAGTATCTGACAGAGATCTCTATTTTACATCAAAGTTCTGGGAAGGATTACAGAAAGCAATGGGAACCAAGTTGAAGTTTAGTATAACTTTTCATTCTCAGACAGATGGGCAGTCAGAAAGAACTATTCAAATCTTAGAAGATATGCTCCGAGCGTGTGCTCTAGATTTCAAAGAAGCTTGGGACGAAAAGCTATCGCTCATCGAATTTTTTTATAACAGCAGTTACCAGGCTACGATCCAAATGGATCCATATGAAGCACTCTATGGGAAGAAATGTCGTACACCTCTGTTATGGAATGAGGTGGGAGAGAGAAGAATTGTAGGACTGGAGTTCTTCGAAGAAACTTGTCGAGTGATTGATCAAATTAAAGAAAGAGTGAAGACAGCTCAAGTTCGACAAAAGCACTATGCAGATAACTGACGTCGAGATCTGGAGTTTGCAGTGGGTGATAAAGTGTTCTTGAAGATATCACCTATGCGAGGTCTGAAACGGTTTGGTAAGAAGGAAAAGCTATGCCCCAGGTATGAGGGACCATACGAGATTTTGACCAGACGTGGTAATGTGGCATATCAACTGGCTCTACCACCATTCATGTCAAGCGTTCATGATGTGTTCCATGTTTCTTTATTGAAGAACTACGTCAGGGATCCATCGCACATCTTGACAGCAGACCCACCAGACTTGATAGAGGACTTGACGTTTGAAGTTGTACTTGTGATGCTTACAAGCCGAAAGCTACAACACCTTCGAAGCAAGGATATCCACTATGTCAAAGTGCATTAGAAAAGCCAAGATGTGGAAGAAATTACTTGGGAGGAAGAGAATGCAATACCCTAACCTTTTTTATGACCAAGGTACGTTCAAATTTTGAGGCCAAAATTTATTTTAAGGGTGGGGGAGTTGTGAAACCTACTTGTAAATTTTGGGGGCAAAATTTCTTTTAAGGGTGGGGGAATTGTAAGACCCGCACTCCATGAACCCGATCTAAACCTTGAATTCATATCGTAACAGGTCTTTCAATCATCACCGGGGCAGACGGGACTAGCGGATGACAAATAGGTATGAAACGGACCATTTAAGTATGAAATTTATTCATACCGGTCGATGGTACTGGTCTTGGTACCGGTTGACCCGTATAGCCTGTGTGGCAGACTACGAAGATCTGGAACCGGATCCCTGTGGGTACCACATTCCAAATTCCGAACCCTAGGACTTTCCTAATCCTAGGAGGCTTCCTAAACCTAAACCTAGCCTATATAAATCCCTCTAAACCTCCTAGAATCCTTTCCATTGATCCTCACAAACCCTAGAAAGGAGAAAGATGTTGAAGAAGGAGGAGAAGCTAGGAAGGAAAGGGAAGAGCTGACATTACCGTTCGACGAAGAACACCTTACCGCCAATCGACGGTAAGTGCTTAAACCTTCTTTTACATTATGACTCTAAGATGGTTAGTTTGCTTTGATCAATACCATGCAAAGCAGGTATTGATCTAAACCCTATTTTGCTGATAAATCTTATTATGCCGACAAACCCTAATCTAGTCGGTAAACCCTATATTCGAGTTCTAGGTTGAGATCATCGAAACTAGGACTTGAATGGAGTTGGAAACAACTCTAACTCAGTATTTAAACCTAGAATGTGTAGGAGGAACCCTAGGATCAATAGGGGTGGATCGACGACAGTCAAGAACCGGATGTCTGTTCTTCTAGAGACATACCGATCGACTATACCGGTTGCACCCTATGCAATCGGTACTGTGACTGGTACCTTATGAGGGCTGGTCTGTGGGGACAGGCTGACCATACCGGTCGCAGGTTTCCCTACAGTGCTACGATCGGTACCTGTGATCGGTCAGCCTTGTGAGAAGTTTTGTAATCTCGTTGGTTTTTCGACCAACGTAACACCTAAGAAAAACTATTCTAACTAAACCCTAATATCATGTAGGACTTTGTGATAGCACGTTTGGACCTTGCGACGCGGAGCAAGCTATCAAACGAGCGTCAGGTAAGGGAATCTGACCTAAACCCTAATAATTAATGAATAGTAAATTGTTAATAACCCTGATTCTGTGGATTGATGTTTGTGCATTCTCGCATGTCATCCTTTACTTTCAGTTATTATTATTGTTCATGCATACTTGCTATGCTAGGTTGTGACTGTTAGGTATGTGATTGTTTTCATTGGTGTGTGGAATGGGAAGGGCCTGGGGTCTGGGATCATTCCTCACACTAGCACCTTTCGTATTGTTCTGTCTTAGCATGCTTAGTGCGGCTAGGGTATCAAGGGGAGGACGTGGCACTGTGATCTCTGGCCTGGCCACCAGACTCTAGCTCTATCTCTACGCCGTAGGGAGCCATGCTGGGATAGGGCCTACTGTGACGACATGTAAGATTGGTTAGTTGCTAGCCCAGTTTGTAAGCCCTCGCGAATAGGGGCTTACATGTTGGTATGGGTAGAGTATCAGGGGAGGTGTTGGCGGTGTTTGATCCGAATGCCTTAGCTCTATCTCTATTCCATGGTGAGTGCATGTGGGTCGGCAGTGGTGTTTGATCCCCTGGGCGGCTTCACACACTCGTGTATAGAGGTGTGGTGGCCGCCAATCCTTTCTATTGCACATTGCCAACTTAAAATCAGACCATAATGTGAATGTTACTCATGCATATGTTTGTGCAATTGTCTGATTGTCTTACTGAGCTAAGTTGTGAGCTCACCCTGTATATATATACTTGTTTGTAGATGTTGATGCAGGTTACACGGTGGAGGATTACGTGGAAGCTCCAGTGTATGGTGGCGTGGCTACTTTGGATGTGCAAGTAGGAGAGGATGGGCATGACGCTTCATGCGAGTGCCCTTTCTGCGTGTACCTTTAGGGTTTAATTTTATTTATTTTAATTATTTTCAGTTGAGATGAAGTTGATGTAAAGATATTTATTTAAGTTTTGGTTATTTGAATAATTGAATATTTTATTGAATTTATCAATAGATTACTCAGTTCATTTTATTTAAGACTTCCACTGTATTTATTATATTCTGATTGTGGTTATGTGCAATAGTTTGTTTGAGTGGACACGGTCTTATTGAGATCTTGGTGTGAACCGTTGGTTCTGTGACGGTTCACTGACACTTCTTGTTCGGCCGAAACTGGGGTGTGACAGGAGGAATCATTCCCATTCATGGCTAGCAGTATCTACCGAGTGTCCTGCATTTGTCTAGCCAAATTGTTTTCAACTGTGGCCAAGTCATGGACTAGGCTGATTATTTTGAAGAGCTTGGTTGTCCACTCTTTTAGTTGGCCCAATGTTCTAATTCTCATAATTTCCAATATTTTCTTAGGGTTTTTGTTTCCATTCCCCACTCTAGGTGGTGCTGTGGTCGGGCTTCGGCCTCTTCAACTGTTTTTAAGAGTACGGCATGCCATTTCAGACTATCGACCGACGAGGTTTCTGCATGGCTAATAAGTGTGAGACAAGGTACATGTAATTTATAGGGTTAGTCCCACAGTATATGAAAATCCCCAATAAACAGAAAACATACAGCTCAAAGGAAATTTGTCCGGTAGTCCTTGACTGATCGTGTATTAAGCGACTAGTGAGTGATCTGGACAAACTAAGAACATTCCCGAGAGCTTCCGTTCGACTGATAGGTCGACTTTTTAAGTCAAATCATTCGACCAGTCAATCAAAATCTATTTTTTAAACACGATTCTGGGTCATTTTCTCTCATTTCCCTTTTTGAGTTGTGACCCTACACGGTACCAGTGAGTAGCTATAGTACTTACCGAACAAAATCAAGGCTTTCCCTACTGGTCAAAGACTTAACACTTTCCAAAGGTCAGCTCTTTAATCTTCTCCTTTCTTTGGACTGGTTCTCCTAAGTTTCATCGTCTTTTGAGGTTTTCTTCAAATTAAAAATTTTCCAACCAATAAAAACTTTATTTTGAATGCTTATAATTGTATTTGGGCTCCGAGTGATCAAAAGCCCTCTATCTATTTAAGTTTTCATTGGTTGGTTTGGGAGAAATCCCAAAAAATCAATTTTTTGCCCCAGAATTGGGGTTTCTCCCAAAATTTAAAATTTTCACAATTTATTCAAATATGTGGCCAATATATTGTCATCTTAATGTTTTTACGTGCTTTTCAATTATTGTATGTTCTCTAGTCCAAGCATTGGGCAAAAATGAGGTTTTTGGCCAATTTATGCCGTTATGCTGTCGAAATTTTTAAAATTTTAGACAAACCAATTCTTGTTTTATTGTTCTTTTGATATTTACAGTTTCATCATTCCTCAAACCAAGAACCCTAGACCATTCAATGCACTTTGCTTCCATTCCACCGAAACCTAGGCACAATACCCTTGATTTCGTAACAAGAAGGTAGAGGTGGGCCAGTTTGTGAAACTATCAGATCTTGCTAGGTTTAACATGGAGGCAGCATTTAATGACATGGGGTTGCTACCTATGACCCAATACTAGGGGCCAACACACCCTAACCTGGTCAAATAGTTTTACTATAACTTACAGCTGGAGGGTGTTCCCGAAGATCTTGACATGGGTAGAGAGCTGAG
The DNA here is from genome assembly GCA_028583415.1 of Protea cynaroides. Lineage (NCBI taxonomy): Eukaryota > Viridiplantae > Streptophyta > Magnoliopsida > Proteales > Proteaceae > Protea > Protea cynaroides. The sequence goes on from CM053271.1 coordinate 79,415,446, forward strand.
GATCACTGGTTGGGTGAAAGGGGTTCAAATCTCGTTTGACACTCACCAGCTAAGGGGTCTTCAGAAGATCTCCAATCTGGAGTGCTGGTTTACTATGCATCTAAGAAGCTCAAATTTATGAGGGAAGACCTAAGCCTTGAAATCAGATGCCAGATGATGTAGGAAGGGCTCCTGGAGTTTAAGCCAGTCAACTTAAGCCCTGAACCTCGTATTTACTACCACCTTATCCAGTACAACCTCATCCCTCAGAGCGACCACTACGACGAGGTATCTCAACTTAGTCAGTACGTCCTCTACTGCATCTACACCAGGCAACCAGTCTGCTTACCCTAGATCATCATATGCACCATGCGTAGAGCCATGACACCAAACCTAAAGGGAAACCTAGCCTATGGTTGTATGATTACCAATTTTCTCGATCACCATCATGTAAACATGGAGGGTGAGAGAATGTACGAGGAGACGGTCATATAAAACCTTGACTAGGATGCCACTACCAGGATGGAGTTGCATGAGGCGGTGATCAGTGATGAGGAACTGAATACATTGGATCGTCCTTTGGGTTGGGTGACAATGGCAGTAGCAGTAGATGTAGCAGTGGTAGTAGCAACAACAGAGGGCAATGGAGGGGACCAGATGTTTATGGATGTGGACGATATCCCTCCCTTTACTCCTCAGCATACACCAGGGGTTGGTCCTTTACTCCCTCCTCTAGATGACATAATGGCACTCCTTTGAGAGATTTAGGAGGCTTAGCGTGCTATTAATCGACGTGTAACGGAGCTAGCAGAGAGTCTACAGGTTGTTCGAGAGGAGGTACACTGGCTTCAGATCACCTATGTTGAGGATTATGACAAGGATAGGGAGTCACTACCTTCTCTGCCAGCCAGGGATAGATTTTTATTTTTTATATTTTAGTTTATATTTTGGATACTTCTTCAGGGTGACTATTCGGGTTGTGGACCGTACCCTGTCCCCTTTGCACACATTTTATCCTGGTTTAAGATAACATAGTTCTACCTTTTATCATATGCATTATTGTCTTGCTTAAATTTTATTTCAACAATGTACGTGTAAGACCCATACCATACTAACCCGGTCTTACCACCTTGTATTAGGTCTTCCTATCATGGTCTGACCAAGCAGACCAAGTGTGTGAAGAAACCACAACGCTAGGTATGTAATTCGATCAAAATATCATTTAATTGAGACGTGTGGTCGCATACCTAAACATGTGTGGTCGATCACACCTCAAAATATTGAAACCACTCGAGTCTAGGATGTGTAGTCGTAGTTTTGAGACGTGTGGTTGACGGATTCTGTGACCCCACGTGCGACCACACAATGGTATAACTGACTCTGTAATTAGGAAACCTTCCTAATCTGGGGGGGTTCTTTCCTAATCAAAGTGGGACTTTATATGGATGTTTTCCTCTATATAAAGGACATCCCTTAGTCTCTATCACTCTTTTAGAACCCAGACTGAAAGAGGGAGAAAGAGAGGAGTAAGAACAGAAGGAAAATTGAAGAGGGAGACTAGGAGAAGGAATTACAGAGAAAACTTTGATTCTGCAGTAAGTAATAAGGTATGGAATCATTCCCTACATTAATTGAATGCCTAGAATAGATTATGGAGGAGAAATTGAATCAAAGTAAGATCTCAATTCTAAGACCATGAACAAAATTCTAAGGAGATTCATGAAGAATGGATTAAGGTGAAGGACTGTGTAAAAGTGTGAATTGTAAGCCATAGAACAATCATAGGAAGGATCATAATGTTATCCATGGAATCAAGTTATGAAAGGATGTGACTGAGAGTAAAGGTCGACCAAAAACTCATGTAGTCGTAGTTTGATCGACCACACTAGGCACATATGTCTGACCACATGCCCTTGGGAAGTTTCCAGGGAGGGTGTGGTCACATGTGTGTGGTCGCATGATATGCGACCACACGTATCGACCCCACACCCTATGGTCGTAGAAATTGAGACCATAGGAGCAGTCACACCTGCTAACACTCAGCTTCTAGAGGTCTGTTTGATGCTAGTATGGACCATTGACTACTATAAATGGATGACCTTGAATCCTAACTTAGAACTTACAAATTTCTTAGGTTTCCAAGAGGTTCAAGAGTGAGTTAAGAAGCTTGGAGAAGATTGAACATTTCTAACAGGTGAGGGAACATAACCTAAACTAACTAGCTAATAATAAGTTGTTTACTTTTATTAAGTCCAATGCCATAACTGATTCTATGCTTGTATGCTTGTAATGTGCATCTCACATGTCATCCAATATTTTTGTTATTACTGCTCATGGATATTTATTTATGTCTATTTATAATATGATGGTATTGATGATGCCAGGAATAGGCATGTCATTGTGTGTGTGTGGTTAATATACTTGATGCGAGTGGAGCATCAAGGAGAGGACATGACATTGTGGTTCATCCTGGTCACCAGACTCTAGCTCTATCTCTACTTAAGTATTGTTCACTGACATTGTCGTATCGCCATTACCTTAGCAGAACTATTACGTCGTAGGGCATCAGGGAAGGTGGTCTCAGACAGTGTGGTCTCTGACTCTGCTAGAGGGCCTTAGCTCTATCTCTATGGACGTATTGAGGGATGCTGGGGTGAGGCCTTGGATGCACTGGATGACATTTAGGATTGGTTAGTTGCGAGCCCAGTTTGTAAGCCCTCGCTAATAAGGTCTTACGTATTGGTATGGGTAGGGCATTAGGGAAGTATTGGCGGTGTTTTATACAACACTTTAGCTCTATCTCTATTACATACTGGGTGCATGTGGGACGACAATGGTGTTTGATCCATTGGGTGAATTCACACACTCATGTATAGAGGTGCAGTGGCCACCAATCCTTTCTATAGCATATTGCAAACTTAAAAACCAGACCAAAGATATGAATTGTATGCATGCATATGTTTGTTGCATTGTTTTGTTTGCTCACTGAGCCGTGATGTGTGCTCATCCTTTCGACGTTGAATATTTTTAGTTGTTGATGCAGGTCCTACCATTGAAGATTATATGAACATGTCGACGTATGGACACGTAGTGGCAATAGATGTGGAAGCTATGGAAGAGGCGCATGATCAGTCGTGCGAGTGCGATTCAAGTGTTTTTTATTAGTTTAGTTGCTGGGTTATCGAAACATGTAATTGATTAATTTATTTTATTCGATGTTTTGAGTTACTTTGGAGATAATTGGATAATTAATTATGCTATTACTGTTAGATACTCAGTTCATTAGTATTAAAGACTTCCTCTATTGTTTATTTACTTTGATTATGCTTGTGGAATGTATCTAGTTTAATCGGATGGGTACGGCCTATATGAGATCCTGGTTAAACCGTTGGTTTTCTTGACGGTTCATCACACCATTGGTTAGGCCAGATTTGGGGTGTGACACTATGTGTTTATGGTGTGTTTGTATTACAACTTTAAGTTTAACCTATCTTAGTTCATAGATACATGTGTATGTGTTTAGGTTTGACCAACAGAGCCCGAGTGCTCTGATACCAAGTTGTCGCACCCCATTCTGGATAAACCAGAAGTGTGAATGAACCCTCAACGAACCAACGGCTCAAGCCACGATCACATAGGTACGTGCAAATAATCAAATCATACACATCCACAAAACAATCAGAGATAATAATGAATACGAAAGTCTTTATTAATATGAACTGAGAGTTTAATGATAATTAAATAATTAAACCATTTATTCAATGTGACCAAACATACTTTAATATCCATTACAAACAATAAATCAAATAGAGAAAATAAACTAAGTGTAGACACAGTGGAAACACTCGAATAAAGAATCATGCTCATCTTCCATAGCATGCACATCCATAGCTGCCACATGTCCATATAACAACACATTCATATAATCTTTGATAGTGTTACCTGCATCATCAACTAAAAAGGAAAATGGTACCATGGGGTGAGCATACCACATAGCTCCATGAGAAAATAAAACAATGCAGCAAGCAAATGTATGATGTCATTTCATATCTTTGGTCTGGTTTAAGTTTACAATGTGCTATGATAAGGATAGGTAGCCACCACATCTCCATGCACGAGAGTATGAGCAAGCCCAATGGATCACACACCATTGTCATCCCACAACACTCACTATGAGATAGAGATAAAGCTAGAGCCTAATGGATCACACAGCGCCACACTCCCCCTGATAGTTTATCCCATACCAGTACATATGCCCCTACTAGCGAAGGCTTGCAAACTGGGCTCGTGACTAACCAATCCTAGATGTCATCAAAGTGTATCCAAGGACTTACCCCAACATCTTTCAATATGCCCACAGAGATAATGCTAGAGTCCGCTAGCTAAGCTTGGGTCCACACAACAATTATCCCCCGATACCCTCTAACGTACTAAGTCTGCTAAAGTAATGATAATACGACAATGTCAGTGTGGTAAATGGTTCGATGCTACAACCTCTTCCATCCAACACACCAACCACACACAAGCACATGCCTATCCCTACCATCATCATCATAACAGAAATATAAATATGCATGAACAAGATATATAACAATAAATTGGATGCATGTGAGATGTACAAAACAACATACAGAATCATGGCATCAATTTTAATAATAGAATGTAAAAGGTTGTTTGTTATTATCCAATTAGTTTAGGTTTTGTTTCCTCACCTGTGAATGATATTTGTTCCTCTTCCAAGCTTTGGAAATTATCTTGAATTAGTGAAAAGCCTAAATAATTAATGAACTTAGATTAGGATTCCATTTTATCATGTTGTGTATTCTGTTTCACTGTCTGGTCTCCAATATAAGCCTTTCAGACATTGCCCGTTCGAGTCACCAGTCTTGCATTGGTCGATCGATGAGTCATCCGAACAAACCTGTCATACTTCCTGAGAGTAACCGGTCACCTCTCCAGTCTCCTATACAATCGACGATCAAGGGACCGGACAACTCCTGTCACACCCCTTTTCCAATGTATCGATACTATGGAATGGATGAGATCTCCACATCTTAATTCAGGGCATTGGAAATCCCCTTCCAGGATCACAGGACATGGAGTACCAACTAGTAAAATTTAACATCATATACGAAACCTTAATAAATTACACCACCAAGTTACCAAAAGATTTTAAACAAGAGTATAGAGGAAGTTCTACAATTAGTTACATTTATTTGCTGAAATGATCAAATGATAATTACTATATAAATCCCCAAACCATGTATGAGTAAATAATTAAGATAATTAAATTCTGAAACATAAATTGTCCATACGGGCAATATGCCCCCAAATTCAAATAAAATAAATTGATTTCAAATAGTTTATTAAACATTCAAAGTGTTTATCTGTAGATATAGTCATCACATTCGCATGTATCATCATGAACTTTACCATCACTAATGTTCATAGCAATCCATCATACCTGCATTTAAAAGAATTTGTGTACACAAGGGAAAGCTCAATCACCGAGCTTGGTAAGAGAATCAAACGTGCACAAACAAGATGTATGAATTTAACATTATGGTCTTGTATATAAATGTAAGTACTAGCTCAAGACAACCCACACATGGAGTCTTTGGCTATATGGGTCACTCCCAAAGAATGAATACTGTCTCACACATGGAGCACAGCAACATCCCCCAAATATGGGTCATTGTGATGCAAGTCAGTTTTATGCAGGTTTCCTGCACCGAACTCATCCCAAGTCCACAGCACATTGGGCACTTAAGGAGATGGTAATACCACTAGTCGACTTGCCAGCCCATGCACACTACGTCATGTATGGGGAGCATCACAGCTATGTTCATACCACCTTCTTATTGAATCCATGCCACTACATAACCCCTTAATGGCCAGGGGTATAGTCACTAGGATGATTTTTAGTTCAACTAACCAAGTTCTCCTATTAGTTAGGTTATTAGACCGTAATGTTGCCAAGATTTTAACCCTGTCTGATCCCTACTTAGGACATCATGACTTAGTTAAGTTATATATGGTCAATGCAAAGCGGTGCTGGTAAGAAGTGGTGCAAGCATCCCATTCCACCCACCTTCCTCCTTACCAACTTAACCAAACATCATGATACACCAAGACCAACTCTACCTTTCATGGAAAGTTTATGAGACATCCCATTTCACCCCATTTCCAAACCATTACGGGTTCCACTGATCACATATAAGAGGATGCAAATGCATGAGCAAACAACACAGTTTATTGGATGGCATGTTATCAAACACAAATCATGTTATCACAAGCATTACATCGTTCAACAAGATAAGTAAAAGCTAATTTACCAAACAAAGGTTTAATTCCCTTACCTGAGATAGCAGCTGTAAAAATAGAGAATATGGATTCCAGAACAGTTTCTCCTAGAGTTCTGTTGTACCTTAGATATCAATAATAATGATAACATTTGTATATTAGTGTATTGTTTATCTCTAGCATAGCCTATTAACTTATTCATATTTTTTAGAGGCCTGTCTACCATGATTAAACACCTTATGCTTGCTGCTTAGAGTTGCAAGTACATAGACATCCTAAACAGCAAGTATACAAGGCATAAGCAAATGTTCTTAAATCGAAACAATGGAACATACCTCTGTAAGGATATGTTTCCATGCATATAAACACACAAACAGCTTCATAAAATTCATAAAAATATGAAGTCCAAAATGGTCTTCACAAGAGGTCATTTCACCGCACGGCACGTGACCCCACATGGTCACTGGCCATAGGCGTGTGACACGTAATCGACCGTATGTCGAAACATTGCCAGATCTCACTGAAACTTCTTCGGTGGTTTTCTATAATTTTTATAGGTTTAATCCATGAGTTTGGGTTCAAAAATCCAATTCTAACTCATACACACGATACTTATACCACCTTTCCCTATAAACTGATATTGCTGGATTTTATTTCTATTCTTTAGTTCTTTTTCCAACAATACCAGAGAGTTTTTCCTTAGATTTGGATCTACCATAGAATCATTCAGACAAAACCTCAAGGTTCAGGGTCCTTACATCCATTCAATAATCATTTATACTTATTTTCCATTTCATTAAGAACCTCAATTCTTCACCGAACCAGATCCATGTTCGGGTTGGATCTTTGAATGGTTTCAATACTCAATACAGTGGATAATGATCTAAGAAACATGTTAAGAAATCCTTCAGGTTTCTATATATTTAATTTAACTCTAATAGAAACAAAGAGATGGGGAAAATTGATACCAGTTATGGATCTCTGGTATCGGTGCTCTTCTGTGGTGTTTTCCCTTGGTTGTAGAGGCTTCTTCCTCTTTTTCCCTTTATTTTCTCCAGACTTGGAAAAGCTCCTCTCTCACTTTTCTCTTTTGGTTTACAGAGAATGAGGTGAAAAGGATGGAGAATGGTTAAATCCCATACTCCATTCATGTTAGAGTGGTTTGGGGCTCCAATCAAGGTGGATTGGAGGATTCCATCCTCTCTATCCAATTTGAATCAAGTAATGAACCTGGACATTCATTTGGATGAGTCCAAAATGAGACCAAGTCCGACCAATGGTCCAAACAAATGGGTTCTCTAAACCATTCCTATTACAGGGGGTGCGGCATGTGATCGACCGCACCTAGGTGCGACATGCCGGACCCCTAGTTTAATTCCTGAATTTATATTTTTAGGTGCCAAGGTTAAACTAGATTACCTTTATTAGGTTTCCTTGCTCTGGTCCACCTTGGTTTGAGTCATTTATCGTGGTAAGACCTATTAAAAAGTCAAAATTTTAAATTAGGACCATAATTTTGGAAGCGAGTCTTACAACTCCTGAGTCATATCCCAGGTTTGTCTTTCAGTCCAAATTCCTTCTGAGTCGATTCTTTGGCTCAACACTGGGATCCATCCTAGAGTCCTTCTATGGTCATTAGTCATTAGAATTTAGCCATTACACGTAACCCTAATTCTATGATCTTATGGATTCCATTAGCTTTGCTTGAAAGATCATAGACTTCCAGTCACGGTGTTGGATTTTATCTACCGACACTATGATTGGAGATCTAAACAAGTCCTATGCATCTACAAAGGTAAAGCACTTACCATTGTTTCCTTGCTATGGTGAGTTGGAAATTGATGGTACTCTTCTCTGCAAAACTCCTCCTCTCCCCAAGCTCTCACTGTAAGACCCGTGTCAATATAATCCGGTCTTACCACCTTGAACCAGGTTTACCTATCATGGTCGAGTCAAATGGACCAAGGGCGTGAAGGAGATCGAGATATGGGAGTTTAGATAACACGGATATAGCCTACTCGAGATCCTGGTTGAACTGTTGGTTTGCTAGCGGTTCATCACACCATTCTGAACAGTGCGGAATTGGGGTGTAACACTCACCTTCTCCAAGCCTTCTTCTTCACTCTTCCTCTCAACTCTAGGGTTTGTGAGTGATCGAAAGATTGAAAAGAAGTGAAGGAATGCTCTCTATATAGGAGAACTTCCATTGAGAGTGGGATTCCAATTAGGAAGGAGTCCTCCTCAAATTTAGAAACTTTTTTAAACTTGGAGTTTCATTCTAGGCTTGACCGGTTAACTTATCGGTGACCCAACAAGAGGGCCAGACAATCTAATACTATCAACCAGACAACCTATGAGAGCTAAGTTTATACTTGGCTATGTGGTCCATCTTCTGGCTGGTTCATCCAGACCCAGTTATGATAGGAAGACCTGTCATTACATAGTTAGACCGGGTTAGTGAAGTGCGGGTCTGACATGTTGCTTAACTTAGAAACATCACCAAGGGTGAGGAAAACGTTTCCCACCATATATTTATGGAAAGAAGTGAGTTGGGAAGCAAACCCCTAAGTTTTACTTCATCTTCCTTGGTTAAGTATGGTTCTTGGACTCAACCAGCAGACTCGAGCTGGCAGATGGGACAAAGCCCTTGCCCCCCCCATCTTTTGTAACTTAATGTAGGGATCTGGTCGGCAGATGTAGTTGACGGATGGTCCACCGGGCTGTCATTCACTGCCAGACCAGCACCAAAGATATTTGTGGGTATGAGCTCAGTCAGCGGACAAGCAAGAGGCACCTATCCATCGGGACTACTATCCACTGGCTAGCTCATGCTGTCAGCTAGTTATGGGGTTAGCTTGCCTATGGGATCGGCTTCTGACTTTAGCTAATGATCCAAAGGCTTACCAGAGTTGGTGGACTCGTTCACCAATTTAATCTCCCGGGTCCTACACAGAAGGCTCCTATGAGCTTTGGCCTAGCCGAAAGAAGTTAGCTGATGGCACTTACCGCTAGGTGCTTCCATCTGCCGCCATGACAATAGATGTCCATCTGCTTGTCAAAACCCTTCGAGGACCAACCATAGAGTTCTCTCTTTCCTTGGGACCCGCATAACATCATTGTGGACGCGTCCACACTAGTTTAAAATCATATTAACAAACATAATTCTTATGCACATGTTTAGGTAAACCAAAGTGGGTTCCTAGGGAGAAGCCTTTTGCTGGCTTTCATTACTTCTGCACAGCTGTGTCATTAGGTGAGGGGTCAGCTTTGTAGTAATTAGGACATTACTCTATGTTGCTTATGATTGAAATATAACATGTCATGCCTTATTTTGATATCTATTCATGCATATGCATACAACAATAACTATGTATGATGTATGAGAATGTTCAGTTAGTTTGTGTGGCGTGCATGCACAAACGGTACTAGTGGCACATTACCATATGGACACTACTTTGCATAGCTGTCACTCTAATAGGGACATGGTGACCCAATGTTATCGAGACAGGGGATCTCTGTTGGGGTGCAGCCTCTTTTATATTATATGCACATGTTAAACATAGGAGGTTATGCAGTTACCCACAGTCCTAAACCCTTCTCAATAGGGGGTTACGTATTCACATAGGCTCATATCCCTAGTGACAATGGTGTTAGTATACGATGGGGGAGGGGGAATCCGATTGGCTTGGGGTCTCAGATGCCAGGATGGAGCCTATTCTAAGAGGTGACAAGCCGACCGTGGGGTTTCACTTGTAGAGGTAATCTAATAGTCTGGGACCATCTACCTTGTCTCTACCTAGCCCTGTACATGAGAGTAGGAAGCCACTGTGTGAGGACAAAGATGGAAATCTTTTGAAGTCGCCACCTAGATTTAGGTCTAGGACCTTAGAAATGTGAAATCTCACCCTAAGGTAAGACTTCGATTGACTCATGACCCTTAGACTGGATTTCTGGTCCATCAAATATTGGGTAAGTGTCAGGTTACGATTATGGGAAGGGGTTAAGCACCCAAACCGCCCGATCGAAATCGGTCTCCTATACCTTTCCTATGCTAGACTCTATTTGCTAAGCCAAACCAAACCAAGGGGTTTGATATCATTGAACTGAATCTGTATCCATCAGATTGCCTACGTATTACGGAATTCTTCCAAAAATCAGGTTCACCATCGTAGTTCAGGTGTGATTAAAGTTTATGGATGTGATTTATGCTTGTGCATGATTAAGTTCTTTGTTCAAGTTGAAATTTATGCTTGAAAGGTTGAGAAAACCTTATGGGTTAGGATCTGGATAGTCCATGTGGACTGATAGATAGTCCTAGTGGATCTAAGGATAACCCTATTTGGGTTGGAATGTGGATAATATCCTAGTGGATCTATGGATAGTCCAAGTGGACTAAAATGTGGATCCGAATTTAGGTTTCTCCCAAATGGCCTACGTATCCTAGGGTTTTCCCTAGGAATCAGAATCCGCGTAGTTCGGGATCTGGGTTGAAATGGGAATGGATATCCTAGTGGATCTATGGATAGTCCGAGTGGACTAAGGTGTGGATCCGAATTTGGGATTCTCCCAAATAGCCTACGTATCCTATGGTTTGCCCTAGGAATCAGAATCCGCGTAGTTCGAAGTCTGGATAAAATGGTTGGATATCCTAGTTGGACTAAGGTGTGGATCCAAATTTGGGTTTCTCCCAAATAGCCTACGTATCCTAGGGTTTGCCCTAGGAATCAGAATCCACGTAGTTCGGGCTGGATAACCTGTTCTAGGTTAATGATTGAGAACCTATTCTAGGTTTAGGGTTTAGAACCTATTCTAGGTTTAGGGTTTGCCGAGGGGCAAATCGTCCTAAATTACCCTTTTCATTTTGAATTCTAATTTTGGAAGGTTTGGCAAAGAATTCTCTTTCTTTATTAAGGTTTTATTATTCCCATTATGCCCTTCCCAAGAATGTGGGTGCCTAAATGTACGTCCCCACGCCTAGATTGTCTTCTAGAAGTGTGCAGATATGGCAGTTTGACTAGGGTGTTGCATAAAATAAGTTATTGCCAAAAAAATAGAATATTCTATCTAAATATGGCACATAAAACATTTATGACAAGAAATTCACATACAGTAAGATTGTTTAAAAATCTTTCAAATATGGCATGTATTGCAAATAAGGCAAGAGCCTATATGGCATGATCTAGTAGGCTATCTTCTAAGCATGGCAAGACCCTAATTGCCATTTTCTTTCCATATTTAGGGTTTTCTACCCTAATTGCTATTTTCTTTCCATTTTAGGGTTTTCTACCCTAATTGCTACTTTCTTTCCATTTTAGGGTTTTCTACCCTAATTGTTATTTCCTTTCCATTTTAGGGTTTTCTACCCTAATTATTTTATTTCCATTTTTTAGGGTTTTCTACCCTAATTGTTATTTTCTTTCTATTTTTTAGGGTTTTCTACCCTAATTGTTATTTTCTTTCCATTTTAGGCTTTTCTACCCTAATTGTTACTTTCTTTCCATTTTAGGGTTTTCTACCCTAATTATTATTTTATTTTCATTTTTTAGGGTTTTCTACCCTAATTGTTATTTTCTTTCCATTGTAGAGTTTTCTACCCTAATTATGACAAAAAAACATTTAATATAGCATGTGAGTATGATCATTCCAATCATGGCAGTAATCATCCAATTATGGCAGTGTGACCATTCCAATTATGGCAGTGTGACCATTCCAATTATAGTAGTGTAAGCACACGAGCATCCAAACATAGCATGTGAACAAATATAGCATCAAATATGGCATGTGAGAAACAACCAAAGCATATGAGAATCAATCAAAACATGATGGAACACGCAGCAAGATGACAGCTTTGTCAGGCTGGACCAAAATGGGCACATAGGGCACTGTACTTACTCAAAAAATTCTTAAAAGATATCCTTGGAAAGAGGACTCAGAGGCCAACATTTTGTCTCAAGGAAGCTAATCCTGAAAGTGATCATAGGCAGGTTGAAAACATTCCCCAAGTACAGTCAAATACACTGGTCAGATCTGTTCCAGATTCTGGCCAGTGGTACTATAAAATCAATATAAAATCATATAACTCATGACAATAAAATCCGAATACATGGTCAGAAAGAGGACTCAGAGGCCAACAGTTTGTCTCAAGGAACCTAATCCTAAAAGAGATCATAGGCAGGTCGAAAACATTCCCCAAGTACAGGCAAATACACTGGTTAGGTCTGTTCCAGATTCTGGCCAGTGGTACTATAAAATCAATATAAAATCATATAGCTCATGAAAACAAAATCAGAATACATGGTCAGAAAGTGGACTCAAAGGCAAACATTTTTTCTCAAGGAACCTAATCCTAAAAGAGATCATAGGCAGATTGAAAACATTCTCCAAGTACAGGCAAATACACTGGTCAGGTCTGTTCCAGATTCTGGCCAGTGGTACTATAAAATCAATATAAAATCATATAGCTCATGAAAATAAAATCCAAATATATGGCCAGAAAGAAGACTCAGAGGCCAACATTTTGTCTCAAGGAACCTAATGCAAACAGAGGCATCTTCCTAATGCTAGACACCAATCTCAGACATGCATTTGCAGTATGCTTTGACTTTGAAAAAATAAACTGACAAAAGCGATGGGTGATTCTTACCTCAGGCTTCTTCTCTCTCCTTCTCTCCTTTGCATCTTCTCATCATCCTCTTTTCTGCCTCTCTGATCCTTCCCTCTTTTTCCTCTAGATCTTCTCTTCTTAACACCTCTCTCTCTCTCTCTCTCTCTCTCTCTCTCTCTCTCTCTCTCTCTCTCTCCTTCTCTCTTTCTCTATTTTCTTCTTCTTCTCTTTTCTTCCCATTTTTTTTCTTTTCTCTCTCTCACTCACGTTTTTCTCTCTTAGAAAACGTTTCCCTTTTTTTTCTTTTTATTTTTTTCTTTTTCTCTTTTTTTTTCCTTTTTCTTTCCTTCCTTTTTTTTTTTCTTTCTTTCTCCTCACTCTCTTTCACGTTTTCTTTCTAGAAAACGTGAAGGGGAATCTTTTTCCCCCTTTTCTCTTTTTTTTTCTTTTATTTCTCTCTCTTTCCTTTTTTCTTCTCAAGATCTTTTGGATTATCTCGAAACCCTAAATCCCTTTCTCTTTCACGTTTTCTTTCTCCCCTCTTTCCTTTTTCTTCTCAAAATCTTTTTGGATTATCTCAAAACCTTAAATCCCCTTCTCTTTCACGTTTTTTTTTCTCCCCTCTTTCCTTTTTCTTCCCAAAATCTTTTGGATTATCCCAAAACCCTAAATCCCTTTCTCTTACATGTTTTTTTCTCTCCCCTCTTTCCTTTTTTTTTTTCTCAAAAATTTTTTGGATTATCTCCAAAACCGAAATCCCCCTTCACTTTCACGTTTTTTCTCCCCTCTTTCCTTTTTCTTCTCAAAATCTTTTAGATTATCATTTATATATAATAATATATATTATATACATATATACACATATATTTAATAACTACATACATATACATACATATATATATATATATATATATATATATAATATAAATATTGTGCACATAGATGAACTGATTCGAAATGGGTTGAGACTTAATATGGGTTGAGCTAGGTTGGACCAAAACTGGTTTGAACTGAGTTGACTGGACTGATTGGAATTAATTGGGTTTTTTTTCCTTGTCATTTCACGGGTCATTCCCGCTGTTATCCCGCATGGAATTTTTCGATGGCCTCTATTCCAAATTTTTTGTGTTCATTTTGTAGAACATTAAAAATGAGGAATATAGGAACTTGAATCACCTCATTTGGAAGTAAAATGGTCAACTTATGAATTTTTTAAGTTTAAGCGGACCAATTATCGATAATTTGGCTGACCATTCTGCATGAGATCCTTCGGAGGCTTCTACCGGAAATATTTTACGTCCACTTTGTAGAGCACTAAAAATGGAACATAATGAGACTGGAATCATTGGAATCCGATGTAGAACGGAAAAGATATGCAGCTTTGAAGTTTTGACGATAATTTTGCATGCAAGCTTGCATGGGACCCACTGGTGACTTCTACCCGGGATTTTTTTACGTCCACTTTGTAGAACATCATGAATGAAGAATAATGGTCTTGGAATCATCTGAATCCGATGTCGGATGATCAAGATATGATGATTTGAAATTCAAACGATCCGACTTAGGATAATTTGCATGGAGGCCCCTGGGATTATTTATAATAATTTCAGAAACCTCCCTTATATGTATCATCCGACTAAAATGGTTATATCTTCCTCATTTGATATCGAAATTGAGCAATTCTGGTCTCGTTTCGAAGATAATTCCATGACCTATGCATCTATGCAGATAATAGCCCATGACCCTGCTGTGGGGATCAGTGGAGAATTACAAATCTTTGGGTTAAAGGTCAGAAACCTGCCATATTGGTTCACTTATGCCGAGGGTGGCAAAAATGGGGTGCTTACACATTGGCCGTAAGTGGGGCCAAAAATAGTGGTGGATTCTCAATATGGTACTTCAGAACCATTATTCATGACTTAATAGATGAACTACAATATCATTCATTTGCATAAGCATTGTCATACCTAATTTCTTTACTAAGCTGGGATGGGAGCTCACCCTCGTATCGATACTATTTCAGATTCTAATGCAGGTTCCTTCTCTGTTGCTGATTTTATGGAGTCTCCTTTGGTAGGGGATTTTATGGAGTCTCCTTTGGTAGGCGATGCCTCTACCGACGAGGTCCCTATGGAGGATCATGGTGAGGGCTACGTCTGTAGCGACCACGTCTACAATTGACGTGGCGCATCTTCTCTCTTTTTTGATAGAAGATCTATAGATAGACTCTTTTATAGTCTATCTATATTAGTTTTTGTTACAGATTTACTCCTTTTTGGATACTTGTATACTTGATACAATATGGATATTTTGGAGAACAACATTGTTGTAAAGCATAACATATTTTATTATGCTATTGATATAATTAGATGGCATCTTGCTACTTATGAGTATCACTTCCGCTCTTACTACTCTAATTGTTTACTTAATTTTAATGGATATTGCATATATAGACTGTTTGGTGTGGTTAGTAGATCACACCAGATGTGTGGATCCTAGGTAGATCGGGTCACCATTTGAGTGACCTGGGTATCATTCCCATATCCAGAATTGGGCTATGACAATATGAGAGAGAAAACTTTGATGGTTTATATGTCTAGATTTAGAAGGGGAGGGAGGGAATGGTGCAGGTGTGAGGAGAAAGATCGATGGATTTGGGAGTGGCCACCTAGATTAAGGTCTAGGACCTCAGAAATGTGTAATCTCACCCCCAAGGTAAGACTTCAATTGACTCATGACCCTTAGATTGGATTTTTGGTCCATCAGAGATTGGGTAAGCGTCAGGTTACGGTTATGGAAAGGGGTTAGGCACCTAAACCGCCCGATCGAAACCGGTCTCCTATACCTTTCCTATGCTAGAATCTATCTATTAAACCAAACCAAACCAAGTGATTTGATATCCTTGAACCGAATCTGGATCCACCAGATTGCCTACGTATCACCGACTTCTTCTGAAAATCAGGTTCACTATCGTAGTTCAGGTGTGATTAAAGTTTATGACTGTGATTTATGATTGTGCATGATTAAGTTCATTGTTCAAGTTGAAGTTTATGCTTGAAATGATGAGAAATCCTATGGGTTAGGATTTGGATAGTCCATGTGGACTGGTAGATAGTCCTACTGGATCTAAGAATGGATACCCCATGTGGGTTGAACTAGGTATACTTAGTAGGTGAGTGGATAGTCGAAGTGGACCATGGATCCAAATTTAGATTGATTGAAATTTAGATAACCCTTTTCTGGGTCTGAATGTGGATAACCCTATCTAGGTCAAAATGTGGATAACCCTTTCCGGGTTGGAATGTGGATGGATATCCTAGTAGATCTATGGATAGTCCGAGTGGATTAAGGTGTGGATCCAAATTTGAAATTTTCCCAAATGGCCTACGTATCGTAGGGTTTGCCCTAGGAATCAGAATCCACGTAGTTTGGAATATGTGTTGAAATAACTTATTCTAAGTTAAGGATTTTGAACATGTTCTAGGTTGGGAATTTAGAACCTGTTCTGGGTCTAAGGAGCAACCTGTTCTAGGTTGAAGTATGCTGAGGGGCAGGGATCGTCCTGAACTACCCTTTCATCCTAAGCTCTAATTTTGGAAGGTTTGGCAAGGCATTCTTTTATTAAGAGTTTTTATTAATTTCCATTATACCCTTCCCAAGAATGTGGGTGCCTAAATGCACATCCACACACCTAGATTGTCTTCTAGAAGTGTGCATATATGGTAGTTCAACCAAGGTGTTGCAAAAATGAAATTATTGCCAAAAATAGAATATTCTATCTAAGCATGGCATGTATGATGTTTATGGTAACTAACACAATATAGCAAGATTATGAAAATCTCCCTAACATGGCATATGATACCATAAAAATTTATTTAAACATGGTAAAACTTACTATGCTATATTCTAAGCATGGCAAGTCTAAACATGGCATGTTTAAATATAGCAATTATCAAGATATTGCTAAATATGGCAAAAAAATCTATTTATTCTACCAAATACAGCAATACATGGATATGGCAAACATGGTATGTGAGCAATCCAAACAAAGCATCTGAGCACTCTAAATGTGGCAATTTATCCAAATGTGGCATGTGGATACTCTAACTGTAGCAAGTATGCAATCAAACATGGTAGAATTCACCAAATCACTCAAGCAACCAATTGCATATAAATTACAGTGAATGAGACATCGATGAAACCTTTCTAAAAACCCAAAATTATCAAAACATAAGCTCAAGAAGTTCTTTGAAAATATTGTAACTTTTTTATGAAGACATTCGAAATAAACAATGACTCAAAAATGGTCAAAATTGCAACACAAAGTGTCAAGTATTGCACAAACTAAGAATTGATCTCAAATTCTGTCATATTATACCAAAATGCCCATAAGTAGGTCCTCTGTAACTCAAATTAAGCCTTATTTTTTTTTTTTCACATAAAGTTGACTTGATACGCTAAATTTCATCTAAAGGGGTCGAGTCCCAACAGAGAGCACATTTGGGTAAAAAATATTGCACAATTTAGTGCACATGCATGGTGACAGATTCTGTCACCCTGTACCACAATGGGCATATGGAGACCTAAATATATCAGAATTACTCTCAAAACATACCCTTAGAATGAAGATTAGAAAGATAACTTTTGTCTCAAAGCATCTAATCCCAACAGGGGACGAAACCATGTCAAATAAATGTCACAAGTACGTATGAGCATTGGTCTAGTCTATTCTAGATTTTTGACCAGTTGCACCATAAATTCCATATAAAACCAAACATTTAATGAAAATTAAATCAAAACATATGCCCATGTAGATAATTGATAGATATAAAATTTCATTAAGAAAAGAAGTGCAAACAGAACATTCTCATTATGAACAAAAAATACTTTTCAGTTATGTCAATCGGTATATCCTAATTGATTGAAAAACAGAGCACTACGCACTTCAAAAATCATATCAATTCAATGAAAAATTGAAAAAAATCCAAAAATAGTGCATATTTTAGAAGACTTCCACATCTAAAAATTTTGTAGGAAGTTGTTTCCAGATTAAGGCCATAAGACCCCTTTTCTAGAGACTTTCTGATAGGGGTTTGCACTATACCCGAGTAGGGCAGCAGCGCCAATGGAGAATTTTTTTCGATGAATTTTTTCAATTCCAAATCGAATGAAATTTTTAGGGGAGTCTTCTGACATATCAAAGAGAATCCCATAAAAATTTGGACTTCAAAATTTAAACAAAACCACATGAGATGCATGTCCCAAATTTGGATTCTAAATCTAGAATTTTCATATCAGAAATCCACTTTGTAGAAATTATCAAAAACATCAAAATCTTCATATGGCACTCAAATCTTCATCATCGAGTAATTTAAACAAATTATCATACATAAAAAATATTAGACATGAGTATCCTTGTAAGACCTGCACTCCGTAAACCCGGTCTAAACCTTGGTTTTGTGTCGTAGCAGGTCTTCCGAACATCACCGGGCCAGACGGGACGAGCGGATGACAAACAGGTATGAAATCGGACCAAAGACGGTCAAATATTCATCATTTTATGTTGACCGGTCGATGGTACTGGTTGACCGGTCAGCTCTGCGCAGCTGAGTGCGGAGATCTGGAATTGGATCTATGTGGGTCCCATTTTCCTAAACCCTAATGCCTGAACCTTCCTAATCCTAATAGGGTTACTAAACCCTAATTCTAGCCTATAAATACACCTTAAACCTCCTCAAATCCTTTCCATTATCTCTCATAAACCCTAGAGAAGAGAAGGAGGTTGGAAAGGAGAAGGAGCTAGGAAGAAGAAGGAGGTGCCGCCATTACCGTTCGACGACGCTCACATTACGCCAGTCAACGGTAAGTGTTTTAATCATTCTTCTTACCCTATGACTTTAGGATAGTTGTGTGGGTGGATCAATACCATGCAAAGTAGGTATTGATCTAAAACCCTAAATTGGATAATAAACCCTAAGTTGCCGTCAAACCCTAGATTTGAGTTTCGAGATGATATTCATCGAAACTAGACTTGAATGAGTTGGAGATAACTCTAACTCAAAGCTCAGACTTAGAATGGATAGGTGAAACCCTGGAAATCCATGGAGGATGATCGACGGCAATCGAAAAACCCAAGTATGGTCTTCCAGAGACATACCGGTCGACTATACCGGTTGCACACAGTGCGGCCGGTATGTTGCCACCAGTACCTTTCGGGAGGCTGGTCTGTGGGGACCGGCTGACCATACCGGTCGCCAGTCTTCCCCACAGAGCTGCGATCGGTACATGCCACCGGTCAGCTCTATGAGGGTATTTTGTAACCTTGTTGGTTTCCGACCAACATGAAACCCTAAGAAAACTATTCTAATGAAACCCTAATAATATTGTAGGACTTTGTGACTTTCCGTTTGGATCTTGCGACGTGGAGCAAGCTAACAAACGAGCGTCAAGTAAGGGAATCTGACCTAAACCTTATAATTAATGGACAGTAAATCTTTGTTATTAACACTGAATATATATGATATGATGTTTGTGCATATTCACATGCCATCCTTTACTTTCAGTTATTATTATTGTTCATGCATTAATAGGATGTGATTGTTAAGCATGTGATAGTTTTCGTTAGTGTGTGGAGGGGGGCATGGGCCTAGGATCGCTCCTCACACTAGCACTTTTTGTAGTATTCTATCTTAACATGCTTGGTACGGGTGGGGCATCAGGGGAAGGTCGTGGTTCGGTGGTCTCCGATGTTGATGCTGGTCTGGCCATGGTTATGTGGCATTGTGGTCTCCGAGGTCGACGCTGGCTTGTCCACGATGCTTTAGCTCTATCTCTATGCCGTAGGGAGTTATGTTGGGATAGGGTCTACCTGCGTTATGTTTCTATCCTAGTGGGTTAGTTGCGGATAGGGCATCAGGGAAGGTGTGGGAATGCCTTAGCTCTATCTCTATGCCGTAGACGGCTGTGCCGGGATAGAGCATACATTGATGACATATAGAATTGGTTAGTTGCGAGCTCAGTTTGTGAGCCCTGGCCAGTAGGGGCTTAGGTACTGGTATGGGTAGAGCATCAGGGGAGGTACGGGGGTATCTTAGCTCTATCTCTATTCCATGATGGGTGCATGTGGGCCAATGGGGGTGTCATCCACGAGGGGCCACACACTCGTGTATAGAGGTGCGGGGGCCACCAAATCTTTCTATAGCACATTGCAAACTTAAAACCAGACCACAGCATAAAATTGATTGTTACTCATGCATAATATTGTGAAACTGTCTGATTGTCTTACTGAGCTAAGTTGTGAGCTCACCCTTTATATATATACATGTATATAGATGTTGATGCAGGTTACACTATGGATGACTACATGAACGCTCCGGCTTATCGTGGTGTTGCTGCGCTGGATGTATAGGCAGGAGAGGACGAGCATAACGCTTCATGCGAGTGCCCTTTCTGCGTGTACCTTTGATTGGATTTTTATCTATTTGTTCCTGTTATTTTCGGTTGGATTAAATTGATGTAATGGTATTATATTTATGATTTGGATTTAAATAATTGGATACTTATTTAATTTATCAATAGATACTCAGTTCATTCTATTTTAAAGACTTCTGCTGTACTATTTATATTCTGATTGTGGTTATGTGTAATGGTTTGTATGAGTGGACACGGTCTATTCGAGATCCTGGTGTGAACCGTTGGTTCAATGACGGTTCACTCACACCATTCTGGTTAGATCAGAATTGGGGTGTGACTACTTTGTATCAGAGCTCTCAGGCTCTGTCCAACAAACCATATTGCACTTAACTAAGTCGATGAACTGAGTTAGGAAATATTAAAAAAAAAATTAATACAAACACACCCTAAGCATTGTTTGATACCTGAGACGGATTAAGAAAGAGCATAATATTCTATACTAAATATGAAACTTAACATGTGCACATACACTAGTTAGGTGTAACATGAAAACTTTCATTAAATAGAAAAAAAGTATCAGATAAATAGTGCTACAGGGTACAGTCCACAAACCGGACAGTTACCCTCTTATATAAACAGTCATAAGAGAAGAAAATAAAGAGGGACAATCACGGCGTAGGGGGCCTGGGAGGAATAGGGTCTGCTATATCATAATCTCGCTCGTAAGCGACCCTGAGCCAGTGCACCTGATCCTGTGTGACTCTGAGGCTGTGAGCCAACTGCACCAAGTCATGGCTCATCTCACGCTGAGCGTCCCTGATCTCCATAATCATACCCATCATGGTGTCGGGTGAAGGCTGAGATGGTCCAGCTGTAGAGGTAGACGGTGGTGCTGCAGGTGTAGGCTGTGGGATAGGCACTGGTGCTTCCCAGCCATATCGTCATCATCACCCCCAGCCTCTGCCGCATAGGCCGCATTGGCTGCTGCTGCTGCTGCTGCTGCGGCTGCTACTCTCCCAAGTGGACGAGGGCAAACCTCCAACTCGTCATCGCTAACGGGTAGATCGACCATCCGCATCCTCTGAATAACCTCCCAGTCAATGTCGGAGGTCATGGTATCCTCAACCGTCACCTCGCCTCTCATGCTCACACCCAGGTGACATAGAAGGAAGGTGATGAGATGACCGTAGGGAAGGTTACTGGCCTGGTCGGCCAGGGTCGCCTGATGCATGGTCCGGATGATGAGGTAAGGGAGAAGACCCGCTCCCCGGTGCAGACGCAGTAGGTGATGTACTGAGTGAGCTGAGATAACTCACTGTAGTGGCCGCTCTGGGGCACAATGTCATGCTGGATAATGCGGCTGTAGACTCGAGCTAGGGGCTTCAGACTAGCCGCCTTCATAGGAGCCCTAGGATTGAGGATCTGCTCTGCGATCTCTCGGCGTAGGTCCTCGCTCAGATAGCCCTTCACCTTTGGGGGTAGTATACTAAGTCTCCATCATTGGATACCCCCAGCAGATCAACTAACTGGTGGGTGTTGAAGGAGATAGGTACACCCTTGACGTAGCTGGAGATGCGCAAGTCCCTACCCTAGTTGGGATCGTTGACATCCCCATGCAGCTCCAGGTTAGCATAGAAATGCTTAACCAGGTTGGGACGGGTGGTATCTGTGTAGGATATTACCGGTACCCACCCAAGCGCGTCGAAAGCGGCTCTCACATCTATCCTCTCCATCTGATCCAAGTTAACTTGACGCCCAGATTCGATGTTTTTGCTATCGAACCATGGGAAACGAGCTTGTGCCTCCAAGGATTGAAACCAATGCTCGTCGAGTTGTAGAGCGGGTGGCTGAGAAGCGCGAACGCTTGAGCCATGAGGACGTTTGCCCAGTGCACGTCGTGGAGCCATTAAACTGCAAAACAAAAGAAAATAAGAAGAAAATGTTAGATTTTGTCGAAATTTCGACAGCATAACGACTGTAATTCGAGAAAAAGCCTCGAACTCACATAAAAACATGGGGAGGAGGACTTACGTAATGCCCACACTCTTCAACAAACCAATCACAGGCAATTATAATAAGAAATTTCAGGAATTTGAGAAAAATCAAGAAATTTCAAATTTTTTTGAAAAACTAGGTTAAAAAGTGTAAACATTCGATTTTTATCAAAACCTTTCGGTGGAAGACCAAATAGGTTGAGGGCTTTTGCTCTTAGGGGCCCCTAAACCCTTTCTAAGCTGAAGGAAAAGAGTTCCTTCGGTTAGAATCTCTCAATCAAAGAAAAATTGAAAATTTTAACTAAATATGATATGGGAATTTTGTAAAAATTTGATAGAGGGGGAAGAGACTTACCTGGAGACGATGTTCTATGTCTTGAATGGAAGAAAACGGCTTCTAAAGTCACCAGTCGGACTGTAGCAACTCGGTAGGGCAGAGAGAAATCGCCACCGGAGAGAAAGAGAAGGAAAAAGTGAGAAATTTCTCACTTTTTCGTGAATTTATGCCCTTTCTGGGCATACCGGTCGACGGTTTTTCCCGTACCGGTCGACCGGTATCCCTACAGGCCTGCGACCGCTATGTCTCAATCAGAATTTTATTCTGACCGGTCGACTATACCGGTCGCAGCACTGTCTACAGAGTGTCGACCGGTACACCTACAGGGATGCGACCGCTATGTCTCGGTCAGAATTTTAATTCTGACCGGTCGACTATACCGGTCTCAGCATATTCTACAGGGGTGCGACCGGTATGATGCGACCGGTCAGCACCAGAATAGCCAGAAAAATCTCTGAAAATTTTTAAAATTTTGTAAATTTAAATACTCCTTTTTGCGACTGTTTCGCCTTATATTGTTCAAGACTAACACCACTATTGCTTCATTCTCATGTGTTATGTCTTCTTCTCAGATTCAAATAGAATAGTTTGAGATGGTGGGCGAAAATGGTCGTAGGGGTCGGAAGCGTCACCAGGTTAGGATGCGCCTCGAGGAAGAAGAACAGGTTGAACCAGGCCATGTCAGAGAGCCAAGCCCGGAAGTTGAGGAAGAATAGGTTCCAGAGGTACCAACAAATTTTCCTGGCCCACCTCACAGGAATTCTGAGACCATTGTTACAAACCTGGTTTATCAGATGCAAGCTCAGCAGAAAGAATTCCTGAGCGAGATACTGAAGATGTTCAAGCCACCGGGTTCTATTCCCACTGGAGGTACGCCCGAGTCTAGAGGGAATAATACTACACAGCCGACGCATGGTAGTCCAGGACTGATGGGCCAACCCCAGAATGTACCACCACCGCACCAGTTTCCGTCATCTTCTGCTTATCAGGGAGCGTACGTATCCACCACCATGGTATGGAATGAATACGCAGGGACAACACGATCTGAGCAGGGCGGTGGATAGATTCCTAAAGCTGAAGCCTTCTTCATTCACAGGTAAGACAGGGAAACCATTGTGGCCAGCACAGTGGATTGCAGAAATGGAGAAGAATTTTCGACTGATGATTTGTTCAGAGGATGAAAAGGTCCTGTTTGCCACTCACATGCTGAAGGAAGATGCAAATGCTTGGTGGAATTCCACACGGGCATATTTGGAGACGAAGCATGCACAGGTGGATTGGGAAGTGTTCAAGTTTGCCTTATTCGATAAGTATTTTCCGAAGAGCTTCAGAGATCAGATGGAGAAGGAGTTCCTTAATCTACAGCAGTCTCAGTCGACTGTGGATGCTTATCAGCAGAGGTACGAGGAGTTATTTTTCTTCGCACCGGCAAGTATGCAAGAAGAAGAGACCAAGACACGTAGGTTCACCATGGGACTACGTGGAAGCATCAGAGAGCACATATTGGGCCTGGACAAGAAAATCTATAATGAGGCTGTGCAGGTTGCGAGGGTGATAGAGTCTAGTCAGCGGGACTGCTTCTTCGCGTAGAACAGGGGAGTGAAGAGACCCGCTATTGAGAGTTCTGGTGGCGGTAACAATAGACCCTTCCGCCCATACAGGGCTCAGACCGCTACAGTGCCTACAAGGAACAATACAGCACCACCTGTGCCACAGAACGCCGGATTCAACCCGAATATCAAATGTTTCAACTGTCAGCAAGTGGGTCATATTGCAAGGACCTGCACTCTACCTAGGAAGCAACCTCCCCAGCAACGAAAAGTATATGGGGTCACCACTGAAGAGGCAACTGCATCACCTGAAGTGGTCACTGGTACGACTCTATCCCTTACTATTTGGCTTACTATTTTCATTGTGTGTATGCGCATGTAGAACTAAGGGATAATAAAAAAATTCCAGGAATTGTAAATGTAGCTGGTATACCTGCCAGAGTACTATTTGACTCTGGGGCCACGCACTCCTTTGTTTCTATTTCCTTTGGAAAGCGAATGGAGTTACCAATTAAGCACTTGAACCCAAGCTTGATAGTTCGCTCTCCACTAGGAGTCGAAGTGGCTTTGACTGAATATTATGGACCATGTACTGTATGTATTGAGGGCCGAAACTTAGAAGCAAGTCTGGTACTACTCGAGATGGCTGACTTTGATGTCATCTTGGGAATGGATTGGCTAGGCCATCATTCAGCTATCCTATTATGTGGTGAAAGGAAGCTTGTGCTTACAGACAAAAAGGGAAATGAGTATAGCTTCACTGGGATCAAGCTATCTAGGAAGCGGAAGCTGATTCTCTCCGCCCTAAAAGCTAAGAGATGCTTAGAGAAGGGGGGGAGTGGGGTATCTAGTATCTGTAGTTGACATCACTGCTGAGGTGCCAAAGATGGAAGATATAGATGTGGTTCGAGAGTTCCTAGATGTATTTCCAGAGGAGCTTCCAGGTCTACCATCGGACAGGGCTACAGAGTTTGTAATAGACCTTATGCCAGGTTCGGTCGGTGTCCAAAGCACCATACAGGATGGCCCCTACCGAATTAAAGGAGTTGAAGACCCAATTACAAGAATTGTTAGATAATGGTTTCATATGACCTAGCATATCGCCTTGGGGAGCACCTGTATTATTTGTTAAGAAGAAAGACAGAAGTGTAAGGCTGTGTATCGACTACCGTGAGCTGAACAAGTTAACGGTCAAGAATCGGTATCCTTTGCCTAGAATCGATGATCTGTTCGATCAATTGCAGGGTGCAAAGGAGATTGATCTCCGATCGGGGTATCACCAACTGAAAGTCAAGGCCGGAGATATTCCGAAGACTGCTTTCAGGACGAGGTATGGGCATTATGAGTTTCTAGTTATGTCTTTCGGGTTGACCAATGCTCCAGCGTCGTTCATGGAACTGATGAACCGAGTGTTTCATGATATGTTGGACACTTCGGTCATCGTATTCATTGATGACATATTGATCTACTCAAAGGACTTGGAGACTCATACAACACATTTGAGGGCAGCCCTACAACGGTTGAGACAAGAAAAGCTTTCTGCTAAGTTCAAGAAGTGTGAGTTTTGGCTGAAGGAAGTAGCTTTCTTAGGCCATGTAGTATCTGAAGACGGTATCAAGGTTGATCCAAGTAAGATAGCTGCTATTGTAGGATGGGAAGCACCAAAATCTGTTGCGGAGATTCGTAGTTTCCTTGGGTTGGCTGGTTATTATAGAAGATTCGTGGAAGATTACTCCAGGATCGCTGTTCCACTCACCAGATTGACCAAGAAGGGAGAGAAATTCATATGGACAGATGAGTGTGAGAAGTGCTTTCAGACTTTGAAGTCAAGACTAGTCTCTGCACCTATCTTGACCATCCGAGAGCCAAGCGTACCATTTACTTTATATATGGATACATCAGGGTTGGGTATTGGATGTGTATTGATGCAAGGAGAACAGGTGATTGCTTACGCATCAAGACAGTTAAAGGAGCATGAGAAGAACTATCCTACGCATGATTTGGAGTTAGCAGCGGTTATACATGCAATCAAGTCTTGGAGACACTACTTGTATGGTGAGAAGTTTCAGATCAAGTCAGATCACAAGAGCTTAACTTATCTTTTCACTCAGAATGATCTGAATATGAGACAGAGGAGATGGCTGGAGTTATTGAAAGATTATGATTGTGACATCCAGTACCATTCGGGTAAAGCAAATGTTGTGGCTGACGCCTTAAGCAGAAAGTGGGCATCAAAACCTGAGGCAGGACCAAGTACAAATGCTGCATTATGTGCCGCAGCCTCAAGTTCAATTGAAGATGATGATGAACATATTATAGAGACTGCAGAAGATCCAGTTGAGCAAGGCTTAATTCATAAGTTCACCATGATGTTCGCAGCTTTGAAGATCTCACCGGATCTAGTTGATGAAGTCAAGGTAGCAATCCTACATGATCCACATCTCAAGACAGTGCAAGAAGACTTAGAGAAGGGTACGAGCAATCCTGACTTTATCTTGGATTCAGACAAGGTATTCAGGTATCATGGACGGTTATGTATACCTAAGAGTGAAGACTGCAATATCAGAGATCGAGTTATGACTGAAGCTCATTACACTCCATATTCGGTACATCCAGGAAGTACCAAAATGTACCATGATTTAAGAAGACTATATTGGTGGAGGGGTATGAAAGCAGATATAGCTCGTTTCGTATTCCAATGTTTGAATTGTCAACAAGTAAAAGCAGAAAGACAGAGACCCACAGGTTTACTACAACCATTACCGAAACCTGCATGGAAGTGGGATTGCATTACCATGGATTTTGTCACTAGCCTACCTTTGACACCAAGGTCAGTGGATGCAGTTTGGGTTATAGTCGACCGACTCACCAAGACAGCTCGATTTATTATGGTCAGACCTCAGTATACCATGGAGAAACTGGCCAAGTTATATGTTGATAATATAGTCAGACTTCATGGCGTTCCAGAGAGTATAGTATCTGACAGAGATCCCCATTTTACATCAAAGTCTGGGAAGGATTACAGAAAGCTATGGGGATGAAGTTGAAGTTCAGTACAACTTTTCACCCTCAGACGGACGGACAGTCAGAACGAACTATTAAAATTTTAGAAGATATGCTCCGAGCTTGTGCAATAGATTTCAAGGGAGCTTGGGACGAGAAGCTATCACTTATCGAGTTTGCTTATAACAACAGCTATCAGGCTACAATTCAGATGGCTCCATATGAAGCACTCTATGGGAAAAAGTATCGAACACCTCTGCTATGGAACGAGGTGGGAGAAAGAAGAATTGTAGGACCGGAGTTTGTTGAAGAAACTTGTCGAGTGATTGATCAGATCAAAGAAAGAGTAAAGACAGCCCAAGTTCGACAGAAGCACTATGCGGATAATCGACGTCGAGATCTGGAGTTTGCAGTGGGTGACAAAGTATTCTTGAAGGTATCACCGGTGCGAGGTCTGAAACGATTTGGTAAGAAGGGGAAGCTATGCCCTAGGTATGTGGGACCATATGAGATATTGACCCGACGTGGTAATGTAGCATATCAATTGGCTCTACCACCATCTATGTCAAGCGTTCATAACGTGTTCCATGTATCATTACTGAAGAAGTATTTCAGAGATCCATCGCACATCTTGATCGCTGATCCCCTAGACTTGACTGAAGACTTAACATTCAAAGTGGTGCCTGTGTTGCTATCAAGTCGAAAGGTACAGCAACTTCGAACCAAGGATATCCATTATGTGAAG
Organism: Protea cynaroides; assembly: GCA_028583415.1. Taxonomy (NCBI): domain Eukaryota; kingdom Viridiplantae; phylum Streptophyta; class Magnoliopsida; order Proteales; family Proteaceae; genus Protea; species Protea cynaroides. The sequence goes on from CM053271.1 coordinate 79,443,374, forward strand.
GTGCATTGGAGAAGTCAAAATGTCAAAGAAATTACTTGGGAAGAGGAGAGCGCGATGAGGAAGGAGTACCCTAATCTTTTTGATGATCAAGGTACGTTCAAATTTCGAGGTCGAAATTTCTTTTAAGGGTGGGGGAGTTGTGAGACCTACATGCAAATTTCGGGATGAAATTTATTTTAAGGGTGGGGGAGTTGTAAGACCTGCATTCTGTAAACCCGGTCTAAACCTTGGTTTTGAGTCGTAGCAGGTCTTTCGATCATCACCGGGCCAGACGGAACGAGCGGATGACAAACAGGTACGAATTTGGATCAAAGATGGTCAAATATTCATCATTTTATGTTGACCAGTCGATGGTACCAGTCGACCGGTCAGCTCTGTGCAGCTGAGTGCGGAGATCCGGAATTGGATCTCTGTGGGTCCCATTTTCCTAAACCCTAATGCCTGAACCTTCCTAATCCTAATAGGGTTACTAAACCCTAATTTTATCCTATAAATACACCTTAAACCTCCTCAAATCCTTTCCATTATCTCTCATAAACCCTAGAGAAGAGAAGGAGGTTGGAAAGGAGAATGAGCTAGGAAGAAGAAGGAGGTGCCGCCATTACCGTTCTATGACGCTCATGTTACGCCAGTCAACGGTAAGTGTTTTAATCATTCTTCTTACCCTATGACTTTAGGATAGTTGTGTGGGTGGATCAATACCAAGCAAAGTAGGTATTGATCTAAAACCCTAAATTGGATAATAAACCCTAAGTTACCGTCAAACCCTAGATTCGAGTTTTGAGATGATATTCATCGAAACTAGACTTGAATGAGTTGGAGATAACTTTAACTCAAAGCTCAGACTTAGAATGGATAGGTGAAACCATGGAAATCCATGGAGGATGATCGACGGCAGTCGAAAAAACCAAGTATGGTCTTCCAGAGACATACCGGTCGACTATACCGGTTACACACAATGCGGCCGGTATGTTGCCACCGGTACCTTCCGGGAGGCTGGTTTGTGGGGACCGGCTGACCATACCGGTCGCCAGTCTTCCCCACAGAGCTGCGATCGATACATGCCACCGGTCAGCTCTGTGAGGGTATTTTGTAACCTTGTTGGTTTCCGACCAACATGAAACCCTAAGAAAACTATTCTAATCAAACCCTAATAATATTGTAGGACATTGTGACTTTCCGTTTGGATCTTGCGACGTGGAGCAAGCTAACAAACGAGCGTCAAGTAAGGGAATCTGACCTAAACCTAATAATTAATGGACAGTAAATCTTTGTTATTAACACTGAATATATATTATGTGATGTTTGTGCATATTCACATGCCATCCTTTACTTTCAGTTATTATTATTGTTCATGCAATGATAGGATGTGATTGTTAAGCATGTGATTGTTTTCGTTAGTGTGTGGAGTGGGGTATGGGCCTGGGATCGCTCCTCACACTAGCACTTTTTGTAGTATTCTATCTTAACATGCTTGGTATGGGTGGGGCATCAGGGGAAGGTCGTGGTACGGTGGTCTCCGATGTTGATGCTGGCCTGGCCATGGTTATGTGGCATTATGGTCTCCGAGGTCGACGCTGGCTTGTCCACGATGCTTTAGCCCTATCTCTATGCCGTAGGGAGTTATGTTGGGATAGGGTTTACCTGCGTTATGTTTCTATCCTAGTGGGTTAGTTGCGGATAGGGCATCAGGGGAGGTGTGGGAATGCCTTAGCTCTATCTCTATGCCGTAGACGGTTGTGCTGGGATAGAGCATACATTGATGACATATAGGATTGGTTAGTTGTGAGCTCAGTTTGCGAGCCCTGGCCAGTAGGGGCTTAGGTACTGGTATGGGTAGAGCATCAGGGGAGGTACGGGGGTATCTTAGCTCTATCTCTATTCCATGATGGGTGCATGTGGGCCAATGGGGGTGTGATCCATGAGGTGCCACACACTCGTGTATAGAGGTGCGGGGGCCACCAAACCTTTCTATAGCACATTGCAAACTTAAAACCAGACCACAGCATAAAATTGATTGTTACTCATGCGTAATATTATGAAACTGTCTGATTGTCTTATTGAGCTAAGTTGTGAGCTCACCCTTTGCATATATACATGTTTTTAGATGTTGATGCAGGTTACACTGTGGATGACTACATAAACGCTCTAGCTTATGGTGGTGTTGCTGCACTGGATGTACAGGCAGGAGAGGACGAGCATGACGCTTCATGCGAGTGCCCTTTCTGCGTGTACCTTTGATGGGATTTTTATCTATTTGTTCCAGTTATTTTCGGTTGGATTAAAGTGTTGTAACGGTATTATATTTATGGTTTGGATTTGAATAATTGGATACTTATTTAATTTATCAATAGATACTCAGTTCATTCTATTTTAAAGACTTCCGCTGTACTATTTATATTCTGATTGTGGTTATGTGTAATGGTTTGTATGAGTGGACACGGCCTATTCGAGATCTTGGTGTGAACCGTTGGTTCAATGACGGTTCACTCACACCATTCTGGTTGGATCAGAATTGGGGTGTGACAATCCTAACATAAACATGCATGCAATAGGGCATTCTCGATCGAGATTTGATGAAAATGAGCCTCTTCAAGCAAAACCAACATTCAAACCTTATGAAAGACCACTAAATTTGTTTTAGGGTACCAACCTTGTGCTCAAATAGAGTAAAACCTTTGATGTAGGATTTGTTGGAGATCGTGCCAAAATTTCTGAAGGTGAATCCTCCTCCTTTTCTTTTCTTCTTTCTCCACTTCTCTGCTCCTTTCTTCTCTAACTCTCTGCCTTCTTCTTCTTCCTCTTCTTCTTCTTCTTTTCATTTTCTCTTTTTTTTTCTTTCCCTTCTTTCCTTCCTCTTTCTCGATTTGTCCTTTTTCTCCTTTCTCTCTCGGCTTCCTCTCCTTTCTCTTCTTTTTTTTCTTCTTGCTACCGTCCCTTTTTCTCCTTTTGTTCGGACTCTCTCCCTCCCTTATTCGGTCTCTCTCAATCTCTTTCCTTTTTCTTCCCAATCCCCCCGAATCTCCATATTCTAGAGATCCTTTCTTCATTCCTTTTCCAGATTCTCCCTTCCCAATCTTTTTAAATTTTTTTCTTTCCATCTTTTCCCTCAATCTCTACATCTCCCACCTTCCTTTTTTTCTTCTTCCCGTCTTCTCTCAATCTTTACGTCTCCCACCTTCCTTTATTTTTTCTTTCCATCTTCTCTCAATCTCTCCTTTTCTCCTTTCTCTCTCGGCTTCCTCTCCTTTTCTCTTTTTTTTTTGCTACCGTCCTCTCTCTTTCCTTGTTCGGACTCTTTCCCTCTCTTATTCGGTCTCTCTCCTCGGATCCTCTCTTCTCTTTCCTCATTAGATTTTCTTCCCCCCCTTTCCTTTTCAATCTTTTTTTTTTCATAAATCCATGGTCAATTCTCAATCTCATTCTTTCCATTAATCCATGGCCAGCATTTTTTCTATATTTTCTATAACCGAGTCCATGCCATAACCATACATATATATATATATATATATTGTATACAATGTATAACATATAATACATAATATATTATATATAATATAATATACAAAAATGTACATAAATTACATGTACATGGACTGAACTGATTTGGTTTGGATTGGTTTGAGCTAGGACAGATTGGACTGGTTGGTCTGGACTAGTCTGGTCCAGTATGGGTTGAGTTGGATTTACTCTCTCTATCATTTCATAGGCCATTTCTACAGTCATTCCGTATGGAATTTTTCGACAGTCTTTACCCTAAATTTTCTACGTTCACTTTGTAGAACACTAAAAATGAGAAATACTAGAGCTTGAATCACCTCATTTGGAAGTAAAATGGCCAACTTATGAATTTCTAAAGTTTAAACAGGTTAATTTACAATAATTCGGCTAACCACTCTACATGGGATCCTTCGGAGACCTCTGCCTAAAATCCTTTACATCCACTTTGTAGAGCACTAAAAATGGGACATATTGAAACTGAAATCAACTGATTTGGATGTGGGGTGACCAAAATATAAATTTTCAAAGATTAAACGACCATTTCAACATGTAATTTTGCATGGGATCCTTCGGAGATTTCTGTACCAAATTTTTCACGTCCACTTTGTAGAACACCAAAAATGAAGAATAATGGCCCTTGAATCATTTGAATCGGATGTAGAACGACAAAGATATGAAGAATTGAAGTTCTATTGATAATTTTGCATGAAAGCTTGCATGGGACCCACCGGTGGCCTCTACCAGGGATTCTTCACGTCCACTTTGAAAAGGACTGAAAATAAGGAATATTGGTACTTAAATCATATGATTCAGATATCGAATGAACAAGATATGATGATTTAAAGTTCAACGATAATTTATGCATGCATCCTATGATAATTACATAAATACCCCTGCACTTTCAAACTGACTACAACTGTGATACCTTCCTTGTTTGATGTTAGAATTGGGTGATTTCGGTCTCAATTTGAAGATAATTTCACGACCTATACATCCAAGTAAGTAATAGCCCATGATCCTGCTGTGGGGTTCATTAAAGAATCACAACACCTTGAATTAAAAGCTAGAAACCTGTCATATGGATTCACTTATGCTAGGGATGGCAAAAATGGGGTGCTTATAGATGCCCCTCTTTAGCCAAGATTGTTACCAATTGAAGGCTAAAGACAAAAGAACTACATTTTTTATATGAGTGAGATTGCTTATTGGACTGCACTTAGGGTAATTTGTCCTAAACTGCCTACGTATTGTAAGGGTCTCCTAGAAATCAAGCCTAGAACGTAGTTCGACTGGCAAGAAGGTTTGCTCTTCTTGAAAAATTGGTGATTGTTCTTCTTGTATAAAGCTAGGCTGTGAATACAAGGCTCATTTGTAGGCTGGGAACCTCTTCTTGTTGAGGTGGGACTCATGATGCAAGGTATGCGCGGACTTGAACCCGTCTTGATCCATTTGTAGGCTGATAAACCTCTTCTTGTACGAAGTTAGGCTGTGAATACTAGGCTCATTTGTAGGTTGGGAACCTCTTCTTGCTGAAGTGAGACTCATGATGTAAGTTATGCACGGACTTGAACCCGACTTGATCCATTTGTAGGCTGATAAAGCTCTTCTTGTATGAAGCTAGGTTGTGAATACAAGGCTGGTTTGTAGGCTGGGAACCTCTTCTTGCTGAGGTGAGACTCATGATGCAAGGTATGCGCGGACTTGAACCTGACTTGATCCATTTGTAGGCTGATAAACCTCTTCTTGTATGAAGCTAAGCTGTGAATACAAGGCTGGTTGCACAAGCTTGGGCTCGGCTTTGATTTGTCTGGATGGAGGAATTATTGTCTATTCTTTTGATTAAACTGAGGCTCTTTAGATTTTCCATTTTGGGTTGAGTACCTGCACTTGTCAGAACATTGAAAATTTCATAAAGCATGTTATAAAATTCTTGTTAGAATGAACATTTCGAATGGAGTGGGGAAACAAATGTTTCTTCATTGAATTTAAAGAGACATAGTTCATGAAACACACTGGAATTCAAATCCCTAAGGTGCTATTGGTTTCTTGACTGGGGCAACTCTGGGGAGTGTTTGAACTTTTCGATTGTTCCATTTACGAGCAATGCTATCAACCAGATCTAATGTCAACTTTCTAGGAGGTTCACAATCAGTCACTTCTGTGCTAGTGCTTGTTGGGATATTGAATTGCTGAGGTAGCTTTGTTGGGAAATAAAATGAGGTATGAGTCAACCCCATGAACCGGACATGTAAATTATTCTCTGTATTTGTAACAACCCGCTCTTGCTTCCACCAAGTGCATTTCCATTGGATATCTGTTGTAGTTATTTCTTTGAGACGACTGAACCAATCTATGTCCATTTAATAGGCCATAGGATCTGCTCTTTTTGACAATTGGTAGGTGTAAGCACCCCATTTTTGCTACCCTCAGCATAAGTGAACCAATATGGCAGGTTTCTGGATTTTAACCCAAAAGTTTGTGATTCTCTAATGAACCCCACAGCAGGGTCATAGGATATTACGTACTTAGATGTACAGGTCGTGAAATTATCTTCAAAATGAGACCTGAATCATCAAATTTTGACATCAAACATGGAAGATATCTCAGTTTGAAAGTGCAAGGACATTTACGTAATTATCATATGATACATGCATTATCATTTAAACTTCAAATCATCATATCTTGGTCATCTGATATCGGAATCAGATGATTCAAAGACCAATATTCCTTTTTTTTAGTCCTCTTCAAAGTGGACGTGAAAAATCCTGGACAAAGGTCACCGGTGAGCCCTATACAAGCTTTCATGCAAAATTATCAATAAAGCTTCAAAGCTTCATATCTTTGCTGTTCTACGTCGGATTCAGATGATTCCAAGGCCATTATTCTTCATTTATAATGTTCTACAAAGTGGACGTGGAAAATCTTAGGGAGAAGTCTCCAAAGGGTCCCATGCAAAATTACACATGGAAATGGTCATTTATTCTTTGGAAATTCATATTTTGGTCACCCCATATCCAAATCAGGTAATTTCAGTTTCATTATGTTTCATTTTTAGTACTCTACAAAGTGGACGTAAAGGATTTTCTATAGAAGTCTCCGAAGGATCCCATGCAGAATGGTTAGCCAAATTATCGATAATTGGCCTGCTTAAACTTCAGAAATTCATAAGTTGGCCATTTTATTTCCAAATGAGTTGATTCAAGTTTCAATATTTCTCATTTTTAGTGTTCTACAAAGTGAACGTAGAAAATTTAGAATAGATGCTATCAGAAAATTTCATGTGGAATGGTGGCAGAAATAGACTGAAATGTCAACCTTGGTCCAAACCAACTTAATCCAGCTTAGACTAACTTAGCCCGGCCCAGCTCAGACCAATCTCCAGACCAAGTTACGTCAGCCCATATGCATGTATTTCTTTTATATGTGTATATAATATATATATATATATATATATATATATATATATATATATATATATATATATATATATATATATATATATATAGGAAAGAGAGAGGAAAGAGAGGCCGTGGGAAAGAGACAGGGAGAAGGAAAAAAGGAAGTAAAGAGGAAGGAAAGAAAAAAGGAAAAAAAAAAGAAAAAGAAAAAAAACGTTTTCTAGAAAGAAAACGTGAAAAGAGAGGAAAGGAGAAAGGAAAGAAAAAGGAAAGAAGAGGAAAAAGAAGAAGAAATGAATGAAGAAGAAAAGGAAAGAAGGAATTTTCTAGAAGAAGGAAAGAGAGAAAGGAAAGAGAGAAGGGATTTTCTAGAAGAAGAAGGAGAAAAAGGAAAGAAAGGAAAAGAAAAAAAACATGGAGATGAAGGAGAAAAAGGAAGGAAGAGACGAAAGGAAAGAAGAAAAAAGAAAGAAACAAATTTTCTAGAAGAAAAAGAAGAAAAGGAAGAAAGAGAAAAGAAGAAAAGGAAGGAAGAGAGAAGAGGAGAGAGATAATGAACGTTTTCTACTTTAGAAAACGTAGAGAGGAAGGAGAAAAAGGAAGGAAGAAAAGAAAGGAAAGAAGAAAAAAGGAAAAAAAAAGAATTTTCTAGAAGAAAAAGAAGAAAAGGAAAAAAGGATCTTCTAGAAGAGGAGATGAAAAGCATAAATAGGCCAAGAGAAAGAGAGAATGATCAATTTCTAGACCACAAGGAGAGAGAAGACGTGAGTGAGAGAGAAAAACATGAGAGAGGGAGAAAGAAAGAGAGAAGAAGAAGAGAAATGAAAGAAAAGAGAAGAAGAAAAGAGAGAAAGAGAAGAGAGAGAGAAGCAGAGAAAAGGAGCAGGAGGATTCGCTTTCAAAGAGCTTGATATGATCTCCAGACATCTTACATCGATGGTTTCGCTCGATTCGAGCATAAGGTTTGTAAGACCCATATCAAACTAACCCGGTCGTACCACTTTGATCCAGGTCTACCCATCATGGTTGAGCCAAATGGATTAAGTGCGTGAGGGAGATCACGATCCCAGGTATTAAACTGACCCAAAAACACTAAAATAAGGGGGAGGGTCGCATACCCAGCAAGGCAGGGTCGGACCCCCCCAGTATAAAGGTCAGACCCTGAGTTTTTAATCGGGGGTCAGACATTTTAGAACTAGGGGTCGACGGGATCTCTGACCCCCTCATCAACCCCCAATGTGCCGACAGAAACCGTGAATTAGGAACTTTCCAAATTTTAATGGGATTCATTCCGAATCTCAATGGGACTTATTTTGGGAGTTTCTACTCTATAAATAGGATGTCCCTAAGCCTCTTTCACTCCTTTTAGAACCCTAATTGGATTGAGAGAAAGAAAAGAGAAGGAGAAGAGAAAGAGAAGAGAAGGAAAGTGGAGAAGAAGATCAAAGAGAAGGCTTTAGAGAAACAAACCTAATTCTCAGGTATGGATATTATCTCCATGAAGTTCTAAAGACTTTAGAGTAGATAGTGAAGAGGGAATGATCTAGGAGAAACCCAAATCATCCATCCATGGTTAGATTTTCATGGAAAACCATGGAAGAGATCATAAAAACCATGTAAATGAATAAACTATGGTTCTAAGCCATAGAACATGTATGTAATGGATTGTAGAAGCAAGCCATAGGACCCAAACACAAAGGAATGGACTGTAGGATGAAAATTCGACTAAACCCACGGGGGGTCGCATGGGGGTCGATGGCCAATCGACCCTACCAGACCCTAACAATCGGCCCCCAGTGTTCGGGAAGTCCAGAATCTGGGTGGTAGCACCCAGGGTCGATGGAACCTCCGACCCTGGCATCGACCCCCAGTTAACAGCATGGTTTTTAAAATCAGAATTAATTTTAATTAAATTCTATTGACTTGATTAGGTTTTCTAGTGATATAATATTGATATTTAATTGATTCTTAAAGCTTGAAAGAGGATCTACGATCAAGCAAAGCTGAGGGAACAAGACCTAGACTAATTGGTTAATAATAAACTGTTTATTCTTGAGTCCAATGCCATGATTGATTGATTCTATGCGTGTATGCTTGTTATGTGCATTCAACATGTCATCCAATATTTTTATTATTACTGTACATGCTTATTTAAATTATTGTTTATAACATGATGATGATGATGATGATAGGAATAGGCATGTAGATGTATGTGTGTGGTTGGTGTGCTTGATGCGAGCGAGTATCAGGGGGGGGGGTGTCATAGGCCGGGCCTCAGCACTCTAACTTTATCTCTAACTCAAGTATTGTCCACTGACATCGTCGTATCACCATTACCTTAGCAGAGCTATTACATCGTAGTGTATGAGGGGAGGTGGTCTCGGACCGTGTAGTCTCTGACTCTGTCGGGGGGCCTTAGCCCTATCTCTATGGACGTATTGAGGGATGCTGGGGTGAGGCCTTGGATACACTGATTAGCATTAGGATTGGTTAGTTGCAAGCCCAGTTTGCAAGCCCTCGCCTACAGGAGCTTACGTGTTGGTATCGGTAGAGTATCAGGGGAAGTGTCATAGCCCAGGCCTCAACACTTTAGCTCTATCTCTATTCCATGGTAGGGTGCCTGTGGGACGACAATAAACGTTACCTTTGGGCGGCTTTACATACTCCTGTATAGAGGTGCGGCAGCCACCCATCCTTTCTATAGCACATTGCAAACTTATTTACCAGACCAAAGATATGAATTGAATGCATGCATATGTTTGTTGTATTGTTTTGTTTGCTCACTGAGCCGTGATGTGTGCTCACCCTCTCGACATCGAATATTTTTAGTTGATGATGCAGGTACTACGGTCGAAGATTATATGAGTGCTCCGATGTACGCATGTGTTGTTGTAATGGAAGCCAAAGACTTAAAGGATAAGCATGACTCCTCATGCGAGTGCAACTCATGCGTATTTGATTAGATTTTCATTTGAATTATTAAGGGAATGTAATTGATACTTTATTTATTATGTCTCAGTTGATACAACAATAACTTGATATTTTACTATGGTTATCACAGTTAGATTTCTCAGTTCATTTACTATACAACTTCCGCTATTGTGTATTATTCTGATTATGATTGTGCATGTGTATGGTTTTATTTTTAATGGACACAACCTATTAGAGATCCTGGTTAAACCGTTGGTTTATTAGCTGTTCATCACACCGTTCTGAATGGTGCAGAATTGGGGTGTGACAACTTGGTATCAGAGCATCTCAGGACCTGTCTGTGAAACCCGTATACTTCCACAAAAGGTCGTGAACTGAGATAGGATAAAAATTTAAAAGATGTAATAATAACACACCATAAGCATCTGTGTTGTCTGAGACAAAACTGAAAGAGAATATTGCATCTATTAAATGAGAAATAATTTTTATATACAACCCAAGGAAGAATAAACATTTATATATATAAGATTAAAGCAGAGTACAGTCGACAGTCCGAACAGTTACTCTGAATTACAAAAAGAAAGATAAAAGAAATACATCAAGAAGCTGGAGGTGATGGGGGAGGCGGTGCCTCACGGTTTCTATCATAGTCCTCAGCGTAGACTCTAGTCAACCAAGCTATCTGAGTCTGGGTCGTCTGGAGACTAACCGTGAGGGCAGCCACACGGTGGTCGGTCATGCGCTGAGCACCCATAAGCTCTCCCACCCGCTGATTGGACAAGCGCTGAGCCTCTAGAAGCTCTCCCATCCTTAAGTCAGACATACGCTGAGCCTCTCGTATCTCGTACAATATCCCCATTATGTCATCAGAAGGAGCATACAAAGGACCAGCTGCATGCGAAGGACCAGCTGAAGAAGACGGACCAGCTCCAGTAGCATGAGTAGGTGATGGAGGAGGTATGGCATCTACATCCATGTATAGCCGATTGTCATCATCCCCATGAACCCCTGCTCCAGCAGCTGCTACTGCTGCCTCAGCATCAACCATCACCACTCGAATACGAGGGCGCACCATCGCGTTCCTTTCCTCATCGCTGATCTGGGCATCCTGCATGCTCATCTTGCAGATGGCCTCCCAATCCAGAGGCGATGAGAAGGATTTCTCCTGAATCTTCTCATCTAACAAATCAACCCCCAGGCGGGTAAGCAATGTAGTGATCATACGTCCATAAGGAAGGTTGCCAGTATGACTGGGCAACGTGGCACTGATCATCGTCCGCATGATGATATAGGGAAGGTAGATGGGCTGCCTAGTGCATATGCAGTACAGCAGATGCTGGGTCAACTGGGAGACCCTCTCGTAGTGTCCACTCTATGGTATCAGGTGATGCTGAATGATTTTGTAGTACACCAGTGGATCTGAATGCAGATAACTCGCTTTCATCTCCCAGTGATCAGTTCTGATGAGCTGATGGTCTATTTCAGCACTCATCTATAATGAAATTAACTAGGGATCTCCTAGAGCACAGAATACGAAGGAGCCACCATAGGAGATACCGAGGAAGTCCGCTAGCTGTCGATAGTCGGAAGAAATAACAACCCCCTTGACATAGCTAGTGATCTGAAGCTCACCACCTCTCTCAACATCGTTGTAATCCCCCACCACTTGGAGATTATAGTAAAACTGGCATACCAGGTCAGGATAGGTACAGGCGTCATAGGTGATGATAGGGAGCCATCCCATATCGCCAAAGGCCCCCTCCACATTGAACAAGGCCAAGCTAGCCAAGTCCACTCTACGGCCTCCCTCTGCTTTCTTGTGAGCGTAGCGGGCATACAGGCTTCATGGGAACGGAAGCGAAGGCGGTCGCAAACACTAGGTACCTTGGTACGAGCCATAGTATCTGCAAATAACAAAGAGAAGCAGATATTGGGTTAGTAAAGATGAAAAACCCAAAAATTTCGACATTATAACCACATAAATTGGTCAAAAGCCTCACTTTTCACCCATACACGTGGGCCGTGGGCAGGAGGACTTACATAGATCCTAAACTATCCTGTGAGACTCATACAATCAGAAATTTTAGCTAATAAGATTGAATTGGAAGAAATTTCAAGAAATTCAAAATCTCGACAAAATTAGGGCAAAAAGAGTAGATTTCAAGTTTCTCGATAACCAACCGATGAAACTCAAATATTTTTGAGGGCTTTTGTTCCTTGAGTCACCAACAACAAAAGCCCCCAATAAAAATCATATTTTTATGGTTGGAAAAAGTTTAATTTGAAAAAGACGAGATATACGAGAAAAAACCTAGGTAAGGAAACCTAAAAACATGAAAATGTAGAAGACATACCTGTAGCGGAGGTGTAGACGACGAAACAAGAAGTGCAAACCACCAACGGATCGGAGTTGTCACTGTAGCAACTCAGAGGGACGAGATGAGTTGAAGCGGAGAAGAAAGAATGGGAAATGGACTTTGAATCGGAACTTAAAAATCTGATTTTTAGTCTGGGGGTCGGAAAATTCGATTAAAATAATTAACCCACCCATCGACCCCCGCATCGACCCTCGGCTCTCAGGAATCTGACAGAGAACCAGGGGTTGCACCCTGGGTCAGACATCTTCCGACCCCCCATCGACCCCCGGCTCTCGGGAAGAATAGATGATTTCCCAAGGTCGCATACTGAGGGTCGGACACCCATCGACCCCCACCATCGACCCTACAGTGAAAATACAGCATTTTCGACAGAATGATCTGAAAAATTCAAAATTTGCATTTGTTAGTGGTTTTAAAATATGAGAATGAAGTATTTAATGATTGTCTCTCGTGTTCAATGATTTTCAGGCAATCCCACTATCAGATTATTAATGGCGGGACGCTGAGTAACCAGACAGAGCCGTAACTCTATTCCACCACCACCACCTGTAGGGGAGAATAGCCAGACACACCAGGAAACACAGGGGATTACGAACACGACACCGTCCATCATAAATGGGTAGACAAATCCTATAAATCTGCCAGCTCTAGCTACAGACTTGGCCACAGTCATAATGAACTTGGCCCAATAGCTGCAGCAAATGCAACAGGCACAAGCTACTATACAAGCTGCCATAGGCATAACTCTTCCAGCTGCACAGAGACCTCCAATGCTAGCAGGACAGGCAAGCACAACACCAGGGGGAAGTAACACAGTACCCCACGCACCTCAGACTCCTATCATGCAGGCTCCAATACAAAATCCGGAGATAGCTCAAGGTGGATATCAATACCAACCACCTATGTATGGAGCGTATGTTCCGCAACAACTAGACCACTCCAAACTGGTGGAGCATTTTCTGAAACTGAAGCCCAGAGAATTTAATGGCAAGCCAGCAGATCCTTTATGGCCGGCACATTGGGTTGACGAAATGGAAAGAAATTCTATGATGATGACACTAAATAAAGAAGAAAAAGTGTTATGTGCCACCTTTATGCTGAAAGGAGATGCACACCATTGGTCTCCGTCTACCAGGATTTATTTATTAACAAAGCACGCCCAACTGACATGGGATATTTATAAGGAGGCGTTGTTTGAGAAGTTTTTTCCGAGAAGTTTCAGAGATTCTATGGAAAGAGAGTTCCTGAGTTTATATCAGGGGCAGATGACCGTGGATGCATATCAACAGCGTTATGAAGAGTTGTTCTTCTTTGCACCCACCAGTATGCAGGAGGAAAACATCAAGACCTGAAGGTTCGTCATGGGACTTAGGGGAAGCATCCACGAGCATGTTCTGGGACATGAAAAGAAAATCTATAATACAGCGGCACAAATTGCTCGAGTTATAGAATCGAGCCAGAAGGAGAGTTATTTCATGCAAAACAGAGGTATAAAAAGGCCAGCTGGAAATTATTATAACGGAGGGAATAACAAGACATTCAAACCCTTCCGTGCTCAAGGCTTTACCGCTGCAACCAAGACTACTCTCGTAGCTCAACAGCAACAAAAGCCAATTACTGAAGGGATAAAATGTTTTAACTGCAACCAAGTGGGACATATAGCAAGGGAATGTCCTAAGCCCAAGAAACAGCTACATCAAGGACGAGTTTACGCGGTTACATCTGAGGATGCTGCCGCATCGCCTGATGTGGTCACAGGTATGACTTAAATTTTTAGTTAGTTGTATTACATTGTATGAGCATGTAGACTAAACCAAAACAAATCACAAGTATCATTCCTATTAATGGCATTCCCGCCAGAGTACTCTTTGATTTGGGAGCTACTCATTCCTTTATATCTGTGACATTTGGAAAGAAGTTAAATCTATCCCTTAAATCCTTAGACTGCAAACTACTTGTACGATCACCTATGGGATTAGAAGTGGAGTTAGAAAAAGGTTATGGACCATGTCCAGTTCTTATTGATGAAAAGACCTTGGATTCAACCTTGATCCAACTTGAGATGACAGACTTTGACGTCATCTTGGGAATGGACTGGTTAGTTCGACATTCTGCAAACCTATTGTGTGCTGAAAAGAAGCTGACATTTAAAGACAAGGAATGAGCAGAGTTCAATTTTTCGGGAAACAAACTTCCCCGTAAATGAAAGCTCATACTCTCTACGCTAAAGGCTAAGAAGTGCCTTGAGAAAGGAGTAGTCGGGTATATAGTATATGTGGTCGACCTTACTAAGGAAGCACCACAAATGGAAGATATTGATGTGGTGCGTGACTTTCCAGGCGTATTTCCTGAAGAACTACCAGGATTACCACCCGACCGAGCTACAAATTTTGTTATAGATCTTATACCTGGAGCCGCACCAGTATCAAAAGCACCTTATCGAATGGCTCCTACTGAACTGAAAGAATTGAAAGTACAACTACAAGAACTGCCGGACAAGGGTTACATTTGCCCTTGCATATCACCATGGGGAGCGCTAGTATTATTCGTAAAGAAGAAGGACGGTAGTGTTCGATTGTGTATAGACTACCGAGAACTGAATAAACTGACAATCAAGAATCGGTATCCATTGCCTCGGATCGATGACCTATTCGATCAGTTGCAAGGTGCCAAAGTGTTTTCCAAGATCGATCTTCGGTCAGGATACCATCAGTTGAAGATTAAAGGTGGTGATATTCCTAAGACAATATTCAGGACCAGATATAAACATTATGAATTCTTAGTTATGTCTTTTGGATTGACAAACGCACCAGCAACTTTTATGGAACTTATGAACCGGGTTTTCCACGACATGTTGGATACGTCGGTTATTGTATTCATTGATGATATATTGATCTACTCCAAAGACGAGGAAACTCATATTAAGAATCTAAACGCCGCTCTGCAGCGACTACGGAAGGAGAAGCTCTACGCCAAATTTTCAAAGTGTGAGTTTTGGCTAAAGGAAGTCGCATTTCTAGGCCATGTAGTATCCGCTGAAGGAATTAAAGTGGATCCCAGCAAGATCGAGGCTATTGTAAAGTGGGAAGCACTGAAGAGCGTTGCAGAAATTAGAAGTTTCTTGGGTCTAGCTGGGTATTATCGACGATTTGTAAAAGACTATTCTCGAATTTCCTAACCTCTTACCAGTTTAACTAAGAAGGGCGAGAAGTTTGTTTGGACAGATAAATGCAAGAAGAGTTTCCAAACCTTGAAGGCTAGATTGATATCAGCTTCAATCTTGACCAACCCGATTCCAGGATAACCATTTAACTTGTACATTGATGCGTCAGGATGGGGATTAGGATGTGTACTTATGCAAGGAGAACAAGTAATTGCTTATGCCTCAAGACAACTGAAGACACATGAGAAGAACTATCCCACTCATGATTTGGAACTAGCGGCAGTAGTACATGCTGTCAAAATATGGAGACATTATATATACGGGGAGAAGTTTCAGATTAAATCAGACCATAAAAGTCTTACTTATCTATTTAATCAGAAAGAGCTGAATATGAGACAAAGAAGATGGCTAGAACTATTGAAAAACTATGATTGTGATATCCAGTATCATCTAGGGAAAGCTAATGTAGTAACCGATGCGTTGAGTAGAAAGGCAATGATAAAATCTCAGGGGGAGGTTAGTACAACTGCCGCAATGTGTACTACCAGAAAGGTATTCAAGCACGATAATGAGCAGTTTCGGATAGATGCACCAGATGGATCAGCCAACCAAGGGTTTATTCATCGGTTTTCAAATATGTTCGCCGCATTGAAGATTATATCGGATATAATTGATGAAGTAAAGACAGCTATCAAATCAGACCCTTACCTAAGAATGGTACAAGAGGACATCGAAAAAGGTAGTACTAACCCTGAGTTCACTTTGGATGAAGAAAAATTACTGAAGTACAAAGGAAGAATATGTGTACCTGAAACAGAAAGCTTGGACATTAGACAACGATTGATGAAAGAAGCCCATACCACCATCTATTCGATACATCTTGGAAGTACAAAAATGTATCATGACCTAAAGAAATTATATTGGTGGAGAGGAATGAAAGCAGATGTAGTTAAGTTCGTGTCTCAATGCCTAAATTGTCAGAAAGTAAATGCTGAACGACAAAGACCGGCAAGATTGTTACAACCGTTATCGGAACCAGCATGGAAATGGGACTGCATCACTATGGACTTCATCACAGGATTACCATTGACTCCTCGAGTAGTTGACGCAGTTTGGGTGATTGTAGACCGCCTGACTAAAACAGCTCGCTTTATACCTATACGACCCCAGTATACACTGGAGAGGTTAGCTAAGCTATATGTGGATAACATTGTGCGATTACATGGTGTACCTGAAAGCATTGTGTCCGATAGAGATCCACGATTTACTTCAAAGATTTGGGAAGGGTTGCAAAAGGCTATGGGTAAAACATTGAAGTTTAGTACCGCATTCCATCCACAGACGGATGGACAGTCAGAGTGTGCAATTCAGATTTTAGAAGATATGCTTCGAGCATGTGTAATTGATTTTAAAGGATCATGGGACGAAAAGTTACCACTGATTGAGTTCACTTATAATAATAGCTATCAGGCTACTATACAGATGTCACCCTATGAAGCATTGTATGGCAGAAAGTGTCGAACTCCTTTGTTTTGGAATGAAGTGGGGGAACGTAGTATTGTTGGACCAGAATTTGTTGAAAAGACTTGTGGTCAACATTATCAAAGAAAGTGTGAGAACAGCTCAAAATCGTCAGAAGCAATATGCAGATACTCAACACCGAGACCTTGAATTCGTCATGGGTGATAAAGTATTCTTAAAAGTATCACCTATGCGAGGATTGAAACGGTTCAGACAGAAAGGGAAATTAAGTCCAAGATATGTCGGACCATATGAGATTCTAACCAAGCGTGGAAATTTGGCTTACCAGTTAGCACTACCACCATCTATGTCAAGTGTGCATGACGTATTTCATATTTCCTTATTGAAGAAGTATGTCAAGGATCCAACGCACGTTATGACAGTAGATCTACCTGATTTGACTGATGATTTGACATTTGAAGTAACACCAACTGAAATCACCAGCGGAAAGGTTCAACGACTATGCAACCGTGATATCTATTATGTTAAGGTCACCTGGAGAAGTAGAGATATGGAAGAAATCATGTGGGAAGAAGAGAATGCTATGCGAAAGCAATATCCTCATTTATTTGACTCAGAAGGTATGTACAATTTCGAGGATGAAATTTTTATAAGTAGGGGGGAGTTGTAAGACCCGTATCAAACTAACCCTGTCTTACCACCTTGAACCAGGTTTACCCGTCATGGTCGAGCCAAATGGATCAAGTGCGTGAGGGAGATCACGATCCCAGGTATTAAACAGACCCAAAAATACTAAAATAAGGGGGAGGGTCGCATACCCATCAAGGTAGGGTCGGACCCCCCAGTATAAAAGTTAGACCCTGAGTTTTTAACTGGGGGTTGGACATTTTAGAACCAGGGGTCGAAGGGATCTCCGACCCCCTCATCGACCCCCAGTATGCCGACAGAAACCGTGAATTTGGAACTTTCCAAATTTCAATGGGATTCTTTCCTAATCTCAGTGAGATTTATTTTGAGAGTTTCTACTCTATAAATAGGACGTCCCTAAGCCTCTTTCACTCCTTTTAGAACCCTAATTAGATTGAGAGAAAGAGAAGAGAAGGAGAAGAGAAAGAGAAGAGAAGGAAAGTGGAGAAGAAGATCAAAGAGAAGGCTTCAGAGAAACAAGCCTAATTCTCAGGTATGGATACTATCTCCATGCAATTCTAAAGACCTTAGAGTAGATAGTGAAGAGGGAATGGTCTAGGAGAAACCCAAATCATCCATCCATGGTTAGGTTTTCATGGAAAACCATGGGGGAGTTCATAAAAATTGTGTAGGTGAATAAACTATGGTTCTAAGCCATAGAACATGTATGTAATGGATTGTAGAAGCAAGCCATAGGACCCAAACACGAAGGAATGGACTGTAGGATGACAATGTGACTAAACCCACGGGGGCTCACATGGGGGGTCGATGGCCAATCGACCCTACCAGACCCTATCAATAGACCCCAAGTGTTTGGGAAGTCCAGAATCTGGGTGGTAGCACCCTGGTCGATGGAACCTCTGACCCTGGCATCGACCCCTAGTTAACAACATGCTTTTTAAATTCAAAATTAATTCTAATTAAATTCTATCGACTTGATTAGGTTTTCTAGTGTTATAATATTGATATTTAGTTGATTCTTAAAGCTCGAAAGAGGATCTACGATCAAGCAATGGTGAGGGAACAAGACCTAAACTAATTGGTTAATAATAAACTGTTTTATTCTTGAGTCCATGCCATGATTGATTCTATGCGTGTATGCTTGTTATGTGCATTCAACATGTCATCAAATATTTCTATTATTACTGTTCATGCATATTTAAATTATTGTTTATAACTTGATGATGATGATGATGATGATGATAGGAATAGGCATGTGGATGTATGTGTGTGGTTGGTGTGCTTGATGCGAGTGAGTATCAGGGGGTATCATAGGTTGGGCCTCAGCACTCTAGCTTTATCTCTAACTCAAGTCTTGTACACTGACATCGTCGTATTGCCATTACCTTAGCAGAGCTATTACGTCGTAGTGTATGAGGAGAGGTGGTCTCGGACCGTGTAGTCTCTGACTCTTCCGGGGGGGCCTTAGCCCTATCTCTATATACGTATTGAGGGATGCTGGGGTGAGGCCTTGGATACACTGATTGGCATTAAGATTGGTTAGTTTCGAGCCCAGTTTGCAAGCCCTCGCCAGCAGGGGCTTACATATTGGTATGGGTAGAGTATCAGGGGAAGTGTCATAGGCCGGGCCTCAGCACTTTAACTCTATCTCTATTCCATGGTAGGGTGCATGTGGGACAACAATAAATGTTACCTTTGGGTGGCTTCACACACTCATGTATAGAGGTGCGGCGGCCACCTATCCTTTCTATATCACATTGCAAACTTATTTACCAGACCAAAGATATGAATTGAATGCATGCATATGTTTGTTGCATTGTTTTGTTTGCTCACTGAGCCGTGATGTGTGCTCACCCTCTCGACAACGAATATTTTTAGTTGATGATGCAGGTACTACGGTCAAAGATTATATGAGTGCTTCGGTGTACACACGTGTTGCTGCAATGGAAGCCGAAGACTTAGTGGATACGCATGACTCCTCATGTGAGTGCAACTCATGCGTATTCGATTAGATTTTCATTTGAATTATTAAAAGAATGTGATTGATACTTTATCTATTTATATCTCAGTTGATACAACAATAACATGATATTTTATTATGGTTATCATAGTTAGATTTCTCAGTTCATTATTATCATACTTCCGCTATTGTGTATTATTCTGATTATGGTTGTGGATGTGTATGGTTTTATTTTTAATGGACACTGCCTATTAGAGATCTCGGTTGAATCATTGGTTTATTAGCGGTTCATCACACCATTCTGAATGGTGGTGTAGAATTGGGGTGTGACAGGGTTAGTACCCTAAACAAATTTAGAGGTCTTTAGAATGCTAGAATATTGATTTTGTTTGAAAAAAAACTTATTTCCATTAAATCTCGATCAGGAATGCTCTATTGCATGCTTATTAATGTTAGGATACCTATGTCTAGCATTTTTTATGAATGATAATATGTCTAAACTATTCAATGATGAATTTTTGAATGCTACATGATCAGGTTTGATGTTTTTGACAAGTTTCATAAAGTGATTTTTTAATATGAAATTTCCAGATTTAGGATCCAAACTTAGGATGTGCATCACATGTAGTTTTTCTTAGATTTTGAAGCCCAAATGTTTATGGGAGTCTCTTTGATATGTTAGAAGTCTTCCCTAGAAATTTCGTTACATTTGGAATTGAGAAAGTATATCAGAAAAATTCGTCTTTGACATTGCTATTTTACTCGGATATATTGCAATCCCTTATCAGAAAGTCTCTAGAAAAGGGTCTTATGGTCATAATCAGGAAATCAAATTCCTATGAACTTTTTAGATATGAAAGTCTTCTCAAAAATGGCACTGGTTTCATATTTTTTTTAAAATTTTTTATTGAATTGATATTGATTTTTAAGTGCATAGTGCTCTGATTTTGAATCTGTCAGGATGTACTGATTTGCATGATTGAAAATGATCATTTTTCATAAAGAAAATATACTGTTTTCACTCGCTTTTCTTCATAAAATTTTAGACCAGACAGTTATCTATATGGATATATGTTTGGATTTTATTTTCATTAACTATAGGATTTTATTCAAAATTTTTGGGTGCAATTGGTCAAAAATCTGGAACAGACTTGGCCAGTGCACATATCCGGTCTTGGGGCATATCTTTGACCTATTTTTGCTCTTTGTTTGGATTTGACTCCTTCATATGAAATATAACATGTTGGGTCATCTTTCTATGAAAAACAATTGAGCTTGATTTGAGTTATAGAAGACCTACTTATGATCATTCTTGTGTAATATGACAGAATTTGAAAGCAATTCATATTTTGTCCATTATCTGAAACCTTGTGTCAAATTTTGACAGTTTTAAGTCATTAATCTTTCCAAATGTTTTCATAAAAATTATAATTTTTCAAAGAACATTGAACATATGTTTTTGATAATTTTTCACTTTTCAAAAAAGGGTTTCATTGATGTTTCATTCATTGTAACATGCAATTGATTGTTTGAGTAAATTCTACCATATTTGGAAAAATGGCTATATTTGGAGCATTCATAAGCTTTGTTTTGGATTGTGCATGCCATATTTGCCATATTTCATGTGTTGTTATATTTGGTAGAATAAATATATTTTTATCATATTTAGAAAAATCTTAATAATTACCATTGTTAAGTCTTACCATGCTTAGAAAATAGCATATAAGATCTTACCTTTTTTGGATAATTCATGCCATTGCATTCTATGTTTGGTACTTGCCATATTGATATATAGATGCATATATTGATTTCTTGCTATATGAAGTCTTGCCATGCTTAAATTAGCATATTAGATCTTGCCATATAGGTTCTTGCCTTATGTGCAATGCATACCATATTAGGGGGATTTTCATAATCTTACTATATGTTATGATAGTTACCATAAATATCATACATGCCATGCTTAGATAGAATAATCCATCCATGGTAATAACTTAATTTATGCTGCACCCTAGTCGAACTGTCATATCTGTACACCTAGCAAACATATTTGGCATAGGGACGTGCATTTAGGCACCCATATTTTTGGGAAGGGCATAATGGGAAATAATAAAAATCTTAATAAAAAAGAGAATGCTTTGCCAAACCTTCCAAAATTAGAATTTAGGATGAAAAGGGTAACTCAGGACGATCTTCACCTCTCAGTCAACCCTAAACCTAGAATAGGTTCTCAATCCTAAACCTAGAATAGGTTTTAAACCCTAAACCTAGAATAGGTTCTCACATTCTAGCCTAGAACAGGTTATCCGGTCCGAACTACGTAGATTCTGATTCCTAGGTCAAACCCTAGGATACATAGGCCATTTGGGAGAATCCCAAATTCGGATCTACACCTTAGTCTACTCGGACTATCCATAAATCCACTAGGATATTTACCTACAGAGCCCGAACTACGTGGATTCTGATTCCTAGGTCAAACCCTAGGATACGTAGCCTATTTGGGAGAATCCCAAATTTGGATCCACACTTTAGACCACTTGGACTACCCATAGATCCACTAGGATATCCAACCATTTCAACAATGTTCAAACTATGCGGATTCTGATTCCTAGGGTAAACCCTAGGATACGTAGACCATTTGGGAGAATCACAAAAGTCGGATCCACACCTTAGTCCACTCGACTATCCATAGATCCACTAGGATATCCATCCACATTTTTTACCCAAACAAGGTTATCCACATTCCAACCTAAATAAGGTTATCCACATTCCAACCCAAATAGGGTTATCCACATTCCAACCCAAAAAGGGTTATCCACATTCCAACCCAAAAAGGGTTATCCACATTTTGACTCAAATAGGGTGATCCACATTTAGACCCAAAAAGGGTTATCCATTCTTAGATCCACTAGGTCTATCTATCAGTTCGTATGGACTATCCAGATCCTAACCCATAGGGTTTCTCATCCTTTCAAGCATAAACTTCAACTTGAACAATGAACTTAATCATGCACAAGCATAAATCACAGTCATAAACTTTAATTACACCTGAACTACGATGGGGAACCTGATTTTTAGAATAATTCCGTAATACATAGGCAATCTGATGGATACAGATTCGATTCAATGATATCAAACCACTTGATTTGGTTTGGTTTAACAGACAAAGTCTAGCATAGAAAAGGTATAGGAGACCGATTTTGATCGTACGGTTTGGGTGCCTAACCCCTTCCCATAACCGTAGCATGACGCTTACCCAATCTCTGATGGACCAGAAATCCAATCTAAGGGTCATGAGTCAATCGAAGTCTTACCTTGGGGTGAGATTTCATATTTCTAAGGTCCTAGACCCTAATCTAGGTGGTGACTTTTAAAAATTTTCAATCTTTGTCCTCACAGTAGGGGTTAAGGGTCATTGCTTCAAATTCCTCAACCAATCCTAACCTCTCTGTTAGCCAAATTTGAAGTAGGTATGGTGACCCGCTAAAATTGTCCAGCTCGAATAGATCTTGATGAGTTGCCATGAAGTCAAGGCCCTTTAATGTCTCAGCCAAAACTGTAGGGATGATGTCAAAACCTTGTCTCGCATGTTTGATGAGATCTATTATGATTGGAGATTATGTATCTATCCAACTTCGTAGCAATAGTCGGGCTTTGCTACAATAGAGGTAAACATGTCTTCTCTGATCCTGTGCTTCTTTCCCTTTGGGACTTGTACGAGCATATGATTTGATCATGCGTTTTATCTGTAGTCGTTGATCCTATACAAAATGACACATTTCTTTGCTATCCCAGCTGAAAAAAATTTTGTATCTCTTGCTTGTAATTTTTTCCTAGAGATGGTTTGAAGATCTTCCGCTTAGGTGTGTGCAGGAGGCAAGCTCTAAATTCTTCCACTGTTGGGCATAACTCGACTTCTCCCATCCTGAAGACATGAACTATTGGATCATAGCATCGAGCGGCTGCTTTCAAGAGATCTGAGCATAATTTTATCATTGTCAATTGAGGAAGTGCATCCAGTTGATGCTTTCACAAGTAAGAGCTATCTTCTGTGAACTCAACACGCTAGCTCCAGTTTTTCAATGCCTTATCCATCTCTGTAATTCTATTCGACAAATCGATGGATTGTAAGCCTTTCGTGTATGACCTATAGGAATCCCAACATACAAATAGAGGTTAAATAATGAATCATTGGAATTATCTTAAATTGTAGTTGTTTAGATATATTAAAATACCCTTAGTAGATTACACATGAAATGTATACATATGCATGACTCTGTCTGGGTTTTAAGTACTTAAATCTATAGACATGATGAACGAAAGTAGAGGTCCAAATGGGACTGACAAGAAACTGTCCAGGTGGGTCTGCTGCCTAGTGGAGTTTGTGGTTATTTATGTAGAATGGGCTTATCTTACTGAGAAGACCCCATTTTGAGAAAGGAAGGGCCTATTGGAATCTTGGGATGCCGTCGGATGTAATGAACGACAGATAAGAGTTCCAGCAAGATTTTTATTTTACAATTCTCAGATTGATATACTCGTGAGACTTTATATCAAATGATATGAAAGATGGGCTTTGATGTGTAACTCTTGGGAAATCCGTCGGATAGATAGACGGATGAAAGAGATTAGCCAAAAATAACATGAAATTCTTTCTTTGATTATGATGATAAGATGAACCATCCCTGGGTGAAAGGTTGTTGCACCCCATTGGAGAATCTAGTCAACCATGTCGGTAAGTTCTTCAAATGATTGATGCCCGTTGTTGGTGTCAGTAGGTGAGAGAAAGGCCTTCTACACCCTCCATTTTTTTTGAAGAATGTAGAGGCTACACATAATATCTCTTCACTTGATCCAAGTTGGTCAAGTATTGTAACTCAATGCCCTCCATGTTGACCAGTCGAACAGCTTTTTCGGGTAAGATTTCCTTTTCCATGAATGGTCCACTCCAATTAGGGTGAAATTTGCCCCTAGGGTCATGGATAGGTGCTCTTTGCTCCTTCAATACTAGGTCCTCGACTATCAAGTGGCGAACACGCACCTTTTTTGCATTATCGACTGCCTTCAATCTTCTTTCACCAATGAAGTTCAGTTCATCATATCAGGATTGCATCCATTCAGTTTTTAGAATCTTACATTCCATCAAGACTCTCAGTGATGTAAGACCCGTATCGAACTAACCAGTCTTACCACCTTGTACCAGGTCTACCTATCATGGTTGAGCCAAATGGACCAACTGCGGGAAGGAAATAGCGAGACCAGGTATTAAACTGACCCAAAAATAGTAAAATAGGGGGTAGGGTCACATACCCAAATAGGCAGGGTCAGACCCCCCTCATTAGGGAGTTAGACCCCTAAATTTTAGACCTAGGGTCGGACAATTTAGACCCCTAGGGTCGACGGGATCTCCGACCCCCTCATCGACCCCCTCATCGACCCCCTCATTACCGACAGAAACCGTAAATAGGAAACTTTCCAAATTTCAAGGGGATTCTTTCCTAATCACAATGAGACTTATTTTGGGAGGTTTTCCTCTATAAATAGGACGTCCCTTAGCCAATTTCACTCCTTTTGAAACCCTAATTGAAAGAGAAGAGAAGGAAAAGAGAAGGAAAGTTGGAGAAGAAGACTAAAGAGGATAATTCAGAGAAATCTTTGAATCTCAGCAAACCTAAGGTATGGGTATGCTTCCATTAATAATTTAAGACCTTAGAATAGTTCATGAAGAGGGTATGATCTAGGAGAAACCCAAATCATCCATCCATGGGAAGATTTCAATGAAATCCATGGAGAGAATCATGGTAGGCAAAGTAAGGAAGTAACCTAGAGTTTTAAGCCATAGAACAAGCATAGAATGGACTGTGGAAGTAAGCTATAGGACCCAAACTTGAAAGATTAGACTATAGAATGAAAAGGTCGACTCAAACTACGTGCGGTCGCACGTAGGGTCGATTGGGAATCAACCCTACTAGACCACAGGATTGACCCCCAACTTTCAGGAAGTCCAGGGAAGCTGTGGTCGCACCTAGGGTCACAGAAAACTGCTACCCTACCTGCAACCCGTCCTGCGACCCTCGCTTAACAGCAAGCCTAAAATTGTCGAAATGAATTCTAATTAAAATCTATCGACTTGTTAGGTTTTCCTATTGATATAAAAGTGATTCTTAAAGCTTGAAAGAGGATCTACAGTCAAGCAAAGCTGAGGGAACAAGACCTAAACTAATTGGCTAATATTAAACTGTTTTATTTCTTGATGCCATGACTGATTCTATGCGTGTATGCTTGTAATGTGCATTCAACATGTCATCCAATATTTTTATTATTACTGTTCATGCATATTTAATTTCATTGTTTATAACATGATGATGATGATGATGATAGGATTAGGCATGTGAATGTTTGTGTTTGTTGGTGTACTTGATGCGGATAGGGGATGGTATCAACCGGTACTTCAATGTCGTTTACATTAGGTATATTGTGCCATAGCTCTATAAAAGTCTAGTCCACTAACATCGTCGTATCGCCATTACCTTCACAGAACTATTACATCGTAGGGCATCTGGGGAGGTGGTCTCGGACCGTGTAGACTTCGACTCTGCCGGGGGGCCTTAGCTCTATCTCTATGGACGTATTGAGACATGCTGGGGTGAGGCCTTGGATACATTGTTTGACATTAGGATTGGTTAGTTACGAGTCCAGTTTGCAAGCCCTCACCAACAGGGGCTTACATGTTGGTATGGTATCAACCGGTACTTCAATGCCGTTTTCATTGGGGTATATTGTGCCATAGTGGGTGCATGTAGGGTCGACAGTGCCATTTTTCATTGGACGGCTTCACACACTCGTGTATAGAGGTGAGGCAGCCTCCAAACCTTTCTATAGCACATTGCAAACTTATATACCAGACCACAGATATGAGTTGAATCCATGCATATGCTTGTTGCATAGTTTTGTTTGCTCACTAAGCCGTGATGTGTTCTCACCCTTTCGACATCCAATATTTTTAGTTAATGATGCAGGTACCACTGTGGAAGATTATAAGAATGCTTCTGTGTACGGACACATGGCTGCAATGGAGGCTGAAGACATAGTGGAGACGCATGACTCCTCATGCGAGTGCAACTCATGCGTTTTCGATTAGATTTTTATTTGAACTATTAAGAAAATGTAATTGATATTTTATTTACTTATGTCTTGGTTGATACAACATAATTTGATATTTTATTTATGATTATCACAGTTAGATTCCTTAGTTCATTTAATATTAAGACTTCCGCTATTGTGTATTTATCTGATTCTGGTTGTGAATGTGTATGGTTTAATTTAAAAAGGACACAACCTATTAGAGTTCCTGGTTGAACCATTGGTTTATTAGCGGTTCATCACACCATTTTGAATGGTGCGGAATTGGGGTGTGACAACTTGGTATCAGAGCTCTCGGACCCTGTCTCTTAAACCATAATACTACCACAAAAGTTGTGAACTAAGATAGGATAAAATTTTAAAGCTGTAATAATAACACACCATAAGCATCTGTGTTGTTTGAGACAAAAAATTGAAAGAGAATAATGCATCTCTTAAATGAGAAACAAATTTATATACACTTGAAGGAAGAACAAACGTATATACACAAGTCTAAAGCAGAGTACAGTCCACAACCCGGACAGTTACATTGAAGTACAAAAAGAAAATAAAAAAAAAATACATCAGGAAGCTGGAGGTGATGGGGGAGGCGGTGCTTCGCGGTCTCTGTCATAATCCTTAGCATAGACTCTAGTCAACCAAGCTATCTGAGTCTGGGTCGTCTGAAGACTAGCTGTGAGATCGGTCATCCGCCGATCAGTCACGCGCTGAGCATCTAGAAGCTCTCTCACCCTCAGATCAGACAAGCTCGGAGCCTCTCTAATCTCATGCAGTATCCCCATCATGTCATCAGGAGGTGGGTGTGAAGGACCAGCTACATAAAAAGGACCAGCTCCCGTAGTATGTTTAGGTGATGGAGGAGGTATGGAATCCACATCCATGTACAAACAATCATCATCCCCAGCATCACCCCCATGAACCCCTGCTCCAGCGGCTGCTGCTGCTGCTTCAGCGTCAATCATCTCCACTCGAGTACACGAATGCACCAGAGCGTTCCTCTCATCGTCGCTGACCTGAGCATCCCGCATGCCCATCTTAGAGATGGTCTCCCAATCCAGAGGTGATGAGAAGGATTTCTCCTGAATCCTCTCATCCACCAAGTCAACACCCAGGCGGGTAAGCAGTGTAGTGATCATGCGTCCGTAAGGCAGGTTGCCAACATGACCAGGTAGTGTGGCACTGATCATCGTCCGCATAATGATATAAGGGAGGCAGATAGGCTACCTAGTGCAGATACAGTACAGTAAGAACTGGGTCAACTGGGAGATCCTCTCGTAGTGCCCACTCTGAGGTATCAGGTTGTGCTGAATGATCTTACACTACACCCGAGACTCTGGATGTAGGTAGATTGCTTTCATCTCCCAGCGATCCTCTCTGATGAGCTGACGGTCTATCTCAGCCCTCATCTCCAAGGAAAAGAACTCGGGCTCTCCGGGAGCACAGAACACCAAGGGGCCGTTGTATGAAATGCCCAAGAGATCTGCTAGCTATCGATAATCAAAGGAAACCTCGACTCCCTTCACGTAGCTAGTGATCCTGAGCTTTCTACCCCTCTCAGTATCATTGTAATCCCCCACCACTTGGAGATTACAATAAAACTGTCTCACCAAATCTGGACGAGTACAGGCGTCGTAGGTGATCGTAGGAAGCCAGCCCATGTCACCAAAAGCTCTCTCCACATCAAACAAGGCCAGGCTAGCCAAGTCCACCCGACGACCTCCCTCTACCTTCTTACGAGCGTAGCGGGCATACTGCACCTCAGCCTCGTTAGAACGGAAGCAGACTGAGTCATGAACCCTGGCTACTTTGGTATGAGCAATACTATCTGCAAAAACAAAGAAAAATAGATATTGGCTTAGTAAAGATGAAAAACTCAAAAAATTTCGAAATTATAACGACATAAATTGGTCAAAAGCCTCACTTTTCACCCATACACGTGGGCAGGAGGACTTATATAGATTCTAAACGATCCTGTAAGACTCATATAGTTGGAAATTTTATCTAAGGAGATTGAATTTGAAGAAATTTCAAGAAATTCAAAAATCTCGACAAATTAGGGCAAAAATGGGAAATTTCAAGTTTCTCGATAACCAATCGATGAAACTCAAATATTTTTGAGGGCTTTCATCCATTGAGTCACCCAAAATAAAAGCCCCCAATAAAAATCAAATTTTTACGGTTGGAAAAAGTTTAATTTGAAGAAAACGATATAAATGAGCAAAAACCTCGTTAAGAAACCCTAAAAACATGAAACCGTAGAGAACATACATGTAGAAGAGGAGTAGACGTCGAAAAGAGAAGCAAAAATCACCAATGGGTCGGAGTTGTCACTGTAGCAACTCAGAGGAACGAGCCGAGTCGAAAAAGAGGAGAAAGAATGAGAAATGGATTCAAAATCGGGATTAAAAACCTGATTTTTAGTCCTAGGGTCGGAGAATTGGACTAAAACATCCGACCCTCCCTCCGACCCCCTCATCGACCCTAGCCTCTCGGTGATCTGACAGAGAACTAGGGTCGATCCCAGGGTCGAACATCCATTGACCCTACCATCGACCCTCAGCTCTCTGTAAGTATCAGTGATTCTCAGGGTCACATACCCTAGGGTGGGACATCCATCGACCCTATGATGGAAAATACAGTATTTTTGACAGAATGATCTGAAAATTTTGAAAATATCATTGATTAGTGGATTTGAATATGAGAATGAAATATATAATGATTGCCTCATGTATTCTATGATTTTCAGGCATCACCACTACCAGAACAGATAATGGTTGGACGCAGAGTGACCAGACAAAGCCGTAACTCTATTCCACCACCACCACCTATGGGGGAAGATAGCCATATACACCTTGAAACACAGGAGAATCTGAACACGACACCATCCATTGTTAATGGGGCAGACAAATCCTACAAATTTACCAGCTCCACCTACAAACCTAGCTACAGCCGTAATTGTAAGACCCGTATCAAACTAACCCGGTCTTACCACCTTGAATCAGGTTTACCCATCATGGTCGAGCAAAATGGACTAAGGGCGTGAAGGAGATCGTGATCCCAGGTATCAAATCGACCCAAAAACACTTAAATTAAGGGGAGGGTCGCATACCTAGCAAGGGAGGGTTGGACCCCCCAAGATAGAATGTCAGACCCCCTGTTTTACAGAGGGGGTCGAACACTTTAGGAACTAGTGGTTGACGGGATCATCGACCCCCTCATCGACCCTCAGTTGCCGCCGAAAACAGAATTAGGAAATTTCCATAATTTCGGTTGGACTCTTTCCAAATCTCAGTGGTACTTATTTTAGGAGTTTCTACTCTATAAATAGGACATCCCTAAGCCTCTTTCACTCCTTTTATAACCCTAATTGAATTGAGAGAAAGAGAAGAGAAGGAAGAGAAGAAAGCAAATAGGAGAAGAGTTGCAGAGAAGGAGTATTCTTCTCAGGTATGGATACTAATTCCATGAGTTTCTACAGACCTTAGGTTAGGTAATGAAGAGAGTATGATCTCGGAGAGTCCCAAACCATCAACCCATGGTTAGGTTTTCATGGAAAACCATGGGGCAATTCATGAAAGCTATATAGGTGAATGATTCATGGTTTTAGACCATAGAATGTGTGTAGAATCGACTTTAGGAGCAAGCCATAGGACCCCAAACACGAAGAATGGACTGAAAGGAATAAAATTGACCAAAACCCACAAGGGGTCGCACAGGGGGTCGGTGGCCAATCGACCCTACTAGACCCTAAGCATCGACCCCCAGTGTTCGGGAAGTCCAGAATAGGGGGGGCTGCACCAGGGGTCGATCATGACTCCGACCCTACCTCCGACCCCCAATTAAAAACATGGTTTTTAAATTCGGAATTAATTCTAATTAAATTCTATCGACTTTGTTAGGTCTTCTAGCAATATAATAACAATATAAAGGTGATTTTAAAGCTTGAAAGAGGATCTATTAGCAAGCTAAGGTGAGGGAACAAGACCTAAACTAATTGGTTAATAACAAGCTATTTTTATTTCTTGAGTCCAATACCATGATTGATTCTATACGTGTATGCTTGTAATGTGCATTTAACATGTCATCCAATATTCCTTCTATTACTGTTCATGCATATCTAATTCCGTTTATTTATAACTTGATGATGATGATGATGATAGGAATAAGCATGTGAATGTTTGTGTTTGGCTGGTGTACATGGTGCGAGTAGAGATGGTATCAACCGGTACTTCGATGCCGTTCTCATCGGGGTATATTGTGCCATGGTCTATTCAAATCATGTCCACTAAGCAAGTGTTAGTGTGCTTGATGCGAGTGGAGCATCAGGGGGAGGACGTGGCATTGTGGTTCAGCCTGGTCACCAGACTCTAGATCTATCTCTACTCAAGTCTTGTCCACTAACATCGTCGTATCGCCATCACCTTAGTGGAACTAATATGTCGTAGGGCATCGGGGGGACGTGGTATTGTGGTTCAGCCTGGTCACCAGACTCTAGCTCTATCTCTATAGATGTATTGAGGGATGCTTTGGGGTGAGGCCTTGGATACACTGTTTGACATTAGGATTGGTTAGTTGCGAGCCCAGGTTTGCAACCCTAGCTAGCAGGGGTTTATTTGTTGGTATGCTATCAATCGGTACAGCCATGCCATTTTCATGGGGTGTATATTGTGCCATTCTCGGGTGCTCGGGCGACGGTGAGAGGTTCATCGGGCGTATCCACACTCTCATGCATAGAGGTACGGCGGCAACCTATGCTTTCTATAGCACATTGCAAACTATAAACCAGACCACATATATGAATTGAATGCATGCATATGATTGTTGTATTGTTTTGTTTACTCACAGAACTCAAGTTGGAGAGCTGACACTAGCGCGTGCAATTTTTTTTAGTTTCTGATGTTGCAGGTACTATGATTGAAGATTATGTCGACACGCCAACATATGAACATGTGGTGGTCATGGTGAGCAAGCTGTGGAGGACGAAGATGGTTCGTTAAGCGAGCGTTTCAACGGTGGATACGTTTAGTGTTTAGTTTTCATATTTGGATATTGTAATATGTATTAAATTATGTTTTGGTTACATGGAAATAAATGGAATATTAATTATTTATCATGATTAGACCTCAGTACATTATCTGTAAGACTTTCGCTATTTATTTTATTACCTCTGATTAATGTGGAATGTGTTTTGGTTTATCATATGTGGGATAGCCTATTGTGAGATCTTGGTTGAACCGTTGGTTTATTGACGGTTCATCACACCATTCCAAATGGTGCGGAATTGGGGTGTGACAGTAATGAATTTGGCACAACAGCTGCAGCAAATACAACAAGTACAAGTACAAGCTACTATGCAAGCTGCCATAGGCATGGCTTTTCCAACTGCATAGATGACACTGATGCCACCAGGACAGGCAAGCACAGTACCAGGGGGAAGTAACATAGTACCCCATACACCTCAGACTCCCATCATGCATGCTCAAGTACAAAACCCTGAAGTAGCTCTAGGTGAATATCAATACCAACCACCTATGTATGGGGCTTATGTTCCTCATCAACTAGACCACTCCAGACTAGTTGATCATTTTTTGAAGATGAAGCCCAAAGAGTATAGTGGTAAGCCAGCTGATCCGTCGTGGCCAGCACACTGGATCGATGAGATGGAGAGAAACTTCACGATGATGACAGTGAATGAAGAAGAGAAAGTATTGTGTGCAACATTCATGCTGAAAGGCGATGCACACCACTGGTGGAAGTCCACACGGACGTATCTATTGACAAAGCACACCCAATTGACTTGGGATATATATAAGGAGGCATTTTTTGAGAAGTATTTTCCTAGGAGTTTCAGAATTTCCATGGAGAAGGAGTTCCTGAGTTTATATCAGGGACAAATGACTGTCGATGCATATCAACAGCGTTATGAGGAGCTGTTCTTCTTTGCACCAGTCAGTATGCAAATGGAAGATACAAAGACCCGAAGGTTTTTCATGGGACTTATGGGAAGTACGTGAACATGTTCTGGGACTTGGGAAGAAAATCTACAATGAAGCTGTACAAATTGCTTGAGTGATAGAGTCAAGCCAGAAAAAGAGCTACTTTGCTCAAAACAGGGGAATCAAAAGGCCAAATGGAAATTCATAAAATGGAGGGAACATCAGGGTATTCAAACCCTTCCGTACTCAATGCTTCAATGCTGCAGCCAAGACCACTTCAGCCCCACCGCAACCAAAGCAAAATGGTGAAGGAATAAGATGTTTTAACTGCAATCAAGTAGGGCATGTCTCAAGTGAGTGTACTAAGCCCAGAAAACAACTACAGCAAGGAAGAGTTTA
Source organism: Protea cynaroides (assembly GCA_028583415.1). Classification (NCBI taxonomy): domain Eukaryota; kingdom Viridiplantae; phylum Streptophyta; class Magnoliopsida; order Proteales; family Proteaceae; genus Protea; species Protea cynaroides. Next base: position 79,476,313 of record CM053271.1, read on the forward strand.
TGTAAGACCCGCACGCCACGAACCCGGCCTAACCTTACATTTTGGGTCGGGACCCGTCTACATATCATGGTCGAGCCAAGTGGACCAAGTGTGTGAAGAAACCCAAGACCCAATATGAAAATTTACCCAAAAACAGTCAAAATGAGGGTAGGGTCGCAGGTTTTAACAGGCAGGTCCGACCCTCCCATCGACCCTCAACCATGGGTCGCAGGGTCTATGAGTTGCCCGACCCTCCAATCGACCCTCCCATCGACCCTCGGCATTCGGGAAAAACAGTACGAACCGAAAATTGAGAAACCTTCCTAATTTCAATTGAAACCTTTCCTAAACTCAATGTGACTTATTTTGGAAGATTTTACTCTATAAATAGGACGTCCCTAAGCCTCTTTCACTCCTTTTACAACCCTAATTGGATTGAGAGAAAGAGAAGAGAAGGAAGAGAATAAGAGAAGGAAAACTTGAAGAAAAGGCTAAGGAAGAAGAGGAAATTCAGAGGAACTCTGAATCTCAGCAAAACTAAGGTATGGATACATTTCCCATGATTTATTTAAGACTTTAGAATGGTTTATGAAGAGGATATGACTTAGAAGAAACCCAAACCATCAACCGATGGTTAGGTTTTCATGGAAAACCATGGAGGAATTCATTGAAACCATGTAGGTGAATAAAGTATAGTTCTAAACCATAGAACATGTATAGAATGGATTGTGGGAGTAAGCCATAGGACCCAACCAGGAAAGAGAGAATGAAATCTGATATTTTCGACTTAAACCATGGAGGGTTGCACTTAGGGTCGATGGCAGATCTGACCCTAGCATCGACCCTCAGTGTTCGGGAAGTTCAGATTAGGGGGAGGGTCGCACCCAGGGTCTATCAAGACTCCGACCCTACCTCCGACCCTCAGTTTACAGAATGGTTTTTAAATTCAGAATAAATTCTAATTAAATTCTATCGACTTTGTTAGGTCTTCTAGCAATATAATAACAATATAAAGGTGATTTTAAAGCTTGAAAGAGGATCTATTAGCAAGCTAAGGTGAGGGAACAAGACCTAAACTAATTGGTTAATAACAAGCTATTTTTATTTCTTGAGTCCAATACCATGATTGATTCTATACGTGTATGCTTGTAATGTGCATTTAACATGTCATCCAATATTCCTTCTATTACTGTTCATGCATATCTAATTCCGTTTATTTATAACTTGATGATGATGATGATGATAGGAATAAGCATGTGAATGTTTGTGTTTGGCTGGTGTACATGGTGCGAGTAGAGATGGTATCAACCGGTACTTCGATGCCGTTCTCATCGGGGTATATTGTGCCATGGTCTATTCAAATCATGTCCACTAAGCAAGTGTTAGTGTGCTTGATGCGAGTGGAGCATCAGGGGGAGGACGTGGCATTGTGGTTCAGCCTGGTCACCAGACTCTAGATCTATCTCTACTCAAGTCTTGTCCACTAACATCGTCGTATCGCCATCACCTTAGTGGAACTAATATGTCGTAGGGCATCAGGGGGGACGTGGTATTGTGGTTCAGCCTGGTCACCAGACTCTAGCTCTATCTCTATAGATGTATTGAGGGATGCTGGGGTGAGGCCTTGGATACACTGTTTGACATTAGGATTGGTTAGTTGCGAGCCCAGTTTGCAACCCTAGCTAGCAGGGGTTTATTTGTTGGTATGCTATCAATCGGTACAGCCATGCCATTTTCATGGGGTGTATATTGTGCCATTCTGGGTGCTCTGGGCGACGGTGAGAGGTTCATCGGGCGTATCCACACTCTCATGCATAGAGGTACGGCGGCAACCTATGCTTTCTATAGCACATTGCAAACTATAAACCAGACCACATATATGAATTGAATGCATGCATATGATTGTTGTATTGTTTTGTTTACTCACAGAACTCAAGTTGGAGAGCTGACACTAGCGCGTGCAATTTTTTTTAGTTTCTGATGTTGCAGGTACTATGATTGAAGATTATGTCGACACGCCAACATATGAACATGTGGTGGTCATGGTGAGCAAGCTGTGGAGGACGAAGATGGTTCGTTAAGCGAGCGTTTCAACGGTGGATACGTTTAGTGTTTAGTTTTCATATTTGGATATTGTAATATGTATTAAATTATGTTTTGGTTACATGGAAATAAATGGAATATTAATTATTTATCATGATTAGACCTCAGTACATTATCTGTAAGACTTTCGCTATTTATTTTATTACCTCTGATTAATGTGGAATGTGTTTTGGTTTATCATATGTGGGATAGCCTATTGTGAGATCTTGGTTGAACCGTTGGTTTATTGACGGTTCATCACACCATTCCAAATGGTGCGGAATTGGGGTGTGACAGTAATGAATTTGGCACAACAGCTGCAGCAAATACAACAAGTACAAGTACAAGCTACTATGCAAGCTGCCATAGGCATGGCTTTTCCAACTGCATAGATGACACTGATGCCACCAGGACAGGCAAGCACAGTACCAGGGGGAAGTAACATAATACCCCATACACCTCAGACTCCCATCATGCATGCTCAAGTACAAAACCCTGAAGTAGCTCTAGGTGAATATCAATACCAACCACCTATGTATGGGGCTTATGTTCCTCATCAACTAGACCACTCCAGACTAGTTGATCATTTTTTGAAGATGAAGCCCAAAGAGTATAGTGGTAAGCCAGCTGATCCGTCGTGGCCAGCACACTGGATCGATGAGATGGAGAGAAACTTCACGATGATGACAGTGAATGAAGAAGAGAAAGTATTGTGTGCAACATTCATGCTGAAAGGCGATGCACACCACTGGTGGAAGTCCACACGGACGTATCTATTGACAAAGCACACCCAATTGACTTGGGATATATATAAGGAGGCATTTTTTGAGAAGTATTTTCCTAGGAGTTTCAGAATTTCCATGGAGAAGGAGTTCCTGAGTTTATATCAGGGACAAATGACTGTCGATGCATATCAACAGCGTTATGAGGAGCTGTTCTTCTTTGCACCAGTCAGTATGCAAATGGAAGATACAAAGACCCGAAGGTTTTTCATGGGACTTATGGGAAGTACGTGAACATGTTCTGGGACTTGGGAAGAAAATCTACAATGAAGCTGTACAAATTGCTTGAGTGATAGAGTCAAGCCAGAAAAAGAGCTACTTTGCTCAAAACAGGGGAATCAAAAGGCCAAATGGAAATTCATAAAATGGAGGGAACATCAGGGTATTCAAACCCTTCCGTACTCAATGCTTCAATGCTGCAGCCAAGACCACTTCAGCCCCACCGCAACCAAAGCAAAATGGTGAAGGAATAAGATGTTTTAACTGCAATCAAGTAGGGCATGTCTCAAGTGAGTGTACTAAGCCCAGAAAACAACTACAGCAAGGAAGAGTTTATGTAAGACCCGCACGCCACGAACCCGGCCTAACCTTACATTTTGGGTCGGGACCCGTCTACATATCATGGTCGAGCCAAGTGGACCAAGTGTGTGAAGAAACCCAAGACCCAATATGAAAATTTACCCAAAAACAGTCAAAATGAGGGTAGGGTCGCAGGTTTTAACAGGCAAGTCCGACCCTCCCATCGACCCTCAACCATGGGTCGCAGGGTCTATGAGTTGTCCGACCCTCCAATCGACCCTCCCATCGACCCTCGGCATTCGGGAAAAACAGTACGAACCGAAAATTGAGAAACCTTCCTAATTTCAATTGAAACCTTTCCTAAACTCAATGGGACTTATTTTGGAAGATTTTACTCTATAAATAGGACGTCCCTAAGCCTCTTTCACTCCTTTTACAACCCTAATTGGATTGAGAGAAAGAAAAGAGAAGGAAGAGAAGAAGAGAAGGAAAACTTGAAGAAAAGGCTAAGGAAGAAGAGGAAATTCAGAGGAACTCTGAATCTCAGCAAAACTAAGGTATGGATACATTTCCCATGATTTATTTAAGACTTTAGAATGGTTTATGAAGAGGATATGACTTAGAAGAAACCCAAACCATCAACCGATGGTTAGGTTTTCATGGAAAACCATGGAGGAATTCATTGAAACCATGTAGGTGAATAAAGTATAGTTCTAAACCATAGAACATGTATAGAATGGATTGTGGGAGTAAGCCATAGGACCCAACCAGGAAAGAGAGAATGAAATCTGATATTTTCGACTCAAACCATGGAGGGTCGCACTTAGGGTCGATGGCAGATCTGACCCTAGCATCGACCCTCAGTGTTCGGGAAGTTCAGATTAGGGGGAGGGTCGCACCCAGGGTCTATCAAGACTCCGACCCTACCTCCGACCCTCAGTTTACAGAATGGTTTTTAAATTCAGAATAAATTCTAATTAAATTCTATCGACTTTGTTAGGTCTTCTAGCAATATAATAACAATATAATGGTGATTCTAAAGCTTGGAAAAGTATCTATTAGCAAGCTAAGGTGAGGAACCTTAACCCTAAACTAAATTGGTTAATAATAAACTGTTTTCTATTTCTTGAGTCCTATGCTATGCTTGACTCTATGTGAATATGTTTGTAATGTGCATACAGCATGCCATCCAATATTTCCATTACTTGTTCATGCATATTTACTTTATTGTTTATAACATGATGGTGATGATGATGATGATAGGAATAGGCATGTGCTTGTATGTGTGTGGTTGATGTGCTTGATGCGAGCGAGTATCAGGGGAGGTGTGATGAGAACGTCAATAAACGTTAACCTTTGGCGGGTCTCAGCACTTTAGCTCTATCTCTAACTCAAGTCTTGTGCATTGGCATCGTCGTATCGTCATTACTTTAGCAGAACTATTATGTCGTAGAGTATCAGGGGAGGTGGTCTCGGTCCTTGTAGTCTCTGACTCTACCGGGGGGCCTTAGCTCTATCTCTATGGACATTCTGAGGGATGCTGGGGTGAGGCCTTGGATACACTATTTGGCATTAGGATTGGTTAGTTGCGAGCCCAGTTTGCAGCCCTCGCCAACAGGGGCTTACGTGTTGGTATGGCACTATATAGCAATAACCATAACCTTTGTTATATAATGTTCATGATTGGGTGCATGTGAGTTGACGATAAACGTGATCTTCGGGTAACGTCACACACTCGTGTATAGAGGCGGAGTCAATAAACACGACCTTTGGCTACCTAAACCTTTCTATTGCATACTGCAAACTTTAAAATCGGACCAAAGATATAAATTGACTTTTTGCATGCATATGTATTGTTGCATTGTTTTGGCTACTCACTGAGCTCAAGTTGGAGAGCTGACCCTCGCGCGCGGAATTCTTTTTAGTTTCTGATGTTGCAGGTACTATGATTGAAGATTTTGTCTACACGCCAACATATGAATGGGTGGAGGCTATGAATGAGCAAGCTGTGGAAAACGAACATGGTTCGTTAAACGAGCGTTTCAACGGTGGATACATTTAGTATTTAGTTTTCGTATTTGGATATTGTAATATGTATTAAGTTATGTTTTGGTCACTTGGAAATAAATGGAATATTAATTATTTATCATGATTAGACCTCAGTTCATTATCTGTAAGACTTCCGTTATTTATTTTATTACCTCTGATTAATGTGGAATGTGTTTTGGTTTATCATATGTGGGATAGCCTATTGTGAGATCTTGGTTGAACCGTTGGTTTATTGACGGTTCATCACACCATTCCAAATGGTGCGGAATTGGGGTGTGACAGTAATGAATTTGGCACAACAGCTGCAGCAAATACAACAAGTACAAGTACAAGCTACTATGCAAGCTGCCATAGGCATGGCTTTTCCAACTGCATAGATGACACTGATGCCACCAGGACAGGCAAGCACAGTACCAGGGGGAAGTAACATAATACCCCATACACCTCAGACTCCCATCATGCATGCTCAAGTACAAAACCCTGAAGTAGCTCTAGGTGAATATCAATACCAACCACCTATGTATGGGGCTTATGTTCCTCATCAACTAGACCACTCCAGACTAGTTGATCATTTTTTGAAGATGAAGCCCAAAGAGTATAGTGGTAAGCCAGCTGATCCGTCGTGGCCAGCACACTGGATCGATGAGATGGAGAGAAACTTCACGATGATGACAGTGAATGAAGAAGAGAAAGTATTGTGTGCAACATTCATGCTGAAAGGCGATGCACACCACTGGTGGAAGTCCACACGGACGTATCTATTGACAAAGCACACCCAATTGACTTGGGATATATATAAGGAGGCATTTTTTGAGAAGTATTTTCCTAGGAGTTTCAGAATTTCCATGGAGAAGGAGTTCCTGAGTTTATATCAGGGACAAATGACTGTCGATGCATATCAACAGCGTTATGAGGAGCTGTTCTTCTTTGCACCAGTCAGTATGCAAATGGAAGATACAAAGACCCGAAGGTTTTTCATTGGACTTATGGGAAGTACGTGAACATGTTCTGGGACTTGGGAAGAAAATCTACAATGAAGCTGTACAAATTGCTTGAGTGATAGAGTCAAGCCAGAAAAAGAGCTACTTTGCTCAAAACAGGGGAATCAAAAGGCCAAATGGAAATTCATAAAATGGAGGGAACATCAGGGTATTCAAACCCTTCCGTACTCAATGCTTCAATGCTGCAGCCAAGACCACTTCAGCCCCACCGCAACCAAAGCAAAATGGTGAAGGAATAAGATGTTTTAACTGCAATCAAGTAGGGCATGTCTCAAGTGAGTGTACTAAGCCCAGAAAACAACTACAGCAAGGAAGAGTTTATGTAAGACCCGCACGCCACGAACCCGGCCTAACCTTACATTTTGGGTCGGGACCCGTCTACATATCATGGTCGAGCCAAGTGGACCAAGTGTGTGAAGAAACCCAAGACCCAATATGAAAATTTACCCAAAAACAGTCAAAATGAGGGTAGGGTCGCAGGTTTTAACAGGCAGGTCCGACCCTCCCATCGACCCTCAACCATGGGTCGCAGGGTCTATGAGTTGCCCGACCCTCCAATCGACCCTCCCATCGACCCTCGGCATTCGGGAAAAACAGTACGAACCGAAAATTGAGAAACCTTCCTAATTTCAATTGAAACCTTTCCTAAACTCAATGGGACTTATTTTGGAAGATTTTACTCTATAAATAGGACGTCCCTAAGCCTCTTTCACTCCTTTTACAACCCTAATTGGATTGAGAGAAAGAAAAGAGAAGGAAGAGAAGAAGAGAAGGAAAACTTGAAGAAAAGGCTAAGGAAGAAGAGGAAATTCAGAGGAACTCTGAATCTCAGCAAAACTAAGGTATGGATACATTTCCCATGATTTATTTAAGACTTTAGAATGGTTTATGAAGAGGATATGACTTAGAAGAAACCCAAACCATCAACCGATGGTTAGGTTTTCATGGAAAACCATGGAGGAATTCATTGAAACCATGTAGGTGAATAAAGTATAGTTCTAAACCATAGAACATGTATAGAATGGATTGTGGGAGTAAGCCATAGGACCCAACCAGGAAAGAGAGAATGAAATCTGATATTTTCGACTTAAACCATGGAGGGTTGCACTTAGGGTCGATGGCAGATCTGACCCTAGCATCGACCCTCAGTGTTCGGGAAGTTCAGATTAGGGGGAGGGTCGCACCCAGGGTCTATCAAGACTCCGACCCTACCTCCGACCCTCAGTTTACAGAATGGTTTTTAAATTCAGAATAAATTCTAATTAAATTCTATCGACTTTGTTAGGTCTTCTAGCAATATAATAACAATATAATGGTGATTCTAAAGCTTGGAAAAGTATCTATTAGCAAGCTAAGGTGAGGAACCTTAACCCTAAACTAAATTGGTTAATAATAAACTGTTTTCTATTTCTTGAGTCCTATGCTATGCTTGACTCTATGTGAATATGTTTGTAATGTGCATACAGCATGCCATCCAATATTTCCATTACTTGTTCATGCATATTTACTTTATTGTTTATAACATGATGGTGATGATGATGATGATAGGAATAGGCATGTGCTTGTATGTGTGTGGTTGATGTGCTTGATGCGAGCGAGTATCAAGGGGAGGTGTGATGAGAACGTCAATAAACGTTAACCTTTGGCGGGTCTCAGCACTTTAGCTCTATCTCTAACTCAAGTCTTGTGCATTGGCATCGTCGTATCGCCATTACTTTAGCAGAACTATTATGTCGTAGAGTATCAGGGGAGGTGGTCTCGGTCCTTGTAGTCTCTGACTCTACCGGGGGGCCTTAGCTCTATCTCTATGGACATTCCGAGGGGATCTTTGGGGTGAGGCCTTGGATACACTATTTGGCATTAGGATTGGTTAGTTGCGAGCCCAGTTTGCAGCCCTCGCCAACAGGGGCTTACGTGTTGGTATGGCACTATATAGCAATAACCATAACCTTTGTTATATAATGTTCATGATTGGGTGCATGTGAGTTGACGATAAACGTGATCTTCGGGTAACGTCACACACTCGTGTATAGAGGCGGAGTCAATAAACACGACCTTTGGCTACCTAAACCTTTCTATTGCATACTGCAAACTTTAAAATCGGACCAAAGATATAAATTGACTTTTTGCATGCATATGTATTGTTGCATTGTTTTGGCTACTCACTGAGCTCAAGTTGGAGAGCTGACCCTCGCGCGCGGAATTCTTTTTAGTTTCTGATGTTGCAGGTACTATGATTGAAGATTTTGTCTACACGCCAACATATGAATGGGTGGAGGCTATGAATGAGCAAGCTGTGGAAAACGAACATGGTTCGTTAAACGAGCGTTTCAACGGTGGATACATTTAGTATTTAGTTTTCGTATTTGGATATTGTAATATGTATTAAGTTATGTTTTGGTCACTTGGAAATAAATGGAATATTAATTATTTATCATGATTAGACCTCAGTTCATTATCTGTAAGACTTCCGTTATTTATTTTATTACCTCTGATTAATGTGGAATGTGTTTTGGTTTATCATATGTGGGATAGCCTATTGTGAGATCCTGGTTGAACCATTGGTTTATTGACGGTTCATCACCCCATTCCGAATGGTGTGGAATTGGGGTGTGACAACTTGGTATCAGAGCTCTTGTAGGCCTTACCCATTAAACCTGAATACTTCCACTAGAGTCCGTGAACTGAGTTAGGATAAATTAAAAGCTTTAATACAAACAAACCATAAGCACCTGTGTTGGTTGAGACAGAAATTAAACAAGACGATAATGTACATATAAAAGGTGGAACCATATATATACACTCACACAGAAAGATAAGATAAAAAATTATCCTAATAAACAAACAATATAGGGTATTATCTATAAGTTGGGTAGTTATCCAAGTATACAAGGATATAGTACAGTAGCAAGAAGGGAGCTTCAGTATAGTAGGAAATTAAATACCGAGTTGGTACTCACAAGATGTGAAACTCGATGTATGACAAAGGAAGGAGAAAATGGCTAGTAATGCCTAAATCCCAGTGGAGATAAAGAGAAAGATCTCGGGCTAAATCCAACAGAAATAGGAGAATAATGGCCATACATTATGAATAAGAATAACTACAAGAAGATAAAGTTATACTCTGGGTAACATGGAGACTCAAGAGTAAAATCCACTACACGCTGATCCATTACCCGCTAAGCATTAAGATGAGATTACAACTTGACCCCACTACTATCTAGATCGAGAACGGGTAATGAAAACTCATCTGAGTTGGTAATCAGATTAGAGCAAATAAGAGGAAATGAACAGCCAGGCCACTCCAGCCAACCACCTGGACTACTAAGTACCTCGGTTATGGTTGTCATAAACTTGACCCAATAAAATACAAGAGCAACAACAGATGATACCGACTATGCAAGTTGCTATGTAAATCACTACCCAAATTACCGATGGTACATCTACACCTTCGGGTCAAACCAAGTACGGTACCAACTAGTAGCAACAATGTACCCCAGTACATGTTAGCACACAGTACCTATCATACAACAAGTCCCACTAATGCATACCCCAGTGCAGAAGTTTGGTGCACAACAAGCAGTATATCAAGGTGGTTAACCTTACCAGCCACCGATGTATGGGATAGTTGTAATGATCCGACCAAGGATTGAAGAATATTTTCTGAAGACGAAGCCTTAAACATTTTCAGTAGAGGATCAAATCTAATTGTGGCCATATAACTGGATATGATTATATAGGATGCGGTGTATTATTGATTTACTCTTATGATTATAGAGGATGCACATACCAGATTTTAAATTCGCGTGTCTTGACAGGATACCTTCTTGATTTAACCTGTCAATTGGAGTTATAGATATTGTTTTTTTAGTATTAGTCCTGATTATACCAATCTGCACCATTCTCATGATCGACAACATGAACAGAGATACGAACTGAATGAACAGTTAAATGCTTAATCATGTTGAGCGTACATCTACTGATTTATACCTGATTTATTGATGTACAAAAATTTTCTCCAGATTTATACCTGATATACTGATGTATGAAATCTTCTCCAGATTTATTCCTATAGTGCCTTGATCAATGGCATTATATATACTCAATAGAACCTGTAACCATGAGGTCAAGAACTGTAGAACCTCTATTTTCATATATTTGGACCATCGTGCAATTTAATGATCTTTTGACGCCGGTTGGATTACCACATATTTACTCCTGATCCTTGAAACCTAGATTCGCTAGATAAAGCAAGTGGTTGTCATTATGCTAAATCGACAGAAGGAAGTGAATCACTTTTTTGATGGACATTTTTATTCATACACTCCCTGACCTTTATTGATAGAGATGATTAGTGGTAATAGAATTATTGGAAGAAAGATGATTGGATTCAGATTAAATGCTATGACCAATGAACCTCAGATGAAGTAATAAAGGATTTGTTTTGAGATTGCTAAATGGATGGAAATGAATCATGTCTATAAAAGTGCATGAGAAAATGTGAGAAATATCAAGAGTAGCCAGTAAAGAAATAGATAGCACTCAAGTAGAGTTAAAGATGGTTATATCGGTATGAATTTTGACAAGGTAGAAGATTCCTAAAGGCAAATTTAAGAGTGGATACAATGATAAAGTCATGGCATAAGTAGTACTCAATTTAATACAATGATAATTGAGTTATGCCAATGTTGAGGGACATGATTAAGTAAAGACCAAAATAGTTTGACTGAATTAATGAAATTATAAGCATATACCCTAATGCTTATAAATAGACTTGGGATATGAAGTAACAATCACAAGATATTTTTCAAGATATATGGAAGAGAGAGCAAGGTAGAACAGCAAAGATAAAAGAAATACAAGCTAATAAGTGCAATATGAGATTTTGATGATAGTCTTCGAGAAATCATAAGAGATAAAGGAACTAGACAAGCTCCTTAGACCGTTTCACCAGATTTTGCTAGTTCAAGCCCTTTTTGGACTAGATGTCAATTGGATGTGTGTTATGAACGAAGTCCAAATGGTATGGACGGATAAAAATGGACACAACCTAATTAGACTTGAGATGGCAGACCTTCACGTCATCTTGGGAATAAACTGGTTGTTTCAACACTCTACAAGTGATTACGTGCATAGAAGAGGTTGTCATTCAAGAATAAAGACGACACATAATTTGGTATTATTGGAAGCATGTCACCTAAGAAGCGAAAGCTGATCTTCTCTATGCTAAAGGCGAAGAGATGCTTTGAAGAGAAGGAAGTTGGATATATGGTATCTGTGGTATACATTACCAAAGAAGCACCACAGATGGAAGATATTGATGTGATGCATAAATTCCTGATATATTTCCAGGAGACTTACCTGGAGTTACCATCTGATCATATGATTGAGTTCGTCATCGACTTGTTACCAAGGACGATACTTGTGTCAAAGGCACCTGTAGAGTAGCTCTTACGGAGTTGAAGAAATTGGGACTCAACTACAAGAGTTATTAAATAAGGGTTCTAATCAGCTAAGTATTGCATCATGGGAAACGCCAATGCAATTCGTGAAGAAGAAGGACGGTAGTGTCAGATTATGCATAGACTACCAGGAACTAAACAAGTTCAAGATCAAGAATCGATATCTACTACCTCAGATCTATGACTTGTTTAAATAGTTGCAAGGAGCAAAGGTATTTTCTAAGATTGATCTTCGATCAAGATAGCATCAGTCGAAGAATTTGGACAGAAATATCTTGAAGATAGCTGTTAGAATCGGGATTGGACATTATGAGTTATCAATTTTAACGTTTGGATTAACCAATGCCCTTACATCTTTTATGGAACTGATGAACTGGGTGTTTCATGACATGTTGGACACGTCGGTCATAGTTTTCATAGATGATATTTGGTTGATTCCAAGAATGAAGCAACTCATACAATGGATTTTAGAACAGCTTCACAACAACTGAGAAGTGAAAAGCTTATTGCCAATTCCAAGGAATATGAGACCTGATTAAACAAAGTGATCTTCTTAGATCACGTAGCATCATAAAAAGAGATTAAAGTGGATCCTATTAAGATAGAAGCAATTGTATGGTGAGAAACACCTAAAGAGTATTGTGAAAATAAGAAATTTTTTGGGTTAGCTGGTTATTAAAGACGATTATTGGAGGACCACTCTAGGATCGCAATACCTCTTACCAAGCTTACCAGGAAGGGAGATGAGTTTAATTGGACTAACAGGTATGAAGAATGTTTCCAAACTCTAAAAGCAAGGTTGATATCAACTCCCATCTTGATCATTTCGGTACCAAGGGAACCTTTTACCCTATCCATCGGAGCTTTCGAATTGGATCAAGGATGCGGGTTGATGTAAGGTAAATAAGTGATTGCATACGTTTCAAGAAAAATAAAGGAGCATGACAAGCGTTACCCTACTCATGACTTGGAGTTACCGATGATGAATTATGCAATCAAGACTTGGAGACATTATCTAAATGGAGAATAATTTTAGGATAAGAGTCCTATTTATCTCTTCATCAGAAAGAGTTAAACATGAGGATAAGAAGATGGCTGAAATTGCTCAAGGATTAAGACTGGGATATCTAGTATCATCCAAGGAAGGCTAGTGAAGTAACTAAGACCTTAAGCAAAAAGGGAATTATGAAGTCCAAGGAAGGACCCAGTATAAATGCTGCCTTATGTTCCGCAGCAACAGGTTCAGATTTGGAAGAAGAGTAACTTATAATAGAAGCTAGGGATGATCCAATTAAGCGAGAACATATGGATGAACTTATGGAGCAATAATTCCTCGCTTGCGTTCAGTACATTAAAGATCATCTCTGAATTAATGGATGAAGTAAAAGTAGTAATTTTGTTAGATCTGTATATAAGAACAATGCAAGGAGATTTGGAGAAAGGAAAACCAAACCTGACTTATTTTGGATGCGAAGACAGTACTCAGATACAGTGGTAGACTCTGAATACCTGAAGATAAAGATTCAGATGTCAGGAAGAGGATAATGATAAGAGCCCATTGTACTCAATATTCAGGACATCCTGAAATACCAATATGTATCATGAGCCGAAGAGATTGTATTGGTAAAGAGGAATGATAACAAAGGTGGTGTAGTGCGTGTTCCAGTGTCTGGATTATCAGCAAGTAAAGGCTGAAAGACAAAGACCAACATGGCTTACTATAATAACTATCAGAGCCAGTCTGAAAGTGGAACTGCATTACAATGAACTATGTCACCGGTATACCACTGATCGATTGACGCAGTTTGGGTGATTGTTGATCGCATTATAAAGATAGCTTATTCCATTGCGATACAACCTCGGTATGCTTTGGAGCGGCTAACTAAGCTATATATGGATAGTATTGCCATATTGAATGGTATGCATGAGAGCTTAGTGTCGGTCAGAGGCTTATGCTTTATCTCAAAGTTTTGGGAGGATCTACAGAAGATAATGGGAACAAAGTTGGAGTTTAGTACCGCATTTTACCTCAAACCGACGGACAGTCGGGGCGGACTATACAAATCCTAAGAGATATGCTCCGAGCTTGTAAAATTGATTTCAAGGAACTTGAGTTGAGAAGTTACCGTGAATTAAAGTTGCTACTAAGCTACCATGTAAATGTTACCTATCAAACATGGTACGATAGAAATGTCAAATTCCTTTTCTTTTGGAATGAAGTTGGTGAATGAAGAGTTTTAAGACCTAAGTCAATTGCAGAAAACTGTCGAGTGGCAGACAAGATCAAAGAAAAAGGGGCGAAGACAGCTCAGGATTGTCAGGAGAGACACCAAGACCTTAAGTTCGCCATAAGTGACAAAGTGTTGTTTTCGAAGATATCACTTATGCGCAGATTGAAATGAATAGACAAGAAGGAAAAGTCATATTTTATATATGTATTGGATCTTATAAACTTTGGGAAGACGTAAAAAAGTTGCATATCAATTAGCATTACCGCTGTCCATGTCTATTGTGCATGATGTATTTCGTGTGTCACTGTTGAATAAGTACATTAAAGATCCATATTAAAGGTATTGACCACGAAATCACTGGATTAGATAGAATGTTTAACTATTAAAGTGGTACCAGCCTAGTTCACTAGTGGGAAGGTACAACGTTTCCAAAGCCGGGATAATTATTATGTGAAGGTAACCTGGCAAAGACAATACGTGGAGAAGAGTGCATAGGAGGAAGAAGATGCAATGCGGAAATAGAATTCCCACCTATTGACTCCGAAGTAAATTCAAAATTTTAAGGAAAAAATTTATTTTAAGGATGGGGGAGTTGTAAGATTCGTTCAAATTTTGAGGACAATATTCATTTAAGGATGGGGGAGTTGTATGATCCGTACTTTCAAATTTCGAGGATGAAATTTCTTTTAAGGGTGGTGGAGTTGTAAGACCCGCACGCCACGAACCCGGCCTAACCTTACATTTTGGGTCGGGACCCGTCTACCTATCATGGTCGAGCCAAGTGGACCAAGTGTGTGAAGAAACCCAAGACCCAATATGAAAATTTACCCAAAAATAGTCAAAATGAGGGTAGGGTCGCAGGTTTTAACAGGCATGTCCGACCCTTCCATCGACCCTCACCATCGACCTTCAAACATGGGTCGTAGGGTCTATGAGTTGTCCGACCCTCCCATCGACCCTCGGCATTCGGGAAAAACAGCACGAACCGAAAAATGAGAAACCTTCCTAATTTCAATTGAAACCTTTCCTAAACTCAATGGGACTTATTTTGGGAGTTTTTACTCTATAAATAGGACGTCCCTAAGCCTCTTTCACTCCTTTTACAACCCTAATTGGATTGAGAGAAAGAAAAGAGAAGGAAGAGAAGAAGAGAAGGAAAACTTAAAGAAAATGCTAAGGAAGAAGAGGAAATTCAGAGGAACTCGGAATCTCAGCAAAACTAAGGTATGGATACATTCCCTATGATTTATTTAAGACTTTAGAATAGTTTATGAAGAGGATATGACTTAGAAGAAACCCAAACCATCAACCCATGGTTAGGTTTTCATGGAAAACCATGGAGGAATTCATTGAAACCATGTAGGTGAATAAAGTATAGTTCTAAACCATAGAACATGTATAGAATGGATTGTGGGAGTAAGCCATAGAACCCTACCATGAAAGAGAGAATGAAATCTGATATTTTTGACTCAAACCATGGAGGGTCGCACCTAGGGTTGATGGCAGATCCGACCCTAGCATCGACCCTCAGTGTTCGGGAAGTTCAGATTAGGGGGAGGGTCGCACCCAGGGTCGATCAGGACTCCGACCCTACCTCCGACCCTCAGTTTACAGAATAGTTTTTAAATTCAGAATAAATTCTAATTAAATTCTATCGACTTTGTTAGGTCTTCTAGCAATATAATAACAATATAAAGGTGATTCTAAAGCTTGGAAAAGTATCTATTAGCAAGTTAAGGTGAGGAACCTTAACCCCAAACTAAATTGGTTAATAATAAACTGTTTTCTATTTCTTGCGTCCTATGCTATGTTTGACTCTATGTGAATATGTTTGTAATGTGCATACAGCATGCCATCCAATATTTTCATTACTTGTTCATGCATATTTACTTTATTATTTATAACATGATGGTGATGATGATGATGATAGGAATAGGCATGTGCTTGCATGTATGTGGTTGATGTGCTTGATGCGAGCGAGTATCAGGGGAGGTGTGATGAGAACGTCAATAAACGTTAACCTTTGGCGGGTCTCAGGACTTTAGCTCTATCTCTAACTCAAGTCTTGTGCATGGGC
Source organism: Protea cynaroides (assembly GCA_028583415.1). Taxonomy (NCBI): domain Eukaryota; kingdom Viridiplantae; phylum Streptophyta; class Magnoliopsida; order Proteales; family Proteaceae; genus Protea; species Protea cynaroides. The sequence continues at coordinate 79,492,495 of CM053271.1, forward strand.
ATCGTCATATCGCCATTACTTTAGCAGAACTATTATGTCGTAGAGTATCAGGGGAGGTGGTCTCGGTCCTTGTAGTCTCTGACTCTACCGGGGGGCCTTAGCTCTATCTCTATGGACATTATGAGGGATGCTGGGGTGAGGCCTTGGATACACTGTTTGGCATTAGGATTGGTTAGTTGCGAGCCCAGTTTGCAGCCCTCGCCAACAGGGGCTTACGTGTTGGTATGGCACTATATAGCAATAAACGTAACCTTTGTTATATAATGTTCATGATTGGGTGCATGTGAGTTGACGATAAACGTGATCTTCGGGTAACGTCACACACTCGTGTATAGAGGCGGAGTCAATAAACGCAACCTTTGGCTACCTAAACCTTTCTATTGCATACTGTAAACTTTAAAACCGGACCAAAGATATAAATTGACTTTTTGCATGCATATGTATTGTTGCATTGTTTTGGCTATTCACTGAGCTCAAGTTGGAGTGCTGACCCTCGCGCGCGTAATTCTTTTTAGTTTCTGATGTTGCAGGTACTATGATTGAAGATTTAGTCTACACGCCAACATATGAACGGGTGGAGGCTGTGAATGAACAAGCTGTGGAAAATGAACATGGTTCGTTAAACGAGCGTTTCAACGGTGAATACGTTTAGTATTTAGTTTTTGTATTTGGATATTGTAATATTATTAAGTTATGTTTTGGTCACCTGGAAATAAATGGAATATTAATTATTTATCATGATTAGACCTCAGTTCATTATCTGTAAAACTTCCGCTATTTATTTTATTACCTCTGATTAAAGTGGAATGTGTTTTGGTTTATCATATGTGGGATAGCCTATTGTGAGATCCTGGTTGAACCGTTGGTTTATTGACGGTTCATCACACCATTCCGAATGGTGCGGAATTGGGGTGTGACAGTTTACGCTGTTTCATCTGAGGATGCTGCCGCATCACCTGATGTGGTCACCAGTATGACTTGCACCTTTTCATTTTGTGTTACATTGTATGAGCATGTAAACTAAATTAAAACAAATCACAGGTTTTGTACCTATTAATGGCAGTCCCGCCAGAGTACTCTTTGATTCTAGAGCTACTCATTCTTTTATATCTATGTCATTTGGAAAGAAGCTAAATCTACCCCTCAAATCTTTAGACTACAAACTGCTTGTACGATCGCGAATGTTATTAGAAGTGGAATTAGAAAAAGGTTATGGACCATGTCTAGTTCTTATTGACGAGAAGACTTTGGATGAAACCTTTATCCAACTTGAGATGGAAAACTTTGACGTCATCTTGGGAATGGACTGGTAGCTCGACATTCTGCAAACCTATTATGTGTCGAAAAGAAGCTGACATTTAAAGACAAGGAAGGAGCAGAGTTCAGTTTTACGGGAACCAAACTTCCCCGTAAATGAAAGCTCATACTCTCTGCATTAAGGCTAGGAAGTGCCTTGAGAAAGGAGGAGTTGGGTATCTAGTATATGTGGTTGATCTTACCAAGGAAGCACCACGAATGAAGGATATTGATGTTGTGCATGACTTCCCAGAAGTATTTCATAAAAAGTTACCAGGACTACTACCCGATCGAGCGACAGAGTTCATTATAGATCGTATACCCGGAGCCACACCAGTATCTAAAGCACCTAATCGAATGGCTCCTACTGAACTAAAGGAATTAAAGGTACAACTACAAGAACTGCTGGACAAGGCCTACATCCGACCTAGCATATCACCATGGGGAGCACTAGTATTATTCGTAAAGAAGAAGGACGGTAGCATTTGACTGTGTATAGACTACCAAGAACTGAATAAACTGATAATCAAGAATCGATACCCATTGCCTCGGATCGATGACCTGTTCGATCAGTTGCAAGGTGCCAAAGTGTTCTCCAAGATCAATCTTCGGTCAAGCTACCATCAGTTGAAGATTAAGGACGGGGATATTCCCAAGACAGCATTCAGGACCAGATATGGACATTATGAATTTTTGGTCATGTCTTTTGGATTGACGAATGCACCAGCAACCTTTATGGAACTTATGAATCGGCTATTCCACGATATGTTGGATACGTCGGATATTGTATTCATCGATGATATATTGGTCAACTCCAAGGACAAGGAAACTCATATTAAGAATCTAAACGCCGCTCTGCAGCGACTACGGAAGGAAAAGCTCTACGCCAAATATACAAAGTGTGAGTTTTAGCTAAAGGAAGTCGCTTTTCTAGGCCATGTTGTATCCGCTAAAGGAATTAAAGTGGATCCTAGCAAGATCAAAGCTGTTGTGAAGTGGGAAGCACCGAAGAGCGTTGCAGAAATTAGAAGTTTCTTAGGTCTAGCTGGGTATTATCGAAGATTTGTGGAAGACTATTCCCGAATTGCCGTACCTCTCACCAGTTTGACTAAGAAGGGTGAAAAGTTTGTTTGGACTGATAAATGCGAGAAGAGTTTCCAAACATTAAAGGCTAGATTGATATCTGCTCCAATCTTGACCATTCTGATTCCAGGACAGCCATTTATTTTTTACACTGATGCGTCAGGATTGGGGTTAGGGTGTATACTTATGTAAGGAGAACAAGTAATTGCTTATGCCTCAAGACAATTGAAGACACATGAGAAGAACTATCCCACTCATGATTTGGAATTAGCGGCAGTAGTACATGCTGTCAAAATATGGAGATATTACTAGTACGGAGAAAAATTTCAGATTAAATCAGATCACAAGAGTCTTACTTACCTCTTTAATCAGAAGGAGTTGAATATGAGACAAAAAAGATGGCTGGAACTATTGAAAGACTATGATTGTGATATCCAGTATCATCCGGGAAAAGCTAATGTGGTTGCTGACGCGCTGAGTAGAAAGGCCATGATAAAATCTCAAGGGGAGGTTAGCACCACTGCTGCACTGTGTACTATCGGAAAAGTATTCAATTATGGTAATGAGCAATTTGTGATAGATGCATCAGGTGAATCAACCAACCAAGGGTTTATCCATCGGTTTGCAAATATGTTCACCACATTGAAGATTGTACCCGATATACTTGATGAAGTGAAAACAGCGATTAAATCAGACCCTTATCTAAGAACAGTACAAGAAGACATCGAAAAAGGTAGGACTATTCCTGAGTTCACCTTAGATGATGAAAAGGTACTAAAGTACAAAAGAAGAATATGAGTACCTGATACAAAAAGTTTAGACAATGGACACCGACTAATGAAGGAAGCCCATACCACCGCCTATTCGATACACCCTGGAAGTACAAAAATGTATCATGACCTAAAGAAATTATATTGGTGGAGAAGAATGAAAGTAGATATAGCCAAGTTCATGTCTCAATGCTTAAATTGTCAGAAGGTGAAAGCTGAACGACAAAGACCAGCAGAACTGTTACAGCCGTTACCGAAACCAGCATGGAAATGGGACTGCAACACTATGGACTTTGTCACAGGGTTACCATTGACTCCCCGAGTAGTTGACGCAGTTTGGGTGATTGTAGACTGACTGACTAAAATGGCTCGATTTGTAGCTCTACAGTATACACTGGAGAGGTTAGCTAAGTTGTATGTGGATAATATTGTCAGATTACACGGTATACCTAAAAGCATTTTGTCCGACAGAGATCCATGATTTATTTCAAAGTTTTGGAAAGGATTGCAGAAGGCTATGGGTACAACATTGATGTTCAGTACTGCATTCCATCCTCAGACAGATGGACAATCGGAGTGCACCATTCAAATTCTAGAAGACATGCTCTGAGCCTGTGTAATTGATTTTAAAGGATCATGGGATGAAAAATTACCACTGATTAAGTTCGCTTATAACAATAGCTATCAGGCTACTATACAGATGTCACCCTATGAAGCACTATATGGCAGTAAGTGTCGAACACCTGTGTTTTGGAATGAAGTTAGAGAACGTAGTATTATTGGACCAAAATTTGTTGAAGAGACTTGTCGAGTAGTCGACATTATCAAGGAAAGAGTAAGAACGGCTCAGAATCGTCAGAAGCAATATGTAGATACTAGATTCCGAGACTTTGAATTCACAGTAGCTGATAAGGTATTCCTCAAAGTGTCACCTATGCAAGGTTTGAAATGGTTCGAACAGAAAGGGAAACTAAGTCCTAGATATATCGGACCATATGAGTTTCTAGCTAAACATGGAAAAGTGGCTTACCAGTTAGCACTACCACCATCTATGTCAAGTGTGCATGATGTATTTCATATCACCTTATTGAAGAAGTATGTCAGAGATCCAACGCACGTTTTCACAGTAGATCTACCTGATTTGATTGATGATTTGACATTTGAAGTAGCAGCATCTGAAATCACCAGCCGAAAGGTGCAACGACTACGCAACCGTGACATTTATTATGTTAAGGTCACCTGGAGAGGCAGAGATATAGAAGAAATCACATGGGAAGAAGAGAGTGCTATGCGGAAGCAATACCCTCATCTATTCGACCCGGAAGGTATGTACAAATTTTGAGGATGAAAGTTTTATAAACAGGGGGAGTTGTAAGACCCGTATCGAACTAACCGATTTTACTACTTTGTACCAGGTCTACCTATCATGGTCGAGCCAAATGGACCAAGTGCGGGAAGGAAACAGCGAGACCAGGTATTAAACTGACCCAAAAATAGTAAAATAGGGGGTAGGGTCGCAAACCCAAATAGGCAGGGTCGGCCCCCCTCATTATGGAGTCAGACCCCTAAATTTTAGACCTCGGGTCGAACAATTTAGACCCTAGGGTCGACGGGATCTCCAACCCCCTATCGACCCCCTCATCACCGACAGAAACTGTAAATAGGAAACTTTCCAAATTTCAAGGGGATTCTTTCCTATTCTCAATAGAACTTATTTTGGGAGGTTCTCCAATATAAATAGGACATCCCTTAGCATATTTCACTCCTTTTGAAACCCTAATTGAAAGAGAAGAGAAAGAGAAGAGAAGGAAAGTTGGAGAAGAAGACTAAAGAGAAGAATTCAGAGAAACCTCTGAATCTCAGCAAACCTAAGGTATGGGTATGCTTCTATTAATAATTTAAAACCTTAGAATAGCTCATGAAGAGGGTATGATCCAGGAGAAATCCAAATCATCCATCCATGGGAAGATTTCAAAGAAATCCATGAAGGGAATCATGGTAGGCAATGTAAGGAAGTAACCTGGAGTTTTAAGCCATAAAACAAGCATAGAATGGATTGTGGAAGTAAGCCATAGGACCCAAACTTGAAAGATTAGACTGTAGAATGAAAAGGTCGACTCAAACCACATGGAGTCGCACATAGGGTCGATTGGGAATCGACCCTACCAGACCACAGGATCGACCCTCAGCTTTTGGAAAGTCCAGGGAAGCTGTGGTCAACCCTATACCCTGGGGTTGCAGACAACTGCTACCCTACCTGCGACCCGTCCTGCGACCCTCGCTTAACAGCAAGCCTAAAATTATCGAAATGAATTCTACTTAAAATCTATCGACTTATTAGGTATTCCTATTGATAGAAAAGTGATTCTTAAAGCTTGAAAGAGGATCTACACTCAAGCAAAGGTGAGGGAACAAGACCTAAACTAATTGGCTTATAATAAACTATTTTTTTCTTGAGTCCAATGTCATGACTGATTCTATGCGTGTATGCTTGTAATGTGCATTCAACATGTCATCCAATGTTTCTATTATTATTGTTCATGCATATTTAATTTCATTGTTTATAACATGATGATGATGATGATGATAGGAATAGGCATGTGAATGTTTGTGTTTGTTTGTGTACATGATGCGGATAGGGGATGATAGCAACCAGTACTTCAATGCCATTTTCATTGGATCTATTGTGCCATATCTCTATACAAGTCTTGTCCACTGACATCATTGTATCGCCATTACCTTAGCAGAACTATTACGTCGTAGGGCATCAGGGGAGTTGGTCTCGGATCGTATAGTCTTCGACTCTGCCGGGGGGCCTTAGCTCTATCTCTATGGACGTATTGAGGGATGATGGGGTGAGGCCTTAGATACATTGTTTGACATTAGGATTGGTTATTTACGAGCCCATTTTGTAAGCCCTCGCCAACAGGGGCTTAGGTGTTGGTATGGTATCAATCGGTACTTCAATGCCGTTTTCATTGGGGTATATTATGCCATAGTGGGTGCATGTGGGGTCGACAGTGCCGTTTTTCATTAGGCGGCTTCACACACTCGTGTATAGAGGTGAGGCGGCCTACAAACCTTTCTATAGCACATTACAAACTTATATACCAGACCACAGATATGAATTGAATGCATGCATATGTTTGTTGCATTGTTTTGTTTGCTCACTGAGTCGTTATGTGTGCTCACCCTTTTGACGTCGAATATTTTTAGTTGATGATGTAGGTACCACTGTGGAAGATTATATGAATGCTTCTGTGTACGGACACGTGGCTGCAATGGAGGCTGAAGACATAATAGAGACGCATGACTCCTCATGCGAGTGCAACTCATGCGTTTTCGATTAGAATTTTATTTGATAAATTATGGAAATGTAGTTGATATTTTATTTACTTATGTCTCGGTTCATACAACATAATTTGATATTTTATTTATGATTATCACAGTTAGATTCATCAGTTCATTTAATATTAAGACTTTTACTATTGTGTATTTATTCTGATTATGGTTGTGGATGTCAATGGTTTAATTTAAAAAGGACACAGCCTATTAGAGATCCTGGTTGAACCGTTGGTTTATTACAGGAGCTGGATCTTCTTATGCAGCTGGTCCTTCACACTCACCTCCTGATGACATGATGGGGATACTGCGTGAGATTAGAGAGGCTCAGCGCATGTCCGATCTAAGGGTGGGAGAGCTTCTAGATGCTCAGCGCGTGACTGATCGGCGGGTGGCCGATCTCACAGCTAGTCTTCTGACAACTCAGACTCAGATAGCTTGGATGACTAGAGTCTATGCTGAGGATTATGACAGAGATTGCGAGGCACTGCCTCCCCCATCACCTCCAGCTTCCAGATGTATTTTCTTTTTGTACTTCAGAGTAACTGTCCGGGTTGTGGACTATACTCTGCTTTAGACTTGTGTATATACGTTTGTTCTTCCTTCGAGTGCATATAAATTTGTTTCTCATTTAATAGAAGCATTATTCTCTTTCAATTTTTGTCTCAAACAACCCAGATGCTTATGGTGTGTTATTATTATAGCTTTTAAATTTTATCCTATCTCAGTTCAAAACTTTTGTGGTAGTATTCTGGTTTAAGAGACAGGGCCTGAGAGCTCTGATACCAAGTTGTCACACCCCAATTCCGCATCATTCAGAACGGTGTAATGAACAGCTAATAAACCACCGGTTCAACCAGGATCTCTAATAGGCTGTGTCCTTTTTAAATTAAATCATACACATTCACAAACATAATCAGAATAAATACACAATAGCGGAAGTCTTAATATTAAATGAACTGAGAAATCTAACTTTGATAATCATAAATAAAATATCAAATTATGTTGTATCCATCGAGACATAAGTAAATAAAATATCAATTACATTTCCATAATAGTTCAAATAAAAATCTAATCGAAATCGCATGAGTTGCACTCGCATGAGGAGTCATGCGTTTCCACTATGTCTTTAGCCTCCATTGCAGCCACGTGTCCGTATACAGAAGCATTCATATAATCTTCCACAGTGATACCTGCATCATCAACTAAAAATTTTCGAGATCGAAAGGGTGAGCACACATCACGGCTTAGTGAGCAAACAAAACAATGCAACAAACATATGCATGCATTCAATTCATATCTGTGGTCTGGTATATAAGTTTGTAATGTGCTATAGAAAGGTTTGGAGGCCGCCTCACCTCTATACACGAGTGTGTGAAGCCGCCTAATGAAAAACGGCACTGTCGACCCCACATGCACCCACTATGGCATAATATACCCCAATGAAAATGGCATTGAAGTACCGATTGATACTATACCGACACGTAAGCCCCTATTGGCGAGGGCTTGCAAAATGGGCTCGTAACTAACCAATCCTAATGTCAAACAATGTATCCAAGGCCTCACCCCAGCATCCCTCAATACGTCCATAGAGATAGAGCTAAGGCCCCCGACAGAGTCGAAGACTACACGGTCTGAGACCACCTCCCCTGATGCCCTGAGACATAATAGTTCTGCTAAGGTAATGGCGATACGACGATGTTAGTGGACAAGAATTGTATAGAACTATGGCACAATATACCCAATGAAAATGGCATTGAAGTACCGGTTGATACCATCCCCTATCCGCATCATGTATACCAACAAACACAAACATTCACATGCCTATTCCTATCATCATCATCATCATCATGATGTTATAAACAATGAAATTAAAAATGCATGAACAGTAATAATAAAAATATTGGATGACATGTTGAATGCACATTACAAGCATAAACGCATAGAATCAGTCATGGCATTGGACTCAAGAAATAAAACATTTTATTATTAGCCAATTAGTTTAGGTCTTGTTCCCTCACCTTTGCTTGAGTGTAAATCCTCTTTCAAGCTTTAAGATTCACTTTTATATCAATAGAAAAACCTAACAAGTCGATAGATTTTAATTAGAATTCATTCTAACAATTTTAGGCTTGCTGTTAAGCGAGGGTCACAGGATGGGTTGCAGGTAGGGTAGCAGTTTTCTGCGACCCCAGGGTGTAGGGTCGATGCTAGGGTCAGATGTTCCATCGACCCTAGGTGCGACCACAGGTTCCCTGGACTTTTCGAAAGCTGGGGGTCTATCCTGTGGTCTGGTAGGGTCGATTCCCAATCGACCCCACGTACGACCGCACGTGGTTTGAGTCGAACTTTTCACTCTACAGTCTAATCTTTCAAGTTTGGATCCTATGTCTTACTTCCACAGTCCATTCTATGCTTGTTCTATGGCTTAAAACTCCAGGTTACTTCCTTACTTTTCCTACCATGATTCCCTCCATGGATTTCATTGAATTCTTCCCATGGATGGATGATTTGGGTTTCTCCTAGATCATACCCTCTTCATGAACTATTCTAAGGTCTTAAATTATTAATGAAAGCATACCCATACCTTAGGATTGCTGAGATTCAGAGGTTCCTCTGAATTCTTCTCTTTATTCTTCTTCCCCCACTTTCCTTCTCTTCTCCTTCTCTTCTCTTTCAATTAGGGTTTCAAAAGGAGTGAAAGAGGCTAAGGGACGTCCTATTTATAGAGGAGAGAACCTCCCAAAATAAGTCCCATTGAGATTAGGAAAGATTCCCCTTGAAATTTGGAAAGTTTCCTATTTACGATTTCTGTCGGTGATGAGGGGGTCGATGAGGGGGTCGGAGATCCCGTCGACCCTAGGGTCTAAATTGCCGACCCTAGGTCTAAAATTTGGGGGTCTGACTCCCTAATGAGGGGGGGGTCCGACCCTGCCTATTTGGCTATGCGACCCTACCCCCTATTTTACTGTTTTTGGGTCAGTTTAATATCTGGTCACGCTATTTCCTTCCCGCACTTGGTCCATTTGGCTCGACCATGATAGGTAGACCTGGTACAAAGTGGTAAGACCGATTAGTTCGATATAAAACCAAAGGTGTGATATACCCTGGAAGTACACAAAAATGTATCATGACCAAAAAAAATTATATTGGTGGAGAGGAATGAAAGCAGATATAGCCAAGTTCGTCACACCCCAGTTCTGCACCATTCAGAACGGTGTGAGGAACCGCTAATAAATCAACGATTCAACCAGGATCTCTAATTGGCTATGTCCTTTTTAAATTAAACCATACACATCCACAACAAAATCAGAATAAATACACAATAGCGGAAGTCTTAATATTAAATGAACTGAGGAATCTAACTATGATAATCATAAATAAAATATCAAATCATATTGTATCAACTGAGACATAAGTAAATAAAATATCAATTATATTTCCTTAATAGTTCAAAAACAAATCTAATAAAAGACGCATGAGTGGCACTCGCATGAGGAGTCATGCGTCTCCACTACGTCTTCAGCCTCCATTGCAGCCACGTGTCGGTACACAGAAGCATTCATATAATCTTCCACAGTGGTACTTGCATCATCAACTAAAAATTTTCAAGGTCGAAAGGGTGGGCACACATCACGGCTTAGTGAGAAAACAAAACAATGCAACAAACATATGTAGGCATTCAATTCATAGCTGTGGTATGGTATATAAGTTTGCAATGTGCTATAGAAAGGTTTGGAGGCCGCCTCACCTCTATACACGAGTGTGTGAAGCCGCCCAATGAAAAACGGCACTGTCAACCCCACATGCACCCCCACTATGGCACATATACCCCAATGAAAATGGCATTGAAGTACCAGTTGATACCATACCAACACGTAAGCCCCTGTTGGCGAGGGCTTGCAAAATGGGCTCGTAACTAACCAATCCTAATGTCAAACAATGTATTCAAGGCTTCACCCCAGCATCCCTCAATACGTCCATAGAGATAGAGCTAAGGCCCCCAGGCAGAGTCGAAGACCATACGGTCCGAGACCACCTCCCCTGATGCCCTACAACGTAATAGTTTTGCTAAGGTAATGGCGATACGACGATGTTAGTGGACAAGACTTGTATAGAGCTATGGCATAATATACCCAGTGAAAACGGCATTGAAGTACCGGTTGATACAATTCCCTATCCGCATCAAATACACAAACATTCACATGCGTATTCCTATCATCATCATCATCATCATGTTATAAACAATGTAATTAAATATGCATGAACAGTAATAATAGAAATATTGGATGACATGTTGAATGCACATTACAAGCATACACGCATAGAATCATTCATGGCATTGGACTCAAGAAATAAAATATTTTATTATTAGCTAATTAGTTTAGGTCTTGTTCCCTCACCTTTGCTTGAGTGTAGATCCTCTTTCAAGATTTATGAATCACTTTTATATTAATAGGAAAACTTAACAAGTCAATAGATTTTAATTAGAATTCATCCTGACAATTTTTGGCTTGCTGTTAAGCGAGGGTCACAGGACGGGTCGCAGGTAGGGTAGCAGTTTTCTGCGACCCCAGGGTGTAGGGTCGATGCTAGGGTCAGATGTTCCATTGACCCTAGGTGCGTCCACAGCTTCCCTGGACTTTCTGAAAGCTGGGGGTCTATCCTATGGTCTGGTAGGGTCGATTGGGTGCGACCGTACATGGTTTGAGTCGACCTTTTCATTCTACAGTCTAATCTTTCAAGTTTGGGTCCTATGGCTTACTTCTACAGTCCATTTTATGCTTGTTCTAAGGCTTAAAACTCCAGGTTACTTCCTTACTTTTCCTACCATGATTCCCTCCATGGATTTCATTGAATTCTTCCCATGGATTGATGATTTGGGTTTTTCCTAGATCATACCCTCTTCATGAGATACTCTAAGGTCTTAAATTATTAATGGAAGCCCATACCTTAGGTTTGCTGAGATTCAGAGGTTCCTCAGAATTCTTCTCTTTAGTCTTCTTTCCCCATTTTCCTTCTCTTCTCCTTCTCTTCTCTTTCAATTAGGATTCCGAAAGGAGTGAAAGGGGCAAAGGGACGTCCTATTGATAGAGGAGAACCTCCCAAAATAAGTCCCATTGAGATTAGGAAATAATCCCCTTGAAATTTGGAAAGTTTCCTATTTACGGTTTCTGTCGGTGATGAGGGGGTCGATGAGGGGGTCGAAGATCCCGTCGACCCTAGGGTCTAAATTGCCGACCCTTGGTCTAAAATTCAGGGGTCTGACTCCCTAATGAGGGGGGGTCCGACCCTACCTATTTGGGTATGCAACCCTACCCCCTATTTTACTATTTTTGGGTCAGTTTAATATCTGGTCTCGGTATTTCCTTCCCGCACTTGGTCCATTTGACTCGATTATGATAGGTAGACCTGGTACAAGGTGGTAAGACCGGTTAGTTTGATATAAAACCAATGGTGAGATGCACCCTGGAAGTACAAAAATGTATTATGACCTAAAGAAATTATATTGGTGGAGAGGAATGAAAGCAGATATAGCCAAGTTCGCCACACCCCAGTTCCGCACCATTCAGAACGGTGTGAGGAACCACTAATAAACCAACGATTCAACCAGGTTCTCTAATAGGTTGTGTCCTTTTTAAATTAAATCATACACATCCACAACCATAATCAGAATAAATACACAATAGCGGAAGTTTTAATATTAAATGAACTGAGGAATCTAACTGTGATAATCATAAATAAAATATCAAATTATGTTGTATCCATTGAGACATAAGTAAATAAAATATCAATTACATTTCCTTAATAGTTCAAATAAAAATCTAATAAAAAACACGTGAGTTGCACTCGCATAAGGAGTCATGCGTCTCCATTATGTCTTCAGCCTCCATTGCAGCCACATGTCGATACACAGAAGCATTCATATAATCTTCCACAGTGGTACCTACATCATCAACTAAAAATATTCGACGTCAAAAGGGTGACCACACATCACGACTCAGTGAGCAAACAAAAGAATGCAACAAACATATGCAGGCATTCAATTCATATCTGTGGTCTGGTATATAAGTTTGCAATGTGCTATAGAAAGGTTTGGACGCCGCCTCACCTCTATACACGAGTGTGTAAAGCCACCCAATGAAAAACGGCACTGTCGACCCCACATGCACCCACTATGGCACAATATACCCCAATGAAAATGGCATTAAAGTATCGGTTGATACCATACCAACATGTAAGCCCCTGTTGGCGAGGGCTTGCAAACTGGGCTCGTAATTAACCAATCCTAATGTCAAACAATGTATCCAAGGCCTCACCCCAGCATCCCTCAATACGTCCATAGAGATAGAGCTAAGGCCCCCGACAGAGTCGAAGACTACACGGTCTGAGACCACCTCCCCTGATGCCCTAAGACGTAATAGTTCTGCTAAGGTAATGGCGATACGACGATGTTAGTGTAAAAGACTTGTATAGAGCTATGGCACAATATACCAAATGAAAACGGCATTGAAGTACCGGTTGATACCATCCCCTATCCGCATCAAGTACACTAACAAACACAAACATTCACATGCCTATTCCTATCATCATCATCATCATCATGTTATAAACAATGAAAGTAAATATGCATGAACAGTAATAATAGAAATATTAGATGACATGTTGAATGCACATTACAAGCATACACGCATAGAATCAATCATGACATTGGACTCAAGAAATAAAATAGTTTATTATTAGCCAATTAGTTTAGGTCTTATTCCCTCACCTTTGCTTGAGTGTAGATCCTCTTTCAAGCTTTAAGAATCACTTTTATATCAATAGAAAAACCTAACAAGTTGATAGATTTTAATTAGAATTCATTCCGACAATTTTAGGCTTGTAATTAAGCGAGGGTCGCAGGATGGGTCGCAGGTAGGGTAGCAGTTTTCTGCGATCCCAGGGTGTAGGGTCGATGCTAGGGTCGGATATTTCATCGACCCTAGGTGCGACCATAGCTTCCCTGGACTTCCCGAAAGCTGGGGGTCGATCCTGTGGTCTGGTAGGGTCGATTCCCAATCGACCCTACGTGCCACCGCATGTGGTTTGAGTCGACCTTTTCATTCTACAGTCTAATCTTTCAAGTTTGGGTCCTATGGCTTACTTCCACAGTCCATTCTATGCTTGTTCTATGGCTTAAAACTCTAGGTTACTTCCTTACTTTGCCTACCATGATTCCCTCCTTGGATTTCATTGAATTCTTCCCATGGATGGATGATTTGGGTTTCTCCTAGATCATAACCTCTTCATGAACTATTCTAAGGTCTTAAATTATTAAGGAAGCATACCCATACCTTAGGTTTGCTGAGATTCAAAAGTTTCTTTGAATTCTTCTCTTTAGTCTTCTTCTCCAACTTTCCTTTTCTTCTCCTTCTCTTCTCTTTCAATTAGGGTTTCAAAAGGAGTGAAATAGGCTGAGAGATGTCCTATTTATAGAGGAGAACCTCCCAAAATAATTTCCATTGATATTAGGAAAGAATCCCCTTAAAATTTGGAAAGTTTCCTATTTACAGTTTCTGTCGGTGATAAGGGGGTCAATGAGGGGGTCAGAGATCTCGTCGACCCTAGGGTCTAAATTGTCCGACCCTCGGTCTAAAATTCAGGGATCTAACTCCCTAATGAGGGGGATCTGACCCTACATTTTTGGGTATGCGACCCTACCCCCTATTTTACTGTTTTTGGGTCAGTTTAATACCTGGTCTCGCTATTTCCTTCCCGCACTTGGTCCATTTGGCTCGACCATGATAGGTAGACCTGGTACAAGGTGGTAAGACCAGTTAGTTTGATACGGGTCTTACAACTCCTCCCTGCTTATAAAAATTTCATCCTCAAAATTTGTACATACCTTCTGAGTCAAATAGATGAGGGTATTGCTTTCGCATAGCACTCTCTTCTTTCCATGTAATTTCTTCTATATCTCTGCTTCTCCAGGTGACCTTAACATAATAAATGTCATGGTTGCGTAGTCGTTGCACCTTTTGGTTGGTGATTTCAGTTGGTGCTACTTCAAATGTCAAAATATCAGTCAAATCAGGTAAATCTACTGTCAAAATGTGCGTTGGATCTCTGACATACTTCTTCAAAAAGGAGATATGAAATACATCATGCACACTTGACATAGATGGTGGTAGTGCTAACTGGTAAGCCACTTTTCCACATTGAGCTAGAATCTCATATGGTCCGACATATCTCAGACTTAGTTTCCCTTTCTGTCCGAACCGTTTCAAACCTCGCATAGGTGACACTTTGAGGAATACCTTATCACCTACAGTGAATTCAAGGTCTCGACGTCTAGTATCTACATATTGCTTCTGATGATTCTGAGCCGTTCTTACTCTTTCCTTGATAATGTCAACTACTCGACAAGTCTCTTCAACAAATTCTGGTCCAATAATACTACGTTCTCCAACTTTATTCCAAAACACAGGAGTTCGACACTTCCTGCATACAGTGCTTCATAGGGTGACATCTGTATAGTAGCCTGATAGCTATTGTTATAAGAGAACTCAATCAGTGGTAATTTTTCATCCCATGATACTTTAAAATCAATTGCACAGGCTCAGAGCATGTCTTCTAGAATCTGAATGGTGCGCTCCAATTGTCCGTCTATCTGAGGATGGAATGCAGTACTGAACTTCAATGTTGTACCCATAGCCTTCTGCAATCCTTCCCAAAACTTTGAAGTAAATCATGAATCTCTGTCGGACACAATGCTTTCAGGTACACCGTGTAATCTGACAATATTATCTACATACAACTTAGCCAACCTCTCCAGTGTATACTGAGCTCGTAGAGCTATAAATCGAGCCGTTTTAGTCAGTCGGTCTACAAACACCCGAACTGCGTCAACTACTCGGAGAGTCAATGGTAAACCTGTGACAAAGTCCATAGTGATGCAGTCCCATTTCCTTGCTGGTTCTGGTAATGGCTGTAACAATCCTGCTAGTCTTTGTCATTCAGCTTTCACCTTCTGACAATTTAGGCATTGAGACACGAACTTGGCTATATCTGCTTGCATTCCTCTTCACCAATATAATTTCTTTAGGTCATGATATATTTTTGTACTTCCAGGGTGTATCGAATAGGCGGTGGTATGGGCTTCCTTCATTAGTCGGTGTCTAATGTCTAAACTTTATGTTTCAGGTACACATATTCTTCCTTTATACTTTAGTACCTTTTCATCATCTAAGGTGAACTCAGGAATAGTCCTACCTTTTTCGATGTCTTCTTGTACCGTTCTTAGATAAGGGTCTGATTTAATCACTGTTTTCACTTCATCAAGTATATCGGGTACAATCTTCAATGTGGCAAACATATTTGCAAATCGATGGATAAACCTTGGTTGATTGATTCACCCGGTGCATCTATCACAAACTACTCATTACCATAATTGAATACTTTTTTAGTAGTACACAGTGCAGCAGTGGTGCTAACCTCCCCTTGAGATTTTATCATTACCTTTTTACCAAGCGCGTCAGCAACCACATTAGCTTTTCCCGAATGATACTGGATATCACAATCATAGTCTTTCAATAGTTTCAGGCATCTTTTTTGTCTCATATTCAACTCCTTCTGATTAAAGACGTAAGTAAGACTCTGATTTAATATGAAATTTCTCTCCGTACAAGTAATGTCTCCATATTTTGACAGCATGTACTACTGCCGCTAATTCCAAATCATGAGTGGGATAGTTCTTCTCATGTGTCTTCAATTGTCTTGAGGCATAAGCAATTACTTGTTCTCCTTACATATGTACACTTCCTAATTCCAATCCTGATGCATCAGTATACAAAATAAATGACTGTCCTGGAATCGAAATGGTCAAGATTGGAGCAAAAATCAATCTAGCGTTCATTGTTTGAAAAATCTTCTCACATTTATCAGTCCAAACAAACTTTTTAGCCTTCTTAGTCAAACTGGTGAGAGGTACGGCAATTCGGGAATAGTCTTCCACAAATCATTGATAATACCCTGTTAGACATAAGAAACTTCTAATTTTTGCAACTCCCTTCGGTGCTTCCCACTTCACAATAGCTTCGATCTTGCTAGGATCCACTTTAATTCCTTCAGCGGATACAATATGGCCTAGAAAAGTGACTTTATAAATTTTGCGTAGAGCTTCTCCTTCCGTAATCGCTGCAGAGCGGCGTTTAGATTCTTAATATGAGTTTCCTTGTCCTTGGAGTGGACCAATATATCATCGATCAATACAATAACCAACGTATCCAACATATCGTGGAATACCCGATTCATAAGTTCCATAAAGGTTGCTAGTGCGTTCGTCAATCCAAAAGACATGACCATAAATTCATAATGTCCATATCTGGTCCGGAATGCTGTCTTGGGAATATCCCTGTCCTTAATCTTCAACTGATGGTAGCCTGACCGAAGATCGATCTTGGAGAACACTTTGGCACCTTGCAACTGATCGAACAGGTCATCGATCGGAGGCAATGGGTACCAATTCTTGATTGTCAGTTTATTCAATTCTCGATAGTCTATACACAGTCGAATGCTACCGTCCTTCTTCTTTATGAATAATACTAGCGCTCCCCATAGTGATATACTAGGTCGGATGTAGGCCTTGTCCAGCAGTTCTTGTAGTTGTACTTTTAATTCCTTTAGTTCAGTAGGAGCCATTCGATAAGGTGCTTTAGATACTGGTGCGGCTCTGGGTATAAGATCTATAACGAACTCTGTCGCTCGGTCGGGTGGTAGTCCTGGTAACTCTTCAAAAAATACATCTGGAAAGTCACATACAACATCAATATCCTCCATTCGTGGTGCTTCCTTGGTAAGATCAACCACAGATACTAGATACCCAACTCCTCCTTTCTCAAGGCACTTCCTAGCCTTTAATGCAGAGAGTATGAGTTTCGTTTACGGGGAAGTTTGGTTCCCGCAAAACTGAACTCTGCTCCTTCCTTGTCTTTAAATGTCAGCATCTTTTCGACACATAATAGGATTGCAGAATGCTGAGCTAACCAGTCCATTCCCAAGATGACGTCAAAGTCTGTCATCTCAAGTTGGATCAAGGTTGCATCCAAAGTCTTCTCGTCAATAAGAACTGGACATGGTCCATAACATTTTTCTAATTCCACTTCTAATCCCATTGGTGATCGTACAAGCAGTTTGTAGTCTAAATATTTGACGGGTAGATTTAGCTTCTTTCCAAATGACACAGATATAAAAAAATGAGTAGCTCCAGAATCAAAGAGTACTCTGGCGGGAATGCCATTAATAGGTACGATACCTGTGATTTGTTTTAATTTAGTCGACATGCTCATACAATGTAACACAAAATGAAAAGGTTTAGGTCATACCGGGGACCACATCAGGCGATGCGACAGCATCCTCAGATGAAACAGCATAAACTCTTTCTTGCTGTAGTTGTTTTCTGGGATTAGTACACTCTCTTGAGACATGCCCTACTTGATTGCAGTTAAAACATCTTATTCCTTCACCATTTTTCTTTGGTTGCGGTGGGGCTGCTGAAGTGGTCTTGGCTGCAGCATTGAAGCCTTGAGTACGGAAGGGTTTGAATACCTTGGTGTTCCCTCCCTTGTAAGAATTTCAATTTGGCCTTTTGATTCCCCTGTTTTGAGGAAAGTAGCTCTCTTTCTGGCTCGACTCTATCACTCAAGCAATTTGTACAGCTTCATTGTAGATTTTCTTCTCAAGTCCCAGAACATGTTCACATATGCTTCCCCTAAGTCCCATGACGAACCTTTGGGTCTTTGTATCTTCCACTTGCATACTGACTGGTGCAAAGAAGAACAACTCCTCATAACGCTGTTGATATGCATCGACAGTCATCTGTCCCTGATATAAACTCAGGAACTCCTTCTCCATGGAATCTCTGAAACTCCTAGGAAAATACTTATCAAAAAATGCCTCCTTATATATATCCCAAGTCAATTGGGTGTGCTTTGTCAATAGATACGTTCGTGTGGACTTCCACCAGTGGTGTGCATCGCCTTTCAGAATGAATGTTGCACACAATACTTTCTCTTCTTCATTCACTGTCATCATCGTGAAGTTTCTCTCCATCTCATCGATCCAGTGTGCTGGCCACAACGGATTAGCTGGCTTACCACTATACTCCTTGGGCTTCATCTTCAAAAAATTCTCAACTAGTCTGGAGTGGTCTAGTTGATGAGGAACATAAGCCCCATACATAGGTGGTTGGTATTGATATCCACCTGGAGCTACTTCAGGGTTTTGTACCTGAGCCTGCATGATGGGAGTCTGAGGTGCATGGGGTACTGTGTTACTTCCCCCTGGTACTGTGCTTGCCTATCCTGCTGGCATCAGTGTCGTCTGTGCAGTTGGAAAAGCCTTGCCTATGGTAGCTTGCATAGTAGCTTGTACCTGTTGTATTTGTTGCAGCTGTTGTGCCAAATTCATTATGGCTGTAGCCAGGTCTGTAGGTGGCGCTGGCAGATTTATAGGATTTGTCTGCCCATTAATTACGGACGGTGCCGTGTTCAGATTCTTCTGTGTTTCAGGGTGTATATGGCTATCTTCCCCTACAGGTGGTGGTGGTGGAATAGAGTTACAGCTTTGTCTGGTCACTCTGCGTCCAGCCATTATCTGTTTTGGTAGTGGTGATGCCTGAAAATCATAGAATATGTGAGGCAATCATTATATATTTCATTCTCATATTTAAATCCACTAATCAATGATATTTTCAAATTTTTCAGATCATTCTATCAAAAATACTGTATTTTCCATCGTAGGGTCGATGGATGTCCGACCCTAGGGTATGCGACCCTGAGAATCACTGATACTTACACAGAGCCGAGGGTCGATGGTAGGGTCAATGGATGTCCGACCCTGGGATCGACCCCTAGTTCTCTGTCAGATCACCGATAGGCTAGGGTCGATGAGGGGGTCAGAGGGAGGGTTGGATGTTTTGGTCGAATTCTCCGACCCTAGGACTAAAAATCAGGTTTTTAATCCCGATTTTGAATCCATTTCTCATTCTTTCTCCTCCTTTCCGACTCGGCTCATTCCTCTGAGTTGCTACAGTGACAACTCTGACCCATTGGTGATTTTTGCTTCCCTTTTCGACGTCTACTCCTCTTCTACAGGTACGTTCTCTACGGTTTCATGTTTTTAGGGTTTCTTAACTAGGTTTTTGCTCATTTATATCGTTTTCTTCAAATTAAACTTTTTCCAACCGTAAAAATTCGATTCTTATTGGTGGCTTTTGTTGTTGGTGACTCAATGGACGAAAGCCCTCAAAAATATTTGAGTTTCATCGGTTGGTTATCGAGAAACTTAAAATTTCCCATTTTTGCCCTAATTTGTCGAGATTTTTGAATTTCTTGAAATTTCTTCAAATTCAATCTCCTTAGATAAAATTTCCAACTGTATGAGTCTTACAGGATCATTTAGAATCTATATAAGTCCTCCTGCCCATGTGTATGGGTGAAAAGTGAGGCTTTTGACCAATTTATGTCGTTATAATGTCAAAATTTTTGGGTTTTTCATCGTTACTAAACCAGTATCTATTTTTCTTTGTTTTTGCAGATAGTATGGCCCGTACCAAAGTACCCAGGGTTCAAGAACCAGTCCACTTCCGTTCTAACGAGGCTGAGGCACAGTATGCCTGCTACGCTCGTAAGAAGGTAGAGGGAGGTCGTCTGGTGGACTTACTAGCCTGGCCTTGATTGATGTGGAGAGAGCATTTGGTGACATGGGCTGGCTTCCTGTGATCACCTACGACGCCTGTACTCGTCCAGATTTGGTGAGACAGTTTTATTGTAATCTCCAAGTGGTGGGGGATTACAATGATACTAAGAGGGGTAGAGAGCTCAGGATCACTAGCTACGTCAAGGGAGTCGAGGTTTCCTTTGATTATCGGCAGCTAGCGAATCTCTTGGGCATTTCATACGACGGCCCCTTGTGTTCTGTGCTCCCGGAGAGCCCCAGTTCTTTTCCTTGGAGATGAGGGCTGAGATAGACCGTCAGCTCATCAGAGAGGATCGCTGGGAGATGAAAGCGATCTACCTACGTCCAGAGCCTCGGATGTACTATAAGATCATTCAGCACAACCTGATACCTCAGAGTGGGCACTACGGAAGGATCTCCCAGTTGACCTAGTTCTTACTGTACTGTATCTGCACTAGGCAGCCTGTCTGCCTCCCTTATATCATTATGCGGATGATGATCAATGCCATACTGCCCGATCATGTTGGCAACCTGCCTTATGGATGCATGATCACTACACTGCTTACCTGCCTGGGTGTTGACTTGGTAGATCAGAGGATTCAGGAAAAATCCTTCTCATCACCTCTGGTGGGAGGCCATCTGTAAGATGGGCATGCGGGATGCCCAGGTCAGCGACGACAAGAGGAACGCTCTGGTGCGTCTGCGTACTCGAGTGGAGATGGCTGACGCTGAGGCAGTAGCAGCAGCCGCTGGAGCAGGGGTTCATGTAGGTGATGGAGGAGGTATGGAGTTCACATCCATGTATAAACGATCATCATCCCTAGCATCACCCCCATAAACCCCTGCTCCAGTGGCTGCTGCTGCTGCCTCAGCATCAGCCATCTCCACTCGAGTACGCAGACGCACCATAGCGTTCCTCTCATCGTCGCTGACCTGAGCATCCTGCATGCCCATCTTACAGATGGCCTCCCAATCCAGAGGTGATGAAAAGGATTTCTCCTAAATCCTCTCATCCACCAAGTCAACACCCAGGTGGGTAAGCAGTGTAGTGATCATGCGTCCATAAGGCAGGTTGCCAACATGATCGGGCAGTATGGCATTGATCATCATCCGCATAATGATATAAGGGAGGCAGACAGGCTGCCTAGTGCAGATACAGTACAGTAAGAACTAGGTCAACTGGGAGATCCTTCCGTAGTGCCCACTCTGAGGTATCAGGTTGTGCTGAATGATCTTATAGTACATCCGAGGCTCTGGACGTAGGTAGATCGCTTTCATCTCCCAGCGATCCTCTCTGATGAGCTGACGGTCTATCTCAGCCCTCATCTCCAAGGAAAAGAACTGGGGCTCTCCGGGAGCACAGAACACAAAGGGGCCGTCGTATGAAATGCCCAAGAGATTCGCTAGCTGCCGATAATCAAAGGAAACCTCGACTCCCTTGACGTAGCTAGTGATCCTGAGCTCTCTACCCCTCTCAGTATCATTGTAATCCCCCACCACTTAGAGATTACAATAAAACTGTCTCACCAAATCTGGACAAGTACAGGCGTCATAGGTGATCACAGGAAGCCAGCCCATGTCACCAAAAGCTCTCTCCACATCAAACAAGGCCAGGCTAGTTTCATGATGTTTTGCGCCTGTTCCTCGTTGACACAGACTAGATGCACTCCTTCATGGGATTTTCTGTATAGGATATCTTTGCATAGTATGAACTGAGAGGCATATCGCCTAAGAGATTTCTTCTCACCTGTTGTGGCTTTCACTGGATACTTTCCCTCCTTAATGAAATCTATGATGGGAGCAAACCATGGTCATCCATCGACTGTCAGTGCATTTACTTCTTCCAAGTGGACTGGTCATACTCTTCTCTCTATGATTAGGGGTTTGATACGTCCCAAGGGATTATTTCCAATCATTGAAGCCAAGGTGGCCAATGCATCGGCATAGTTATTGGTATCTCTCTTGGGGAGTAATCAATTTCAATTTGCATGAACTTCTGAGCCAAGGTTATTGCACATTGTTGGTAAGGTACCAGCTTCTCGTCCTTGGTTTTCTAGTCTCCTCTGGCTTGGTAGATGACAATCGATGAGTCACCATAAACCTTTAATCTGCAGACCTCAATGGCCAAGGCTGCTTTCAGTCCCATGATACATGCTTCGTACTCTGCAATGTTGTTTGTGCAGTCAAATTCTAATCTGAATGAAAATGGCACAAATGCCCCTTCTGGATCTATGAATAAGACACCGGCCCTATATCCCATATGATTTGTTGCTCCATCGAATATCATTATCCATGTGTCGTTATTCTCCTCCTCTTAAGTTGTGTGGACTTCTTCATCTGGGAATACATCTTCCAAATGTCTAAGGTTATCTACAACCGGTAGAGCTGATAGATGTTATGCAATTACGCTCCCCTTGATAGACTTTTGTGTAGTGTATGTGATGTCTAATTTGGACAACAACAATAGCCTCCTAGACAACCTTCCTGTTTAAGCTGGTTTCTCGAATAGATACTTCAGGGGGTCCATTCTGGAAATGAGTATGACCTTGTAGGATAACATATAATGCCTTAGTCTCTTTGTTATCCAGACGAGGGCAGTGTATGTCTTCTCTAGCTGTGTATAGTTGGCTTCGTAGCTTGTGAATTTCTTACTCGAGTAGTATACTATTTTTTTATCTTTTCATTATCATGCTAGGCTATCATTGACCCCATAGAATCCTCTAGTACTGACAAGTAGAGGAGTAATGGTCTCCCCGGTACTGGTGGGGCTAAGACTGGTGGGTTCAACAGATAGGTCTTGATTTTGTCAAAAGCCATCTGACATTGAGGGTACCAATCTTTTGGCTGATCTTTTCAGAGTAGCTTGAAAATTGGTTTGCATGTTGTTGTGAGATTTGCAATAAACCGGTTGATGTACTGAAGTCTTCCCAAGGAACCTCTTACTTCCTTTTCTGTTCGAGGAGATGGCATTTCAGAGATGGCCTTTATCTTGGCTAGATCAATTTCGATTCCTCTTTGGCTGACCATAAAGCCTAGCATTTTTCCTGCTATTACCCCAAATGCACATTTTTGGGGGTTGAGCCTTAGTTTATATTGCTTGATCCTCTCGAAGAACTTCCTTAGCGTCGGGATGTGACCTTCTCTGGTGAATGACTTTACAATCATTTCATTTACATACACCTCTACCTCCTTATGGATCAGGTCATGCAAGATTGTAGTAGCCATTCTTTGATAAGTTGCCCCAGCATTCTTCAACCCAAATGGCATCACAGTATAACAATAGGTACCCCAGTCTGTTATGAAGGTGGTTTTCTCCTTGTCTTCAGGTACCATCTTTATCTGATTATACCCTGAGAATCCATCCATGAAGGACAAAAGAGCATGATTTACAGTGTTATCCACTAAAATGTCTATCTTTGGTAATGGAAAGTCATTTCTGGGGCTAGCCTTATTCAGGTTTCTATAATTGATGCACACCCTTAGTCTTCTATCCTTTTTAGGTATGATGACCACATTGTACTTTGTGACCTCTAGGAATCCTACGTCAAACGGCTTCATGATATCTTCTTTAACCTTGAGGGTCCATTCAGGCCTTAACCGCCTCAACTTCTGCTTATATGGCCTTGCATTGAGACCAAATGTATCTTATGCTGTACAACTTCAGGGATATGCCCGGCATATCCTCATAGGACCAGGAAAACACTTCTTGGAACTCCATCAGTAATTCTGTCATTTGTTTGGCTTCTTTTTCTGTCAAGGTAGCACCGATCTTTATCTCTCGTGGTTGTTCTGCTGAGCCGAGGTTATTTATTTTGAAGTCTTCGCTAACAGTGTCACACCCCAGTTCCAACTGAACCAGATGTGTGTGAACCATCTCCAAACCACAGCTCACACCAGGATCTCAATAGACTATGTCAACAAACCATCCCATGCAGTCTAACATAATCAGAGAATAATAAATAGCAGCAGAATTAATAGATAAATGAACTGAGCTCTACTTTGTAAATAAAATAATTATCCAAATTATTCCATCATTCACAAACTTAAATAATAAAATACTACAATGTATTGTTTTAAAATAAATCCTCTCTAAAGGAAAACACAGAATGAGCACTCGCATGATGCATCATGCTCGTCCTCTACTGCCTGAGTGTTAATGGCAGCGACTATACCGTACACTTGGGCAGTCATGAAGTCATCAACTATGTATCGTGCATCAAAATCTGAAAAGAAGGAATATATATTCGGGTGAGCTCACAACTTAGCTCAGTAAGTACAAAACCAATGCAACATACAAAATGCATGAGATAACATTACAATTTGGGTCATGTATAACTTGCAAAATGCTATGGTAAGGTTTGGAGGCCACCGCACCTCTATGCACGAGAGTGTGAGCACGCCCAACAATCAATCAACAATCCACACTACTGCTGTTGCCCCACATCACTCACTCCGTATAGAGATAGAGCTATAGTCTGGCGGTCAGGCAACAATCCATACTACCACGTCCTCCCCCTGATACCCTACATCGTACCAATACCTAAACCCCTATTGGCAAGGGCTTGCAAGTGGGTTCCATTTCTAACCAGTCCTATATGTCAATATAGTATCTATGACCCTATCCCAGCATGGCTCCCTACAACATAGAGATAGGACTCGAGTCTGGTGGGCAGGTTGAACCACAATCCCACGTCCTCCCCCTGATACCCTATTCGCACCAAGTCTGCTAAGGTAGACGATGATACGAAAAGGTGTTATTGTGAGGATATATCCAGGGCTCCACTCCCTTTCACATTCCACACACTAACTAAAAACATCCACATGCCTAAACAACCAACATCCTAGTATATGAAATGCATGAACAGATAATAATAATTTAACAACTAAAATGGCATGTGAAATGCACAAACATCAGATAATAAACACAGAAACAAAATAATCACAACAGTTTACTGTTATTTAGTTAATTAGGGTTTGGGGTCTCGTCCCTTACCTGACGCGTGATAATAAGTATGTTGTACGTCACAGGGTCCACTCACGCTGTCCACGGGTCCTACATGATCATACTTATAAGTTATAATTAATTTATTATGGTTATAGCTGGTCAAAACCATGTTTGGCCAAGCAAACAGGTCTCGGTAAGCATACCGGTCACAGTTTAGTAAGACCGGTATGTCCTGCGGTATGTCTACTGGTCTCACCCAGAGCGAGACCGGTATGCGCCTGCGGTATATACCGCAGGCCCATACCACAGGACCTTTCAGTCCAGCCGGTATGTCTTGCAGTATGTACCACAGGGCTATACCACTGGACTTAGGTCCAACCGGTAAGTCTGGCGGTATATACCGCAGGATCAATACCGCAGGACTTATTGTCCAGGGGTTAGTCTGGTGGTTTGTGTCCGAGAGCCCGATCTCGGATCTCCCTCCCTCGTCCGTCATCGGCTTGGTTTCTAGGGTTTTTCCTAAACCATTTTAAGGTCCAAATACTCGTTTAGTCTTCTAGGTTTCCACTATAACATTGCATCATACCCAGATTGGATCTTAATGAAAAACTAGGGTTTATTGGAAGTCTTAGGATTTTGGATCGCTGCACCATTTCACGGCTCCGATCCAAAATCCTATCATTACTAAGAGGGTTGAGCACTTACCGTTGTTTGTCGGTTGACGACGTGCTCTTCCAATGAAAATCCCTCTTCTTGAGTGGTCTCCTCCCTCCGTGCTCCTTCTCAGATTTCTTCTAGACGGCTAGGGTTTAGAAGGATCTAAGGAGGGTTAAGGTGCATATAAATAGTGGGAGGCCATTCTAGGAAGGTTTCCCACGGTTAAAAACTTTCCAAAATTTTGATTTGGAGAGTGGGACCCACTGGAGTCCGTCTCCAGCCGTAATTACACATATCGGTTGCACATACCAGTGTCACTGAGTGAGACCAGTACTGAGACCGGTATGTAAACTCTACAGTTTTACACATGATTCTCGCACCTGGATTACGTGGTTCGTCACCCGGCTTCGCCTTCCGATCCGGTTATGATTGGGAGACCTGTCACAATGTAAACCATGGTTAAACTAGGATTTCAGAGCACGGTTCTTACAGACAAGTTGAGCCTTCTTCTCCTCTGAGGCTTGGATGGATTGTAGTATCTCAGGAGATGGTTCATCGTTCTCATCATTTTTAAAGTTAGAGTTAGAAAAAGAAGAAAAGGAAAAAGTAGAAGCAATGTAATTCAAAACATCATCTTTATTCATGTTCAAAAGCAGAGGTCCAGAGGAAAAGGTTCCTAGTGGAACAAACTCAAAATTTGAAAAGGACTTAATCTTATCTAAATATTTAAAGACCCTAGGCTCAGACATGGCCATAATATGTGGATCACATGGTAACCCTTTTGGGTCAACAAAATTATCATAACAACTCCAATTTGGGATTGTTCCGCAG
This sequence comes from Protea cynaroides, assembly GCA_028583415.1. Taxonomy (NCBI): domain Eukaryota; kingdom Viridiplantae; phylum Streptophyta; class Magnoliopsida; order Proteales; family Proteaceae; genus Protea; species Protea cynaroides. The sequence goes on from CM053271.1 coordinate 79,519,138, forward strand.
ATAAGAAGGGTGAATTGTTGTATATCGGGACTCCTATCTTGATCTTCACTGGAGAGCATCATTAATTGCTGATGTCGATCATCTCTGTCTCAAATTTTTGCTCCTTGCTCTGCTCTTGGATCTTGGCTTGCTCAAGCTCTTCCTAGTCAAAAGTACAATCATGAAATATTTCAAACCCGGGTACATGCTTTTGAAGGTGGGCATTGAACCAAGGTTTTGAAAATCTGCAATAGATGTTATCTTCTCCTTCTTTAACAAAATACCCATTGAGGGTCTTCAAAAACTGGATGTTCTGCACATTATACAACCCCTCAGATATTTCTTGATATACTGTTTCATCTGTCCTTTGGGGTCGCCAATCCCTACTAGCTCTGTCTGATGCTCTTATTGTGCTGCTACCATACTGACTACTATGCTTGTATTTCATCCTCTCGAGCTTCTGAAATCTTCCATCAGCTCCCCTCTACTTTTGCGTGATCACTTTCTGATACCCTTCGGTGGGAGTATACCCCAGTCCAAATCTATAGGATCTGGCTCAGTTGTGGCTGGGATGTTGTCGACCTGGAACCCTCCGAGAGAGAAGTCTTGCCTAGTATTCCCTTGTGACTCTTCACCATTCTGTCCAGTGGCCATTGTGTTCACGGCTGCAGAGTCCACGTGTATTGTCATAATGGTACCCTTGTGGATGAATTTAACCTTCTGATACAAGGTAAATGCCACTGCATCGGCCTGATAGATCCAAAGCCTACCTAGAAGTATGATGAATGAGGTAGAAATGTCAATGACTTGGAACTCCATTTCAAATTCAGCCGGTCCTACCTGAATTGGCACTGTGAAGACACCCAATATAGCCCTTCTGGTATTGTCATATGCTTTGATAGTCATATCTGAAGGTTTCAATTCTGATTCGCTGAAGCCTAGATGCTTGAAGGTAAGAAAAGGAAATACATTCAAAGCTGGCCCATTATCAACCAGGACTTGGAAAATGCTCTTGCCTTGACATCCGATGGTAATGTGTAGAGCCTGTATATGATCTTTACCTCGTCGAGGGAGATCGGCATCTCCAAAGACAATTGCATTAATAACATATCTGCCTCCTACTAGCATAGCTAGTTCTTCTCCATCCATTGAAACTGAGACCTGAATGCTTGCTAGTGATCTCAGTACTACATCCCTGTGGACTTTGGAAGCCATCAGAAGCTCCCAAATGGACACGATGGCTTGTGTCTTTTGTAATTGTTTCAATACAGGATTTAGAGGTTCTGGTTGGTTGGCGGGTCCTTTACCTTTCTCTCTCATGGGTTGAGCGGTATCATTTACCATCAGGTGAGATGGTTTATAGTTCTTGCCTGTTTTGGTTTTGGCTATTTCTTGCTCATCTTTCGGGAATACGAACTCCATCTCAAGGAAACAATTGGTAACTTGATTTATCTCTGCTTCCTCATCTGTGAAGTAGATGATGAATGGTTCTTCTTCTTCTTCCTGATGTGCTTGTGCTATTGGGTATGAAGAATCTTCAGGGAAATAAAAATCATACTCTTCTTCGTCTTCTTGATGGCTACCCAACATGTTTACTTAGTCACCAGATGTGACAACCATACTGCTTAGTCCTTCAGGTATTTCTATGATGGGAATCAGGTCCAAGGGTTCATCTCCCCATTCTATGAAATTGACACTATGGTGAGGGAGGGGATTATTTGCCATTGACACTTGCCTGAACTGGACCTTAAGTTTACTAGAATCCAATAGATCATGTATGGCATGCTTTAATATGTAGCAATTGTCTGTGTCGTGCCCATGTTGATTGTGGTACTTACAGAACTGGTCCATATGACAATTCGGTGGAAGAGGACTTGGAGGTGGACGAGGGTCAAGCACTATCAATTTCTTGGCTTGTATCAATTTGTCTAGAGCATTGGATCAGATCATCCCCAAATCCGTGAACTGTCTTCTTGGTTTTGCTTGTGGTGGTGGGGTATAACTCGAACTTCCCAAGATCAATGTCTCAGAATTGGTATTAGCTACTTGCTTTACTAATTGATTCCCTGAATTTCTTGGTAAGTATGCCCTTCTATTTGAAGCCACTTCTGACCTTTCTGTCTTTTCGGGAAATATATCTCCCCGAGTTATGGCGTCCTTTACTTATTTTCCTGTAACAATGAGCCCTTCAAATGATAGGATGGCCTGGCTGAAGATGTATGTCTTATATGGTCCACTTAAGCCTCTCGTCATTATCTACACCTGATCTCTCTCGGAAGGTCGATCCCAAAGCTTTGCTGCTACACTTTTAAACCGAGTTAAATAGGCCGTGAATGTCTCTCCCTGTGCTTGGACCATGGTTTCCAATTGCCTACGGTGGGTCTCTATCTTTTTGTTATAGGAATAGAAACTGATAAATGCCTTGGTGATGTCTGACCATGAATGTATCTGTGCTGGGTTCAAATTCATCAACCATCGATGAGCCCCGCCCATGAGTGATAATTGGAATGCTTGTCCTAACTGCTCATCAGTAAACCCTTCGCCTTGCTTTAATAAGCTTGTGAATGATCTTAAGTGGGTCCTGGGGTCTCCTGTCCCATCAAATTTCTCAGTGGTCCATTTAAACTTGGGAGACAGCTTAGTTTCTGGAAAGAAGCATAATCCTTTAGAATCAATGATTTGACTTTCTACTCCTTTCATGCCCCTCAGTATTTTTTCCACTTGACTCAGCCTATCGCCGTATGGGCTGTCTTCTTCCTTTAATTTCTTGGTTACAAGGGTCGCCTGAATGATTGACTGTTTCTGGGGCGTGACACCCTCCATATCTTCAAATGTCGGGTTTGTAAAGAATTTTGACGCAGCTTGGTTAGGGGCACCCGATCCTTGTGGGGGTTGCCATATTCATCCTTTCAGAGGTTGACCCTTGAGCCTGTAGTTGCAATTGTATGTCCCTTATTGCAGCAGCTATCACCCCCATGGTCTCCTCTATCTTTTCCATCCTGGCATCAATAGTAATCGGGACTTGGTTTGATCCGTCAACCATTGATTTAGTTGATGTGGTTGAGGTGGGACTAACTGGCTTTGGTGTGTACACACTAGACAACCTCCCGGTGATGGGATCCCTTATCCACGAGATAGAAATGGTTGTGGTTTAGGCTGACTCCTTGATTGTTATCGGAAAAAGAACCCAAAAGTGATAAATATTAGGACTCTGGGATGACGGGAGTGGAAAAAAGTCACATGCACAATTAAGGATGACTCAACCAAACAAAAGTTTAGCTCCTTCATAAGGGTGACCGGATAAACATTATCCAAGTCAATTTAGTTGAATTTGGTTAAGCCATGTATTTGGTCTTGAGACCTCATGATTCCAAAAATGAATAATCAGTGGTACCAAGGTCTGGCCACTTGGGTTATCGAATTCAATGAAATTGAAATGGATATATTAATCCATTGTCTTTATTAGGGATGGTTAGCAAAAGTGGTTCATGGAGGAACAAACTAGTAAATTTCTTCTTGACCATGGTATCTATGTCTTGACAGGGATTTTTTGCTCTTTTTTTTTTAAATCGACATGTTAACAATGAAAGGTTCGACACATCGAGCTTACCTAATGGAGGGTGTATAGTAACCGTCCACTATGACGTGCAACAGGTGTATACATACCTCACGCTCCCAATGGGTGAGAGTTCAAGATGCTCATCGTGTAGATTCTAACATGTTGACTATTCAAGGACAAAAATGGGTAGAATTTCGACGTCTCGAACATGGATGTCATGGTTAAGCAGATTTTACCGGGTCGATTCAGGGATGAACAAAAAATAACAAACATTGGGCTACAATCTAGGTTAGGACAAAAAAGGCCACCTTATCAGGACGGGGTAACCTATCACCAAATGCATGATGAATAATGGGCTTCCAATCCATTTATATACTATGTTGCAAAATTCAAGTGACGTAGAGTAGCATAATGCATTCCCAGGTGGACCCAAGAAACGTTCGTTAGAGGTTGCTCGCCGGTCGTGATCTTACAAAGTACAGGCCAAGGTTATGTGTTTTGTTTAGCGGGATACCTCATATACATGGGACCCAGTTCGACTACTCGCACGGATGTGTGACTGAACCCATTCCCCCCAAAACAATATTATACAAGCATAAATATAGTATCCTAAGAGCTAGCATCCAATTCACATAAGAAAAATTTTAATTTTGGAGTCTGACGTTTATATCCCTAGCGAAGTCGTCATTATGAGGACAAATATCGATGGATTTGGGAGTCGCTACCTAGATTAATGTCTAAGACCTCAGAAATGTGTAATCTCACCCCAAGGTAAGACTTCAATTGACTCATGACCCTTAGATTGGATTTTTGGTCCATCAGACATTGGGTAAGCATCAGGTTACGATTATGGGAAGGGGTTAGGCACCCAAACTGCCCGATCAAAATCGGTCTCCTATACCTTTCCTATGCTAGAATCTATCTATTAAACCAAACCAAACCAAGTGGTTTGATATCCTTGAACTGAATTTGGATCCACCAGATTGCCTACGTATCACGGACTTCTTCCGAAAATTAGGTTCACCATCATAGTTCAGGTGTGATTAAAGTTTATGACTGTGATTTATGCTTGTGCATGATTAAGTTCATTGTTCAAGTTGAAGTTTATGCTTGAAATGATGAGAAACCCTATGGGTTAGGATTTGGATAGTCCATGCAGACTGATAGATAGTCTTAGTGGATCTAAGAATGGATACCCCATGTGGGTTAAACTAGGTATTCCTAGTAGGTGAGTGGATAGTCCAAGTGGACCATGGATCCGAATTTAGATTGATTGAAATTTGGATAACCCTTTTCTGGGTTTGAATGTGGATAACCCTATTTGGGTCGAAATGTGGATAACCCTTTTCGGATTGGAATGTGGATGGATATCCTAGTGGATCTATGGATAGTCTGAATGGACTAAGGTGTGGATCCAAATTTGGGATTTTCCCAAATGGCCTACGTATCTTAAGGTTTGCCCTAGGAATAAGAATCCGCGTAGTTCAGAATATGTGGTGAAATAACCTGTTCTAAGTTGAGGATTTGGAACCTGTTCTAGGTTGAGAATTTAGAACCTGTTTTGGGTCTAAGGAGCAACCTGTTCTAGGTTGAAGTATGCTGAGGGGCAAGGATCGTCCTGAACTACCCTTTCATCCTAAGCTCTAATTTTGAAAGGTTTGGCAAGGCATTCTCTTTCTTTGTTAAGACTTTTTATTATTTTTCATTATACCCTTCCCAAGAATGTGGGTGCCTAAATGTACGTCCCCATGCCTAGATTGTCTTCTAGAAGTGTGTATATATGGCAGTTCAACTAGGGTGTTGCAAAAATAAAGTTATTGCAAAAAATAGAATATTCTATCTAAGCATGGCATGTACGATGTTTATGGTAACTAACACAATATATAGCAAGATTATGAAAATCTCCCTAACATGGCATATGATACCATAAAAATCTATTTAAACAAGGTAAAACTTACTATGCTATATTCTAAGCATGGCAAGTCTAAACACGGCATGTCTAAATGTGACAATTATCAAGATATTGCTAAATATGGCAAAAAAATCTATTTATTCTACCAAATACAGCAATACATGGATATGGCAAACATGATATGTGAGCAATCCAAACAAAGCATGTGAGCAATCTAAATATGGAAATTTATCCAAATGTGGTATGTGGGTACTCTAAATGTAACAAGTATGCAATCAAACATGGTAGAATTCACCAAATCACTCAAGCAACCAATTGCATATTAATTACAGTGAATGAGACATTGATGAAACCTTTATGAAAACAGAAAATTATCAAAACATATGTTCAAGAAGTTCTTTAAAAATATTATAACTTTTTTATGAAGACATTCGAAATAAACAATGACTCAAAAATGGTCAAAATTGCCACACAAAGTGTCAAGTATTGCACAAACTAAGAATTGATCTCAAATTCTATCATATTATACCAAAATAGCCATAAGTAGGTCCTTTGTAACTCAAATTAAACCATATTTTTTTTCACAGAAAGTTGACTTGACATGCAACATTTCATCTGAAGGGGTCAAGTCCCAACAGAGAGCACATATGGGTAGAAAATATTGCACAATTCAGTGCACATGCATGGTGACAGATTCTGTCACCCTGTACCACAATGGGCATATGGAGACCTAAATATATCAGAATTAACCTCAAAACATACCCTTAGAAATAAGATTTAGAAAGCTAACTTTTTTCTCAAAGAATCTAATCCCAACAGAGGATAAAACCAGGTCAAATGAATGCCACAAGTACAGATATGTGCACTATTCACGTCCATTCCAGATTTTTGACCAGTTGCACCATAAATTCCGCATAAAATCAAACACTTAATGAAAATTAAATCAAAACATATTCCCATGTAGATAATTAACAGATATAAAATTTCATAAAGAAAAGAAGTGCAAACAGAACATTCTCATTGTGAAAAAAAAATACTTTTCAGTCATGTTAATCAGTATATCCTAATTGATTAAAAAACAGAGCACTACGCACTTCAAAAATCATATCAATTCAATGAAAAATTGAAAAAAATCCAAAACTAGTGCCATATTTTAGAAGACTTCCAAATATAAAGATTTTGTAGGAAGTTGTTTTCTAATTATGGCCATAAGACCCCTTTTCTAAAGACATTCAGACAGGGGTTTGCACTATACCCGAGTAGGGCAGCAGTGTCATTGGATAATTTTTTGATGAACTTTCCCAATTCCAAATGGAACGAAATTTCTAGGGGAGTCTTCTGACATATCAGAGAGAATTCCATAAATATTTGGGCTTCAAAATCTAAACAAAACCACATGAGATGCGTGTCCCAAATTTGGATTCTAAATCTAGAATTTTCAGATCAGAAATTTACTTTGTAAAAATTATCAAAAACATCAAAATCATCATATGGCACTCAAATCTTCATCATTGAGAAATTTAAACAAATTTACATACATAAAAAATATTAGACATGAGCATCCTAACATCATCATGCATGCAATAGAGTATTCCTGATCGAGATTTTATGAAAATGAGCCTCTTCAAGCAAAACCAACATTCAAACCTTATGAAAGACCTAAATTTGTTTTAGGGTACCAACCTTGTGCTCAAATAGAGTGAAACCTTTGATGTAGGATTTGTTAGAGATCATGCCAAAATTTCTAAAGGTGAATCCTCCTCCTTTTCTTTTCTTCTTTCTCATCTTCTCTGCTCCTTTCTTCTCTCTCTCCGCCTTCTTCTCCTTCCTCTTCTTCTTCTTCATTTCCTTTTCTCTTTTTTTTTTTCTTTCCCTTCTTTCCTTCCTCTTTCTCGATCTTTTCTTCTTCTCCTCTCTCTCGGCTTCCTCTCCTTCCTCTTCTTTTTTTTTCTTCTTGCTACCATCCCTTTTTCTCCTTTTGTACGGACAATCTCCCTCCCTTATTCGGTCTCTCTCAATCTCTTCCCTTTTTCTTCCCAATCCCCCTGAATCTCCATCTTCTAGAGATCCTTTCTTCATTCCTTTTCCAAATTCTCCCTTCCCAATCTTTTTGAAATTTTTCTTTCCATCTTTTCTCTCAATCTCTACATCTCCCACCTTCCTTTTTTTCTTCTTTCCATCTTATCTCAATCTCTACTTCTCCAACCTTCCTTTTTTTTTTCATTCCATCTTCTCAATGTCTCTTTTTTCTCCTTTCTCTCTTGGCTTCCTCTCCTTTTCTCCTTTTTTTCTTTTTTTTCCTACCATCCTCTGTCTTTCCTTGTTCGGACTCTCTCCCTCTCTTATTCGGTCTCTCTCCTCGGATCCTCTCTTCTCTCTCCCCATTAGATTTTCTTCCCCCCTTTCCTTTTCAATCTCTTTTTTTATCATAAATCCATGGTCAATTCTCAATCTCATTCTTTTCATAAATTCATGGCCAACATTTTTTCTATCTTTTCTATAACCGAGTCCATGCCATAACCGTACATTTATATATATTGTATACAATGTATAACATATAATACATAATATATTATATATAATATAATATACATAAAGTACATGTACATGGACTGGACTGATTTGGTTTGGATTGATTTAAGCTGGGACAGATTGGATTGGTTGGTTTGGACTAGTCTGGTCCAGTGTGGGTTGAGCAGGATTTACTCTCTCTATCATTTCATAGGCCATTTCTATCGTCATTCTACATGGAATTTTTTGACAGTCTTTACCCTAAATTTTCTACATTCACTTTGTGGAACACTAAAAATGAGAAATACTGGAGCTTGAATCACCTCATTTAGTAGTAAAATGGCCAACTTATGAATTTCTAAAGTTTAAACAAGCCAATTTACGATAATTTGGCTAACCACTCTGCATGAGATCCTTCAGAGACCTCTGCCTAAAATCCTTTACGACCACTTTGTAGAGCACTAAAAATGAAACATATTGAAACTGAAATCAACTGATTTCAACATATAATTTTGCATGGGACCCTTCGGAGATTCTATACCAAATTTTTCACGTCCACTTTGTAGAACACCAAAAATGAAGAATAATGGCCTTTGAATCATCTGAATCGAACATAGAATGGCAAAGATATGAAGAATTGAAGTTCTATTGATAATTCTACATGAAAGCTTGCACGAGACCCACCGGTGGCCTCTACTAGAGATTCTTTATGTCCACTTTGAAAAGGACTGAAAATAAGGAATAGTACTTAAATCATATGATTTAGATATTGGATGATCAAGATATGATGATTTAAAGTTCAACGATAATTTATGCATGCATCCTACGATAATTACATAAACACTCCTACACTTTCAAATCGACTACAACTGTAATACCTTCCTTGTTTGATGTCCGAATTGGGTGATTTCGGTCTCAATTTGAAGATAATTTCAAGACCTATACATCCATGTAGGTAATAGCCCATGATCCTACTGTGGGGCTCATTAAAGAATCACAATACCTTCAATTAAAAGCCAGAAACCTGTCATATGGATTCACTTATGCTGGGGATGGCAAAAATGGGGTGCTTATAGCAGGAAACTATTAGCACCCCGATTTTTCCACTACGGGGATTTTCGCTCTCATTAGGGCACCATACGTAATGAAAGAGGTGTATCATAGAAAAAAAATGTTTAATAATAATAATAATAATTATAAATGAATGAAACAAAAGATATAATAAAAAAAAGGAAAAGAAAGAAAAAAAAGAGTATATATATATATATTCTGTAAAATGGAAAAAAAAAGGGTGGGGGGCAATTTGGGTACAAAATGAAAAAAAAGGGAACAATCCAGATCCCTAAAAGAAGGGATCGAAGACATGAGAAAAAAAAAAGAAGATAAAAAAAATCAAATCGAAGAGAGGAGAAGAAAAGGAGGAACAGAGAGATTGAGAGAGACGGTGAGGGAGAGAGTTGCGGGGGAAGACGGGAGGTCGACACCTCAACCCTCCTCCCCGAACTCCCTCCCTAAAAAGTTGCCGAAAGTTGCTTCTCCCCAGCCGCCTCAGCATCTTCATCCATCGACAACACACGAGGAGCCCTCATTTCCCGCAGCCATTAAACCCCCATTTGGAGGGACCGGTGGACAGAAGCAGAGAGGAAGAGATAAAAGGGAGGAAGGGGCTTATCTTTCAAAAGAGAAAATGAGAGAGAAAGGCTGGGAGACAAAATTGAAGAAAGGAGAGTAGAGAGAGAAGTGAGCAGAGAAAGTGTGAGAGGCGAAAAAGAAGGAGAAAAGAAGAGAGAAGAAGGAAAGCATCAGCGTAGCCGCTGCCGCCATGAAGAAGGAGAGCCGAAGCAGAGAGGAATTTTTTGTCTTCCTCCCTCTCCTTTTCGACGATCTCGATTGACAATGGGATCACTGATATCCCTCGCCAGCAGTGTTTGGAGAAAGAAAAATTTGAGAGAAGAGCAATGAGGGAGAGAAAACCAACGCAGCAGGTGAGCCTTTGTCATTCTTACTCCATTAATGTATCTTGTGTTTTTTATCCTTCTCTTTGTTCTTCTTTGTTGGTTGTGTATTGGTTGAAACCCTGACTATGAAGTCTGCTGTGTGATATTTTGTTCCCGCACACTGCTTTCAATTTTGATTTTTTCTCTAATTAGCATTCCATGACATGTCTTCATCATGATTTCCTTTACTCTTCAATTGCGACTCTGTACAGGTTTCTTTAGTGTTATGCATGTCTATTAGGCAATAAAATGTTGTGCTGGCCATTTCGTATGGCTCCATTTTGAAACAATTTGGAGTCCATCTCTTTAGAAATTTCATGATCTTTCTTGGGATTTTTATGAATGTTTTGTTCAAATTTTTGAGTTACCTTTCTTACTAGTGGGTATGTTTTTTTAAGCTAGTTTAATTTAGTTTAGTGCAGTTTCATTTCTTTTGGTTTTTTCCCCGTTTACCTGTGTTTGGGCTGTGTTCGGATAGCAAGGATTTTTTTTAGTTCTTTGTTTCTTTCTCTCTCTGTAGAATCTTGTCTTGTCTTTTGTTTTTTATTTTCATTGTTATCTTCAGGTATCTGCAGTTGCATATTAGATAGGCTTTGCTATAATCTAGATTGTATGATGTTCTTTTTTCTTACTCTTTATTTTTATGTTATCACTATACTTTCTGTTAATACTGTGATATTGTTGGTCTTTTTTGTTTCTTTCTTTTTTCTGGGAGAACCCAATTAAAGTTGTATTCTACTGTGGCTTGAGTTGGGTTTATTGTAGACCCATTTTATGCTGGTCTGGTTCAGGCCTGTTATGATCTGGCCTTGCTGGATTTAAGCATGGGATCTAGGCTGGTCCATGTTTTGTAGGGGGTCTGGTTCAATTGAGTCAAGTTTATTGGCTAGATTAATTTCGGTTTAGGTTTAGATTTGGTTCAGGTTTATCTGGATTGTTTTGGTTTGATTCAGATGCATGTTCGGTCTGGATTGGTTTAGGTTTGTTTTGGTTTGGTTTATTCTGAGCTGGTTCAGGTTTGTCCAGTTCATATTCTTGGAACCAGGTTCTTGGTTCATGCATTGGTGCATGTGGTTTGGGTCAGGTTTGGACTGACCCAGTGATTTGTTTAGGGTTGGCTTAAGTGTGGTTCAAATCCTAGTCAGTCAAGTTTGATTCCAGTCCAGTCCTGTTTGGTTTGGTCTAGGTTTGAGTATTGGTTCAGATAGATTCGGGTTGGTTATGGGTTTGTTTATATTTAGGCCAATTGGTGGGTTTTGAATTTGTATGGTTTAGGTTAGGTTTTCTTTAAGAACATCTGATTTGTTTTGGATTATGTCAGATTTTTTTATTTTTTTTATTTGGGTTAAATATGGTCCTAGGTCATTTGGTTTGATTTAGTCTGGTCCTGGGCTAGTTCAAGTTAATCCTGGTTTGGGTCTTTAGAGTTAGGTTTATATGGATTGGACTAGTGTAGCTAGGTTCTAGTCCTAATTAGGTCTAATCTAGTATGGTTTAGACTTGTGTAGTTTCAGATGTATAGGTTTTGGTTATTTTTTGGTTTAATTTGTTGTTGTTTTGGTTCGTGTTAGTTTGGGGTCCATTTGGCTTGTATAGCCTAATTTTGTTTGAGTTTTGGGGTTTCTTTTCTTTTAAATCTATTCTTTTCTTAATCTGTTATTCTTGCTTTGCTTAGGATTTATCTCACCTGTTTTGAATCTGGTATGCTCCATATGGTTTAGTATTTAGGGATTAATGCAGTAGTTGAACATTATTTGCATGTATGATTGATTTAGATTAATTTGTTATGTTCAAATGCTTATCTCAACGTGTGGTTCTCACCCCAAAAAATGTATTCCTATTTGAATATCCTACTTGTAATACATGTATGTTAGGATACACCTTTCTCGCGATGTGATTGGTTAGGGGACTCCAAAGAGTCCAACCCATTATGGGCCCAATTAGAATGAGGCCCACCTAACCCTAGGATTGGATCCAAGAGAGTGGGAAATCGTTGTATCAAAAATGTATTAATGAAAATGTGTGATTGGGTAGATGTATGCATAGGATTGGTGGCCTGACAGACGGTCCACCTGGGTATCCTGAATATGGGATATGAGTGAGATATTAGTATACCCCCGTGTGTGGGGAGCGGAGGCATTTGGCCTTTCCTGAGTGTTGTCACAGGTGTCCATGACTCATCAATCCATGGGAACTACGCTTGACCTGATTCTGGAGAGACAGAAGTCTAGAGGGATACGTAGGCTGCAGGGGAGTTTGGTCGCTCCACGCTCAGTCAAATTGAGGTAAGTTCCATGTATTATGGGATTACTTCGCCGAGGGGACTTCCTTGTGATAGGGAGTACCTCAACACTGAGTTGGGTCCCACTGTTGTGGGGACATCTCTCACCATTGGATGTGTTCCATGATTATGGGAGCATCCATTGCTTAGGATGCGTTCCAATATTTTGGGAGCATCCCTTCTCTTGCACACACTTGGTACGTATACACCCACCGGAACTACGTTTGGCCTGATTCTCGCCGCATAGGGATACGTAGGGGGTCTGGGATTTTCCCAGACCTCAGTCATATGTTATATATCTTTTTTTTTCCTTTCTTTTGATGTATGATTAAGCCATTCATTAAATTTTTTGATTCATTTTGTAATTATTTTCTTGTTTAAATTATTTAATTTCAGCTTATGCCATTCATGTTTAGTAAAGAATTAAAGATCAAATTAGGACTTTTCCTTATACCTTGTAATTTAATTAGATAGATAGCCCCAAGAATTCATAAACTGTAGCAAAAGGATAGGATTTAAGGAGGCCGGTTCAACCAAGCGAGTTGGGTGCCTAACACCTTCCCAACTCATAATTTGGCACTTACCCGCCTTTGGTGAGACAAGATTGCCGTTCCATTTGCGTGAGTCATTGGTGTCCCTCCATTGAGGGAAATCATTTATAGGTCCTAGACCTTATCTAGGTGGCGACTCCAGTCTTCTTACCCTCCACTGGAATGAGTGGATGGGATCTGAAGGTGAGAACTTTTCAGATCCCAGTTTGAGTGTAATGTGGGTAGACAAGTTTCACAACATGTAAAAATCAATTTTAAAAATGAGGATAAAATTAAATTTTCAAATTTTTTCCCTGGTCTCACAGTGCCGACTCCACTGGGGATTCATGCCAGACTCCAGATTGTAAATCCTTATCCCTTTCTCTTTATGCATAAATTTATGTCTTGGGGCTTTAGGTTGTAGTTAGGTGTAGAAGTAGCAAACAGTGGTCTTCAACCTTCATTGTTTAGGTGCATTGTATACATTTTTTACTATTTTATGGTATAGTGATATCATGGTTCTCATTGGTTACTATTATTACAAACCTTGTGGTTAGCTGAAACGGGCTCCAGTGCATATTGGATGACTTGGCAGGCGAAGCCACAACCTTGGCCTGTACCTACGGCTATGCGGGTATATAAAGGGATATAGGTGTCTTCGACTCATCGTGCATACGGTGATAGGCATTCTTATCCTTGTCAATGTAGCATTGTTGTGTCCCATTATCACATTACTGACACTTATATGCTTGATTCATCCTTGAACACCTAAGTGTTGTCTTTACCCAGTTTCACCTCGCTCAACGCAGGTGGTCACTGATGAAACCATCACTCATTTGTTCAAGATTGAATCGAAATTCTTTGATATCCTGTGCGCGTCCTTTCTGATGGTAAATCCCTCCCAAATCCAATGATTCCGATATGTTCATTTAGTTGGAGTTTCAACCAGAGGTATAGTCTGTTTCACAGATACCCTCTTGCTAAAAACCAACCAAAGAATCAATCTGAATCGCCGGAATTGGCGAGGATTAACCTAATGGAGTTCTTACACAGGATCTAACTTTGTCTGGTTGAGTCGGCTTTGATGCATGCATTATTCTTGGTTCTCCCTATCTGTTAGAGTCCTGACCTTTGTTCCCCTGTTCCATATTTCCAGTCATCTTCAGGAGATTTGAAACATAACATCCAGTTGGGTAAGGGATCCCACCTCTAGGAGGCTACATAGAGTCCCCAGTTTTCAACCAACTTAGGGATATCCTAGAGAGTCGGTTAGCCGGACAGAGGAAATGGAAGATCATGAGATAGAAGATCATCATGAGCCCCTAGAGGATCCAATCGCCATTTTGACCACCAGACTTACCAGTTTGGAGTGAATAGTTCACGCCATGGTAGGATTGGTCAAGTAAAACATGAATATTGGGCCGCAATCAGCCTCCAATGCGGCAGCCTCACCTGAGGGGGGCAATGGTCCCACCACCCCCATGAATGCATCTCCTTCACCCCAAATAGTGATTCAGGAGCCTTCCCCCAGTAAGCTATCAAAAGTGGATAAACGGTTGACCAGTTCAGCTGTCATGAGTCGGTTGCATAATGTAGATCATTTGCTTTGAGGAATGAAAGGAATGGAAGATCAGATTATAGACGCTGAGGGAGTGAATTACTTTCCAGAGGCCAAGCTGCCAGATAAATTCAAATGGCCTCTGTAGAAATTTAACAGGTCAAGTTGCCCCACCACCCATCTTAGATCATTTACTGGTATCTTGAGGATAGGGAGAGGGTTCACAGATGAGTAGTTGGGCCAAGCATTTCAGTTCTCTTTATCTGATGGGGCTCACAAAAGGTTTTTGCACTTGAACCTTCCCAAATCAAGTCCTGGGTAGACATTACAACTGCTTTTGTGGAACATTATTCTTATAACACTGAAGTGGAAACCCACAGAAGGCAGTTAGAGACAATCATGCAGTTGCCCGGAGAAGGATTCACTGCTTACTTGGATAGGTTCAGGGGCATTGCTGCGTAAATTTGGAACAGACCTTCTGAGAGAGAGCAAGTCACCATGATGATGAGAGGGTTGGCTAACCCATATAAAACTTTTATCTTTGGACAAGGCATCACCACATTCCAGACCTTAATCGCCGCTGGACAACAAATCGAAGATGCGATCAACCACGGGGATCTCCCGCATGAGGGCGATAAGGTAATATCTAAGGGCAGATCAAGCAGGAGAAATAATTCTTCCAAAGCATCTAGTGCAAATTCCTTTTCACAGTCCAAGAGTGTGGCAGCGGCCTCTTCAGCCCTGTTATTGATTGAAGCTCCATATCCTCAGAGGAATTAGAGAGCAAGCAGACAATATACAGAGCTGGATTTACCAAGAGAATTGATCATGGATAAGTTGATGAAGGCTGGCCAATTAAAGCCCCCTGGACTGATGGTACTACCCAATCCTCTCCCAACAAGCTTTAGACAGGACAGATTCTGCAAGTTCCATAACCAGGCTGGGCATGGCACAGAGTTTTGCTTCGCCTTAAAGGAAGCGATTCAAGATGCACTGGAGGCTGGAACTTTTGCCATTCAAAATCGACCAGCATCTACAGCAAAAAATCCTCTCCCTAACCACTCTGTCAACTTCATAGAGGAAGGGGAGGAGGATGGTCGTTACAATTCTTCACCTTTTGAGAATTCTGATGAATATGGTGCATCATCAGTTTCACCCGTTTACAGTTGGAAGGACCAGAACAAGTATGAGGGATCATCTGAGGTTGTGGCTATCAAGCAAGAACCAGAGTATGATCTAGAGGTGGTCTTCCCTCAACAGACAAAGCATTCTGTAGCCAGGGTTGAGAAGGGAACCCCTTTGATCATATACATTGAGGATGAGTTAGAGGTAGCCCAGGCGACCCAAGATTTCAGTAACCTAGAGATTTACATCCCTGGGTATGATGACAAGCCTGTAGCAGAAACCTAGAGTAGAAAGACCTTCAAGCCTGCAAACCTGATAGTTGATAATCCCGGACAGTTGGCAAGAGACAAGGGGAAAGAGCAATGTACTGCCCCTAAGCCCCAGAACCCTAGTTTGAAGTAGTTAGAGAAGACATAGGCTAATGTGTCAATTTGGGGGTTACTCATGGCATCCAAGGCACACAGGGACGTTGTTCTGAAATCATTAGCCAGCATCCAAGTTCCAGTGTCTACTAATTGTACTGAGCTAGCAAACATAGTTGGGGGATCTCATGTTGTTAACTCCTTGATGTATGGCGATGCTGACATTACTGATGAAGGGAGGATCCATAACAAGGCTATTTATATCACCATCGGTCTCAGGGATCACTTGATTCCAAGAGTGTTTGTAGTTGAAGGCTCAGCGTTGAATGTCTTCCCTCTGAGCACTTTTAAGTATCTTGGGTTCAATGAGGCGGAGCTCGGGCCTTCCACACACTGTGTTAAGGCTTATGACTGTACCAGGAGGACCATCAATGGAGTACTTAATGCACAAATTAAGGTGGGTCCTGCTATGTTTGACGTCGAGCTTCATATGGTGGACATACCTGCTTCCTTCAATCTGCTTTTGGGAAGGCCCTGGATCCACAAAGAAGGAGTCCTCACCTCGTCATTGCATCAGAAGATTAGATTTCAATATGAAGGGGTAGTGGTGATAGTATATGCCGATTCCAATATGGTTAATGCCCTAGCAGTGGGAGATAGCTGTTCTGAGGACAGTACAGGGGTGAAACTGAGTGGGTTCCAGATCAGTTCAATCCTGGCAACAGCAAAGTCAGAACCCTCAGGTAAGAATTTAAATTTTGTATTTAATTCATTGCTTAACATGTCTTTTTTCCTAGGAATGGGTCTGGGTTTGCATCGACAAGGTGACATCAATGTGCTTTCTCTAATGATAAATGAGAACAGATTTGGACTGGGGTACGTTCCTTCTAGGGAAGACCTGGCCCTAATTGACCGGAAGCAGAGGAGAGCCGATGACCATTTTTCAAGGCTCGAAAAAAGAAAGTACAAGAATAATAGATAGTTTTCAGTCTTTCCAAGAAAAGGCACCAGCAGTAGTAAGACATGGCAGCAACAATGGTCGGACCAAGAGATCCATAGCCTCCATTTCGATGGGATTCATAGTGAAGAGGAGATCTCACCTTCTACAACTCTTAATGGACACTTCATCAAGGAAGGGTCAAACTTTCCATTCTGTGGCTTCCCCGAGCCATGGTATGACGTGCACCTTCAACGACGAGTTCCTGGCTTTGAGTTCTTCTTTGACTGTGATGTTGATTGGGTAGAGCTGGAGCTGATGAGGATTCAAAAGCAAAGTGATGCGGCAAAGACGAGATCAAAGTTCGTGGATGTCGACAGCCTATTCGACGACGAAGGAGTCTTGGCCATCATTGAGCAAAGTGAGAGCGAGGATTTGGGTCCACACCAGCTTATTCATCCTTTTGATGGGGTTATCCCTAATTGGAGTTGTGTAGACCATTTTGTCTTTTTTAATGAGTCATGTATTTTGAACAATTTGGTTGTCTGTGCCTAGTACCAGTTTAGATAAGATGCAATCATTTTCTAGTGTTGATTCTGTCCCGCTTGGGACCTCCTATCCTGTAGACACCTCTTTTATTAGAAATGAAAATTTCACTTTCGATTATACTGTGTCTTCTTCTTCTTCCATTTCTGTCGATTACACTAACTCTGACTCTGATAATGATGAAAATGATGAACCTTCTCCTGTGTTAATGCGATCTATCAAGGCCTCAAAAGAAATGAAGGCCCGACCAATCGAAGAGAATTTCAAAATGGTCAACTTGGGCTCAACTGAAGAACCCCGTGAGATCAAGGTCGTGGTAACCTTAATTGAGGAAAAAATAGCTAATATGGTGGAGTTATTCAAAGAATTTCAAGAAGTCTTTACCTGGTCTTATGAATATATGCCTGGAATAGACCCTGAGGTGGTCCAACATAAGATTCCCTTGATGCCTGGTTCGAAGTCGCACAAACAAAAGTTGAGGAGATTGAGGCCAGAGTGGGCTTTGAAGGTCAAGGAGTAAATGGGAACAGCGGCTTAAGCCATTAGGTGTAGGCGCTTTCCAGAGGTGGAATCTTCTAGTTCTTCCTATTTGACCCGAAACCGATCGATCTAGCCATGAGCAGGTTGAAGAGAGCTCTAACAGGCCTTGGAGGACCGAACCCACGTATGTGGCAAAATACGGGGATGACTTGTGGCTAGGGGTGAAAGGCCAACCAAGATCGCAGAGCCTAAGTGTTTGCGAAGCTAAAGAAGGCCTCAAAAGCAATCCCCATGAAAGGACAAGAGGTGAACTTGAAGTGTGAAAATGAATGGATGCAGTTACCGTCAGGAATTTGATAAGAAATAGGAATGAACCAGTAAATGCTTGTAATGGATAAAGCAAAGACAAAACCATCTAAGAGGAGGGCATTCTATCTCGTAGTAGGGGTGGAAAGCCATGATGATCTTACCTGTTGGCTATATTTATTGTTTGTTTGTAAGTCGAAGTAAAGGGGTTCATAGGTCGATCGGGCAACCGTCTCTCTCTTGTCGGGCAAGCACTCCTTTCGGGCCGGGTAACAGAAGGCGAATAGGGAACGGGAAGAGCGAACACGGTTCGGGCTTCGGAAGGAAGTCAGTGGCAACAACTTGATGCTGGGTTTTTCGAAGTGGTCCACTACCCTGAGTGGTTGGCCAATATTGTCATTGTCCCAAAGAAATATGGTAATTAAGGGTATGTGTGGATTATAAAAATCTGAACAAAGCAAGCCCTAAGGATGACTTTTCTCTACCCAAGATTGACATATTGGTCAACAACACCGCTGGACATGTACTGTTATCTTTCATGGATGGCTTCTCAGGCTACAATCAGATAAAGATGGCACCAGAGGATAAAGAGAAGACTTCATTCACTATAGATTTGGATACTTATTGTTATACAGTAATGCCATTTGGGCTTAAGAATGCTGGGGCCACTTACCAAAGAATGGCTACTACTGTCCTCCATGACTTGATCCATAAGGAGGTTGAAGTATATGTAGATGATATGATTGTGAAGTCAATTACCAAGGAGAATCACTTCACGGCATTGAGGACATTCTTTGAACAAATAAAGCAATACAAGTTGAGGCTGAATCCACAGAAGTATGCTTTTGGAGTAACTGCTGGAAAAATATTGGGCTTCTTAGTGAGTGAAAGGGGTATAGAGATTGACCCAGCCAAGATTAAAGCTATATCCGAAATGCCTCCTCTATAAACAGAAAAGGAGATCAGAGGATTCCTAGGAAGAGTGCAATACATAAACAGATTCATAGCGCATCTAACAGCCATCTGTGAACCTATTTTCAAGCTATTGAAGAAGGACCAGCCAAAAACTTGGAATCCCCAGTGCCAGTTGGCTTTTGATAGGATCAAGGCATATCTAACTAATCTACCAGTTTTGGTCCCGCCAACCCCTGGGAGACCACTTCTATTGTATTTGTCTGTCTTAGAAGAGTCAATGGGATCCATGATTGCCTAGCATGACGAAGATGGACATACTGAGAGGGCTATGTATTATCTGAGCAAGAAGTTCACGGGCTACGAGGTTAACTATACTCCTTTGGAGAAAACATGCACGGCTTTGGTCTGGGTAACAAGGAGATTGAGACATTACATGCTCTCATATCCTATTGTCCTCATCTCTCGCATGGACCCGATCAAGTATCTTTTCGAGAAGCCCGCCTTGACAGGAAGAATGGCATGGTGGTTGTTGCTGCTTTTGGAGTTTGATATTACCTACATGAACCAAAAGTTTATCAAGGGAGTGTGATCGTTGAGAATTTGTCATCTCTCCCAATCGAAGGAAATCTTAAGCAATTGGAGGACGTATTTCCTGGTGAAGAAGTCTCCACGGTTCAGGAAGAACTGGGAGATGACATTTGGGTGATGTTCTTTGACGGCATGGCGAACCATCGAGGATATGGAGCTGGGGTATTGCTAGTCGATCCCGATGGTGTCTTCATACCTTTGTCTTTTCGTTTGGAGTTTGAATGCACAAACAATATTGCGGAGTACGAAGTGTCACACCCCAATTCTGAACCATTCAGAATGGTGCGATGAACCGCTAATAAACCAACGGTTCAACCAGAAACTCTAATAGGTTGTGTCCGTTGAAAATGAAACCATACACATCCACAACCATAATCAGAATAAATACACAATAGCGGAAGTCTTAATAATAAATGAACTGAGGAATCTAATTGTGATAATCATAGATAAAGTATCAATTTATGTTGTATCAACTGAGACATAAGTGAATAAAATATCAATTACATTTCCTTAATAAATTCAAATGAAAAAATCTAATCGAAAACGCATGCATTGCACTCGCATAAGGGATCATGCATTTCCACTAAGTCTTTAGCTTCCATTGCAGCAACATGCCCGTACATAGAAGTATTCATATAGTCCTCCACCATAGTACCTACATCATCAACTAAAATATTCGACGTCGAAAGGGTGAGCACACATCATGGCTCAGTGAGCAAACAAAACAATGCAACAATCATATGCATGCATTCAATTTATATCTGTGGCCTGGTAAATAAGTTTGCAATGCGCTATAGAAAGGTTCGGTGGCCGCCTCGCCTCTATGCATAGGGTGTGGAGGCCCGCCCAAAGGTTAACGTTTATTTTCATCGCCATCTACCCTACCATGGAATAAAGATAGAGCTAAAGTGCTGAGGCCCGACCTATGACACTTCCCCTGATACTCTACCCATACCAACATGTAAGCCCCTGCTGGCGAGGGCTTGCAAACTGGGCTCGCAACTAACCAATCCTAATGCCAAACAGTGTATCTAAGGCCTCACCCATCATCCCTCAATATGTCCATAGAGATAGGGCTAAGGCCCCCCGGCAGAGTCAGAGACTACACGGTCCGAGACCACCTCCCCTCATACACTACGACGTAATAGTTATGCTAAGGTGATGGCGATACGACGATGTCAGTGGACAGGACTTGAGTTAGAGATAGAGCTAGAGTGCTGAGGCCTGGCCTATGAGACCCCCCTGATACTCGCTCGCATCAAGCACACCGAGCACACACATGCATTCGCATGCCTATTCTTATCATCATCATCATCATCATGTTATAAACAATAATTTAAATATGCATGAACAGTAATAATAGAAATATTGGATGACATATTGAATGCACATAACAAGCATACACGTATAGAATCAATCATGGCATTGGACTCAAGAAATAAAAATAGTTTATTATTAACCAATTAGTTTAGGTCTTGTTCCCTCACCTTTGTTTGATTGTAGATCCTCTCTCAAGCTTTAAGAATCAACTAAATATCACTATTATATCACTAGAAGACCTAATCAAGTTGATAGAATTTAATTAAAATTAATTCTGATTTTAAAAAGCTTACTGTTAACTGGGGGTCGATGCCAGGGTCGGAGGTTCCATCGACCCTGGGTGCTACCACCCACATTCTGGACTTCCCAAACATTGCGGGCCGATGTTAGGGTCTGGTAGGGTCGATTCTCCATCGACCCTCCGTGTGACCCCCTGTGGGTTTAGTCGAAATTTTCATCCTACAGTCCATTCTTTCGTGTTTGGGTCCTATGGCTTGCTTCTATAATCCATTCCATACATGTTCTATGGTTTAGAACCATAGTTTACTCACCTACATGGTTTTAATGATCTCCCCCATGGTTTGCCATTAAAACCTAATCATGGGTGGATGATTTGGGCTTCTCCTAGATCATACCCTCTTCACTATCTATTCTAAGGTCTTAAGAACTACATGGAGATAGTATCCATACCTGAGAATTAGGCTTGTTTCTCTGAAGCGTTCTCTTTGATCTTCTTCTCCACTTTCCTTCTCTTTTCCTTCTCTTCTCTTTCTCTCAATCCAATTAGGGTTCTAAAAGGAGTGAAAGAGGTTTAGGGACGTCCTATTTATAGAGTAGAAACTCTCAAAATAAGTCCCATTGAGATTAGGAAAGAATCCCATTGAAATTTGGAAAGTTTCCAATTCACGGTTTCTGTCGGCAGACTGGGGGTCGATGAGGGGGTCGGAGATCCCGTCGACCCCTTGTTCTAAATTTTCCGACCCCCGATTATAAACTCAGGTTTAACTTTTTATATTGGGGGGGTCCGACCCTGCCTAGCTGGGTGTGCGACCCTCCCCCCTATTTTAGTGTTTTTAGGTCAGTTTAATACCTGGGATCGTTATCTCCTTCACGCACTTGGTCCATTTGGCTCGACCATGATGGGTAGACCTGGTTCAAAGTGGTAAGACCGGATTAGTTCGATACGGGTCTTACAACTCTCACCTACTTATAAAAATTTCATCCTCGAAATTGTATAGACCTTCCGAGTCAAATAAATGAGGATATTGCTTTCGCATAGCATTCTCTTCTTCCCATGTGATTTCTTCATATCTTTACTTCTCCAGGTGACCTTAACATAATAGATATCACGGTTGCATAGTTGTTGAACCTTTCGACTAGTGATTTCAGTTGGTGCTACTTCAAATGTCAAATCTTCAGTTAAATTAGGTAGGTCTATTGTCAAAACGTATGTCGGATCCTTGACATACTTCTTCAATAAGGAAATATGAAATACGTCATGCACACTTAACATAGATGGTGGTAGTGCTAACTAGTAAGCCACTTTTCCACGCTTAGCTAGAATCTCATATGGCCCGACATATCTCGGACTTAATTTCCCTTTTTGTCCGAACCGTTTCAAACCTCGCATATGCGATACTTTTAAGAATACTTTATCACCCACGATGAATTCAAGGTCTCGACGTCAAGTATCTGCATATTGCTTCTGACGATTCTGAGATGTTTTTACTCTTTCCTTGATAATGTCGACCACTCGACAAGTCTCTTTAATAAATTCTGGTCCAACAATACTACGTTCCCCAACTTCATTCCAAAACAAAGGAGTTCGACACTTCCTGCCATACAGTGCTTTATAGGGTGACATCTGTATAGTAGCCTGATAGCTATTGTTATATGCAAACTCAATCAATGGTAACTTTTCATCCCATGATCCTCTAAAATCAATTACACATGCTCAAAGCATATCTTCTAGAATCTGAATTGTACGCTCTGACTGTCCATCTGTCTGTGGATGGAATGCAGTACTAAAATTCAATGTTGTACCCATAGCCTTTTGCAATCCTTCCAAAAACTTTGAAGTAAATCGTGGATCTCTATCAGACATAATGCTTTCAGGTACACCGGGTAATCGCACAATGTTATCCACATACAGCTTAGCTAACCTCTCTAGTGTATACTGAGGTCGTATAGGTATAAAGCGAGCTGTTTTAGTCAGGCGGTCTACAATTACCCAAACTGCGTCAAACACTCGAGGGGTCAATGGTAATCCTGTGACGAAGTCCATAGTGATGCAGTCCCATTTCCATGCTAGTTCCGATAACGGCTGTAACAGTCCGACCGATCTTTGTCGTTCAGCCTTTACTTTCTGACAATTTAGGCATTGAGACATGAACTTAGCTACATATGCTTTCATTCCTCTCTACCAATATAATTTCTTTAGATCATGATACATTTTTGTACTTCCAGGATATATCAAATAGATGGTTGTATGGGCTTCTTTCATCAATCGGTGTCTAATGTCCAAGCTTTCTATTTCAGGTACACATATTCTTCCTTTGTATTTCAGTACCTTCTCTTCGTCCAAGGTGAACTCAGGGATAGTCCTACCTTTTTCGATGTCCTCTTGTACTGTTCTTATGTAAGGGTCTGATTTGATAGCTGTCTTTACTTCATCAATTATGTCCGGTATAATCTTCAATGCGGCGAACATATTTGAAAACCGATGAATAAACCCTTGGTTGGCTGATCCATCTGGTGCATCTATCACAAACTGCTCATTATCGTGACTGAATACCTTCCCGATAGTACTCATTGCGGAAGTTGTGCTAATCTCTCCCTGAGATTTTATCATTGTCTTTCTACTCAATGCATTGGCTACTACATTAGTTTTCCCCGGATGATACTGGATATCACAACCATAGTCTTTCAATAATTCCAGCCATCTTCTTTGTCTCATATTTAGCTCCTTCTGATTAAATAGGTAAGTAAGACTTTTATGGTCTGATTTAATCTGAAACTTCTCCCCGTACAGATAATGTCTCCATATTTTGACAGCATGTACCACTGTCGCTAGTTTTAAATCATGAGTGGGATAGTTCTTCTCATGTGTCTTCAATTGTCTTGAGGCATAAGCAATTACTTGTTCCCCTTGCATAAGTACATATCCTAATCCAGTCCTAATGCATCAGTGTACAAAATAAACGGCTGTCCTGGAATCGAAATGGTCAAGATTGGAGCTGATAACAATCTAGCCTTCAATGTTTGGAAATTCTTCTCGCACTTCTCAGTCCACACAAATTTCTCGCCCTTCTTAGTCAAACTGGTAAGTGGTACGATAATTCGGAAATAGTCTTCCACAAATCGTTGATAATACCCAGTTAGACCCAAGAAACTTTTAATTTCTGCAACGCTCTTCGGTGCTTCCCACTTTACAATAGCCTCGATCTTGCTGGGATCCACTTTAATTCCTTCAGCGGATACTACATGGCCTAGAAATACGACTTCCTTTAGCCAAAACTCACACTTTGTAAATTTGGCGTAGAGCTTTTCCTTTCGTAATCGCTGCAGAGCGTCGTTTAGATTTTTAATATGAGTTTCCTCGTCTTTGGAGTAGACCAATATATCATCGATGAATACAATAATCAACGTATCCAACATATCGTGGAATACCCGATTCATAAGTTTCATAAAGGTTGTTGGTGCGTTCGTCAATCCAAAAGACGTGACCAAAAATTCATAATGTCCATATCTGGTCCTGAATGCTATATTGGGAATATCACTATCCTTAATCTTCAGTTGATGGTAGCCTGACCGAAGATCGATCTTGGAGAACACTTTGGCACCTTGCAACTGATCGAACAAATCATCGATCCAAGGCAATGGATACCGATTCTTGATTATCAGTTTATTCAGTTCTCGGTAGTCTATACACAATCGAACACTACCGTCCTTCTTCTTTACGAATAATACTGGCGCTCCCCATGGTGATATGCTAGGGTGAATGTAACCCTTGTCCAACAGTTCTTGTAGTTGTACTTTCAATTCCTTCAGTTCAGTAGGAGCCATTCGATAAGGTGCTTTCGATATTGGTGCGGCTCCAGGTATAAGAACTATAACAAACTTTATAGCTCGGTCGGGTGGTAATCCTGGTAGTTCTTCAGGAAATATGTCTAGAAAGTCACGCACGACATCAATATCTTCCATTCGTGGTGCTTCCTTGGTAAGGTCGACCACAGATACTAAATACCCGATTGCTCCTTTCTCAAGGCACTTCTTAGCCTTTAGCGCAGAGAGTATGAGCTTTAGTTTACGGGGAAGTTTGGTTCCCACAAAACTGAACCATGCTCCTTCCTTGTCCTTAAATGTAAGCTTCTTGTCGGCACAGAATAGGTTTGCAGAATGCCGAGCTAACCAGTCCATTCCCAAGATGACGTCAAAGTCTGTCATCTCAAGTTGGATCAAGGTTGCATCCAAAGTCTTTTCATCAATAAGAACTGGATATGGTCCATAACCTTTTTCTAATTCCACTTCTAATCCCATAGGTGATCGCACAAGCAGTTTGTAGTCTAAGGATTTAATGGGTAAATTCAACTTCTTTTCAAATGACACAGATATAAAAGAATAAGTAGCTCCTGGGTCAAAGAGTACTCTGGCAGGTATTGTCACACCCCAATTCCACACTGTTCAGAATGGTGTGATGAACCGCTAAACAAACAACGGCACAACCAGGATCTCTAATAGGCTATCCCCGCGTTATCCAAACTTTACACGCATCCACAATCATAATCAGAGTAATACACAATAGCGGAAAATTTATAAATAATATGAACTGAGAACTAAGTTGATAACCATAAATAATAGCAAATTATTCTGTGATTAACCGAGACATAAATATTTAAATACCAAATACATGTCTTATAAATCCAATAAAGAAAACTACAAAAATATCTAATCGAATACACACGAGTTGCACTCGCAAGAGGAGTCGTGTGTATCGTCTTCAGCTCCAACTTCCATAGCTGCTACAGTTCCATACGCTGACATGTTCATATAATCTTCAACAGTATATCTTGCATCATCAACTAAAAATATTCGACGTCGAGGGGTGAGCACACAACACGGCTCAGTGAGTAGCCAAAACAATGCAACATTACATATGCATGCAAAAAGTCAATTCATATCTTTGGTCTTGGTTTATAGTTTGCAATGTGCAATAGAAAGGTTGGGTGATCAAAGGTTAACGTTTATTGATACCGCCTCTATACACAGGGTGTGGAAGCCCGCCCGAAGGTTAACGTTTATCGTCGTCCCCATCCACCCTACCATAACATTATACAACAAAGGTTAACGTTTATTGCTATATAATGCTATACCAACACGTAAGCCCCTGTTAGCGAGGGCTTGCAACTGGGCTCGCTGCTAACCAATCCTAATGCCAAACAATGTATCCAAGGCCTCACCCCAGCATCCCTCAGAACATCCATAGAGATAGAGCTAAGGCCCCCTGGTAGAGTCAGAGACTACAAGGACCGAGACCACCTCCCCTGATACTCTACGACATAATAGTTCTGCTAATGTAATGGCGATACGACGATGTCAATGCACAAGACTTGAGTTAGAGATAGAGCTAAAGTGCTGAGACCCGCCAAAGGTTAACGTTTATTGACGTCCTCATCACACCTCCCCTGATACTCTCTCGCATCAAGCACACCAACCACACACATACAAGCACATGCCTATTCCTATCATCATCATCATCATCATCATGTTATAAACAGTAAAGTAAGTATGCATGAACAAGTAATAAAAATATTAGATGGCATGCTGTATGCACATTACAATCATATTCGCATAGAATCAAACATGGCATAGGACTCAATAAAAGAAAAACAGTTTATTATTAACCAACTTAGTTTGGGGTTAAGGTTCCTCACCTTAGTTTGCTAATAGATATTTTCCAAGCTTTCAATTTACTGTTATAACGGTATTATATTGCTAGCAAACCTAACAAAGTCGATAGAATTTAATTAGAATTAATTCAGAATTTAAAAACCATTCTGTCAGCGAGGGTCGATGCTAGGGTCGATGCTAGGGTCGATGGGTCTATCGACCCTCCCAAAGATCCCCGAACTTCCAGAATGCTGAGGGTCGATGGTCAGAAACACCTAGGGTCGGATGGTCTATCGACCCTCGGTGCGACCCTCGGTGCACTCTGGTCCAATTTCCACTTTTTAATCCATTCTTCGTGTTTGGGGTCCTATGGCTTGCTTCCTACACTCACTCAACATTCATTCCATGGTCTAGAACCATGTATGATTCATCTAGATAGCTTTCGTGCATCCTCCCATGGTTTTCCATGAAAACCTAACCATGGATGGATGGTTTGGGTTTCTCTGAAATCCTACACTCAATCATATCTAACCTAAGGTCTGTAGAAACTCATGGAATTAGTATCCATACCTGAGAAGATTACTTTCCTCTGCAATTTCTTCTCCTTTTTGCTAAGCCTTCTTCCTTGCCTCATTTCTTCCTCTTTTCCTTCTTCTCTCTTTCTCTCAATTCAATTAGGGTTGTGAAAGGAGTGAATGTGGCTTAGGGACGTCCTTTAAATAGACTAGGAATGTCCTATAATAATCCCATTGATATTTGAAAAGAATCCCAACCGAAAATTAGGAAATTTCCTAATTTCAGTTTTCGTCAAAAACCGAGGGTCGATGGGAGGGTCGATGATCCCGTCGACCCTAGGGTCTTAAGCTGTCCGACCCTCCCTCAAAAACTGAGGGTCGATCTTTTCGGTTTGGGAGGTCTGACCCCCTTGGCCGGGTGTGCGACCCTCCCCTAGAATTAAGTGTTTTTGGGTCGATTTCATACCTGGGATCTCGATCTCCTTCATGCCCTTGGTCCACTTGACTCGACCATGATGGGTAAACCTGGTTCAAGGTGGTAAGACCGGGTTAGATTGACACGGGTCTTACAACTCCCCCCAACTTATAAAAATTTCGTCCTCGAAATTGTACGTACCTTCTGAGTC
Source organism: Protea cynaroides (assembly GCA_028583415.1). Lineage (NCBI taxonomy): Eukaryota > Viridiplantae > Streptophyta > Magnoliopsida > Proteales > Proteaceae > Protea > Protea cynaroides. Next base: position 79,547,074 of record CM053271.1, read on the forward strand.
AAACAAGTCAGGATATTGCTTCCTCATAGCATTTTCTTCCTCCCATGTAATCTCTTACATGTCTCTACTTTTCCATGTGACCTTAACATAGTAGAGATCTCTGTTGCGTAGACGTTGAACTTTTTGACTAGTGATTTCCGTTGGTATTACTTCAAATGTCAAATCATCAGTCAGTTCTGGCAAATCTCGTCAACACATGTGTTGGGTCTTTGACATACTTCTTCAACAAGGATATGTGAAACGTCATGCACACTTGACATAGATGGTGGTAATGCTAACTGATAAGCTACTTTTCCACGCTTAGCCGAATCTCATATGGTCCGACATATCTTGGACTTAATTTTCGTTTTTGTCCGAACCTCTTCAATCCTCGCATAGGCGATACTTTCAAGAATACTTTTTCGCCTACGGCGAACTCTAGATCTCTTCGTCGAGTATCTGCGTATTGCTTCTGATGGTTCTGAGCTACTCTTACTCTTTCCTTGATGATGTCGACCACTCGACAAGTCTCTTCAACAAATTCTGGTCCAATGATACTACGTTCTCCAACTTCATTCCAAAACAAGGGAGTTCGACACTTCCTACCATACAGTGCTTCATAAGGTGACATCTGTATAGTAGCCTGATAGCTGTTATTGTAAGTGAACTCGATCAATGGTAACTTCTCGTCCCACGATCCCTTGAAATCAATCACACATGCTCGTAGCATATCTTCTAAGATCTGAATTGTACGCTCCGACTGTCCGTCAGTCTGTGGGTGGAATGCAGTATTGAACTTCAATGTTGTACCCATAGCCTTTTGCAGTCCTTCCCAAAATCTGGAAGTAAATCGTGGGTCTCTATCGGACACAATGCTTTCTGGAACACCGTGTAGCCGAACAATATTATCCACATACAGTTTTGCTAACCTTTCCAGTGTATACTGGGGTCGTATCGGTATGAAGCGAGCTGTCTTAGTCAGACGGTCTACAATCACCCAAACTGTGTCAACTACTCGAGGAGTCAATGGTAGTCCTGTGATGAAGTCCATAGTGATGCAGTCCCATTTCCAAGCTGGTTCCGGTAATGGTTGTAACAGTCCTGCGGGTCTTTGTCGTTCCGCCTTTACCTTCTGACAATTTAGGCATTGAGACACGAACTTGGCTACATCTGCCTTCATTCCCCTCCACCAATACAGTTTCTTTAGATCATGATACATTTTTGTACTTCCAAGATGTACCGAGTAGATGGTGGTATGGGCTTCTTTCATGAGTCGGTGTCTAATGTCTACACATTCTGTTTCGGGTACACATATTCTTCCTTTGTATTTCAGTACCTTCTCGTCATCTAAGGTGAACTCCGGGTTAGTCCTACCTTTCTCAATATCTTCTTGTACTGAACTCCGGGTTGGTTGATCCATCCGGTGTATCTATCACATACTGCTCGTTGCCGTGATTAAACACTATTCCATTGGTATACATTGCTGCAGTCGTGCTGGTTTCTCCTTGAGATTTTATCATTACTTTTCTACTCAATGCATCTGCTACCACGTTCGCTTTTCCCGGATGATACTGGATATCACAATCATAGTCTTTCAATAATTCCAGCCATCTTCTTTGTCTCATATTTAACTCCTTCTGATTAAATAGATAAGTAAGACTTTTATGGTCTGACTTAATCTGAAACTTCTCTCCGTATAGGTAGTGTCTCCATATCTTGACAGCATGTACTACTGCCGCTAATTCCAAATTGTGAGTGGGGTAGTTCTTCTCATGTACCTTCAACTGTCTCGATGCATACGCAATTACTTGTTCTCCTTGCATAAGCACACATCCTAATCCCAATCCCGATGCATCAGTGTATAAAGTAAATGTCTGTCCTGGAACGGGAATGGTTAAAATTGGAGCGGATATCAATCTGGTCGTCAGTGTTTGAAAGCTCTTTTCACACTTATCCGTCCATACAAACTTTTCTCCTTTCTTGGTCAAACTGGTGAGAGGTACGGCAATCCGAGAATAGTTTGCTACGAATCTCCGATAATATCTAGCTAGACCCAGAAAAATTTTAATTTCTGAGACGCTCTTTGGTGCTTCCCACTTCACAATAGCTTCGATCTTACTGGGGTCCACTTTGATTACTTCCGCGGATACTACATGGCCTAAAAATGCGACTTCGCTTAGCCAAAACTCACACTTAGAAAATTTGGCGTATAACTTCTCTTTCCTCAAACGCTGTAGGGCTGCGTTTAGGTTCTTGACATGGGTTTCCTTGTCCTTGGAGTATACCAATATGTCATCAATAAATACTATCACTGACATGTCCAACATATCATGGAAAACTCGGTTCATAAGTTCCATGAACGTTGCCGGTGCATTAGTTAGTCCGAAAGACATCACTAAGAATTCATAATGTCCGTATCTTGTCCTGAAAGCTGTCTTCGGAATGTCACCTTCCTTAATTTTCAATTGATGATAGCCTGATCGAAGATCGATCTTTGAAAATACCTTCGCTCCTTGTATCGATCGAACAAGTCATCGATCCCGGGTAGTGGATATCGATTTTTGATTGTCGACTTATTCAACTCTCTATAGTCGATACATAACCGAACGCTACCATCTTTCTTCTTTACGAACAACACCGGTGCTCCCCATGGAGATATACTTGGGTCTAATATAACCCTTATCCAGCAGTTCTTGTAGTTGCACTTTTAATTCCTTCAGTTCAGTAGGAGCCATTCTATACGGTGCTTTTGATACTGGTGCGGCTCCAGGTGTAAGATCTATTACAAACTCCGTGGCTCGGTCGGGTGGTAATCCGGGTAGTTCCTCCGGAAATACATCAGGAAAGTCCCGCACTACATCAATATCTTCCCTTTGTGGCACGTCCTTGGTTAGGTCGACCACTGATACTAGATATCCGACCGCTCCTTTCTCAAGGCACTTCTTAGCCTTTAATGCGGAAAGTATGAGCTTGCGTCTCCTGGGAAGTTTGGTTCCCAAGAAACTGAATTCTGCTCCTTTATCTTTGAACGTTAGCTTCTTCTCGGCGCATAACAGATTTGCAGAATGCCGAGCTAACCAGTCCATTCCTAAGATGACATCGAAGTCTGCCATCTCAAGTTGTATTAAAGTTGCATCCAAGGTTTTCTCTCCAATGAGAACTGGACATGGTCCATAACCTTTCTCTAATTCCACTTCTAATCCCATCGGTGACCGTACGAGTAATTTGTAGTCTAAGGTTTTGATGGGCAGATTGGTCTTCTTTCCAAACGACACAGATATAAATGAATGAGTAGCTCCTGAATCAAAGAGTACTCTGGCAGGTACGCCATTGATAGGTACGATACCTGTGATCCATTTTTACTTAGTCTACATACTCAATCAGTGTAATTATAATCTTAAAGTTTCGGTCATACCTGTGACCACATCGGGCGATGTGGCTGCATCCTCTAATGTAACAGCATATACCCGTCCTTGATGTAACAGCTTTTTGGGTTTTGGGCACTCTCTTGCCATATGCCCTGGTTGGTTGCAGTTATAGCACTTCGGGGCTTCAGAATTTGGCTTTGGCTGAGGTTGAGCTACGGGGATAGTCTTGGTTGCAGCATTAAAATTCTGAGGACGGAAAGGCTTATACGTCCTGTTGTTGCCTCCGTTATAGGAGTTTTCGGCTGGTCTCTTAATTCCTCTGCTCTGGGAGAAATAGCTCTCCTTCTGGCTCGATTCAATCACTCGAGCAATCTGAACAGCTTCGTTGTATATGTTCTTCTCTAATCCCAGAACATGTTCCCTGATACTTCCTCTCAGTCCCGCGACGAATTTTTGGGTTTTTGTATCTTCGTAATGTTGTTGATATGAGTCTACGGACATCTGCCCTTGGTACAGACTCAGAAATTCCTTTTCCATTGAATCTCTGAAGCTTCTTGGGAAATACTTCTCGAAGAATGCTTCTTTATATATAGCCCATGTCAGTAGGGCGTGCTTGGTCAATAAGTATGTCTTTGTAGATTTCCACCAATGGTGTGCGTCGCCTTTGAGCATGAAGGTGGCGCATAGTACTTTCTCTTCCTCGGTGATAGTCATCATGAGGAAGTTCCTTTCCATCTCGTCTATCCAGTGTGCTGGCCACAGTGGATCAGACGGTTTACCATTGAATTCTCTCGGTTTCATTTTCAAAAATCTCTCTACTAGCCGGGAGTGATCCAGTTGATTTTGATATGCCCCAAACATAGGGGGTGGATACTGATAGTTCCCTTGGGCTGCTTCTGGGGCTTGCACAGGAACTGGTGCAGCCGGTTGTTGAGGTGTCTGAGGGGCTGGGTGGTTACCCACTGGTGCTGCACTAGCTTGCCCAGTGTGCATGGCTGCAGCCTGAGTGGCTTGAAACATAACTCCCATCGCAACCTGCATTTGAGCTTGTGCATGTTGCATTTGTTGTAGCTGTTGAGCCAGATTCATCACCACTGTTGTTAGCTCAGGTGGTGGTGGTGGCAAATTCGTAGGGTTTGCCGGCTCGGGATTACCCTGTGCATAATTATTCTCTTGACTAGTCTCACCCACGGGTGGTGGTGGTGGGACTGTGCTTCGGGTCTGTCGGGTCACTCTACGTCCAGACATATTTTCTTTCTGAGATGGGTGGTGCCTGAAAATCATCAAAATCCATGAGAAATCATTTATACTTCATGTAGGCACGCTAACCGATGTAAAATTCAAAATCCTTAATTTATTCTGAAAAATTTTACTGTCCTTTCTATGTAGGGTCGATGGTGAGGGTCGTTGGTATGTCCGACCCTTGGTATCCGACCCTGGGAATGACCTGTTCTTCCCGAGAGCTGAGGGTCGATGCGAGGGTCGATGGGTGTTCGACCCTCAGTCCGACCCTTGAATTTCTGTCAGATTCCCGAGAGTCGAGGGTCGATTGGAGGGTCGATCCGAGAGTCGATGGTGTCAGTCGAATTGTCTGACCCTCGGACTAAAAATCAAATTTTTAAGATCCCATTCTGGGTCATTTCTCACTATTCCCCCTCCGTTTCGACTCGTCTCTACTCTCCGAGTTGCTACAGTGCTACTTCGCTATTGTGGATCGTTCCTAGTCCGAGTTTCGACATCCACATCACCCCTACAGGTATACTTTCCCAACTTTACCTGTTTTTAGGTTTTTATTTCTAGGTTTTTGCTCCTTTAACTTGTATTTTTCAAATTAAACTTTTTCCAACCGTAAAATTTCGATTTTTATTGGGGGCTTTTGTTATTGGGGTCTTGAGGAACGAAAGCCCTCAAATTTTTTTGAGTTTCATCGGTTGGTCATCGAGAAACTTAAATTTTTCTCTTTTTGCCATAATTTGTCGACATTTTTGGTTTTTCTTGAATTTCTCCAAATTAGACCTTATCCGTTAAAATTTTCTACTGCCTGTAGATTGTAGGATATGTTTTAACTTACGTAAGTTCTTACGCCCATTTGTATGGTGAAAAATGGGACTTTATTGTTAACTTACGTAGTTATTAAATCCAATTTCGGATTTTATCCTACTAACTCCTGGTTTATTTTCTCTTTCTTATTTTTGTAGGTACTATGGCCCGTACTAAAGTGCCAAGATTGCGTGATCCTCTCCGTTTCCGTTCAAATGAGGCCGAGGCACAGTATGCCTACTATACAGGCAAGAAAGTGGAAGGGGGTCGTATGGTGAACCTGGCTGATCTAGCCTTGTTCAACGTCGAGAGAGCTTTTGGCGACATGGGGTGGCTCCCTGTCATCACATACGACGCGTGCACATGTCCAGACTTGGTGCGCCGGTTCTATTGTAATCTCGGTGGTGGGGGATTACAATGATGTCGAGCAGGTCGGGAGTTGCGCATCACTAGCTACGTCAAGGGGGTGCACATTTCTTTTGACTATCGGCAGCTGGCCGATCTGTTGGGCATTCCCTTCGATGGCCCTATGGTGTCTCGTGTGCCGGGAGAGCCACGGTTTGTTGAGATGGAGATGAGAGCAGAGATCGACAATCGGTTGCTCCGTCCCGATAGATGGCAGATGAGAGCTTGTTACTTGCGTCCATCTCCACGAGTCTTCTGCAAGATTATCCAGCATAATCTGATTCCGTAGAGTGGGCACTATGAGAGGGTGTCTCGGCTGACCCATGACCCGTTTGGGGGTGGATCTGGTTGATGAGAAGATCCAAGAAAAGACCTTCTCGTCGCCTCTAGATTGGGAGGCTATCTGCAAGATGGGGCTGTAGATGCGGAGGTTAGCGATGAGGAGAGGAACGCGATGGTGCGCCCTCATACTCGGGTCGAGGTGACCCGATGCTGCGGCTGCTGCTAGGGCTCGGGGAGATCCGGTCGACGATGATGATCGTATGTATATGGATGTCAACGCGATACCCCCGCCATCACCCACACAGGCGGATGGAGTTGGTACTTCTACTGCGGCGGCTTCGGTACCCGAGGCCAGTCCTTCTCATGATGCTGGTCCTTCACGCCCACCTTCTGATATGATGGAGATGCTGCGCGAGATCAGAGAGACTCAGCGCAGATCGGACCTGAGGATGGAGGATTTGCTAGATGCTCAGCGCATGAGAGTGGATGAGCTGTTGGCTGCTCAGCACACCTCTGACGCGCGGGTAGGTGAGCTCATGGAGATCTAGCGTGCGACTGACAGGAAAGTAGCCGATCTCACAGTTAGTCTACAGACGATCCTGACTCAGATAGCCTGATTGACTAGAGTCTATGCTGAGGACTACGACAGAGATCGTGAGGCACCGCCTCCTCCTTCGCCTCCAGCTTCCTGATTGTACTTTACTTTTCTTGTACTACAGAGTAACTGTGCGGGTTGTGGACGGTACTCGGCTTTAGTGATGTATATACGTTTTGTTTCTCTCACTCCTTGTATGTAACTGGTTTCCCCTTTAATAGATGCATTATTCTCTTTTTAATTCGGTTTCAATCATCACTTGTGCTTACAGTGTGTTTGTATTAAAGCTTTTAATTTATCCTATCTCGGTTCACAATGGTCCGGAATGTGTGTCGGTCCGACCGGCAAGGCCCGAGACACTCGATACCAAGTTGTCACACCCCAATTCCACCTTGTTCAGAATGGTGTGATGAACCGCTAAACAAACAACGGCTCAACCAGGATCTCTAATAGGCTATCCCCACGTTATCCAAACTTTACACGCATCCACAATCATAATCAGAGTAATACACAATAGCGGAAAATTTATAAATAATATGAACTGAGAACTAAGTTGATAACCATAAATAATAGCAAATTATTCTGTGATTAACCGAGAGATAAATATTTAAATACCAAATACATGTCTTATAAATCCAATAAAGAAAACTACAAAAATATCTAATCGAATACACACGAGTTGCACTCGCAAGAGGAGTCGTGTGTATCGTCTTTAGCTCCAACTTCCATAGCTGCTACAGTTCCATACGCTGACAGGTTCATATAATCTTCAACAGTATATCCTGCATCATCAACTAAAAATATTCGACGTCAAGGGGTGAGCACACAACACGGCTCAGTGAGTAGCCAAAACAATGCAACATTACATATGCATGCAAAAAGTCAATTCATATCTTTGGTCTTGGTTTATAGTTTGCAATGTGCAATAGAAAGGTTGGGTGATCAAAGGTTAACGTTTATTGATACCGCCTCTATACACAGGGTGTGGAAGCCCGCCCGAAGGTTAACGTTTATCGTCGTCCCCATCCACCCTACCATAACATTATACAACAAAGGTTAACGTTTATTGCTATATAATGCTATACCAAAACGTAAGCCCCTATTAGCGAGGGCTTGCAAACTGGGCTCGCTGCTAACCAATCCTAATGCCAAACAGTGTATCCAAGGCCTCACCCCAGCATCCCTCAGAATATCCATAGAGATAGAGCTAAGGCCCCCCGGTAGAGTCGAGACTACAAGGACCAAGACCACCTCCCCGATACTCTACGACATAATAGTTCTGCTAAGGTAATGGCGATACGACGATGTCAATGCACAAGACTTGAGTTAGAGATAGAGCTAAAGTGTTGAGACCCGCCAAAGGTTAACGTTTATTGACGTCCTCATCACACCTCCCCTGATACTCTCTCGCATCAAGCACACCAACCACACACATACAAGCACATGCCTATTCCTATCATCATCATCATCATCATCATCATCATGTTATAAACAGTAAAGTAAGTATGCATGAACAAGTAATAGAAATATTGGATGGCATGCTATATGCACATTACAATCATATTCGCATAGAATCAAACATGGCATAGGACTCAATAAAAGAAAAACAGTTTATTATTAACCAACTTAGTTTGGGGTTAAGGTTCCTCACCTTAGCTTGCTATAATAGATATTTTCCAAGCTTTCGATTCACTGTTATAACGGTATTATATTGCTCGCAAACCTAACAAAGTCGATAGAATTTAATTAGAATTAATTCAGAATTTAAAAACCATTCTGTCAACTGAGGGTCGATGCTAGGGTCGATGGGTCTATCGACCCTCCCAGCATTCCGAACTTCCCGAATGCTGAGGGTCGATGGTCAGAAACACCTAGGGTCGGATGGTTTATCGACCCTCGGTGCGACCCTCGGTGCACTCTGGTCCAATTTTCACTTTTTAATCCATTCTTCGTGTTTGGGGTCCTATGGCTTGCTTCCTACACTCACTCAACATTCATTCCATGGTCTAGAACCATGTATGATTCATCTAGATAGCTTTCGTGCATCCTCCCATGGTTTTCCTTGAAAACCTAACCATGGATGGATGGTTTTGGGTTTCTCCGAAATCCTACACTCAATCATATCTAACCTAAGGTCTGTAGAAACTCATGGAATTAGTATCCATACCTGAGAAGATTACTTTCCTCTGCAATTTCTTCTCCTTTTTGCTAAGCCTTCTTCCTAGCCTCCTTTCTTCCTCTTTTCCTTCTTCTCTCTTTCTCTCAATTCAATTAGGGTTGTGAAAGGAGTGAATGTGGCTTAGGGACGTCCTTTAAATAGACTAGGAATGTCCTATAATAATCCCATTGAGATTTGAAAAGAATCCCAACCGAAAATTAGGAAATTTCCTAATTTCAGTTTTCGTCAGAAACCGAGGGTCGATGGGAGGGTCGATGATCCCGTCGACCCTAGGGTCTTAAGCTGTCCGACCCTCCCTCAAAAACTGAGGGTCAATCTTTCTGGTTTGGGAGGTCCGACCCTGCTTAGCTAGGTGTGCGACCCTCCCCTAGAATTAAGTGTTTTTGGGTCGATTTCATACCTGGGATCTCGATCTCCTTCATGCCCTTGGTCCACTTGACTCGACCATGATGGGTAAACCTGGTTCAAGGTGGTAAGACCGGGTTAGATTGACACGGGTCTTACAGGTATGCCATTTATAGGTACGATACCTGTGATTTATTTTAACTTAGTCTACATGCTCATACAATGTAATACAACTAACTAAAAAAATTCAAGTCATACCTGTGACCACATCAGGCGATGCGGCAGCATCCTCAGATGTAACCGCGTAAACTCGTCCTTGATGTAGCTACTTCCTGGGCTTAGGACATTCCCTTGCCATATGTCCCACTTGATTGCAGTTATAACATTTCATCCCTTCAGTAATTGGCTTTGGTTGCTGTGGAGCTGCGGGGGTAGTCTTAGCTGCAGCATTAAAGCCTTGAGTACGGAAGGGTTTGAATATCTTGGTGTTCCCTCCATTGTAAGAATTTCCAGCTGACCTTTTTATACCTCTGTTTTGCATGAAATAACTCTCCTTCTGGCTCGATTCTATAACTCGAGCAATTTGTGCCGCTTCATTATAGATTTTCTTTTCATGTCCCAGAACATGCTCGCGGATGCTTCCCCTAAGTCCCATGACGAACCTTCGGGTTTTGGTGTTTTCCTCTTGCATACTGGCGGGTCCAAAGAAGAACAGCTCTGCATAACACTGTTGATATGCATCAACGGTCATCTGCCCCTCATATAAACTCAAGAACTCTCTTTCCATAGAATCTCTAAAACTTCTCGGAAAGTACTTCTCAAAGAACGCCTCCTTATAAATATCCCAAGTCAGTTGGGCGTGCTTTGTTAATAAATATGTCCTGGTAGACCTCTACCAATGGTGTGCATCTCCTTTCAGCATAAAGGTGGCACATAATACTTTCTCTTCTTCATTCACTGTCATCATCATAAAATTTCTTTCCATCTCGTCAACCCAGTGTGTCAGCCATAAGGGATCTGCTGGCTTTCCATTAAATTCCTTGGGCTTCAGTTTCAGAAAACGCTCCACCAGTCTAGAGTGGTCTAGTTGTTGCGGGACATATGCCCCATACATAGGTGGTTGGTACTGATATCCACCTTGAGCTATCTCAGGATTTTATACTTGAGCCTGCATGATGGGAGTCTGAGGTGCGTGGGGTACTGTGTTACTTCCCCCTGGAGTTGTACTTGCCTGTCCTGTTGGCATTGGAGGTGTCTGTGCAGCTGGAATAGTCATACCAAAGGTAGCTTGCATAGTAGCCTATGCCTGTTGCATTTGCTGCAGCTGTTGGGCCAAGTTCAATACGACTGTAGCCAAGTCTGTAGGTGGAGCTAGCAGATTTGTAGGATTTTTCTGCCCATTTATGATGGACGGTGCCGTATTCGTATTCCCCTGTGTTTTCGGGTGTGTCTGGCTATCTTCCCCCACAGGTGGTGGTGGTGGGATAGAGTTACGGCTTTGTCTGGTTACTCTGCGTCCAGCCATTATCTAATCTGGTAGTGGGATTGCCTGAAAATCATTGAATACATGAGACAATCATTATATATTTCATTCTCATATTTTAAAACCACTAACAAATTCAAATTTCAAATTTTTTAGATCATTCTGTCGAAAATGCTGTATTTTCACTGCAGGGTCGATGGATGTCCGACCCTCAGTCTGCGACCCTGAGGAACCACCAATTCTTCCCGAGAGACGGGGGTCGATGGGGGGTCGGAGGATGTTCGACCCAGGGTGCGACCCCTGGCTCTCTGTCAGATTACCGAGAGCCGAGGGTCGATGCGGGGGTCGATGGGTGGGTCGATGGTTTTGGTCGAATTTTCCGACCCCCGGACCAAAAATCAAATTTTTAAGTTCCGATTCAGAGTCCATTTCCCATTCTTTCTTCTCTGCTTCAACTCGTCTCGTCCGTATGAGTTGCTACAGTGACAACTCCGATCCGTTGGGGGTTTGTGCTTCTCCTTTCGACGTTTACACCTCCTCTACAGGTATATCTTCTACGTTTTCATGTTTTTAGGTTTCCTTACTTAGGTTTTTGCTCGTATATCTCGTTTTCTTTAAATTAAACTTTTTTCAACCGTAAAAATTCAATTTTTATTAGGGGCATTTGTTGTTGGTGACTCGAGGAACGAAATCCCTTAAAAATATTTGAGTTTCATCGGTCAGTTATCGAGAAACTTGAAATTTACCCTTTTTGCCCTAATTTTGTCGAAATTTTGAATTTCTTAAAATTTCTTCCAATTCAATCTCATTAGTTAAAATTTCCGACTGTATGAGTCTTACAGGATAGTTTAGGATCTATGTAAGTCCTCCTGCCCACGTGTATGGGTGAAAAGTGAGGCTTTTGACCAATTTACGTCATTATAATGTCGAAATTTTGGGTTTTTCATCTCTACTAAGCCATTATTTGCTTTTCTTTGTTACTTACAGATACTATGGCTCGTACCAAGGTACCTAGGGTTTGCGACCATCTTCGCTTCTGTTCCAATGAAGCCGAGATGCAGTATGCCCACTACGCTCACAAGAAAGTTGAGGGAGGCCGCAAGGTGGACTTGGCTAGCCTGGCCTTGTTCAATGTGGAGGGGGCTTTTGGCAATATGGCCTGGCTCCCTGTCATCACCTATGACGCTTGTACCTGTCCTGACTTGATACGACAGTTCTATTGTAATCTCCAAGTGGTGGGGGATTACAATGACGTTGAGAGGGGTAGTGAGCTCAGGATCACTTGCTATGTGAGGGGAGTTGAGATTTCCTTTGACTATCGGCAGCTAGCGGACTTGCTGGGTATCTCATATGATGGCTCCTTCGTATTCTGTGCCCCTGGAGAGCCCCAGTTCTTTTCATTACAGATGAGGGCTGAGATAGACCATCAACTCATCAGAGAGGATCGCTGGGAGATGAAAGCGAGTTACCTACGTTCAGATCCACGGGTGTACTGCAAGATCATTCAGCACAACCTGATACCGCAGAGTGGACATTACGAGAGGGTCTCCCAGTTGACCCAGTATCTGTTGTACAGCATATGCACTAGGCAGCTCGTCTGCCTTCCCTATATCATCATGCGGACGATGATCAGTGCCACGTTGCCCAGTCATACTAGCAACCTTCCTTATGGACGCATGATCACTACACTGCTTACCCGCCTGGGTGTTGACTTGCTGGGTGAAAAGATTCATGAGAAATACTTCTCATCGCCTCTGGATTGGGAGGCCATTTGTAAGATGGGCATGCGGGATACCCAGGTCAGCGATGAGGAGAGGAACGCGATGGTCGCCCTTGCACTCGAGTGGAGATGGCTGACGCTGAGGCAGCAGCAGCAGCCGCTGGAGCAAGGGTTCATGGGGATGATGATGATCGTCTATACATGGATGTGGATGCCATACCTCCTCCATCACCTACTCATACTACAGGAGCTGGTCCTTCTTCTTCAGCTGGTCCTTCACATGCAGCTGGTCCTTCGTATGCACCTTCTGATGGCATGATGGGGATATTGCATGAGATATGAAAGGCTCAGCGCATGTCTGACCTGAGGATGGGAGAGCTTCTAGAGGCTCAGCGCTTGTCCGATCAGTGGGTGGGAGAGCTTCTGGTTGCTCAGCGCATGTCGGATCAATGGTTGGGAGAGCTTAGGGATGCTCAGTATGTGACTGACCAGCGGGTGGCTGATCTCACAGCTAGTTTCCAGACGACCCAGACTCAGATAGCTTGGTTGACTAGAGCCTACGCTGAGGACTATGATAGAGACCGTGAGGCACCGCGGAGTGGACATTACGAGAGGGTCTCCCAGTTGACCCAGTATCTGCTGTACTGCATATGCACTAGGCAGCCCGTCTGCCTTCCCTATATCATCATGCGGACGATGATCAGTGCCACGTTGCCCAGTCATATTGGCAACCTTCCTTATGGATGCATGATCACTACAATGCTTACCCGCCTGGGTGTTGACTTGCTAGGTGAGAAGATTCAGGAGAAATCCTTCTCATTGCCTTTGGATTGGGAGGCCATCTGTAAGATGGGCATGCGGGATGCCCAGGTCAGCGATGAGGAGAGGATTGCGATGGTGCGCACTCGCACTCGAGTGGAGTTGGCTGACGCTGAGGCAGCAGCAGCAGTCACCGGAGCAGGGTTCATGGGGATGATGACGATCATCTATACATGGATGTGGATGCCATACCTCCTCCATCACCTAATCATACTACAGGAGCTGGTCCTTCTTCTTCAGCTGGTTCTTCACATGCAGCTGGTCCTTCATATGCACCTTCTGATGGCATGATGGGGATATTGCATGAGATACGAGAGGCTCAGCGCATGTCTGACCTGAGGATGGGAGAGCTTGTAGAGGCTCAGTGCTTGTCCGATCAGCGGGTGGGAGAGCTTCTGGTTGCTCAACGCATATCGGATCAGCGGGTGGGAGAGCTTAGGGATGCTCAGTGCGTGACTGACCAGCGGGTGGCTGATCTCACAGCTAGTCTCCAGACGACCCAGACTCAGATAGCTTGGTTGACTAGAGTCTACGCTGAGGACTATGATAGAGACCGTGAGGCACCGCCTCTCCCATCACCTCCATCTTCTTGATGTATTTCTTTTATCTTTCTTTTGTACTTCAGAATAACTGTCCGGGTTGTGGACTGTACTCTGCTTTAATCATATATATATAAACGTTTGTTCTTCTTTTGGTTGTATATAAATTTGTTTCTTATTTAATAGATGCATTATTCTCTTTCAGTTTTGTCTCAAACAAGACAGATGCTTATGGTGTGTTATTATTACATCTTTTAAATTTTTATCCTATCTCAGTTCATGAACTTTTGTGGAAGTATACGGGTTTCACAGACAGGGCCTGAGAGGTTCTGATACCAAGTTGTCACACCCCAATTTGGCATCATTAAGAACGGTGTGATGAAGCGCTAATAAACCAATGGTTCAACCAGGAACTCTAACAGGCTGTGTCTGTTGAAAATGAAACCATACACATCTATAACCATAATCAGAATAAATACACAATAGCGGAAGTCTTAATAATAAATGAACTGAGGAATCTAATTGTGATAATCATAGATAAAGTATCAATTTATGTTGTATCAACTGAGACATAAGTAAATAAAATATCAATTATATTTCCTTAATAAATTTAAATGAAAAAAATCTAATCGAAAATGCATGCATTGCACTCGCATGAGGGATCATGCGTTTCCACTAAGTCTTTGGCTTCCATTGCAGCGACATGCCCGTACATAGAAGTATTCATATAGTCCTCCACCGTAGTACATGCATCATCAACTAAAATATTCAACGTCGAAAGGGTGAGCACACATCATGGCTCAGTGAGCAAACAAAACAATTTAACAAACATATGCATGCATTCAATTCATATTTGTGGTCTGATAAATAAGTTTGCAATGCGCTATAGGAAGGTTCGGTGGCCGCCTCGCCTCTATGCACAGGGTGTGGAGGCCCGCCCAAAGATTAACGTTTATTGTCGTCCCCATCCACCCTATCATGGAATAGATATAGAGCTAAAGTGCTGAGGCCTGGCCAATGACACTTCCCCTGATACAGTACCCATACCAACACATAAGGGGGTCGGAGATCCCGTCGACCCCTTGTTCTAAATTTTCCGACCCCCGGTTAGAAACTCAGGGTCTGATTTTTTATATTGGGGGGGGGGGGTCCGACCCTGCCTAGCTGGGTGTGCGACCCTTCCCCCTATTTTAGTATTTTTAGGTCAATTTAATACCTGGGATCATTATCTCCTTCACGCACTTGGTCCATTTGGCTCGACCATGATGGGTAGACCTGGTTCAAAGTGGTAAGACCGGGTTAGTTTGATACGGGTCTTACACGAAGCCTGTGTGAGAGAGCTCCGAGCGGCTTTGTCCTTTGGTGTACAGAAATTGAAAGTGTATAGAGACTCTTCAATCGTCATTTATCAAGACAGGGAAGACTCGAAGACAAGAGATGAAAAGCTCATACCTTATAAACATTGGGCTCAGGTCTTGGCCAATAAATTCAAAGAGATAGAATTTGGATACTTCCCGAGATACAAATCGATATGCTGATGCGTTGGCAACGCTAGCGTCAATGATTGGGGGTAATCCAAATGAGAAGATGTAACCTTTAATAATTGAAAGAATGATATAGCCGGCTTACATGGATGAAGAGGTCAATGCGCTGATAGCAGATGGTCGACCTTGGTTTGCCCCTATAGTGGATTTCATCAGGGAATCTAAATACCCTGCAGATGCGACAGCAGGAGAGAAGAAAACCCTGAGGAGACATGCTGCCCAGTTCATATTATGTGAAGATATTCTATATAAGAGGTCTTACGATGGAGTCCAGTTGGTTTGTGTCGATGAGGAATAAGCCCGGAATGTTATTGAACAAATCCATGAAGGGATATGTGGACCCCACATGAATGCCAGGATGCTTGCTAAAAAGATCCTATGCTTGGGGTATTATTGGAACACAATGGAAGCAGACTGTGTCGACTTTGTGAAACGGTGTCACAAGTTCTAGATATTCGCCAATCATATCCATGTGCCCCTAACAGAGTTGCATACTTTGAGCTCTCCTTGGCCATTTTCGACCTGGGGTATAGATGTGATTGGGAAGATAAACCCCAAGGCATCCAATGGACATGAATTTATCCTGGTTGTCATAGATTATTTCATGAAGTGGGTGGAGGCACAGTCCTATGCCAAACTTACTGCCAACAAAGTAGCCAAGTTCTTATAGGAGTACATCATTTGCCACCATGGCATGCTTCAAGATTTAATATCTGATCAAGGTACACATTTCAGGGGTAAGGTGTAAGACTTGTGTAAGAATTTCCATATCAATCAGCATAGGTCTTCTCCTTATCGCCCACAGACAAATGGGGCAGTCGAGGTAGCTAACAAGAACATCAAGGTTATCCTGTAGAAGATGGCACAATCTAACACGGACTGGGCGGATAAGCTTCCCTATGCTTTATGGGCCTATCGCACTTCGGTTAGGACATTTACAGGAGCAACTCCCTACTCCTTAGTCTATGGTATGGAGGCGGTTCTTCCCGTAGAATTAGAGGTCCCTTCCTTGTGGACCCTTATGGAATCTAAGATCTTTGAGGCCGAATGGAGGCGAGCGAGATATGAGGAATTGAATTTTATTGATGAAAAAAGGATGAGGGCTGCTGACAATTCAAATAAGTATCAGCAGAGGATTGCTGCCACCTTCAACAAGAAAGTACATCCTCGTCATTTGGCTGTTGGAGACTTGGTGCTAAAAGAGCAAAGGCCTCCCATACACGACCCTAGGGGTAAGTTCCATCCAAATTGGAGCGGACCTTTTCTTATCAAAGAAATCCTCCCAAGCAAGGCTATACAGTTGACCAACCTTGATGGCAAAGAATTACAGTATCTGACAAATCTGGATCAGGTAAAGATGTACTATGTTTAGTTTTACCCCTGAAAAAAAATAATAAAAAAAAGGGGTTAGACTTCCATAGTTTGTGAAACCTTAAACCTCTTCGATGTGATCGGACTTATTATCAGCTAAAGGTCATGTCTTCTCATCATTATTAGGGAAAGAGATCCTTCTATGGCCGAAACTCTTCTCCCATTCTCTAATCCAACGGATTTCCAGAGTTTACATCTTTGGCCTCCTTCCTTTGTGAGCAAATCTGTATGGCACTATCTCTCGTGAGTAGGTCATTCTATACATTTACAATCCTATAACTCGACTAGAATTCATCTGTCGTTCATCCATTCGACAACGTCCCAAATTCCAAGGTCCATGTTTCTTTGCCCAAAATGTGACATCCTCTCTTGAGGATTAGTCACTCTACATGAGCAGCCCAAAGATCCTTCCTATGGTCAACCATGTGGACAGCTTCTTGTCAGCCTAGCTAGGCCTTCATCTTCGTTGTATTCTGTCTGACTATTATTTAGTGCACAGACATGGCTATAATATGCAGTAAAGTTGTGCATGATTTACTATAATGCATTCAAATATTCATGTTTACGCACTCCTATGTGGGAGACCTCTCAACTGTATGAATATTTTATTATGGACTTGAACCCTTAGTTTACTACTTTTGTGACGTACATGACTGACTTTTTTAATTTGACAGCTGCGCGACAACATGGACAAAGGTCTTAGGAAGTGGGAATGGTTCAACTCTGGAAGAGACACCTCACCTTTAAAGCCATATCATCTTGAAGCCCTATGTGGCTGTAAGACCCCCATTTTGGCCTATTTCTAATCAGGGGCATTTTTGTCATTTTTTGGTCATGTTAAAATTTCTTGTATTTTTAGGTTATTAGGAAAAATATAAAAAAATAGAAATCATTAAAAAGAAAAAAAAATTATAAAAATTACAAAAAAAATTGAGTGAGTTTGGGTTTAGGATAGTCTAACTAGGAATTTGGAGTCTATTAGGATTATGTTGGGTTTTTGTATTTTTATGGGCTTACTTTATTAATGGACTTCATTAAAAAATTTGGGTTTAGGCTGGTTTAGTTTAGGTTGGTGTTTAGGATATAGAACAATAGATTTAGGCTGGGTTTAGTTTAGGCTTGTGTTTAGGATTTAGATTATTGGGTTTGGACTGGGTTTAGATTAGGTGTCAATAGGTTTTAGTTTAGTGGGCTTAAGTTTGTAATAATTTCTGTTTTTTTTTTTAAATGGGCTTGGGCTCTTAGCCTTGGGTTTTAGGATGTTTAATTGGGTTTAGAACTAAGGTCAATGGGTTTAGTTTAATAGGTTAGGTTATGGTTTGGTTTGGGTCAGTGAGATGGGTTGAAAGGGGATCTACTGGAAGAATATTGGCCCTTGGATTAAGGGTTAGAAAAGAAACCTGGACAATAAAAAAAGAGGGGACTGTTGCGGGTAGAGAGAGAGGAAGAAAGGGAGGAAGGCGGCAGCAAAGGGGAGAAAAAGGAGGAGAAGGAAGAGAGAGGGAGATCTGGCCGTGACTATGGTGGCTGAAGGTAGAAGAGAGAGGTGATTATTTGAAGAAGATGGAGAGCAGCTGCGGCAAGGAAAGCTGGTGCGTTGAATAAGGGAGATTGGAGAAGAGGGTTTTTAGGATAGAATCTCTTTAGTTTCAGTAAGAAGAGAAGGGACGATAGAAGAATGAAGAAGAGGGAGAGTGGAGATCGGCAAAGGGTTGAAGAGAGAGTCATTGTAGACGAAAAGAAAGAAGAAGAAAAGAGGGCTGGCAACTGTTGAAAGGGAAAATTAACAAGGTGCTGCTGGGAAAGGGTGAGAGAGCAGAGGGTGGTGATTTCTGCAAAGAGAGAAATCAAGAGAGAAAAAAAAAAGTAGTAGCAGAAGGAAGAATAGTGAGAAGAAGAGTTGAGAGAAGGCGGCAGAAAAGAGAGGGGAGAGACAAGCGTGGGTGAGTGGAATGGAGAAGATGATAGAGAGTAGAAAAAAAAAAAACAAAGCTCCTGTGGTATTTTTTTTTGTTGCTATTGTTTCTGGATTTTCTGATGGCGTTAGAATCCAGAGATGACAGAATCCAATCCTCTCTTCCTTCATTGAAAACCCAAGGTCTTAGCTTTATTTCTTTGTTACTTCTCTAATCGAACTTCTCTTTCGATCTGTGTCACGAGCTCTTCTTTCTAGTATAAGCTTGTAGGTTTACTTGGTAACGGAAGTTGGTAATGGCTGACTCGGTAGAAGTCATCTTGGAATTCCTCTGAAGAAATTGATTTACAAGGGCTGAAGCTGCTTTGCGTGGTGAGATCAATAACCGTCCGGATTTGAATGGATCACTTCAGAAACCCATCGTGGAAGAAAAGGAGTTTGGTAATCTATTAAATGAAAAGAAGGGGATCTGGGAGAAGAAAATAAACATAGATGCTATATGCTCCCTCTTCTCCAAACCTACATGAATTTGGTTTGATTTTTCGTGGTTCTCGTATTCTCCAGTGATTGATGGCAGGTGCAGGTATCGTTTAATAAATTCGTTCTCAAGATGTGAATCCAGTCAATGGGAGCACGAAGAGCGTTTGATTAAATGCCAACAAGAAATATTCATACATGGGATATCATTGATAGTGGGTTTTCCGTAAATGGGAAAAGTATAGAAGCTGTGAGAATTTTCTATGAAATGAAGCAGTCGGGTTTAGAATCTGATTGTGTCATATCTATTGGTATGTTACTGGCTATAGTAGTTCCAAGGAAGACATTGTAGCCAGAGACAATTGCGCCCACAGAATGGTTTGCTGCAGGGTTTTTTTTTAAAGATAAGTTACAGGGGAGGTAGTGTTTTTTTCCCTTTATTAAATGAATACTTGTTTGTTTTTATTGGGTGGTCGGTCACTGCTAGGAGTGAACTGCAAGAGAGAGAAAGTGAGGGGAAGGAAGTGCGGTGGTGTAAAAAATGCAAGGAACAAGAGCAGAAGGAATGACACCTGAAGCTGGAGATGGAACCTGTCACGGGGGTCAGTAGGATTACAATTAAGAGGACCAAAAAAAATGTTTTGTTTGTCATCTCCAAGCCTGACGTATTCAAGAGCCCAAATTCTAAAACATACATCATATTTGGGGAGGCTTATGAAGATCAGGAGGATGCTGAGAATAAGTAGAGAAGAGAAAAGGCTAAAAGCTGCATTTGTTTGCTTCTTTGCGATCCTTCTTAATTCTCATGAGTTGGATATTGCCAGAACCAGTTGCAGATGCAAAAGAAAAATTTGTTGTAGAAGGTTCAAGGATTCTTTTCTTTTTCTTTCGATTGGATTTTACCAGCGATTGTCAAGGTAAGTTTTATTTTCTTTCCAGCGATTGTCAAGGTAAGTTTTATTTTCTTTCCTCATCTTATTTTATGTATACATATGTTTTTCTGCCATCTTTATAGAATGTCCTTATGTTTCATATGATAATTTTCTTATGGTTGCAAAATTTCTTAGGATCTCCTTGCATATCTCTTGTAAACCTCTATGATTCCCTGCAAATTTCTGCCAATTTCATGTATGGATTCTCCCTATAGTTCCCCTGTGATTTTCCCTTTGTTGCATTCTATTTTCTGTGTTGTACGTGGTTTTTTTTGTTTTGTTCTTCCTTGTAAACTCAATGTTAATATTCAATCAAAGGAATGGTGTTTTGTTCGTTTACAGAGGGGGGTATTTGCTAGGTAGGCTTTTTGGTTGTCTTTCAAGAGAATGACCTTCGGTTGGTTTGGTTTTCGCATTTTTTTATCCTTTTCTTCTACTCATCGAAAGTAACTCCAAATGAACAAATTTTCTGGTTTAAGGTGTTTCTTGGCTTCCTATTTTTTGTAGGAGTAAGCTCGGTTAGGAAGTGTTGTGTCGGTTATTTATTTATTTATTTATTTTTGTTTGTTTGTTTGTTTGTTTGTTAAGTTGTTTTTTTCCAAATTTCAGCAATCATTTATTATACTTCATTTTTGTTTCCCTTTCAAAAATCTAATTTCAAAAGTCCCCCTTCTTTCTTGTTGTTTTCAAGGTTTTAGTTCAACATCTGTTATCCCATTTTTCTCATACTTCAAAATTTTAATCCCATGGCAATCACAGGTCTCAACCCCGTTTGTGTAGGCTGTGAATATCTATTCATATTTGCTGCCCATGTTATTCCTATACCATTGTTGTTTTCATTTTTTGTTATTTCAGTCCATGATAGATGTTCTATATTATTGTTCATTATTGTTCATGGTTTAGATTAGATTCATGTTTAGGCTGCTTTGTCGGGTACTCAAATTGATCCAATCTCTCATGCCAGGTTCGGTTTCTTGCCTCTCTATTCTTAATCATTTTTTTTTGGATCTAAATGTCTTAACCGGCTAAACTCAGCTACTTTGTTGCATTCATCACCTTTCTTTCCACTGGTTTCAATATTGCATTGCAAGATGATTTTTATTCCATGGGCTGTTCTTCATATAATATATTGGTTATGGTTTGTGAACCAGTGTGTATCTATATATTGTTTGTGGTGGTATGGTAATAATAGTGGGTTGACACAGGAATGCATAATTCTGTTTTTTTTGGTTAGGAGATTTTTTTTAGCTTTGTGTGTGATGATTACCTTTTCTAATGTTGTATTGGAATTTTTCTAGATTTTTTTATGTCAATATCTGGTTTGTTTTTGTTTGTTGCATCGCTGTAATTAATTTTGGTGAAGGCCAAATTTGAGTTTTGTGCTGAGATGTTATTTGATTTTAAGTGTCTAGCTTTGGTTCTTTCTGTCTAGCTATTTCAATCAGGTTCCTGTGCTGGATTTAGTGTCATGCTGAAATGTTCATTTCTATATCCTGCGCCTATTTTCATTGTCAAAATCTGATTTATTTGCACCATGGAATCTATTTTGTTCTTAATCTGAATCTGATCCAATTGCATGCCTAGTCCTATCCAAGGTCATTTTGTCATTCATGTTTAGCTTGAGTAAGCTGGTTTTACACATACATCCTCACATGTTTAACTTGATTCAGATGCTTGGTTGGGTGTATGAGCCTTTCCTTCAAGAGATGTCTCCCCCACTTTATGTCTATGATAGTTTAATGTGTGAGTCCCCTTCTCCACTTGGTGTGGGCCCTGCCTAGATCATGGGCCCACTCAACCATTAGCATTGGTCACAAAAATTGTTTCCTCTTTTTTTTAAAGAGAAAAAATACAAAAAAAGAAAAAGAAAATACAAAATTGTGTTGTGTCTTCATGTATCTAGCGACGGTTTGGGATCATGTTGATCTCCAACCTAGCTTTTACCTAGTTTTGTCTTTGGCCTTAGGCCAATCATTTTCCATGTTTGGGAATCGGTGTGCGGACCGACCATTTTCAAATATTGAGTGATGCCTTGCCGAATGCGAGGAGTCGAGCGAGTAGCTCTTGAGTTTGCCTTGCCGAGTGCAAGGAGTCGAGGTCCGAGTACCTCTTGAATTTGCCTTGCCGAGTGCAAGGAGTCGAGGTCCGAGTACCTCTTGAGTTTGTCTTGCCGAGTGCAGGGAGTCGAGGTCCGAGTACCTCTTGAGTGTTGCCTTGCCGAGCGCGGGGAGTTGAGGTCCGAGTACCTCTGAGGTCCGAGCACCTCTCCAGCAATGCCATGTGGGGTCCAACAGCTCGTTAACGATTGGGAACTACGTTTGACCTGATTCTCTAAAGAGATACGTAGGCAGCGGGAAGTGGAGAACTCTGAGTAGTTCACCCTTCGCGCACGGTCACACGTGCTTCCTTTGTCAAGGGAGCACCTCACACACAACCACAACCACAACCCCAGCACGAACTACGTTTGGCCTGATTCCCGCCGCACAGGGATACGTAGGCTGCTTGATCTCGAGCTCGGTCATCCATTATCTGTTGTATTTTCTGTGTTATTCATTCTTTTAATTCATTATTTGTTTATTCATGATTATTTCATATTTTTAATCCATTCATTTGTTCATGAATCCATTTATTGTCTGTTGATTTGTATTTTATTTTTTCCAGTCTATGTGGTGGCACCCTAAGTTAGAACAACTTAGAAACTTGGTCTAGGGTTCCCCATTTTCCTAGTTAGGCTAAATTGAACGACCTGAACATACATAAGTTTTAAGAATGCAGGAAAGGATAGGACAGAAGGAGACCGGTCCATTGACCGGGCGAGTTGGGTGCCTAACACCTTCCCAACTCGTAACTTGACACATACCCTTCTCTGGTAAGACTAGAAGCCAATCCATTGAGCATGAGTGATAGTGTCTCTCCAAGTGAGAGACCATTTATAGGTCCTAGACCTTATCTAGGTGGAGACTCCATATTTTACTCCGTCCATTGGCGTGGATGGATAAAAGTAACCAAGGCGAGAGCCTAATTTTGATTTCATGGAGGATCATATGAAAATCCATTGTCCTCACAGTGGCCATCAGAATATACGCCTCTGTCCTGGTCTGTTGAAAGCAGCCGCCAAATTCTGGGACCCCTCAATGCACATCTTCAAATTTGGTGATGGAATGATATGCCCTGCAGTGGAAGAATTCAGGGTAAGTCTGATGTACCCTTACAGGGAGAGGATCTTTAAACCTCCGCTTCGGGGCGAGTACACTCACAAGATCCGAGAACACTTCGTGTGGAGTAAGGAGGAAGTCAAAGTTTTCTTCAAGAATGGGGGACTGGATATCCAGGAAATGACTAAAAAGTATGCACGCCAAGACCCTGAGCACTTCCAAGCAAAGGCACAGAGGGGAAGAGTATTCATCTACTGCATGATCACCAGTTACTTGCTAAGAAGCCAGAAGCGCACAGAATGCCCTGCCATAGTGGACCTCATTATCCATGCTAATGATGGTGGTGATATTATACCAACTGTATTGGCAGAAACATTGAATGGCCTTGATGTGATGGAAGGCGTAACAGTAAGTTCGATTTGGATCGATTCATAGGGTCTCCGCATTTACTGCAGTGTTGGCTTTTAGAGAGATTGAGTTTGATTTCAGCTTTACAGGTTCCTAAGTTCACATATAACCAATACTAGGGGAGAGCCAATGGTGTGGACTTTCAGAAAGAGACAAATTGGCTAAGATGGTTCACCATGATCAGATCTGCAGACATCTGGTGGGGTTGTAGCTGGTGGAGAGAGAATTGCATCGTGATGAGAACCCCGGGGGACACTCATGTCCAATTTATGGGTCTTACACATACAATGTTCTACTCTCCAAATCGACATCATCAACAGCATGGCCTACCACCTCCTGTACATGAATCTCTTGACGAGCCATTGCCTTGCAGGGAGCTAAAACCGGTTTTGGTTCAAAACATTGCCTCTGCCTGGGAGAACTGGTCTACCATGGTTTTGACTAGAACCTTACCTGTGGTCTCCCCCATCCAAGTGTTTGTCCCTTAGGGATATCCCAGGTCCTTTGTTACCTGAATTAACATTGCTCTGTACTTATATGCACTGATGTTTACATTTAGTACGCTGGCATTCTGATATTTGCTTCTGACTTCGAATGAAAATCTCCACATTGTTCATCTTAGTTATTTCATCACCATTTAATGCTTTATTCATCTTATGATTGATGCTTGATATCTACCTCAGGTATTTAACTCTTGTATAGTTTGTCTTGAGCTTGCCTTTTTTTTTATTTATCTCATGCATCGTCGATGAATCTCTTATGGTTGGGATCCTACTGAGTATAGGATGTCTCAGCTCTTGTCTGACGAGTTTTGACAGTTCGCGCTAATGCAGTCCTTGTTCATTAAGGCACTGGCCTTTCGTCTTCGATTCTGACTTTGGGGCTTGCGTGTACGAGGTGTCAGTTTCCCTTTTGAGATTTGATTCCTTTGTTGAGGAATAATCTCTCCGAGCGGTTCCACGAAATGCCTGAAAGCTCGCCTTCGATTCTGACTTTGGGGCTCGCGTGTGCGAGGTGTCAGTTTTGCTTTTGAGATTTGGTTCCGTTGTTGCGGAATAATCTCTCGAGCGGTTCCACAAAATGCGTGAAGGCTCACCTTCATTTATGACTTTAGAACTCGCGTGTGCGAGGTGTCAGTTTCACTTTTGAGATTTGTTACCTTTATTGAGGAATAATCTCCCCGAGCGGTTCCGCTAAATGCGTGAAAGCTCGTCTTCAATTCTGACTTTGGGGCTCGCGTGTACGGGGTGGTGTTAGTTTTTGCTTTTGAGATTTGGTTCCATTGTTACGGAATAATCTCCCCGAGTGGTTCTGTGAAATACGTGAAAGCTCGCCTTCGATCCTGACTTTGGGGCTCGCGTGTGCGAGGTGTCAGTTTCGCTTTTGAGATTTGGTTCCGTTGTTGCGGAATAATCTCCCTGAGCGGTTCCGCTAAATGCGTGAAAGCTTGCCTTCGATTCTGACTTTGGGGCTCACATGTGCGAGGTGTTAGTTTCGCTTTGGAGATTTGATTCCTTTGTTGAGGAATAATCTCCCCGAGTGGTACCGCAAAATGCGTGAAAGCTCATTTTTTATTTTTTGGGTCCGTTTTGAGAGTTCCAAGGTCGCCATGGCCGCTACTCAAGAGAGCCTGTGTTTTGTTTTACTTAGCTTTCTAATAATGGTTGTAGCAAAACTGGGGTCTTCTTGTCTTCAGCCTCAATTAGTACAATTTCGACTGAAGAGGGGTATCTGTCAGCACCCCGATTTTGCCACTTCGGGGATCTCCGCTCTCATTAGGGCACCATACGCAATGAGAGAGGTGTATCATAGAAAAAAAATGTATAATAATAATAATAATAAAAATGAATGAAACAAATGATATAATAAAAATAAAAAAATAAAAAAAAGAAAAGAAAGAAAAGAAATGGTGTGTGTGTGTATATATATATATATATATATATATATTTCGTAAAATGGAAAAAAAAAGGGTAGGGGGCAATTTAGGTACAAAATGAAAAAAAAGGAACAATCCAGATCCCTAAAGGAAGGGATCGAAGACATGAGCAAAAAAAAAAAAAAAAGATCAAAAAAATCAAATCGGAGAGAGGAGAAGAAAAGGAGGAACAGAGAGATTGAGAGAGGCGGTGAGGGAGAGAGTTGCAGGGGAAGAGGGGAGGTCGACACCTCAACCCTCCTCCCCGAAATCCCTCCCCGAAAAGCTGTTGGAAGTTGCTTCTCCCCAGCCGCCTCAGCATCTTCATCCATCTACAGCACACGAGGAGCCTTCATTTCCCGCAACCATTAAACCCTCATTTAGAGGGACCGGCGGACAGAAGCAGAGAGGAAGAGATAAAAGGGAGGAAGGGGCTTATCTATCAAAAGAGAAAAGGAGAGAGAAAGGTTGGGAGACAAAATCGGAGAAAGAAGAGTAGAGAGAGCAGCGAGCAAAGAAGGTGTGAGAGGCAAAAAAGAAGGAGAAAAGAAGAGAGGAGAAGGAAAGCAGCAGCGCCGCTGCCGCCGCCGTGAAGAAGGAGAGCCGAAGCTGAGAGGAATTTTTTGTCTTCCTCCCTCTCCTTTTCGATAATCTCGATTGACAGTGGGATCACTAATATCCCTCGACAGCAGTGTTCGGAGAAAGAAAAATTTGAGAGAAGAGCAACGAGGGAGAGAAAACCAATGCAGCAGATGAGCCTTCTTCATTCTTACTCCATAAATATATCTTGTGTTTTTTATCCTTCTCTTTCTTCTTCTTTGTTGGTTGTGTATTTGTTGAAACCCTGACTATGAAGTTTGCTGTGCGATATTTTGTTCTTACACACTGCTTTCGGTTTTGATTTTTCATCTAATTAGCATTCCATGACATGCTCTTCATCAGGATTTCCTTCACTGTTCAATTGCGACACTATACAGGTTTCTTTAGTGTTATGCATGTCTGTTAGGCAATAAAATGTTGTGCTGGCTGTTTCGTATGGCTCCATTTTGAAACAAATTTGAGTCCATCTCTTTAGAAATTTCATGAACTCTCTTGGGATTTTTATGAATGTTTGGCTCAAATTTTTGAGATACCTTTCTTACTAGTGGGTATGTTTTTTAAGCTAGTTTAATTTAGTCTAGTGTAGTTTCATTTCTTTTGGTTTTTTCCCCATTTACCTGTGTTTGGGCTGTATTCGGATAGCAAGGATTTTTTAGTTCTTTGTTTCTTTCTCTTTCTGTAGAATCT
Source organism: Protea cynaroides (assembly GCA_028583415.1). NCBI lineage: Eukaryota > Viridiplantae > Streptophyta > Magnoliopsida > Proteales > Proteaceae > Protea > Protea cynaroides. The sequence goes on from CM053271.1 coordinate 79,573,832, forward strand.
TGTCTTGTCTTTTGTTTTTTTTTTTTTTCATTGTTATCTTCAGGTATCTAAAATTGCATATCAGATAGGCTTTACTATAATCTAGCTTGTATGATGTTCTTTTTTCTTACTCTTTATTTTTATGTTATCACTATACTTTCTGTTAATACAATGAAATTGTTGGTCTTTTTTTTCTTTCTTTTTTCTGGGAGAACCCGATTAAGGTTGTAGTCTGCTGTGGCTTGAGTTGGGTTTATTGTAGACCCATTTTATGCTGGTCTGGTTTAGTCCTGTTATGATCTGGCCTTGCTGGATTTAAGCATGGGATCTAGGTTGGTCCATGTTTTGTAGGGGGTCTGGTTCAGTTGAGTCAAGTTTATTGGCTAGATTAATTTTGGTTCAGGTTTAGATTAGGTTCAGGTTCATCTGGTTTGTTTTGGTTTAGTTTCAGATGCATGTTCGGTCTGGTTTGGTTTAGGTTTGTTTTGGTTAGGTTTATTCTGAGCTGGTTCAGGTTAGTCCAGGTTCATATCCTTGGAACCAGGTTCTTGGTTCATGCATTGGTGCATGTGGTTTGGGTCAGGTTTGGACTGACGCAGTGATTTGTTTAGGGTTGGCTTAAGTGTGGTTCAAATCCTGGTTAGTCAAGTTTGATTCTAGTCCAATCCTGTTTGGTTTGGTCTAGGTTTAACTATTGGTTCAGAAAGATTCGGGTTGGTTCTGGGTTCGTTTAGATTTAGGCCAGTTGGTTGGTTTTGAATTTGTATGGTTTAGGTTAGGTTTTCTTTAAGAACATCTAATTTGTTTTGGTTTAAGTCAGATTTTTTTTATTTTTTTTATTTGGGTTAAGTATGGTCCTGGGTCATTTGGTTTGATTTAGTTTGGTCCTGGGCTAGTTCAGGTTAATCCTGGTTTGGGTCTTTAGAGTTAGGTTTATATGGATTGGACTAGTGTAGCTAGGTTTTAGTCCTAATTAGGTTTAATCTAGTATGGTTCAGACCTGTGTAGTTTCAGATGTATAGGTTTTGGTTATTTTTTGGTTTAGTTTGCTGTTGTTTTGGTTCATGTTAGTTTGGGGTCCATTTGGCTTGTAAAACCTAATTTTGTTTGAGTTTTGGGGTTTCTTTTCTTTTGAATCTATTCTTTTCTTAATCTGTTTTTCTTGCTTTGCTTAGGATTTCTCTCACCTGTTTTGAATCTATTTTTCTTGCTTTGCTTAGGATTTATCTCACCTGTTTTGAATCTGGTTTGCTCCATATGGTTTAGTATTTAGGGATTAATGCAGTAGTTGAACATTATTTGCATGTATGATTGATTTAGATTAATTTGTTATGTTCAAATGCTTATCTCAATGTGTGGTTTTCACCCCGAAGAATGTATTCCTATTTGAATATCCTACTTGTAATAGATGTATGTTAGGATACATCTTCCCTACGATGTGATTGGTTAGGGGACTCCAAAGAGTTCAACCCATTATGGGCCCAATTAGAATGAGACCCACCTAACCCTAGGATTGGATCCAAGAGAGTGGAAAATCGTTGTATCAAAAATGTATTAATGAAAATGTGTGATTGGGTAGATGCATGGATAGGATTGGTGGCCTGACGGATGGTCCACCTCGGTATCCCGAATATGGGATATGAGTGAGATATTACTGTACCCCCATGTGTGGGGAGCGGAGGCATTTGACATTTCCTTAGTGTTCTCACACGTGTCCATGACTCGTCAATCCATGGGAACTACGCTTGACTTGATTCTGGAGAGACAGAGGTCTAGTGGGATACGTAGGCTGCAGGGGAGTTTGGTCGCTCCACGCTCGGTCAAATTGAGGTAAGTTCCATGTATTATGGGATTACTTCGCCGAGGGGACTTCCTTGTGATAGGGAGTACCTCAACACTGAGTTGGGTCCCACTGTTGTGGGGACATCTTTCACCATTGGATGTGTTCCATGATTATGGGAGCATCATCGCTTGGGATGCGTTTCAACATTTTGGGAGCATCCCTTCTCTTGCACACACTAGGTACGAATACACCCACCGGAACAACGTTTGGCCTGATTCCTGCTGCATAGGGATACGTAGGAGGTCTGGATTTTCCTAGACCTCGGTCATATGTTATATATCTTTTTTTTTCCTTTCTTTTGATGTATGATTAAGCCATTCATTAAATTCTTTGATTCATTTTGTAATTATTTTCTTGTTTAAATTATTTAATTTCAGCTTATGCCACGCATGGTTAGTAAAGAATTAAAGATCAAATTTGGACTTTTCCTTGTACCTTGTAATTTAATTAGATAGATAACCCCAAGCATTCATAAACTGTAGCAAAAGCATAGGATTTAGGGAGACCGGTTCAACCGGGCGAGTTGGGTGCCTAACACCTTCCCAACTCGTAATTTGGCACTTACCCACCTTTGGTGAGACAAGATAGCCATTCCATTTGCGCGAGTCATTAGTGTCCCTCCATTGAGGCACATCATTTATAGGTCCTAGACCTTATCTAGGTGGCGACTCTAGTCTTCTTACCCTCCACTGGCATGAGTGGATGGGATCTGAAGGTGAGAACTTTTCAGATCCCTGTTTGAGTGTAATGAGGGTTGACAAGTTTCACAACATGTAAAAATCAATTTTAAAAATGTGGATAAAATTAAATTTTCAAATTTTTTCCCTGGTCCTCACAGAAACCAATTGTAAGACCTGCCCCAAAATTTTCTAGCTTAAATTGAATTTTAACACTTGGCATGGCTTCCCACCGGCACGATACCAGGACCTGTACCCGTATAACTATGTATCCCAATCATGGTTAATGATTTAAATAAGTTAATATACATGTAGTAGTCATGTGGGAACCACAAGGATCATGCACGGCAAAGCCTGAACAAACAAGACCCTGTTTCGTCGTGAGGACGACAAGCCCATGGGCTGGTCACCCACATGTGGTCGCCCACACAACAACAATGGGTTTTGGCCATAGGCTTTCGGCTTGACCCCAATGATTGTCCAAACACCTTGGATGCCCTGAATGATGTGGGACCCATTGTAGGACACGTGAAAATTATTTATTTAATTTATTAGATGAAACCAAATTTTTAGAATTGAAGAGGAGGACCAAGTCTTCCCTCCTACTTGCACATGGACTCTGTAGGGGTCCATCTCTAACTAGGAGAGGGGCTTCTCAATCACAAAGGGAGTGTCCAACCTCCCTCTTGTGTAAAGACTTACCAAGTGGTAAGTATGGGCCCCCAAGCTTCTTAGTGCACTAGAACAAGGAAAAGTGCAAGGTGTTGTACTCCCAGTCAAACTCTTTCTCTCTCTCTTTTTCCTCCCTACAACTAGCAACCCTATTATGCTTAAGCCTTCTTTTGGTTCTGATGCATGTTTTGGAGAGGGAGCACAAAGAAGAGGTTTAGAGGAAGAAGAAGGAGAGATCTCAAAAGAAAACTCTTCTCCCAAGGCTGTTAGTAGGACCCATGCCCAAATTTCAGCCCTAAGCTGGAAATTTTGGCTTATGACAGATCTTCCTACGACGAACGTATAGGACCGATATGGTCAAGAATGAAAATTTTCTTCAGGAGGTAACATAAACCACAAACCTGAACCACTTATGTCTTTCAAAACATAGGACTCTACACTTCAGAAAGGTGCGGACTCGACAAAACTTGAAACCCCAAAAACCAATGCGAACTAATTCGAGTTTGTCGGCCAATGGAGAGGTCCGGTTGGACAATAAAGTTCGACTGCAACCATCAGCCGCACGCCTCTCCAGCCGCATGCAAGCTTGGTCTGGGTTGGTGACCAGCCTACTGCGGGACCCATCGATTGGATTGAATCTTCTTAATGCTGTCACACTTACTATTGATGCCAATATTCCATGAACTCTGCAAAATGCCCTTAAAATCCTTTGGAGTCCAACTTGGAGGGGAAACCTAAGCCACTCCTCTAACTTCTAACTACTGTCTCTATAGCACATATGTGGCAAATGAATCCAGATATTCCTGGGGAGTCATTCTAGGAGTTTCTGGTTCAGAGTGACAGTGAGTATTTTCCTTCCTTCTCTTATTCCACTCTGTCATCCGAGATCCTTGTCTTGGAGACATCTGAGAACCAAAATCATATCTTATTATTTCATACTCTATTACACAAAACAATCCATCCTATGACCAATGAGTAATTTATCATAGCCTCTAAGCATTCCTCACCAAAAATATCACAAAATTGATCTATATTCTTAATTCACCTCAATTATTTCATAATTCGCTCTTTCTATGTAACAATAGTCCTTACTTAGTTTTGTCTACATTGCTCCTATTTCCTTTGAGATCCGAATTTTCACTTCATTTCAAAGCAAAAAAATAATGACGGGCATATAAACAATCAAGTTATACCCCGTACAATCCTAAGATCCTTCATCCATAACAAGATCATATCTAATAAAATACCTCTCTTTTATCTCTAAACTATAGCCTTTACTTTCCTGCTAGTCTCAAAGATCTTCTTACAGGCAATCATAACCATTTTATTTCATCTCTAAATCAACTAGTTTCATCTTGGGTAATTTATTATTTGTTAATCCTAAGCCACCAGTTCTAATTTTTTAGATCCGACCTCCAAATCATATGATTCAAGCACCATTATGTTCCATTTTTCGTCCTCTTCAAAGTGGACCTGGAAAATCTATGGCAAAGGCCGCGAAAAGATCCCATGCAAAGTTGTCAGCCGAATTATCGTCAAAAATTCAATCCTTTGTATCTTGGTCATCAGATATCCGAATCAGGTGATTTAAGCGTTAGTGTTCTTCATTTTCAATACTCTACAAATTGAACGTGAAAAATCTGAGACAAAGATCCAAAGAATTCCATGGGGATTTTCTAGTTGAAATGGCTCATAGAATGACAGAAAGAGAGAGATAAACATATCTAATCTAATCTAGCCCGGACTGGTTCGGACCATGTCTATCCACGCCATGTGCTTTATATATATATATATATATATAGGAAGAAAGAGAATAAGAGAGAGAGTGTGAGATAGAGTGCCAAAGAGAGAGAACACAGAGAGATAATAAGAGAAAGGATGATATAGAGAGAGAGAGAGAGAGAGAGAGAGAGAGAGAGAGAGAGGGAGAAATTTGATAAGAGAGGGAACGAAGGAAGTGCTGCCACCTCTCTCTCACCATGCCCAACTTCCCCAAAATTCTGTTCCCACACCTGTCTCTCACCCACACCTCCCCCAAAACCTGCCCAGCTGAGAACAACAGCCATCCCTCATAACTCCACTTGCTTACTCACCGCCCTACTTACCTGCCCAGCCTCCTTCATCGAGCCACACCCCACCTCACCGACTCATTGCTCTTCTCCCATGCTTCCACCATTCAGCCGTTCAACCACCAACCCAAGCACATCGTCGAGGCTACCACCCCTCTCACTCACTCCAGCTGAGAACAGTAGCCACCTCCCTCCTTAAAATCCGTTGGCCCAACCTGCTCCATTGTTCACCCCAAGAAATCCGCCGAACAACCTGCTCCAGCCATACGGAATTGCTGATCTCCAACTCCTACTGAACCTAACCCACTTGCAAACAACCGAACACCCTACCTAAATCGCTGCTCACGTGCACCTCACTACCATCACACCACCCTCCAGCTGCAAGTCTAGCCTACTTGAAACCGTACTCCATACCACCATTCGATGCCACCTCATCCTTACCACCCATGCTGTCCGTCGAACTCTACTATCCACCATCACTCCATCTAGTCTTTCCCTCCTTTGTGCCATCCATAAAACCATCGGTTCGATTGAGAGGAAAAAAAATCCCACTGCACTTTGTTATCCAAACACACCCAGCCACCTTCAAAACCTGCTTCCCATCAAACACCATGCGATCTCCTGCTAAACCGAACACAATTCCTCCATTTACACTTCATAACTCACTTTATCACCTCACATCTCACATGTGATAACCCCACCTCATCCACCAAAACTCGTACCTGAAACCCCATTCACCGAACCTGCTCTTTACCATCTGAGCCGACCTCCGACACCATCTGTGACTTAGTCAGCCACTCGAGCGACCATCGCACTGCCATCTCCGTGATCTCCCAACGACCAGCACCTCATCCTGTTCATAAACCCTTCCCACAATCGGCAACCTATCAAGTTAGGCGTTCTCCCCTTTTGTTTATAGTTATCTCCAAGTTTATTTTTCTGTTTGTTTTAATTTATTTTGTGCATGCATATTTTATTTTTGAAATATGATATTATTACATGTATTTTTATTAATCTTTGATTTATTTTTTTTATATTGTATTGAAATATACTAAGTTTTGATATTTTATAGTTATTGTCTATTATTCTGATCTTCATTATTTTATTCCACATACATGTTATCTTGTTTTAAATTTTCCTTGTATATTTAATATATTTTTATTGATATCATTCCATATATATTGTCATTTTTTATTTTGATATTATATTGCACATACATATTTATTCTATATAATTATTATATGTAATTATTTTTTGTCATAATATTATATACAATTACATTTTTTTTATTATTTTTGTATACAATTATTTTTTAATATTTAATTATTCATTATATGCAATTATTTTAATCTTTGTTGTCATATTCCACATAATTATTTAATTTTTTTATTTAATGATATTAATTTTTGTTGTCATATATAATTTTTCCCAAACTTTGATATTCGATTATGTATTACTATTTTTGTATAGTGCATAATTTTATTTTTGATCAGTTTATACAAATACATAACATATGTACATTTACTTTAGTGCTATCTCAGTCTCTAATTATCTCTATTTCATACACTCACATACTATAGTTGTGCGTGCTGCCATGTTCGGATTATTTGCCTATTATATTTGGATCACACTACCATGTTTTGAGTGTTTGCGTACTATCTTTGGATTAACTACTGTGTTTTGAATGTTACTACCATGCTTGAATGATGTATATTTTGGCAAGAACTTATTTTTCGCTACACCCTAGTCGAACTGCCATACATGTACATGTTAGAAGACATTCCTAGATGTGGGGTCGTGCATATAGGCACCCACATTCATGGGACAGGTAGATGTGGAAATGATAAAAACCTTTAATCAAGAATGATTAATCCTAGCCCAACACATTCTAAAATTAGGGTCTTTGGTCAAAGTTAATTATAGGACGATCCCCACCCCTAAACCCTATTGATAGCAATGGTAGGAACCTATGACACATCCCTAGATCCTATTGACAACAATGGTAGAAGTTCAGGACACAGCCTTAAACCCTATTGACAGCAGTGGTAGGAACCTAGGACACATCCCTTGATCCTATTGATAACAATGATAGAAGTTTAGGACACACCCTTAAACCCTATTGACAACAGTGGTAGGAACCTAGGACACACCCCCTAGATCTATTGACAATAATGGTAGAAGTTTAGGACACCCCTAAACCATATTGACAGTAGTGGTAGGAACATAGGACACATCCCTAGATCCTATTGACAACAATGGTAGAAGTTTAGGATACACCCCTAAACCCTATTGACACAACCCTAGATCTTATTGGCAACAATGGTAGAAGTTTAGGACACACCCCTAAACCCTATTGATAGCAATGGTAAGAACCTAGGACACATCCCTAGATCCTATTGACAACAATGGTAGAAGTTTAGGATACACCCCTAAACCCTATTGATGGTAGTGGTAGGAACCTAGGACACACCCCTAGATCTTATTGACAACAATGGTAGAAATCTAGGACACACCCCTAAATCCTATTGAAAAGAGGAAGGAATTTGGTACACATCCCAAATTCAACCCTTATGAAGACCCTTTCAACTACATTGTACCTGATTTCCAGGACCCTTGGAATACGTAAGCAATTTGGGACACATCCTTAAATATGGTACTACATCCATACACAGACCATCCATTCAGCATAAACTTCAACTTGAACAAAGAATCTAACTAACGCACATGCATAAACCACATCCATAATCTTTAATCATACAACTCGTTCGAATTACGTTTTGGACTTAATTTCCAAGATGGAATATGTAGGCAATTTGAGATAGACATCTCAGATTCATTCCAAGATCAATCTATCATTTGGTTCGGTTCATTATATATTACATTGCTTGTTTATTTGCTTCAGAACATGTTTGGCTGAGCCTTAGGATAGAAGAACTTAGAAACTTGGTTTAGGACTTCCCCCATTAACCCTAGTCATCTCGTTGACTAAGCACAATTAAAATTAAAGTTAGGAAAGTTTAGGAGGCCGATCTTGATCGGACGATTTGGGTGCCTAACACCTTTCCATTACTGTACCTTGAATGATTACCCGATCTTTAAGATAGACCAAAAAGCTGATATATTGGGTTATGAGTCAATAGAAGTCTTACCTAATGGTGAGACTATATTTTTAGAGGTCCTAGACCTTAATCTAGGTGGTGACTCTAACAAAACATGATTTTCGTAATACATCCCGAGGAGGAGGGCGAATCTCCTCTCATTATCCTCACAAACGTGATCATATTCTCGCTCATTTATACTTTATTATTTTCCTATAGTTCCATGATACTAATCTGCATATTTATATGCTTGTAGTTTACTTCTATTCTCATACTTCATCGACTTATTCATTACTATTGTCTTGCTTTTACTGTTTTTGCTTGAGTTGACTCCAAGCTGTTGACTTAGGCTCAATGGAATCCACATGTTGTTCTACTATACACTTGATTATTTCATGATATGACTGGACTTGTATACTATTTTTCTTGTAGTCTACTATTTTCTTTCATGACTTGTCTATGTATTAATATAACTGGACTCAACGGATGCTTTCGTTTCTTGCCAATTGTACATCATGCTTTGACTCATTGGATGCCTCTGTTTCTCGTCACTGGTTTGACTCAACAGCTACTTCCATTTATTGTCACTTGTTTGGCTCATCGGATGCTTTCTTATATTGTCACTTGTTTGAGTGAACAACTACTTCCATTTATTGTCACTTGTATGATTCACTGGATGCTTCTGTATCTTACCACTTGTTTCACTTAATGGTTGCTTCTGTTTATTATCACTTGTTTGGCTCACCGGATGCTTCCGTATCA